>OY734958.1:7935847-9135847 GCA_963457585.1 Spergularia bocconei
GGAAAGTCATCTCCAAATTTCGGATTGATACCTTGATGTTGATTAATTTGAGGGGGTTGGAAACCTGCAGATGTGGGTCTATCTATCTAATCTCCCCGCATTTATGGTCTTTCTACTCTACAAAGTGCCAGTCTCTGTTTTTAAAATTCTCTGGGGCATTCTTGGAAACTCCGTCTGCAAAGTCTTCTTACTGGTGGGAGATGAATGAGTTGATTGCTTTGCTTCGATTCTGGATATTGTTCATTTGGCGGGAGAGACTGATTCTCTGGGTGTTTTCAGCTGCAAATCTGTTTGATGTCAATCGCTGGACCAAATTCTGCTAAATTGAGCAGGATCATGAGTGGCATTTGAAAATCTCTGGTTCCATTGAAAGTAAAAGGCTTTTGCTGGACCTGGTGGTAGGAAGAATCAACTCTTGAGACAATCTTCAGATGCGGAGAGCTTACCACTCTGGGCTTAAGAGTGAGAGCAGTTGGTTTGTCGTGCTCCAATTGTAGATTTTCTCAGTATTAGATTTCGAGGCTTGGGTACTGAGTACAGGAAGCAATTATGGAGATTTTCCATGGTAGCTGTCCATTAGCGCATATTCACAATGCTCTTAACGGTATTCCTATCATGGTTATACAACGGAATTGCGCTTCTTTGTAATGTTTGCGCAAGCACTTCTTGGCGTATATTGCTCTTTTTCTGATTTATTAGAAGGGATGCTTGACATGTGGTTAACTGCTGTTGCGGATGTTCCCACCCAGAACACTTTCCCATATTAAATTATAACTAAGAGTTTATGCTGATCAATCTTATAGAGAATCAAATTTACATTCTTAATTTGTTACCTCTTAGGTAATGGAACAAGGTATAGCCTTGTAGAGGAAGTGATGTTCACTGCATTTTTTTTTTCTTCCAATTAGTTTTTCTATGGAAACAGCAACTCTTAGCATACCTTAAAGTTTGTTGCTATAGCCTATAACGTCTTAAAATAAATCAGTGCTATCATTCCTGAAACATTATTAGTCATGTATAGAAATCATCTCACTTGCCCTTATGGTGCTTTGCAGATTACAAACGAGGTGGCCTTGGTTCTGTTATCTTCTGCTACGATTCTACTCATATTCCCTTTCAAGTACATTCTTGCATTCTTCATATTTGATTCCTTCACACGTGAGCTGGAATTCCGGAGGACAATGGTATTAAAGTTCATGAAAATGTTGAAAGATCGTTGGGAAACTGTGCCAGCTGCGACAGTGATAGTATTACCATTTGAGAATGACAACAAAGGGTTGGTACAGCAGAGCCAAGAAACCTATAGATTGGAGGCGCGAGAGAAGGCAGAGTGAAGGTAATTGACATACTCTGTTCTTTTCTATTATGAGTTTGTTATTTTAGTATGGAACGGGCATTGATGTGCCAAAAAAAAGTCACTAATTGGTGAAAACGTCCCACCAAATCTTCATGTCACCAATAGCTTGAGAACTCGGTGACTAGTTTTGACCTATTGGTGATATATTTTGGCTTATTGGTGGCCGATTCACCCTTGCACATAACAAGCTATGTAACGGCTGTGCACAGAACTTTCAATATTGTAACTTCTTCTTGCAAGCGCCTTCTGCGATGTTTCTGTTCCCATCTCCGCTGTTTCCTTTGTATTACTTCTTTTGGGTTTGAACTTTGAAGTCATCCTCTAAGATGGCTGCACTCAGTTTGCTTCATCGTTGTCGCCTCTGTTAATGCATGTTAGCTATTCACTGAAAAAACATTATAGAGTAAGCATCAGGATCCACCAAATTAAATATGAGTAACTTGCTTCGATGCTTACCAGGATAAAGAGAGTCAAATTAAAAAAATATTATATACCAGGATAACTTGCTTTGATGCTTATCAGGCATCAGATATTATTGCATATTATTTGCAGAATCAACAATCTTTCTTTCCTTTCTACAAATATAAGCTTCAACTCTGTCTTTTGGTTTTGGGTGTCTGTGTTCTGTTGCTTAGAAACTTTTTATTTAGTTGCATTATCTTTCACTAAAGATGTACACAATTTGTAAAAGGTCGGTTTGTCCAATATTCTAACTTGAATCTACTTTGTTGTACAGAAAGTTACGATATAATTGGACACAGAGGGCAAAGTGATTTTGCTAGTCGGATCATACCATGAGCATAGCTATATGCTACATTCTTATAGATTGTGCCTGAGAAGATACAAGTCTCCCATACATGCCCCTACACAAATACTGATGAGTATGCAAGTTATAGCAAGGACTTTGATAAGCCGTGGTTCGTCCATTATCCGTTACAGCAAGCTATGTTAGCCAGCTATTCCGAAAGTCTCTATTGCTACCAATGGTGCTGCAGGTCCCTTTTCCGTGAAGTGGAGTAGCTGTCATTATTTTACGAAAAGCCCCAAACAAGGGTAGCATCATAGAGGTCTTGCTGCCCCTAGGTGAACTCAGGGATTGTTTGTTGCAGGTTGCAGACCAGGTCTGGGCATCTGAGGGAATTACGGCAGCTACCTGTTTGACAACTCTCTCCTCTCACTGCGCCCCCTTCTGTTCTCTCTCTACTCCCACCATCCTCATCAGCTGCCCTAACTCCTCCACTGTCTGCTTGCCGTCTGCTGCCATCCACGTCGCTGGCAAATCATTGTCCGTTCCTCCTCCTGAAACTTATCCCGCAACCTTCATCCCTCTTCTCCTTTCCTTGATTGGGTGTTTGTTGGGATCAGTTGGGTTGGCCAAGATCGGAAGTGGTGGTGGCAGAAGGTGAGAACGGCGTTATTATGGGTGGCGTGTAGTGGCGATAGTCGGAGTGGCGCTAAGGTGGGAGAAAGGGGAGGGAAGGGGAGTTTGCAACTAATCTCATCGGTAGTTATTTAGGGATCGGAATTAGATCTCATCATTTCAACTTTCAAGATTGAATTCACATCATTTATATCATTTGTAAGTTATCAAACATTCAAACGTGAAGTGAATATGATGTGATTGTATTCAGTTTCTAATTTATATAAGAATTGGAATAACATTTTGAAACAAAAGATTGTTTGGAGGACCTTTATCATCTGTTTTTTTTTTCTCATTCATTTTAGTCATGTGGAGGACTTATTCTGACCCCTTTTGATTTTTTTGTTCGGTTTTTTTTTTTTTTTTTTTTTTTTTCCAAAACTTTTTAACTTGTGTTCAAAATTCATATGTTTTTTGGCAATATTTTTAACCTTTTTATTTATTTTGACGGCTTTTCTAAATTTCCTTTGAAAGTGTTTAAATAATTTTAAAAGGTTTACAACGTTTTCGAAATTTTTTGGCGTTCACAAGACGGTTACTGGATGACGATTCATGTTAGCCGACCCCAAATCATTTTGGGAATAAGGCTTGGTCGTTGTTGTTGTTGTATTCATTTTAGTCGCGATCAAGTTTTCTCGAGGCATTCTGAGCGTTAAATTTTACTCAGATTATAAAGTCTACTTATTGAATTTATGCAACCGATGTGAGCAGAGAAGGCATTCTGAGCCCTCTCCCCATGCTCTCTGTTCTTGTTCTGTTATGTCAGCAGAGAAAGCTTGTCATCAAGCCTCCTCATTTCCTAATCAGACTGCCAGGAGAGACAAAGCTTCAGCGTATTCATTCGTCTCCATCAACGGAAAGGCCAGCCTTGCCTTGCCTCCACCCGTTGGCGGAAGATCCCCTTAACAAATTTTCCGACTAAGACATTAAATCATACGCACAGTAAACCAAAAAGGCCAAGTAGAATATCTGATGATGAGTGACAGAATATCAAGGTAAGGTGCTATTGTCAATTAATATAATGTTTTAATTACCCAAAAGAAATTTCAAGAATTCAAGTTGGGGGATTTGTAGAGAATGTGAATTTATATATGAATTAGAGTCAGGTATCCAACTTCAAGATGATAATAAAGCTAGGTCTCAAGCATACACAATCAATGCAAAACTGCTGGACGACAGTAAAGATAGGGGTGTGTTTATTCTCATTCACAAGCGGGATGGGGTGCTCGGGAACACCATGATCACAGGCTCACAGGATGGCCGAGTTCATTGGCTTCTAACTCTAGGTTCTTTCATCTGAGAAAATGAATAAACATGACTTTAGAAGAAACCATTCTCTTCAGTAAACATCGGGCAGGATGAAAACTGGTTTGTATTGACCATCAGGCTGTTTTCTAGTACATCACTCAGGTAACATCTTTGCATTAACTAAAGGTAGTCTGCACCAGTTGTACGACTGGTCCCTCTTCGACAAAAAACGAATGGTTAAAAGCCTCTCGTTCTGGAAAAGTCCTATACTGTCTGACCATGATTGCTGTTTTGGCATCGTAGCTTTGCAGGGATCTATAGTGATTCAACCACGCATTCACCTGAACAATATTAGGATTGTCAACACCAAAAAGACCATGAAGTTTGGAAATTTAAACATACGCATGTAGAGCTTTCCAATGCAACCTTGTTTAACATCCCCAGACCTTGAAAGGGCTACCCGAGACAAGCGAAAAGAAACAAGGAACACATCCAAAGCATACAGCAATAATGATCTATGGCTACTCAATCAAACAATCTTAATTTCAACCTATGCCTAAAAAATTGTATTGAGAGTTTGAGACAACATGCAAAAGTATACTAATGGTCTTGTTAAGGATGACATACAGTCTTACACTATTCTAAAAACACAACCAAATTTCGGGAATGCATTGGGTTGGAGTGCAATACCCAGCTTAAAACTGGAGCAAAGCTTTCAACAAGACTCCAAACACATTTGACGCTCTACTTCAAAGCTTTATAAAATTTGATCATATAAATAAAAATGAATTAATGGAACATGTAATTAGAAAAGACAGACAAAGGAGCCTTTTAGGTACTTGCTAGTTGTACCTTAATATTGTTACAAGCTCTCTGCACTTTGCTCAGATGTAACACCAAAACCTGAATCTGGCCTTCGGTATGAGCTATAAATCATCCAGAAAACCCTCAATAATCCCCCATTTGCAAAATGAGGAATACAAATGCGGCCCCAATATGGGTAGTATGGCCCAGGCAATTTGAGAAGTGTGAAGAAAACAGCAACCGCGATCAAATGCCAAGGAACTTCAGCATCCTGACAGTCCAAAAATCTGATCACACTGAGTAAATTGTATAAAGCATTGTCTAACTCGAAGATTTAAAAAACAAAAAACGCCACATCATTAAACCTTGATAGAAGGTGACAATCCTGAAGCAGTCTCTTTCAAGATCCCAGCTACCACAAACCCAAGAACCATAGGGACAGGAACAAAAAAGAGTTTCCTTTCATGTGCACAGTATGACATCTCACTAAGCGAAGACACTGCTAGCACAGGAGCGCTAAGGTATTTGATAACTCCAGCCGCAACATCACATATAAGTTGGATGAAATTGTCCAGCACTCTGTTCCAGGGAAAGCTCTTCACAGGCTGTGGAAGCTCATCCCAATATTTTTTGGCCTGATCCAGAACATGGTCCAAATTTTGTTTCCCATGATCACCAGACTGGCCGTCTGTCATGCTTACTGAGCATAAAAATTTGGGTCGATTACTTGGTATGCCAAAACCTGCTTTCGAACTACAAATGCAATTTCTTCTGCTAGTATGATTTAATAAACCCTGTCAAATAGAAGAAAGAAGGGTTACTGTCCGACCATTTTTTTACCAAAAATCAAATAAATTTGTCCTCAATGAGTCAAACGTGAAAATGTAGAAACCCCAGAGAAACAGAGATAATTTGGAGGGGCCTTATACCAAATCCTGAAAAGGGAGTAGGAAATTCTTCTTTTACAATCAGCTTAAAGCCTTGAAGTAGAGATTACGTCGACAAGAATCCCCATCAAGGATTTCCTATGGCAAAAGCTAAACAGGTCTGTCATTCTGTTGACAGAATATTTTGTACACATACCAATTCTACAACCTCACATTACACAGACCAAGTACCAAAACCTTGTCATACCAAAAGATGCCAACACGTGCTAAAATGCCTAGCACTCAAGTCTAGATAGGTTTTCTTATTCGAATACATACGACATATCGTTTCACTAGTTGCTGCACGGTAAGCCCTATCAAGCATGGCATGTCTGCTTTAATGGTAAAGACACAGCTTAGCTACAGCAAAACACATTAGGGTAGAGAAACGAGAATCATAAGCAGATTCAACAAGTTTTTCGCCTACTAGGTCAGCTATGAAACTCGCTTCAGAACATATCTATTCCCTTATGGCCAGTAACATCGAAAAGTCCTTAGTGACAATAAGACTTATACATATATAATGCCAACAAAAATAGGCTCATTGCCATTGGGAGGTAATTATGTTGTTAAAAGAATTTCCGTATACTGAAGATAATGTCACTTATATATGAGCCGTCTAATTCCTGCCTCACACAACAATTACGTTAATTACAACACTTCGACTTCTAATTCCTCCGAAAATTTGCTCTTTTCATGTCCAAATTGCAACACTTCTTATAACACAGGTGAATCAGAAATAACAACTGAAATCAATACAAAACCCACCAGTAAAACCCCGCAAAAATCGTGTTAGAAACCGAAAAGCACCGTATATAATACTCCACACAAAATTCACACAGGTTCTTTCAATAGTTGTCCCCAAAACCCCAGCAAAATCATTATTTTTTTTTTTTTTGATAAACAAAATCATTAATTTTAGTTTGGATGAATGCTCCACCTCTCATTCAATCCAAAATCCCAGCACAAATTTGTTAATAACAACATTAAATCATGTATAAACAGCATATTAAATTACAATTAATACAAGGGGCAGTAAACAAAATTAAGCATAATATAGCTAGCAACAGTAAAGTAGCTTACTTTGTAATTAGAAGAGGAAAGTGAGAAGGGGGTCGTGTGAGATAACGCCATAGCTGATAACATCCCACCTGCTGCTGCTGCTGCTGCTGCTCGCTCTCTCTCCTTTCTCTCAAATTTAATTCAGAAATTAAAGTGCAAGAAAAAGAAGAAGAAATAGAATTGGGGAAGTGGGAAATGGTAAATGGGAATGGTACAGTATTTGGGAAGTTTGACACTAATCCGTTTGAACTTTGAAGTTGTCACCTAGTCATATGAAATTATGAATGAAACTCGTTGGTGTAAGTAGGTGCATACATATCAATCGCTTAACTGGTCCGTGTTTGATAGTGTGCTGAATTGGACACGACAAGATACGTATTCAACTCTTCAAATCTGTGCCCATTTTTATCTTAGTATATTTTCGTTCGGACATTTCGTGACACCTTATGGCACTTCAAGAATGTAAATTGAGCCAACAATGCCAATTTAACCGACTAATCTATGCCCTTATTTTTATCTTGGTGCAGAAGTATCAAATTTACGGTCTATCAAGTTTCCGTGTCGACATTGGGCCACAAAGGGTGACTTATGACATTAGAATATTATAGAGTAACGAGCTCTATACTTTGGCCATAGGTTAGCATTAGATGCCAAGTGAAAATTTTGAGCACAACCAACACTTCATTGCATGGTAGAAACTGGTTACACAAGTTTGTCAAAGACGCAACTTACAAGTCACACCATTACCTCGTCTCTTTATTCACTCGCTGCACTGATATTTAGGTGTCGTTTAGATACCCTCAAAATGTGTAGAATTTTATTTTCCTGGGAATTGAATTATGTTGAGTTGTTTGGTTACCATAAAGTATAGGAATTGGAAATTCCCCAATTCCCCCAAAGTGTAGGAATTTAATTACCTTGGGGGGCTAGGTAAATAGAAATTCCCATGGTAATTGAATTCTCTTGTTCATACAAACAAATTTCCCCAATTCCCATACTTTCTTAATTCCTAGGATTTGCAAGTTCATGGGAATTCCGACTTCCCGAGTGTATCCAAACGACACATTACATTTTAGAGCATGAATCTAAGAATACATACAGGCATACAACAAACATTTTGCTAACCTAGCTTATTCGGTAGCCTCACCTTTGAGTGCACTAGCCGTTCCCCAAACATGTTTTACAATATTACAATTTAACACGGAAAGTAAGATCACATGTCAACCTTAAATGGTTGCTGAGCGCTGCATTGTTAAGGGACATCCCTTGTACCTGGACCAATGTTCAGCAACAAGCTTCGCGAGAAAGGAGCTGCAGTGTGTAAGCTTCGTGGGTTCATTCTACTTGACAAGCTCACCTGAATGAATAATCAATCAAATGGCCCATTCATCCAAATTAGCCAAAAAATCTTCTGCCACACCCATTACGGAGTAATTTCTGTCCAATGCGAGTCATTGATTTCTCTTCAACTCCAAAAGACTCTCCCAAGATAAAATACTGGCGTTGCCCCTACGCTCCAATTCGCACCTTCATTGTAATTATTAAACGCGAAAAATTCCATCAGGTTACAGGAGGTTCAGCCGTAAAAATAGAAGAAATTTACAGCTACGAAGTTACTTGTTTGACTAACCTGAAGTATTCAGCTGATTGCGTAGGCTACTAATTGTGTGCTAAGCTGACAATTCTCCATTGCCCCAAGATATATAACAGAATCCCAAGAGATGCACTACAGTCTGCGAGGACGATAAATTGTTCACAAAGCATAGGATAGAGAGAGGCCAACATATCCTACATGAAATCAGTGGTAGACTAATCAAGACTGAACTAAACTTCCGTCCAGCAATTCTGGAGACCAAAATGCCATTGTACTGGATGTACGGAAAAAAAATTGGCTTGGAGGATCATAATTCATAGCCATTGAACAATATAATGAGAACAAAAGCACCCTTGCGCACGTAGCGCCATTGATATGCAATATCTCTTTAGCAGAGGCTATATATCCCTTCTGTCGTGTAAAATGGGCATATGTGTAAAAGATTATGATATGCATTCATTTACAAGAGCATAACGAAATTAAAGATTTGGAACAAATTTCAGTTACCTGAAACTTATGCTATCAGGAAGTTAAGAATTTCTACAATGAGGACTTGCGAAGAGACCACGGCCATGACAACAGCAATTCCCACTAGCTCAATACCACCTACACTACTCTGGACCTTGTTCTAGATGTGTCGAAGTTCAAGGTCAAAGCTCACTTAGAAATAAAGCTATGGAAGTGCAAAAGGTTGCTGAGAGGAGGAGCAAGTCCAAAAGATCCACCAAATGTAGATATTCCTACAGCATAACGACTGTTAGCAACCTCCACCAAGCAACATGTGCAGTACTAGTTTGCACATAGCGCTGAACGTGACATCTGCATTGACCATTAGCCTAATCAACATCGGCCTCAAACATAATCTCAAGTTTGTCCAAGGTTAGTAATTCAAGAACCGAGTATATATTGTTGTCAGCATGGTGCAGTTGTTCTGCATTAAAAGTATATAGCTGGCCTTTTATTACGATCCAGCTGCATCCAGAAACTTTTGCTACAACATTCCTCTTCATGGTTTCTCTCACACGGACTATATCCTCCCATTGGCCCCTCATCTCGTATATCTGAGCCAATACGATGTAAGGTAGGGACACCTGTGGCTCCAACTCTATCAACCTCTCTGATACTTTTTCAGCAAGCATTACGTTCCCATGAACTACACATGCATTTAGTAATGCTCCCCAAATCGTTGATGAGGGTAAATAAGGCATCCTTTCAGTAACCTCTACTGCTTCTTTGAATCTACCTGCCTGGCACAACAGGTCTACAAGGCTAGCGTAATGTTCCAAACAAGGTTTAACCCCATAAAGTTCCTCCATATTTACAAATAAAGCAGTTCCTTCATCAACAAAACCTCCATAGCTACAAGCAAGCAGAACACCTGAGAGTGATATTCGGTCTGGTGGCAGACCACTTGTTTGTAGTTCCTTGAAGGTATCTAGGGCCTCAACCAATCTTCCATTGTGAGCCAGACCTATAATCATGGTATTCCAAGAAATAAGATCTCGCGGAGACATAATTGCAAACAAATGTATGGCACAATCAATTGACCCAACCCTAGCATACATATGAACAAGTGAGCTACCAACAGCGTAATCCCTCTCAAAACCTAATTTAGCAACCAGAGAATGGAGTTGAGTTCCTTGCTCCACCGGAATGCCAGAAATGGAGGCCAAAACACTGCAGAGGGTGAACTCAGTAGGCTTGATATTTGCCCTCAACATGACCACAAGTAGCTGGAGAGCTTTCTCCCCAACGTCATGCGAAGCATAGCTCGAAATCATAGAATTGCAAACTGCGGAATCCCATCTATTGAGTTCTTTGAAGAGCTGAAGTGAGAGCTCCAATCTGTTGCATGTGGAGAACAGGTCAATAAAGGCACTTGATATTATGGAGTTGCAAAGAAAGCCAGCCTTACTGCACAGCGCAAAGATCTGCTTACCCTTTTCCAAGTACCGTAAATTTGTACAGCAAGTAATTACAGCAGAATATGTGAATTCATCGGAAGTATAACCAAATGATCTCATCAAAGAGAACTGACGTAATGCTACTTCTCCACACCCATTTTTACAGCACCCAATAATAATTGAGTTCCACGAAATCAAATCCAAATTATCCATAGTAAAAAACACACCAAAAGCATAGTCCATTCTGCCAAGCTTACTGTACATATTAATTAGGGAATTTCCCATCACGACATTCGACCTAATCAAGCCACTTCTAATCATCCCACCATGAAGCTCCTTGCCACAAAGAGAATCAGACACCATAGATATGAATATAGAGTAAGTGTATCCACTTGGCTTCACTCCCACTTGTAGCATTTCTCGGAATCTTTCCCATGCAATATCACCATATTCACATGATGCATACCATGAAAACATAGAATTCCAGCTCACAACATCGCGTTCAGGCATTTGCTCAAACAGAGAATGACCCAACTCATAGTGGCCACTGTTAAGCACACCCTTCAAGCAAATATTCCAAGATATATTGTTCTTCCTAGTTATATCACCAAATGCTTTTAAAACACTGTCAACACACTGATACCGGGTATAAAGTTCAAGACAGCGATTACCGATAAACGTATGATTATTAAATCCAACTTTAATCAATTTTGCATGAACAACTTTAGTAAGGTTCACTGATCTTGACGAGAGGCACAGGTCAATCAGGTGAGAGTAGAAAGTAAGTGTTCTAGGAGAGCTATGAGTTTGCTTTACCAAGGGGTACATACATATGCCAGTTTTCTGTTAACAAACATAGAGGATTGCAGCTTCTCCCATGAAAATCACTGTATGCGGACTCCAAATTTTGGTTACGAGTTCCCATATGAACATCACATAAGAAGTTGACTGAATTTGTACCAAAAAAAGAAGCTGACTGAATACCCAACACCTCCAAGAGCCCGTCACTTCTGTAAGAAGCAAACTAGCAATCAGCACAGAACAAATTCAGCATCTTTCGCAAAATAAGAGATCTAACACAGTTCAAGCTGCAACTTAGTTGAAAGCTGTCTAGAAAATTGAACTCATAAAATGTTTCACAAACTAAAAAATATAAATCAACCGATTGTTTCTTTACTCTCCCTTTGCTACTCCCACTCATGACATTACCAAGAAACACATGTTTGTTAGAAGGAAATGTTCTCCTGAACTGAATATAAAGCTTCAGAAGACGAGAAGTTCTCTAAACTACGGAGTCACAAGTAATTCTAATTCATTTAAAGGAAGTAATTGGCCCCCTTAAGAATGCACTACCTGAGCCTAAAGTGAAACTAGATTTACGACAGTCCCCCAAACATGATCCCAGAACACATATTTGAAAAGGTCGGTAAACTTTCTACAGCCTCAATGCACCAGGCTACATCTCAAACTGCACAGTGGCAATGACCCTCCTTTTCTATGTTCAACCTATAACAACGAATTTCATTGGCAAAAAACCTACCAAAGAATTAGGACTTGTTTCTCTCACATCCACATACTTATTAATGTACGCCACAACGCATAAACAATATGAAGAATAAATGTAATCTGCTGCATTCACTCTCTTTTTAAAAATGATACAAACAGTACAATTAAGTGCCATACCAGGCCTACAAAGAATCGTCTGAGTAAAGCTACTTAACTATACAAGAAGCGCAAACAATACCATGAAATCAAAAACAATGTAAAGCTTCAAATGTTGCCCGAAAAACTCCCAAGTGATAATAATAGCAAAGAATCGTGAAAAAAGCAGCATAATAACTAGCCAATATTACAGGGGTAATGCACAAAATTAAGCATAGTAAAGCAATCAAAGGTAATAAGGTAACTTTGTAACTAGAAAGGGAAAAACTTACCGGAGAGATGGAATTAGGTGAAAACAAAGAAATTTCTTTTGGGAGATGTTGGGGAAGAAAAGGGAGAGAGGAGAGGCAAGGCAACAAACAAACCAGCAGTAGACGTGTAAGTTGTCTTGCTCAGTAATCCAACCTCAATTTTCAAACTCTTTGATGGACAATTTTACCCTTAAAACATTTGAAAGAATTAGGAGAAATTGTGAGAACCACGCACCTTAGGGCCCGTTCGGTATCACTGCCGTTTTCGGTTTTTTTTTTCGCAAAATATTTAATTAAATAAGTTGCAAAACTACATTTAAATTGTTGATAACTGAAAACTAAAAACCACTTGTTCTTGTTTTCAAAAACGGGACCTTGGTTTCAAAAAAACAGAAAACGATACCAAACAGACCCTTAGAAATTAGAATTATACAATTTTGCGAAGAAAAAAATCTTGTGCAGGGCCGTGTCTGAGGGTGGGCCAGCAGGGGCGGCCGCCCTAGGCCCATCGTTTGAAAGGGCCCATTCGAAAAATTTCTCAATACTATAGATAATTAATATATAGTTATTCAAATTGTGGTAGTCAAAAACACTCATTTGGTATACTGGAAGATGAGTGAAAATTTAGTATTGGGGATGTGGTGGGGGTTCAAACCTTCCCCACTTTATTTTGTGCTTACTTTCTTTTTTTTTTTTTTTTGGTTACAAGACGAAAGAGAAAAAACTAGCTACTGTCTATTACAACCTCCCAAGGAGGAACGAGATTATCATTCTCATCAAAATAATTGGAAACTCCGTCCACGTCACCAATTGCTACCTCCACCGGCTGACTAGTCTTGAACGTGCTCTGTTGGAGGGTATGCCTTGCTCTTGAAGCTAGGTGATCAGCCACTTGGTTCCAAGACCGTGGTATGTGACGTACACGAGCATGCATGGTCCCTGCAAGCTCCCTACATAACAAATACATGTTGCCCAATCTGTCAAAAGGTTGATTCTCATCATTAATACCATTTACAATCACAAGACAATCCGAGAAAACATCCACGCCATGCACTTGGATGCGGGAGAGCCAAGAAAGACCCATCAAAATGGCGAGACATTCCGCGTCATAAGAGTCTCGGGCCGAAACATGTGTGACAATACCCTTGACCCAGTGGCCATGGGCACCAAGGAGGCAGCCTCCAAGACCTGCAGAAAGGTTAGGCACCACAAAGGATGCGTCCACAAACAGAGACGAAACTGATTGGAGGGGAGGGGGATCCAGCGATAAAGTGTAAGGGGTTGGTTGTTGAAAAACAACCGGAGGAAGGGAGTTTTTAATTGAGTGAGCATGTGAGACAATGGAGGTGGGGGGGATATTTTTCCTATCAAAAATCCAAGAATTCCTTCGTTTCCAAAGGAGCCAACAAATAATCGCAAAAAGAGAATTCCAGTCCTTATCAACACATTTAGAGATGTTAAACGTTAACCATTCCAAAGGACCCAGAGTCGCCGGAGAAGGGGGGGCGCAAGGATAGACCAAACCGGGGTAGCAAACGGACAGTCCCGAAGGATATGAATGACCGTCTCAGAGGTGTTGGGGCAGAAGGGGCAGGTAGGTGGGATAGGGATCCCCCGCTGAGCAAGCATATGGCGGGTGGGTAGTCTGTCCCATGCCGCCGTCCAGAAGAAGAACCGAATGCGGGGGGAGCACTCCAAGTTCTGAATAAGGGACCAAATGGGGTGGTCACGGCTATGGCCAGCCTTGGAGGACCAAAGGGTAGTATAAATAGCTTTAGCATCAAAGAACTTACCAAGGGCCACACTACAAACAATCCTGTCCTCCCCCACCCCGGCTACAGGAACCGCATTGATGCTAGTTACGGTCTCAGAATCAAAGTAGGTGGAAAGCTCAAAATCACTAATACCCTGATCAAAATCAAAAACCGTAAGGGTCTCTAGGTCACGAGGAATGGGGCCCACGAATTTGGCCCGAAGGGGCCCTCCCAGACACCAACTATCCCCCCAAAAATCAATAGAGCGACCCTCACCCGCAGCCCAGGAAGTATGAGAGTCAAACGCGTCCCCCCCCCCCCTTGGCAATCCCCTGCCAAATATGAGACCCACGGTGGAAGGCAGTGGGACAGATGCGGCCATTCACATACTTTTCATGAATAATGGTAGCCGCAAGACTTTTGGTGCTCGTGAGATGCCAAGCAAGTTTCATCATATGGATTTGGTTCATGATGTGAGCCGAGCGGATACCCAAACCCCCATTGCAAATCGGCCCACAGACTTTGTCCCAAGAAATAAGGGGCAATTTCCGGCCAGAAGCGGAGGCACCCCACAAGAAACGAGAGCAAGCCTGGTCAATGGCCGTAAGGAGCCACTTTGGGAGGGAGATAGCCTGCATAGTGTAACCCGGAATAGTAGACAAAGCGGCACGGATGAGCACAACTTTCCCGGCTCTCGAGAGGGTGTCACTCTTCCAGGAGCTGAGCTTGTTGTTGATTTTGTCAAGAATGAAGGTGAGTTTATTTTTGGAAGGTCGTCGGTCACAAAGAGGGTAACCAAGGTAAACACCTAGATCCACACTCGCCTTAACCCCCAAGGTGCTCTCAAAAAGCTCTCTCTCCTCATCTTTTGTATTTCTGGAAAAATAAATGCGGCTCTTGTTGGCATTGATTTTTTGACCGGAGGCAGAGCAGAACAAGTCAAGGGTCTCAGTAAGGCTTTGGAGGGTTGGTTGGTTGGCCTCACCAAACAAAAGAACATCATCAGCAAAGAAAAGGTGGGAAAAGGTCGTAGAGTGCTTAGCAACCGCGAAAGGTTTCCATTCCTTCCTATCACAAGCAGCATGGATTAGGCGGGAGAGCATCTCCATACAAATAATGAAGAGATAAGGAGAGAGAGGGTCCCACTGACGGATACCTCTAGAAGTGGAAAAAGAGTCAGTGCTAACACCATTAATGTTGACCATAAAAGAAGTGGAGGAGACACAGCTCATAATCAGACAAACCGAATCGTCATCCACCCCCATCTGTCCCAAAGCAAACTCAATGAAACTCCACTCAAGTCTATCATATGCTTTCTCAAGATCCAACTTGAGAGCAAACCACCCAAGGCGGCCTCTCTTCTTTTTCATGGAGTGGAGAATCTCTGAGGCAACGATGTAGTTATTGGTGGTGCTCCTACCGGGGAGAAAACTCCCTTGGTTCGGGGAGATGAACCCATCAAGCAGAGGCCGAATCCGGTTCACCAGGATTTTGGAGATAATTTTGTAGCTATTATTGCAAAGACTGATGGGTCTAAAGTTTTTGAGCGTCTCCGGGTGGTCAGTTTTCGGGATTAGGCAAATAAGGGTGGAGTTACAAGTAACAGGAATGGCCTTATTTGAGAAGCAAGAGGCAATGAAGGCGTGGAGGTCAGAGGCAACTGTGTCCTAATGGCATTGGAAAAACTGCGCGTGGAAACCATCAGGCCGCGGTGCTTTCCAAGGGTGAAGTTGGAAGGTGGTTGTCCGAATTTCAGAGAGATCAGGGGTGCTAGCCAGACCTATGGTCGGGTTTGGAACCGGAAACCAGTCCGCCAAACAAGGGTCACCCGAGGTGAAAAGGGATATGAAGTAGGTACGGGTGAGGGCACGAATGGCAGTCACATCAACAAAGGTTTCCCCAACATCATTCTTGAGGGACAGAATTTTGTTCCGACTCCTACGGATAGTGACAGATTTATGAAAAAAGGAGGTGTTTCTATCCCCTCCCAAAAGCCAATTCTCCCGTGATCTAATGGCCCAAAACTTCTCTTCCTTTGCAAGAGCATCAGAAAGTTTATCATTAAGGTCAAGGCTCAGGTTCAAAAGGAAAGGGTTATTATTGTTGTGCTTGAGACAAGTTTGGATGCCCGCCAGTCTCTTGGTCAAGGAGCGGATTTGATATCTAAAATCAAGGAGGTGTTCTCTGACCCACTCCGAAATAACATCCCCCATCCGGTGAAGGCCCAAGGTAAGGTCCCCGCTAGTATCATCCCAATTAGTGTTGATCATGGACACAAAATCTGAGTTATCGTACCACCAAGACTCCAATTTAAACGGTTTGGGGATGAAAGTTTTTACTTGTAAATCAGTGAAAAGACAAATAGGATTATGATCCGACTCAAGTTTTGGAAGGTTTTTCACAAAAGAGTTTGGAAAGGAAGAAAACCAATCAGAATTCGCCCAAGCATAGTCAAGACGCACCCAAATGGGCCTTCTCCTATTACTGTTAAACCAAGTGAACCGAGACCCATGGCAACCTAGATCAATCAAATTACACGCAGCCATAGACCCGAGAAACAAACTGGCCCTATTCACACTAATCGGATTCCCACCCAGCTTATCACCCGAGCACGTAACCTCATTGAAATCACCCATAACTAACCAAGCTCTATCGACACGACTCGAAAAAGCACACAAATCAGTCCAATTTTGCTTTCTAATTACATGTTTCTTCATTTCTTCATTTCTTCTCTTTTATTACATGTTTCATGTTTGCATACATTCCTACGTATTACATCATTTTTCTTTTCTTTGAACTTTTTTTTCTTAAATACATTAAACGATCCCTACTTTGACTACTACCTTTTGACATCGTCCGATACATTTAGAAACTAGTTTTCTTACCCGTGCAAATGCACGGGAATTCTAAATGCTTACTTAAAAATAATACTATGTCAGTTACTTTTGAAATACTAAAAACTTCGACCTTTGAAAATTTAAACCTAATTATTTACAAATATAAATTTAAAGTTCATTGAGAAAATAATAACACCGATAAGAATTTAAAACAACGTAAAAAATAATGCACCCTCCGTCTTTTTTTAAACACTCATACACAAAATGTAACACCCCGTATTTTTGGGAGTTTTAATTAAGGAAGTTTTATGAAAGATAATCATTTTGAGGATGTATAATTCTATTTTGGGTAATTGGAGTCCACTTTCCTTATTTGGCCAACCTCCTAATTTAGCAGTTCAATTAATAATTCGTAAACCGTCTTACCAAAACCCGTCTTTTAACTCACACCATAAACTATAAATACAAAACAAAACCCGAACCCTTACTCCTATTGTACCCGTCGCCCAAAGAGAAAGAGAAGGAGAAAGAGGAGAAGAGAAAGCCGAGAAAGAGAGAAGGAGAAGAAGAAGGCCGCGCGCGACCACCCGCCGTCGCCGTGCGCCGCCCGTCGCCGCCGAGCACCACCGCCGCCCTCTTGCCCCTTTTTCTTACCTCTAGCCTCGATAATAGTATGTTTCTACACTTAGTTCTAATAATTTCAGATTAGGGCTTTTGTTTATATTCATGTTAATTGAAGTTAAGCATGAATTTGATGATAATTAATTATGTTTGGGTTTGTAATAATAATTGTTGGTGATTTGATGCATGAAATTATTAAGGTTTTGAATTAGGGTTCTTGAGATTAAGTTTGTGATGAATTGATGGTGATTTTGTGGTCAGAATTGTGTAGTAATTGAAGGGATTTACTATTATGGATTGTTAAGCATGTTGTTATGATTTGGGAGTGTTTTATGATGATTTAAAGGTGAAAATTATGTTCTGTCCAGATCTGATTTTGTCTTAAATTAAGTGTTATTATGGGTGTTTTGATGGTTTGATGATGGAATTATGTTGTTGGTATAATTGGGTAAGTGTTGTGCGAATTTGGTGAAGTTTGGAGATCGTTTGGTTGTTGTATCAATGTCTTTTGTGTTGGTTAGAAGTATTGATTAGTAATTGAGTGTTGTTGATGATTTCTTAGGTTGTGTGTTCAAGGAGATACCGTTCTAAACTTGAGTTTGAGCTTGTGATTTTATTGGAAGGGTAAGAACGTTGGTTATGATCCCAACCGCGACTTCTAAACTCTAAAGACTATCTCTCTTGATACTAACCTTGTTCTCTATTGATTATCGCTTCATGTTTCACCTATCATTGTTTTACCGTTTCCATATCAATACCTTTTGAATTAACCATGCAGCACTTCCCGCCAAACGGCTCAAAGAACCGGCCCTTCGGCCTCCATTGTTTCCGCCGGTTCGGCCCTCTCGGCCGGCTCGGTTCTCGGCCGCTCGGCCATTCGGCCGAGTGTGCGCCGTGTTGTTGTTGCTTTGTTGATTTGTTGTGATTCGTATAATTTATGTTGCATTAACGATCGTATATTATGTATTGTTTACGCGCGTATGATTGTGTACACTAATATTTATGATAATGATGTTGTTGATGATGTTTACCACCTAGAGTAAGGTGACGCGGCCCGGATCGGTCACCTCTAACCTCTGATCAAGGTTGTTTAGGTCGGAGTAGCTACCGACTTCCTAATCGGCTTACCTCCTAGAGGCTTCGCATCCTACCTGGCCCTCTAGTGAGGGGTGTGCACACTTCAAGACGTTAGGATCTGTTTTCTAGTACTCTAGCTCGCGTTGGTTCGAGATTGTGGTGGCTGTGGGGTAGGAGCCCAGCCGTTGACGTTGTGTTATGACAAGACTTTTGGCTCTTGTTAGCGATATGGCGAATGTCGCACTTCTTGAATTGTTAATGTATCGATTGCTTATTATTTGTTAGCTACGCGCCTCAAGGCGCGTATCTTCTGTTTCCTGAATTGTTTTGTGATTCTTACTCAGCCTGTATGCTGACGTTCTTTCTTCTGGTTTGTTCCCTACCATGTTCTGGGGCCTATGTCATTATTTGATGGCATAGTTTGACAGGTCTTGTTGATGTGGATGCTTGCTAGAAGAGTCAAGTGCATGCTGGGGATTTTTTATAACTATCATTAGACATTTATTATAGTTTGAATATGTAATTTGAGTTTGATTTTGAGAACTTTGATTCGACATTGTTTAATTCCGCTGTTACGTTTCTAGATAATGTTATAATCGAATAAATAGCCTTGCAATTGACTTGGTAGTCGATTGCGGCATAACAATTCTAAGTTTATTTCCGTTTATAGTTCGGTCAAAATTTAGGGTTGTTACACAAAATACCCCTATGTTAGGGAGGGTGTACACAATAATAAGTTAATCAATGTTTTAAAAAAATTACATAGCGAGTTAGATAAGAATCTTAGCAAAATTTGCATGCAACTTTTGGAACTTTGATTAACTGATGAGTGTGTATTCCCTACTCAATTAAGTTGCGTTTTTGCATATGGGGTGTTTAAAGAAAGAAGGGGGGGTATTGGGTTAGTGTATTTTTTGTAGACTTGCCAAAACCTATTCCAACCCGGTCTTTTCTGGGTCATGAACCATGTTTTCTGACTCAGATCCGTTTGTTACCCGTATTGTTGCCCAAACCTGAATCGATTCATGACTTGTATTTAAAACTAAATTAGAACAAATTTTAGTCTTATGGTTGATTCAATAGAAAATAATTTTGGAAGAGAAGTTTCATTAGAAAACTATAAGTCCAAACGCGACCCGAACTTGTATTTGATCCGAATTGTAGCGAACTGGCTAATAATATTTAATCTGTTCCGACCCGTTTAATAGGTCTACTTGTTTGTGATCTTATTTGTTTTATTAAAAATTCAGTAGAATCTAAATAGAAACCCTCATTCACCTCCCTAACCTCTTACCAACTTATTCGATCTCCTACTCTACCTCTTCACCACCCGTTGACTATTATATTCGACAACCCTTATGGTGTTGTTAGTTCACTCCGTCCCCGGTCAATTTTCTTACGCATTCCCACAACCGTTGTTAGCCCGTGTACACATACCTCAATGTAACAACTCTCACCCATGTTACGAACTTTCCTAATTGACAGCCCCACTTCACCCACTTCCTTAGCTAACACTCTTATGACTCGACAACATGTTATTCGACATCCAGTTGTCCCCAAACAAATGTTTTAGCCGACTCTTAATTTTCGCAGACTTCTTACCTGACTTCTTTAGTCTGCACTTCAACACCCGTCACATTTTCTAAATGGTATTCAAATTCAGGTTCAATTTTGCTTGATCAACTTTAAGTTTGAAACAAAGATTACTTAACTATAATGAAACATAAACCGTGAAAATGAATAAGAAAAAGGTATATTGATTTATATTTCTAATGTAACGAATTCTTGATACATTTTTCAAGAAAGAAAAAAAGCTATTGAGAAATTGGCTTGACTCTATCACGACAGTTTTAAAAGGCAATTTAATGTGTGCAAGATCACACACCTATTAACAAAAAAAAGATATCATACTCCATAAAAGAATATTAGTCGTTCTTTTTGTTTGAAAAAGTGGTTTGACTGCCTTATATTTTTAAATATATACGGGATAAAATTTTAATAACATATTCATTTGATAGGAGTTTTCGCTACAAATCTAACAATATAAGTTTCATAATTTTTTGCCAAATACTTTTTTCGTTGAATTAGGCCCTGTGCGATTCAACTTATTCAACAGTGTTTTCAAATCAGATCGGATTTATTCAAATCTAATCAAATCAGATCAGCTTTATTCAAATCAAATAAAATCAGACCAGAATTATCCAAATAACATTCAATGAATGTAGTCTATTTTTAGTTATTTATTCGTCTAGTTGCAGTTAATTTATCAGTTAATTTAGTTCAGAGCAAATCAAATCAAATTTATTCAAATCAAATCAAATCAAATCAGTTCAAATCAAATCAAATCAAATCAGAAAAATGCAGTTCAATCGCACAGGGCCTTAATGGCCAAATCGTGGTCTCAAAATGTGAGAATGACTTATATATACTTTTATGGAGGGGTTAGACCCTGTTTGATAGGACTTAATAAAAGTAGTATTCTGCTCAGGTCAGAGTCATTCAAATCAGAGCTGATTTGATCAAAATTGCTTAAATAACGTTCAACGAATTTGGTCCATTATTGCTAATAATTTTCGTTGAAATTCAATCAAATTTTCAACAAATTCATATCAGATCTGATCAATTCAGAGTCATTTAAATTAGATCAGATTAGATTAGGAGCAATCATATCAGATCAGATCATATCAAAAAGATGCAGTCCTATCAAATGAGGCCTTAGGTGTATCATTTTATTTTTGGTTATGAAATATATATATTTAGCACATTATTTTATTTTTGTTCATTGAAGATATCAAATTATTTATTTTTGGTTACAAAAGATATCATTTAATAAATATTTTATTTTACTGAAATCCGCTAATATATCATTGGAATATATGGAAATATTTGTAACCAATCACATGTTAGTTTTTGTACATGTGTCAGCTTCATTTTAATAGTTGTCCATGTCATCATTTCATGCACGCAATTATTAAAAGTAATAGATTGATTTATCTTGCAACTTATATATGGAGTATGTTTTTTTGCGTATACTACTCGTTTTTTTAGGAAGTGTATACGGAGTACTTTTTATCTTGTACTCAATGGCATATTTAAAGTTCCTATCTTCAAATACAAATCATTAATATTTTATTTTTTCACCTTTTTTATTTATATGCTTGCTCAATACAATGTAACTAGTTTTTGCCCCCGTGAATTCACGGGACTGCTAAAAATTATGAGTGATTACCAACTTAAGAGAAATAAAATATAATACGTATCCCATGAATTACGATTTTTTGTTTACTTCAAAATCAAAAAAAAAATGAATGGGAATTTTCGAACATGGCGATGAGCTAGAGTCATTGTGGATTATGATACAATTTCTGCATAACTATCGTGTTCATTATCAATATCTTAGGGTGATTATCCATGACAAACTTTCTTTAAAACAGTAGAAGAGTAACAACCATCTCTCTTTCTATATAAATGTTCTCAACTAATTTCCAGTATATAAACAATCTAAGTGGTCGTTTGGTTGTCATGTTAAATCATGGGAATTCTGAATTCCCATGAATTGAAAAAGTTAGAGTTGTTTGGTTAGCCAAATTCATAGGAATTGAGAATTTAGGGGAATTTCCAATTCCTACTAAATGGAGGAATTGGCTTACCAAGCTCCCCGTTGGTAATTTGCAATTCCTACATGAATTTACTTCCTACAACTAACCAAACAACATTGACAAATTATCATGAATTAGAAATTCATAGGAATTGAAAATGTATGGGAATTCCAAATTCTCGTATGGAACCAAACGACCACTTAAAGGTTTAAATTGAAGAGTGAGTATCCTTTGTCCATTATCATAGTATCTCACTCCCTACACCTCTCCAATCAAATTTTAAAACAAAAATTTTTTACCTTAAAAAGAAAATGAAAATAAGTGTTAATCAACTTAGTCGTATTAAGAATCAAAGAATAATATCACACACTGAACGACTCACCATATATAAAATCATTTTAGTTCGACTATCTCTATATTAGTTATGGAGGAATAATTATAACACTCCTGAACCAATTGTACTTGCCCCTACTTGAAGTTATGTTTGCGCTTACTTTCCCGTAATGATACCCATGTCCTCTTAGTATATAGAAATCACATATATTCTCACTACCTTTACTACCTTCATGTCTCCCCATACCGCACAACCACCGATGTACTCTTGGCTACTCGACGCGTAGGACAAAGGCACCAATTTATCTCTTTGAATTCAGTTTTATTCTTTCCCTCCGTACCTATTTTTGTGTCTCCACTTGGCTTTTTTCTTCATAGCAACCAATCTCCCACAAACCCCCACCAACACACGCATCTCCCACAACTCATCATCTTCCTCCAAAAATCGTCATTTGAGCATGTAATCCCATATAATTTAATTTTGTCTTAAATCTACACATTCTATAAGATATTTGATAAAACCAACACAATAGAGGTCTTCGTAGTTAGCTAATTAATCAAAGTGGTTATGGGGTAAAATAGCATAGATAGGAATTGTAATTTTTTTTATTTAAGATATGTTAACTTAAACATTTTTCGTTAGGCATTGAATTATTTGAAAAATCAAATAATATTAAAAATTTTACAACAACAATAAATAAAATTATTTTGTATTTACATCCATCAAAGT
Organism: Spergularia bocconei; assembly: GCA_963457585.1. Lineage (NCBI taxonomy): Eukaryota > Viridiplantae > Streptophyta > Magnoliopsida > Caryophyllales > Caryophyllaceae > Spergularia > Spergularia bocconei. The sequence continues at coordinate 7,959,027 of OY734958.1, forward strand.
TAACTAATTGCTAAGAAGAAAAGTTGTCCATTATACGTAAAATGTTGAGATCTAATTTTGACTATGCTAAGCTAGAGTCTATCCATTCAAGTGTCAATAGGGCAAATCCCCCATAAAGATTTTAAAGCCTCATGTCTAATTGTTGTACTCCGTATGTATCAAAATCAATGTGTTATACTTGTCTCTTTATATGAAGCTCCTATATGATGGGGAGATGAAGGGAAACATTCAACGGAAGGTAATAAAAACAGAACACATAAAGCTCTGAGTTTGAAGGTGGAATCTTATGAACCAATTTTATTTCAAAGTGCAACACTTGATTATTATCTATACACACCAAAGCCTTAGATGAAAAAACAGGGTATACTACTCTAAACACCACAATCAATATGTGGTGAACTGAAATGCATTACAAAACTATGAAATTCAATAGCAGTGCTTAAATTTGCAAGGCTCGGGACAAAGTAAATTAAAAACAAAGAATGAGAAACTTGCTGAGGCTTGACTTCAGATACCATAAAGTCCTTAACACATAACCTGAGTTCATATATGTATACTTCCGGACAATCAATCACTATAGAATATCATTCTGACGTGTGGGGCAGGTCCACCTCCGTAACATGTATTCATCGCGTCCATAGAGCCGATATATGGGAAGTGGGACATCATACTACATTAGGATGACATTATTGCAAGTAGCTTCTGTAATTAGGTCTCTATGTCATGTCACTTCCTGTCTTCGAGCATCAGTTCATACCGAGTTCAAGATCCTTGTCGAAAACAGTCGATATTAGAATGTAATAGATTTCATGTCCATGGATCAAAGCTACAAGAAGTTCAGATCATTTTGCACAAGCTCAGAAAACAGAATGTCAACCAAACAGTCTAAGTTGTTCTTCAAATGCATATTCGAAACAGAAAGAAGAAAAAGTTTATCTTACACCAACTTAAAATGTACTGTGAGATATTGATGGTTCAATGTTCACTTTTTCAGCTGACAGTACACCATCTCAGATGTCCTTTGAAACAGATTAAAATGGCCTTGTGCCCGATTCTCATCATCCATCACTGGAACCCAATTAACGCAACTGCGGCCATCATGTATTCATGTGTAATGAAAAAAGAGAGCAAGCTATTTATGAACTTAGACTTCACGACTTAAAATGCCATGACTCTTATAAGTAAACTGACAGTCATTAGTTCCCGTAATTAAAGTTATATCAAAACTAACCCCAATATGCACTACAGGAAATTGATAGCAAACAATATGCTAAACTGGATCGACATGCACGTGTAACAGCCATCACAACAAATCAGAGGGAACACGGAAATTTCGCTAATAATTAAAGTTTCAATTTACACATGAGATCTAAAATGAAGCTAATATCAAAGTTTTCAGAGGTATGATTTTGACGCCAATTAGAAAATTAAAATGCATGAGTTCATTGAACTAAACTCCTAAAGGGTTCTTTCATTGCAGATGAAATCAGGCAGCTATAAAGTATAACAATTTTGATAAAAAAAATTATGAAATAAGCACAAAGCATCCAGAATATTTCTGCTTTAATTCAAAGGAACTATGCTAGCTTAGAAGGTTGAATGAAAATTCAAGGGGTAACACTCTATTCATAAATTTGAACAAAGGAACTTGCAAACAAAAACTTTGAATAAGAAAAAGAGCACTGTGTACCTAATTGCTAAACATGATTTGAATGTTTCCACCTGAAAATAAGAATGACAACAATGCATATCATTATCCCATGAAACATACAAATTAAAAACCATACTCCTATATTGACAAAATATGCATACATAATCAGGGATGAGGTATTGTACACTACTTAGAAAGAAATCATTTTTGTGTCATTTTGTTCAACTCATACTATCATAGGTTGGTATTTATAGCTAACAGTAGTGAGACCATGGATAATCGTAACTCACCCCAATTGTCTTTCGGAAATTCTTAGGACGATCTGCGGTTTCTCGGAAAGGAGATGCTCCCACCAGCATTACATTACATTACATATAGTGTCATTCTGCAGGACCGAACATCAGCAATCTGTATTTACAATGTTGAGCTATAATTTTCCAACTATCTATTTCTTTGAAATGTAAGCTTTGCTAGTGGTACTGTAGTAATATGGTACCTTTCCATCATATTCCTTTCGCGATTAAACTTCAGGTGCTATGTATGCTGGTGTTCCGACAGTGGGCTTAGGATGCGGATGGAGGAGTCCGGACTGAGATGCACAAAAAGATAGCTTCGTCAGCCAATAATTAAGTATCTAAACCAGCATTCCTCGTATCTAGATACACAAACCTTAGCTTCGCACAACCGAAGTGCCATATTTTGAGACGTGGTGGCGGACTTCCATCAAGAAGTGTGTTTTCGAGTTTGACACCCCTGTGACAGATTTCTTGTAGGAAACTTAGTTAACGTGGAGCTGAAAAAACAACAAATCTCTTATCCGGCAGTACAGTTTATTACATATACCATAGAATGCCAGTAACGTACTCCTGAAATCAGCTGTTGCAAGAAAAATCTTACTTGTTAGTTGTTACATACAAAAGGCCTAAAGTAGGTCAGGCTGCTTGGCCAGTAGTGCAAATTCTGTTAAATGTCCACCAGTAGCATACTCCATAACTATAGCGAATGTGTCCATGTTACACAGAGCCATAAATTTATATGATGAAGGGTGGACTCCAAATCAATCGACCAGTTTGCTGAAATTAACCCATGTCAGACATGTAGAACAAAAGAGTCAACTAACCCTTAATTGAAACCAAAAAAAAAAAAACTCAAACTATCCCTTTTGACTTTTAAGAAATTGGAATTTTCTAAACGACATACAGAAACGTACAAACAATTCCAACTAAAAAATCCAATTAAATAGACAACTACATTAATGTGAGCTAAACTGTCAATATTAACAGATTATGAATCATGAGCAAAACAATTCTCAAACAATGACCTACGATCCAATTGCTTTCTTGTTATGGAATCAATTTATAAAATTCTGACTAAAGGAACATCTTAAACCCAATTGCTCATAGAATTGGATGCTATGGGAAAGTGGAAGAGCAAGTATAGAAGCATAAAAATTGAAATTCACGATGACTTTCTAGCTTGAGATAATAATTGCCAGCGAAAAATTGAAATTCATGAGCATATAGATTATACCTTGATAGAAGTTGTGACTTGAATAATAGACTTCCAAGAAGTTCTTTAATCCATAACCACGCTGCAACACAAAGGAAAGGTATATAAAGATAATTAGATGGCAATGAAAGAGAAGAATAGAAACACATATACTACAATGAAACCGAAACAATGAGAGAAATAGTGCAAAAGCATTACACAGGATTTGAGGAAATATGGTTTTATTTATGGTTTTAAAGAGAAGGGAAAATGAAGGGTTGTTGAAAAGAAACGACGGAGGCGTGGTTCATATTCTGTTGTTAATGTAAAGTGGGAAGGAGGGAGATAAAAGGAGGGAGTAACAGTCCGCTAATTAAGATGGAAGAGAGAGACGAATAGAAGGGGAGGGGGGGAGGGGAATTGACTGGATAACAACAAAATGGAATGTAGTCTAAAGCCGACAACTCAGCAATGAGCTGGCTTTTTTTCGTGCCAAACCTCTGCTACGTCGCCATGTCACCCGTTTTGCTAGCTTATTAATAGATAAGTATAGATAATGTATACATTTCTTTGAAAAAAAAAACAATGTATACATACGTTTGTTCATTACATACACGGAAAAATCTCGAAATACAAGAAAAATAATTGAACGCTAGGAAGATAAATTTGCACTTTCTTCAAAATAAAATCAAATTTATACACATTTGGAATCTTGGAAAATCTATGTTATAACTACGAAGGGGCCCATTTTCTTAATCCCGCCCTAGGGCCTCCAAATGGCCAGGAACGGCCCTGATCTTGTGTGCCAAAAATGATTATGAGGAACCACTTTGGCACTTCGTGCACTTTTGTTAGACTGGCCATGATCTCTGGTGGTAAAAGAGTTTAGGTCAAGCAAAATAAGACTATGTTTATTTATGCCTCTCCTTGCCCGAAGTCTTAACATTAAAAAATATTTGTTGCCCCAATTTCATTTTGATGCCCCAAATGTTAGATTTGGTGGTTTATTGGTGCCTTTTCATGCCTCAAAATATACAAATTGAGAGGAGAAAGAACGTGAGTGTCATTTCTTTTTTCAGAAAAAAAAATATAAAAAATAGCCAATGAGGAGAGAGCATGTGGTGTCTTTTGTCAGAAATTTTTGGCACAAAACTGGTGCAAGGCACGCCCCAATTGCTTGCCTCACCCATTTTTTATTACATTTTCTTCCTTCTTTCACACGTGAGAGTGACTTGTTTTATTCATGCCATAAAATTTTGGGGCATGGAGAAACATAGTCTACTATAAATAGGCTAAATGTAACAACAAAAAATATTACGTATAAGAAAAAGGATCATTAGTATGTGAACAATGAAGAATTTCGAGGGTGATGATGAAGGTTGAGAACCATAGCAGAATTACAATGTAAATTGATGCAACTGTGAATGTGGTGTAAATTTTTTGTTGTATTTTTTTATGATCTAACAATGTACAATGATGCTACTACTTATGGATTACAATTTACTTTGTTTGATTCTATATTCTCAACTCCAATGACAATGACATTATTCAACTTATATACTAACATAGCAACACGTGAGGCGTGAGCCAACTCCAAGGCATTTGATTTCCCTCTAATAGATTTCTTCGTGTGATACTTTCAAGTTCCAATCTTCCATTGTCTTTGATCCTCTAACGTAGATATTGCATCTTGATTCTTCTTTGAGTTCTTTCCCAACTAACTTTGTTGTTGGAGACTTGTTGCTGTCATTGTTGCAACTTGTTATATTTTACAAACAATCTTGATCTAATGAAGAAGATCATTGGTTTGACCGACGAACTACGTGGGCGAACCATGACCATCCAATCTGATCATTTTTCTAGTTAGACTTGTAGGCAAACGACGGGAAAAAAGGGTCAGCAAACTGTTGTGGCATAAAACACAAAATCTATGAGCGGATTTGATCTGATCAAGTATTTAGAAGTCAAAAGTTATAACGTAAACAATAAACCACATCTTTCTAAAATCCCTTGTCCAAAAAAAAAAAAAAATACAAATCAACCAACGTCAGAAGTTTAGCTCAAGTCCGCAACCACAAGTCCACGATGAAAGAACTCAACTCATATCTCAAACTCAAGTTTGAAACCCAAAATTGTGTCGAGAAGCTTCCAGGCCCCACAAACCTATGTGTTGAAGAACCCTACTAAAACCCTCCTCACTCATTTTTCACACCACTTTCATTCATTCATTCATTCATCCCTAAAAAAAATCAAAATTCATTTCAATCTCACCGCAGTTAGCAATGCACAGGGTTTCCCGTCGCTCCGTCTCCGCCATTCTCCGCCACCGCGGTGCCTCTCACCGCCGCAATGCCGTCGCTGCTGCCGCCTCCTCCTCCTCCCTTCCCACCCACTTTTCCGTAATTTCTCAAAATACCCTTCTTTTAATTTCTATACTTTTTTAATTTTTGATTGATCATACTATGTTTTTAGACAAATTCATCATCTGGGTTTATGATTTTATGTTGTTCTTTATCCAAAGTTTCAATCTTTTCTGTAATCAGATATTCATCCTTCTTGTTTCTGGGATGATTTGCTGTGTATTTTTCAACTTTTTTAATGATCGTTATTAGAAGTATTGTTGCGTGAGATAGAAGCACCATCATAATGTCTAATTATGCACTTCTAACCACAAAAAAGGGTGAAAATTTTATTGAATTGATTAGGTTGCTGAACAATTTAGTTACTTGGACTTGGACTGTTGGTTTCTTATGTACACGGTCCCCGTCGTTAAAGGATATAAGTCGTTCTCACTTTTTGACGCGACTGGTTTACTTTCGGTTTAATGAAAAAGTGAGAACGATTTGTATAGGAAGTTGGAGATAGTGTAGTTTTTTTTTGGTTTGATCAGGAGTGTGTTGATGTTTTCTTGTTTGATTGAATTGCTTATATTAGAAGCCAGTGTTATTTTTTCCTAGGAATTGCGCAATGTTGTGGTTTGTGAATTAGTGTATCGATTTTTGATATATGACTTTGTGTTTGGTTATGTATTACTTTGTTAGGTGGGGGAAGTGAAATCAGGGTCTAGATGGTATTCCTCTGCAATCTCATCAAAGTGCAGCTGTGGGAAATGTAGTATATGCAAACCTGGCAAGTCTAGCCCTCACTTTAACCCAAGAATCGACTTCTCTGTGGCCCGTCGATATGAGTCCACTGCAGCAATGTCCGATTCATCTGGATCATCAGGTCCACCAGCTGAGAAATTTGAGTATCAAGCAGAGGTATGTTGATTGAATAATTGGCTGTGCGATTGCTATAGTCTGACTGTTAGAGGTAATGCTCATCTATCTTTGGCTGTGGATTTTTTAGGTGAGCCGCCTTATGGACCTTATTGTCAACAGCCTCTACAGCAACAAAGAGGTGTTCCTTAGGGAACTTATCAGGTGCATTCACGATCCCCTTGTATACTTTACATACACATTTTTAGGATGCCTGTCATGTTTTCTGAGCCTGTTGTAAAATACTTTTGTGGTGTCTTGAGACAGTGTTTCATTGTTTTCTTCGGGTTCCTTCTTTGAAATTGCCCTGCAATTTTTAATCTATTATCTGTGTCTGACTAGAATGCTTTGTCGAGGTTATCAGTTGGCTTGATATAATTTTTTTGGGCAATTATGTATGTCATATCATCTGCAATGGCGTTTGGCTTCTGAACTCCATCTTGTTTCTCAATTTTGGCTCGTGGGTTTGCTATTTTTTTATTCTGTATAAGTTGCAGTTCACACTGTATCAAACCAGAACTGTGTCTTGCCTTAATATTTGATGGAAAACATTTATCAACGTGAACAATGTCTGAGATTATTCTTTTTCTTTTCTTTTCTTTTTTCTTTTTTTGGGTTGTTTCAATTTATTCTGGAAAGTGAAGTTCCAGATTCAAATAACAAACCTTGTGTTTTAAAATCAATAGAACCTAGTCTACTGTTTTAGTATGAAACCCAGGGAAATCTGTGTGCCTCACAAAAGGAGAAATTATAACTACAGAAAGTCTATCATCAGGAAAGCTTAAACCACTATTTGTACTTTATTGGGGGGGGGGGGGGTTATTCAGAAGTTATGTGGCAGCTACATCATGATAAAGTCCTACATCATTTTTGCTGAACTAGATGACAACTGTTTGTTTGTATGTAAACTGCATTCTTACCGAACAGGAGCTTAGATTTGTCTCGATTAGTTTGTTTAAAGATACAAATAGTTAATTAACTATCTTCCTATTGTTTTCTGAGTCTGATGGCTAATTCTTGACCTTTTTTTTGTGTCTCAGCAATGCAAGTGACGCTCTGGACAAGCTGCGGTTTCTAAGTGTCACAGAACCAGAGCTTTTAAAAGATTCACTTGATCTTGACATTCGGATTCAGACGGATAAGGATAATGGCACCATAACCATTACGTATGATGGCTTTAAAAGATTCATTCTTTGAAATATTAATCCTTACAGTAGTTTTGTAAGAGGACATGATGTTGATTTATAATATGCAGTGATTCTGGAATCGGCATGACTCGTCAAGAAATTGTTGATTGTCTTGGAACAATTGCACAGAGTGGTACAGCTAAGTTTATGAAAGCGCTGAAGGTTAGTTTTGTTGACATTTACTCTTGAACTTGCTCAATTAATAAGCTTAATGCTAATGAGAAGTTTTCATTTTCCAGGATAGCAAAGATGCTGGAACGGACAACAATCTGATTGGTCAATTTGGTGTTGGTTTCTACTCAGCATTTTTAGTTTCTGATAAGGTATCAGCGCAAATTTCCTACAGAAACTCTTTACTATTTTACCCATCACTCCTTATATCTTGCCTTAACATTGTGTACCAAATGTTTAATCGTGTTTGAAGGTGTCCGTCTCCACAAAGAGCCCTAAATCTGATAAACAGTTTGTGTGGGAAGGGGAAGTTAATGCAAACACCTATACGATTAGAGAAGAGACAGATCCGGAGAAGCTTTTGCCTAGAGGGACCAGAATTACTTTGCATCTTAAGGTTGGTTGTGGGGTTTTTTTTTTTTTTTAATCTCTTGCACCCATTCGTTCTTGAACTGTGTTATAATTGAATTTGGTTGCTGATTACAGAATGATGATAAAGGATTTGCACATCCAGAGAGGGTGCTGAAACTAGTGAAGAATTATTCACAGTTTGTTTCATTTCCTATCTACACATGGCAAGAGAAGGGTCATACCAAGGAGGTACTTGTCTTTTATTTGAAATGTCAGATCACGGCGTACGCTTGTTATTGTTGCCATGGAATGCCTTTTTTTTGTGTGTATTTCAGAATAATCACTTCTAGGGATTTTGCTAGGTTGAGGTCGACGAAGACCCAAATGAAGCTAACAAGGGTGAAGCTGGAGAACAGGCAGAGGTAGTTTGTGGGCATATCTTATTCTATTTGTATCTGTCAAAAGGTTTAATACAGCTCATGGTGACCCTTTTCCACTAAATTATTTTATTTATACTATGCTTACTCAGAAAAAGAAGAAGACCAAGAAAGTGATCGAGAAGTATTGGGAGTGGGAACAGACAAATGAAACTCAACCAATATGGGTGAGTATGTGCTTTGGTTGATATGTTGGTTTCTATCCTTGGCATTTATTTCCATCGTCAGCTCAACCTTCACTTTAATGTACACAGCTTCGGAATCCTAAAGAAGTTACCACAGCGGAGTACAATGAGTTTTACAGAAAGACGTTCAATGAATACCTAGACCCTCTAGCTTCATCACATTTTACTACGGAGGTGAGAACATTTATCTCCATGTAATAGTTTGTTAATATGTGGAATTACGCGTAAAAGGTTCTTCATATTTTCAATTTTGGCTTTGGTTGCTTCCATTTATTATTTGCCGTGACTTCAATGCATAATATACTGTGATGTTTATTATGGCAGGGGGAAGTTGAGTTTAGGTCTATTTTATATGTCCCACCAGTGGCGCCGCAAGGTAAAGGTGACATGATGGATTTCAAGACAAAGAACATAAGGCTTTATGTCAAGCGAGTTTTCATCTCGGATGACTTTGATGGTGAATTGGTGAGGGTTATCAATAAATAACTAAAGTTTTATCAATCCCCCTTTGTGGATTATTGACCTCTTCTTGCTCTTGGTATTTTGTGTTCAGTTCCCTAGGTATTTGGGCTTTGTTAAGGGGATTGTAGATTCCAGTGATCTTCCCCTGAATGTTTCACGTGAGATCCTTCAAGAAAGTAGAATTGTAAGTTGATCAATATGCACAGTTCTCTTTTTGTCCATTGTATATACATCTCAATGTCATCGTCTCTTTTGTTGATTGTAGGTAAGAATCATGAGGAAAAGATTGGTCCGGAAGGCCTTCGACATGATCCTTGGCATATCTATGAGTGACAACAGAGATGTATGTAAAATTACTTTTATCTTCCTGAATTTGTCAATGTTTTTTTTGAGGTTGTGCTTTTACCACTGGCTCCCTTGTTTGCTGCATGCTCGAGCCTAGATTTGTTCGAAGTCTTATTGTTTGCTACTTCTGTCGTTTTTGATGTTGGGTTCTATTGCTTTGTGTAGAAATATAATAATTTCTAATCCTGTTTTAGACTTCTGGTTAGCGTTTGTAGCTTCTCATGATCTGTTATTAATGTTAGCTACTTTTTGTTTTGGGTCATAGGATTACGAGTCTTTCTGGGAGAACTTTGGCAAACACCTGAAGTTGGGTTGCATTGAGGATCATCAAAACCATAAACATCTAGCACCTTTGTTAAGATTTTTCTCATCTCAAAGTGAGAATGAGATGATAAGCTTAGATGAGTACGTGGAAAACATGAAAGCTGACCAGAAAGATATCTATTACATTGCTGCTGACAGTGTTTCAAGTGCAAAGAATACGCCTTTCCTTGAGAAGCTTTCGGAGAAGGATCTTGAGGTAGATTTTCTCATTTTGAGCTGTTTTGATTCCCTTGCCTTTAATTAATATTTGGTGGGTGGTGGATCTCAAAGTTTTTACGTGTGAGTATGACTGTCTTTTGTGTTATAGGTTCTCTTCTTAGTTGATCCTATCGATGAGATTGCGGTCCAGAATCTGAAGTCCTACAAGGAGAAGAACTTCATTGACATCACCAAAGAAGATCTTGACCTTGGTAAATTATCCCCTTATTAGCTTCCTGTAATTCTTTTTCTTCTTTGGATGTTGAGTGCTCGATAACAATGTTGCATTGGGATTGTTGCAGGAGTCGAGAATGAGGAAAAAGAAAATGAGATAAAGGAAGACTTTAAACCAACCTGTGACTGGATGAAAAAGCGCCTAGGTGACAAAGTTGCTAGTGTTCAGATATCATCCCGGTTGAGCTCTTCACCGTGTGTTCTTGTGTCTGGAAAATTTGGCATGTCAGCGAACATGGAGAGGTACAGTTTCACTGCTGTTAAATTACGCCAACTATGCTTGGGTTAGGATTCGGCACTAATAGTAGGCATCCAGCATAGTGATCCACACTCCACAGTTCAAAAAGGTTCTGGTATCCAATTGACCAAGTTTTTTTCTCGTAACATGTATGACAATACTTCTCTTGTTTCACAATTGTAGGCTGATGAAGCAACAACATGGTGCTCCATCTCTGGAATTCATGAAAAGCAGAAAGGTGCTTGAGATAAATCCTGAGCATCCTATTATTAAAAGTCTTCAGGTATGTAATTATTATGCTACGACTAATTGATGAAACTCAATTTCGTTTGTCTGGCAATTGCTTATGGGAAGACTTGGTGCTTGTTTGATGCCCTTTAATAAATCTTGTTTGGATGAATAAGAGAGGTAGAACTTGCTATAGGAAGTCGCACTTACGTAGGCCCCTTTTAAACAACTTCCTACTATTTGTAGGAAGTACTCCGTAGTGTATAACCCGTGCCTTGTACGGTTATCTTATCACTACTATTACATAAAATATTAACATTTATTTCCTTTTTACTTCAAAGTTAGTCTTGAAAACTTGTAGTTTTGTTTTATTATCTATGCACAAAACAACACTTCATTTAACAAAATGTACACTTAAATTAAATAAGTAGAGTAAATGTCAATAAATCTACGACAAATTTCTCAAAACTGTACATAAACATGGGTGTACCTACACCCGGGCTGTTTCGTAGTCAAGTCGATATATTACTGTAAAATCAATCTGCATAGAACTATATAAGTGGAGGGTTGTAGCACCCGGGCAAATTAACCAAAATCTAACAATTCACAGTAGAGAACACTAATTTGATAGATTTTACATATATATTCTTATTTGTAAAATTTCATGTTTTTTAGAAAGAGATAGATGGCTTAAAACCGTAGCGAGATATTTGCATCATAAATATTTGATTTACATCGGACTCAAATGAATGTCAGAGTGAGATCTTAAGTAGAAGTAAGATTATAAGCAGATATATTTACTATGGTCTATATAGAAATATGAGCAAGCAATTAGAAATAGGAGAACTGATCATTTCATGAAAAACATGTAATTTGATAAGATGGGAATGATAAATAAAATGTTAAAGTAGTTATAAAGTTGAGCAAAATAGAGGGAGATAATTTAGGGATTAGCTGTTTTAAAAAAAAAACAATTTTAGAGTTTCGTTAGCTTTGATTGTGGGAGCGCCACCTAGTGTATTATATGTAAGATTAGAAGCTCCCTAGAAAGTTCTGATTCTACACTTTTGACGACGAAAAGCCTTATCAAATTCTAAAGTCCTAAGAATTGAACTGACAGAACAACCACTTATGCTTTTAAGATTTATAGTATTTGAAATTAGTACTAACTCAGGACTTAATCTTTTGAAAACATCATGGTCTTACCATAAGCGATGGTGGGGCAGCAGTACTCAAGTTGTGTTCCGAGTTAATTGTTTGGGCTCTACAATAATTTTATGGTCATTGTTTTTTTTTTTTTTTTAATTTATTTATCTAGGCTGCGTCCAAGAATGGCTCAGACGATGAAGAGGCTTTGAGAGCTATTGATTTGTTGTATGATGCCGCACTGGTGTCTAGTGGTTTCACGGTAAGTAATTTCCTTAAGCATCGTGACTCTGGGTGATCTTAAATTATTTGGTATTTGTATGGCTATTGAGGTTCTAGTGTACAAAGAGTTTTTGTGCGCGGTTTATTTACACGATCTTTGCTCTCCAAGTTGCACAATCTTGTATTATGGATATTACTCCCTCCATTTCATTAGTTTCTTTGCATATTCCTCTTTTGGCAATTTCTTTCAATTCTTTGCATTTCTGTTTGAGTAAGTTTTAGCCACTTGATTTACTAACACACCCTTACTTGTACTACTAAGAGTACTAACCATAGATTAACTAATCTGATAACTTCTTGAATCACATACTTAACCTTAATAACCCACCCACTATTGCCTTGACCACGCCCACAACCACCACCCCTACCACCAAACAACCACCAAAACGACCATCACCAACAACACAACCACCGGCGCCAATGAAACTTATCGTCGGCGACACAACGAGAGAGGAGAGACTTGAGAAGAGAGAGAAAGAGGGTCGAAGAGAGATAATAAAGATAATGGGTTGGAGAGAGAGAGAGAGATAGATCTTGAGAAATGAAGAAAGACAGAGAGAAAGGAGAGAGAAGCACTGGCACCGGAGGTGGCGAGGGACGGCGGGACGGTGGCTAGGGAAGAAGGATCTGTGCAGTAGAGCAACAATGAAGATCTCCGGTGATGAGATTCGAGGAGGGTGAGATCGTGGAGGGGAGTTCGTGTGAGTGGAAGTAGATGGCTGGCAAGCTAACAATGACGGCGATTGTAGGACTGTCAAGTGGGTTGGTGGATCGGGTGGTGGTGGGAGGAGATAAGGTAGATGATTATGTTTGCTAATTGTGTTTAAGATACCCACTCCCTCCTTTCCTTGGTTCTTGTGCCCAAATGGAATGACAAGAAACTAATGAAATGGAGGGAGTAGATGGTGGGTAGAGAGTTGAATACACCATGATTCACTAAAACATACACCCATGCATTTAAGATAGAATATTCTGCAACCAAAGGCCCAACGTCATTCAGAGAGAAGCTTTTTTCCTATACTATAAGCGGGAAAAAGTATAGGTTTTGGAAGAAGCGTACCCAGTGGAGCATGTGGTTTAATTCGATACAACGTGAACTAGTCTGTCATCTTTTCCTGAGAGAAAATATTGGATTTTTTGTTATATAAAAAAATTCACTCCTCAAATGAAGGCTGACCCTGTTGGCCTCTATATAGTTGCAAACTTGCAATTACCCGAAGCTAATTTTGTCTGAGTCTGACGATTAGTCAAGAAAATTAACTATTCGTGTCCAACGGCAGCTTGTTTACAGTTGATAACTCAAACTTACAAAGATGATGCCACATCAAACCTATAATTATACAGTGCCATGATGTTCATGCTTTGACATGGTGGGCCTCAACATCTCTGGTCAGCAAAATGAAAAAAATCTAGGGAATTGGTTGGGCAATGTCCAGGGTCATCAAACCTGTCAAACTCAATACCCTTGGGATTCACAGGCAGAGTTAGAGTCACACATTTGAAGCGCTTGAATCTCAGGAACTTCTTCTCCTTGTCTATCCCTTGAACTAGGCGTTGATAGTACTACACTACTCCGTATTAGAGTAGATTTTAGCCTTAATGCATGTGTAATGAAGATAGAGAAGGCATAAAGCAAGGAGGGGGTTAGATTTTGACTCATCCTGCTCTTTCTTTGTTTGCACATGGAGTATCGCAGAGCGGCAAGAAATGTCAGTGTCTTGTATATTTTCCTTTCCCAGTCATTACTTTGTTCTTTTGAAATCGAATTGCGTTATTTATGTCTTCACAAAAGTTATGGGTAATGCACATGTTGAGTTAGCTGTGGTATCTCTGTTGTTGCAGCCTGAAAACCCTGCACTGCTTGGTGGAAAAATTTACGAGATGATGGGTACGGCTCTTTCAAACAAGTGGGGCTCCCAGTACGAGGCCCAGCAGCCATTTACCCAGCCACAACATCCTGAGACGGTTGAAGCAGAGATTGTTGAGCCAGTTGAAGCAGGGAATCAGAAATGAAGACAGAATGGTTACTGGTCTTAAGTCTCTAATGTTGATTCGTTGATCTCTGTTATTATCCTTATGATGTTCTTTGGAGGAGTGAAATCGATATTATCTCAAGCTCGGAACACAATGCAGTATAAGATTATGTAAAGGGACGAGTTAGTTTGGCTTTAATTTGAGGGTTTTCAGAGAACTTGCTCTTGTAGGTGAGGTCTTGGATATTACACTTAGAAGCAGTTGAAATAAAGAGTGAATTCTCTTTACATTCGATGCAATCGTACAATTCAATGGGTAGTATTGTAGTAATATAAATTAGTAATAGAAGCATATATGATGGTCTTCATTCTCATGTGACAGATTGTTCGAAGTGGGTGGTTCTTATTGGAGTATATTAGTGGTTTCATTTACGTATAATGTGTCCTAACTCCTAAGTAACTTCTAACTCGTCTTTGGCCGAGCTAAATTAACCTTTTAAAATTTGGTTTTGCCATTCTTTTCGCCTAACCTCGTGATCTTTAAGCTGTTTTTCTTTTGGTCTCGACGGTGACTGATGTTCTTGATCTTTGAATTTTTCGCGATATTTTATCGTCTCAATTGCTTAAGGAAATACTTTAATGTTTAACGGATTGGAAAGAGGTTGTGGCTTAATGGCGACGATTTTACACAATTGTCCGCAGCTCTTGAAGCAAAAAGTTGACATGTAGATTTTTGTTTAGTAGTGTACCATAAAATTGGACGTCCGATAGCATTGGTATCCATAAAATGAAAATCCATCTAACACCATTTCCATACTATGGGGTATAAAAAAAAAAAATTCTTTTTCCACAACGAAGAGTGAAATCATTCATACTTTGAATGAGATGTACATCATCATTCATTCCAATATCACCAGAAATGAATTTCACACTCTATCATCAGTCACCCCACTCGATTTTGGATTATTTTTACTAACCCGCCCACATATTACAACACTCAAACCATCTTGACCACATAATCCGAACCATCATGCCCCGACTCGAGCCCACCCATTTGATTCTCGAGGAGAGTGAATCGAAGTTT
Organism: Spergularia bocconei; assembly: GCA_963457585.1. Classification (NCBI taxonomy): domain Eukaryota; kingdom Viridiplantae; phylum Streptophyta; class Magnoliopsida; order Caryophyllales; family Caryophyllaceae; genus Spergularia; species Spergularia bocconei. The sequence goes on from OY734958.1 coordinate 7,974,268, forward strand.
CGAACCTAAAGTCGATCAGTAGCTCCAAATCCAATCCTAAAATTGTAGGAATGGTGCACGTTTAAAAAGGAGCTGGGTCAACTTCAAGTCACACTTTCTCTCTCCTCCTTCAACTCCGTCTGACTCTCTCTCCTCTCTTTCTCTCTCCTCCTTCAACTCGAACTTTCCCCACTCCTCTCCCCCTTCCCCTCGCACCTCTCGATAACAAAGCTAGATCTTCGCATGGCGGATAGGTAAATTTTCACTCTCTGCTGCTGCTGCTTTAATCGTATATCTCCTTTCCGTGTTTCTCAAGTTCCTTTTTGTTTTTTTTTTTAATCTTTTTTAATTCTGTTTATGTTTATCCCCCCTCCCTCCCCCCCTCTCCCGCTTTTAATTTTGATTGTTTCTGGAGTGTTTAATTTGGGGAATTATGATTGATTCTCAATTGTTAATTTTTCCCCAAATGTTTCCTGGGAAATGATGCCTTAGGGTTTAAGCTGGCTTTAATTTGGGGGAATTGTTTGAACGGTTCAATTTCATGTATATTCCATATCCGACCTGATTAATTTTAATCATGGCTTGTATCAATTCGCTTCGATTTCGACCCGGGTTTTTCACTGGGTAATTGTTGATGTATAAGTTATTAAGCTAGAACATATAGGTTGGTTTCAAATGGGCACACAAGCCGTGTGGGAAAGATGTTCGTTTCGTGTTTCTCAGAAGCTGGGATGGAGGGTGAGACGCTGATGAGATCGTGTGAGCGTTACGGGTCAAATTTTCACTGTTGAAACCTAGTAAGAAAGCTTTTAAGAAGCTATCTTGAGTCTGATTGAGCTATTTGATATTACGGTCTTGGAAGTATAAGTATGTATGTGTAGTCAGGGGTTTAGCTGTAAGTAGAGTTGGCTCTTCGCCCCTTTGTAATTTTTTCTTAAGCTCGGGAAATTTGTGTGCGAATTGCAGTGGTAACTGGCCTTTTGTTTCTCCAGGTTGATGGTGTGAATTGCATGACAAGAGGTTGGGAAGTTAACTGCTTGCTTTAAAGTTTTGATTGGGAAAGTGGAAGGTTGTCCTGAGATTCGAGGGATTTCTTTGTTTTTGAGTTTCTTTTAGTTCAAGAGTAGACGAAGATCTTGCAAGTGTTATGGATCCTAGATTAGTTCCGAATCAGGTCCGTGAATCGCCAACTGAGAGTGCTAGTTCACGTGATACCTCACCTACTGCTGATGGAATTGTGATGAAGAAGTCACATAATGATAGGAACGAGAATGATTTTGAGCAGTCGGTTGTTCGGAGAATCTTTACAGGAGAAAAGGTCACTCTTCGTAACATAGCTGATGAAAGTGTTGATATTATCTGTGAGAAAATGCAAATTCAACCGGAAGAATACCTTGAGGAACTGAAGAATGGACTCCGTGTAATTCTAGAGGGAAATGGTGGGTCACAACAGCGAGAGGATTTCCTTGTGTTGCAGAAGCTTGTCCAGAGTAGGCTGGACTTGACTGCTAAGACTTTGCTTCGTGCTCATCGTGTGCAACTGGAAATTCTTGTTGCTATGAAGATGGGAATTCAGGCGTTTTTGCACCCTAATGTCAGTCTCTCCCAGACTTCCCTGATTGAGATTTTTGCCTACAAGAGGTGTAGAAATATAGCTTGCCAAAATCAGCTTCCCGTCGATGACTGTACCTGTGAAATATGTGCCAGCAAGAATGGCTTTTGTAACGTCTGTATGTGTACCATCTGCACCAAATTTGATTTTGAAGTGAATACATGTCGTTGGATTGGTTGCGACTTGTGTTCACATTGGACTCATACAGATTGTGCAATACGTGACGGATTAATTTGTATGGGCACTTCTAGCAGGAGTGTAACTGGTCAAGCTGAGATGCTGTTCAGATGTAGGGCTTGCAATAGAACGTCTGAGCTTTTGGGTTGGGTGAAAGATGTATTCCAGCACTGCGCACCGTCGTGGAATCGAGTAGCTCTGATGACAGAACTTGACATTGTAGGCCGAATTTTTCGTGGAAGTGAAGATGTAAAAGGAAGAAAACTTTTCTGGAAGTGTGAAGAGCTTATTGAAAAGATGAAGGGCGGACTAGCTGAGACAACTGCTTGTAGAGTGATCCTGGTGTTCTTTCAAGGTATATGCAATTATTTTCTATATAAATCTTGCTTTCGACTTGAGATATTCATTTGCTAAAGTTTTGGGATCCTGTCTTGCGTTGGAGGATAATCTCTAGGATTTGCCTTGTTGAATTCCTTCTTATTATATCATGTCATGTGTGCATTAGAAACAGTATAGTGGCTTTTACATGTGCGTCGTCATGCGTCACCATTCTGCTGTAAAAGAATTCAGATGCAGTCTAATTAGACTGTAATAGTCAAACTAGTTACATTGAAACCTAAAAGTAGACAGCTAGAAAAGAATAGTTAGAATGTTCCTTAAAATTTAGACAAATAAGCTTCTTATCGAAAAGTCGTACTGTGAGAAGTCGAGAAAATACTAAGAAATTACAATGATTCAAGAATCAGAGCCTTGTAAGATATCAAAATAGGCCTGTGAAAGGTGAAGTTTTGGCACCTTAGGAGGGTTTTGCTGAAGGGATCTGAAAATAATAAATGCCTGAAACACTTTAGGTAAGAATGGTGCATGCGTTGTGTGATAACTATTATAATACGCGTATATGATACGATGTCGATCTCCAGTGTTGTTTAGCTCTCTGTGGCAGTTATACGGCCATGTCGATCTACTCATCCTATCTTTTATGTTATTATACCTACCCCATAATCTTTAAAAAATAGGTTGGTAATTACTTTGTTCCGCTCAGTTTCTAATGATGGGAAGGTAGAGCTGATAAGCTTTGAATAACTGTGTGATGAAGGACCAAGCTGGGAAAAGTTGCGATTTGATGTGCCCCCTCCCCTCATCCCGTGCTTTGGAGCAATGAGTTGATAGTGATGATGTGTTCTGGTTTGATAACTTCACCAGTTCACCTTAACCCTTTTTTTTTTTTTTTTTTTTTTTTTTTGTAAAGAGCTTGAGGCAGACTCCTCAAGGAATGCAGAATTAGGCGAAGCTGGGAGACTACTGGCCCCACAGGAGGCCTGCAAACAAATTGCCGAAGTGGTGCAGGAAGCTATTAGGAAGATGGAAATGGTGGCTGATGAGAAGCTGAGGATGTTGAAGAAAGCTCGTATCACTCTTGACACTTGTGACCGCGAGCTCGAAGATAAGGCCAGGGAAGTAGCAGATCTCAAGCTTGAAAGGCAGAGAAGGAAGCAGCAGATAGATGAGCTTGAGAGTATAGTCAAACTTAAACAGGCAGAAGCAGACATGTTCCAGCTGAAGGCTGATGAAGCAAGACGAGAAGCTGAGATGCTCCAGAATATCGCTATTGCCAAATCGGAGAAGTCAGAAGAAGATTATCGTAGTAGATACCTGAAACTTAAGCTGAGTGAAGCAGAAGCTGAAAAGCAATATCTTTTCCAGAAATTGAAGGTCCAAGAGAGTTCTCGAGTATTACCCAACAATGAAGGGAATAATTCTTCGAAGATGTACCCAAATCTGCAAGATGCACTGAAAAATGTGTATAACATGTCATCCAGTGCTGATTGCCAGACCAGTGAAAGGAACTCTGGAAGAAAAAACCAATGAATCATGATCTTCGGGTATGTCTTCTGAATCCTGATCTCTGGCAAATAGTAGATGCTAGGTATTGTCATAGGGCTACTGCTGGTGTTGGTGGTTCTTTGATGTAAGTGTTGTTGTACTACCAATATAGCTTACCCATATAGGGAAAGGGCAACTGTACGATAATGTCTTCTCGTATTTGCCTTTTGTAGTCTAACTTTGTGATTCTGTATGAATTATCCTGTATAACTTGCATGTGTAGCTGAAAATCCTGTTTAATTTATACAATGCTCTTCTTTGGTGTTGAAATAATTTTGTTGAATAGATGTTTGGCTGCGTCAGTGTTCAGTTTATAGGATACATTCACAGAAAGAAGTTCCAGAGAGGTTGCAGAAGTAATTAAGGTAGACAGAGCCAGGTCGCATAGAGCTTTATGTATGAGGATGATTTTCACCTTGATTAGAGTTGTAGACAGCACTTTGGAACTTGACGACTCTATGCGACCATGCCATATCATGTTAGCCACACACTTGAATATACTTGACAGTGATTGTAGAGGTGGGCAGCCGGCCATGGGTGATACTTGGTCAATTTTGCGAAATGCAGCCAATCCCGGGAAAGTCTAAATGCAGCCCAAGCGCGTCTGGAAGCTGATCCATGCTAAAATATACCTCTACTAGGCTGTTAGCACTCCAGAAAATCCATACATAACTTGGAACAAAGGCATGCTTGAGTTCAGGCTGGGTTCTGGCTTCTGTCAGACGATTGGCCACATCTTCATTTCCGGATACTTTATTTGGAAATCAGACGTGGGCTTGTCAAGTTTAAGAGTATGACCGTAATCAACCACCGACCATAATACTAAACACTAAATATTCGAGACAAATTCACAGTAACTTAGTAAGTTATTATATTCGCCAAAAGTTTAAATCAGTCATCGTGTAGAAGAGCCGAGTATAAGTTTGTGAATTGTTCATCTGGGTCTCAATTAGGTTTAGGATACTAATAAGTTTATGAAATATTTATGCCGGTGCTCGTCCTTAACGACTCCCTAACGAAGCCTAATAGTGTCAATGCAGCCTGGAAGTTGGTGCTTGACAAATTGTTGGTAAGAAATGCAATGATTAAGATAACATGGTGACTGGAGAGGAAATATTAAGAGGACTAATTATAAGAAGCAAGTAGTCTCTGCCTCCTTAAACAAACTCACATGTTGTACAGCTTTTCACATAATACAAACCTTATCCTTGCTAAAACATGTTTTAACTTTTGTTTACATAATAATCATGTCCAAACTAATTAAACCTCGCCCCCATTATTATCATTATTGCTAGTGTGGCTCAAGCAGTAAACATCTGCAACGTTTCATGCCACTTTTGTCCTGCTGCCCTAAATTTAGATATGAGCCAAAATTGAAAGTTGAAACTTCAACATCCAAACATCATATTTATAGCCAATCAATATTGACCTAAAAAAACCAAGTGTGTCAATGTTTTCAAGATGATAGAGATACTAGAGAACTAGAGTATCCCAATTTAAGGCCACACCCAAAATAATTGGAACAATTTGGCATGTACCTCATTGACAATGTAGACACAATCAATATATTGCACATATGGTAGTAAGATTGGGTTAGTGGTGTAGAATTAAGTTAGCAATAGTACAATTAATTGGCAATGAAAAATGTAGTAGTCGTAGTAAAATTACGATAGTCGTAAAATTAATTCTGTTGGTAGTAAAATCATATGGTAGTGTAGTAGAATTAATTTAAAAGTAGACAACTTAAAGTTCTTAAAGTAAAGCCCTTTAACAATAATTTCCTCTTTTATTTTATGTAAGTTTACGATTTTATCATTATCTTTCGACTACCTATACAAAATAAAATTCTAAAGAGGCTCAAGTCTAAGGAACATCATGTATGAGTGCATGAATGATATAAGTTGTAACACTGCGACGCACCATTTACATGCAAAAACGGAGAAAGATGGTGGTGCGCCATCGTCATTGAGACCTTGACCTTATCATCGTGTCGTCTCTTTTTATATACATATGTAATGTCTACGTATTGTGCAATATTTATCATAAACTGTGTAAGGATTCACTAACGAAGTACTAGAAGGCGGATATTAATTGACATTACTATATATTTTAAATTTTTAAGAGAATATATTCAAATGATAAAGACTTTTCTTGCTTAGTCTTAACAGAGTAGACTATAGAGTAGAAAAATTGTTGTCAGAAAAAAAAAAAGTTTAAAATACAAAATAGTTGGGGGGGTGTCCTTTTCTCAAGGATAGGCCAGGAAAGTCCAAAGCTCGGAACCATTAATCAGTGTCAATTCAAGGAAATATAATTGGGACAACCTACTACTCTCAACGTCACAAGATCATTTGTTTCAAATGCTTTGTAGATACGCTCTTTGTTTTCTTTCATCATATTACTTGTTCACTAACTCAATTTCAAGTACTCGTAGCATCTTTTGTCTATTAGTTCTAGCCTTTATTCTCTAAGTTTCGCGATAATTACCTAGCCTACTCTTTTTCACCTTTGAGCAATACCATGGAATATTGGAACTATTCAACATTATTATTTCGATATAGACGGATGTCAAGTTTACACTGGTTGATTGGTAGGTGCACACTCGGCTTCTTGGTATCTAATCACCTAAAGTCTACTCCCTCCGTCCCAGATTGAGAGGAATTCAAATGAAGTAGAAAGTTTATAGTGGGACGGAGGGAGTACTTATTAGTAAATTTAGTTTCACCATTTGCTTTGATTACTTCAATTCGCATAAACGTTTAGTTTACTTGGTGGCATGAGAATAGTGTCGTGTGAGTTAGCTCAGATTATCAAAACCCGTTATTGACTCATTATTTCCTATTAGGTTAACTCATATCCAGTTACCGTTAGTCGTTGGACTTCCATATATGTACGTAGGATCTGAATTTGGTTTTGGTTACATTGAGCTTAAATTCTCTTCGAATACCTTGTGAAAATATGTTTCAATCAGTACTACTGTATATGTTGTTGAATCGATAGAAGAAAGAACAGGCAAACCCCAAAGTCCAAGTGTACAAAGTGCTTGTCAGAAACATACGCATGTACTCCATGTTGTTGAGGTTGGGAATGAAAGAATCGAACCAAATATATGGGCACAGCTTTTGTGCTTATTCTAGTGATATCTTTTGAGGAATGAGGATGCATGGTCTTAAGCAAGATATTCATTCAATCAAATTCCAATCTTTTTATTCTTCATTTAATTCGGGCATATAGTATGATTTAACTTTATTGGGTTCATTATTTAAACATGCAGGTAATATGAGCAACATTTGCAGATTCTTAAAGCATGTTAAGTGATGCACGCTCTCAAAGTTAACGCGAGGTTTGAGAGTAGAGACTTGCTTTGCATGAAAAGTTGTGGTAACAAATATAACAACTAACTACCATACTACTCTTATTCAAAGATATTTTCCTGTTTCTTTTTGCAGTTTTGACTTGACATGTTAGGGACTACTTGTAGACTTAATGAAAGACCCGTTTGCCTTCAAATCAAGTAGAGTTGGTAGATTGCAATGCAGAATGAAATATTTACTAAATTTTGTAGCAATTAAATGATTCATTTGGTCTAAAACTAGCTCCCAACAGGGCATTTCAAAACTGCAAAAAGAAACAGGAAAATATCTTTGGGTAGGAGGGAGTATGTACGTATGTTCCTTGCCCCCCTTCTTTTTTTTTTTTATTGATTTAAGGATATACGGTACATGATTAGGTCAGTTTATGTTCTTGTAATATGGTGTGTTCAATTTACTCTTGTATCGATCGCATCCCATTGAATTTGGATTACAAACAATAAATGAATTTTTTAAATTAAATACTACTTAATACCACGTATAAATGGTGAAACACTTTCGAATAACAAATTCTTGTCGAACACTAGTTAATACGGAGTACAATGTATTCTTTGTTTAAGGACAGTACACTTCTATAATTTAGATTTTGGAAAGAAAAAAAAATTCAATTTACCGGCGTGGTTTCACCAACAATCTTGATCATCCATTAAGTTGCTGATGTGGGGGTGGCGGAGGTTGTGTGGTGATGTCGTGGCAGTTGTGGAACGATAGAGGAGAGAGAACATGAAGGGGGAGGGGAAAGAGATCAAAGTGGAGAGAAAAAAGAAAAGAAAAGAAATGGATGTTCTCTTACTGTGTCGACCATTAGATTTAATTAATGAATTGTTAAAATTGCCCAGTCGATCCGTGCCAGTAGCTTGACTTAATTTTTGTCGAGTTGACTTAATTTGACCTCTTCAATGGTACATATAATAGTAGAGACCCGATCCCAAACTGGTCAAATTAGCCGAAAAAATGTTGACGTGAAACTAACCCGATTCAACAGTATAAACATGTTGATTAATTATATCCGAATTGAATGACTCATTTGCCATGTGAGACCCCTGAACATGTAACCGGGAAATAGATGGAAATTGTGCTTAAAGCCCTAAAATGCATTTTCTCTTTGGGACCTAATGGTGTGGTTTACTCAAGACTTGACCTGATAGGTTAATGAATAATGACAATATACTAGCTTAAACAAGTTTAATCAAAGACAAAACTATGACCCAGAAGCATCGAATGTTTTTCCAATCTAACTCATGTTTAATTAGAGTTTACTCGGCTTCTCCCTAACTTTTGATTACCTTTTGGATTTTCGGCGGTCAGTTCGGTTAAAACATCCAATGAAATGTTGGATAATTAGCTTCTTCAGTTCAAAGATTGGCTTTAGTTAACTGACTAGTTGACCAGTTAATTTGTTTTTCTTCTCTTTGAAAGAACACTAGTTAACTTATGTTGGATGATTGGATTTGCTCCTAAAACTAAAGATATGTACCAATAATTCCCACATGCACAATGTTTTATTTTATTTTATTTATTAAGATAATTGCTATAGAACTCTTACATAAAAATTAGTAAATTACAATGATCCAAAAACCGTTGAAAATACTCGATCGACATATGTTTGCACAAATTAACAAATTTGATTCTAGCCCATAGGTAATCACTCTCGTCTGACGTACTCATCAAACCCCGACTCCTTGCAACAAGCCCTGAGCAATCTGACTACCCTTGATTAGGCTCGGGTCTCTTTTGACCTTGTTGTTTGACCTAAAAAGAACCCTTGTTGTTGTGCTATAACTAGAAATAAAAATGGATAAAAAAGAGGTGGGATATAGGGCTTCGAGTGTGGGGTGGAAAATATTAGCGGTCAGTCTAGTCACTATTATAGTAGACAGTCGATGCAATAACACGAAACTCTATCAATTCAATCATAGTTCTAAAATGCAAATGTGTTAAAATTCCGATTGAAGTATTCTATTCCCATAAATGGATCTATACAACTCACAGTTGGACTAAATCAAAACAATTTGTTAAAAGACAAATTGCACAATGCAGATTATATTTTACGTATACTTGAATTGCCACCAAGAGCAAACACAATTGACCATTGTTTTTTTGAGATATATTGATGCACAAGCTTCAATTCTTAATTGCTTACCTAACCTATTATGTTTGTCAAACTAATCCGGAATAATTTCGAAAGGCCCATACTACCAAAATCAATCAGTAAATTAACCAATATGAGTTTTTAATATGGCCCCTCGAAAGCATGATTAGCATAACAACACATAGCTAATGATGATTAGTGATATACTCAATTAGTTTATTGTTATATGGACAAGCCATAATCCCGACATGTATGGTCACGGGGCTGGAGTGCTTATACCATGCACCACGGTGCACAATGCCCATGGTGCACCTCCTCACAATAGAGGAGTAGGGACCACACTTAGAATAATTTAAATTATTCTAAGTGTGGTCCCTACTCCTCTATTGTGAGGAGGTGCACCATGGGCATGGTACACCGTGGTGTACCATATAATTTGCGACGGGGCTGACATCACTCCCCTTGTATGAAAGCCACAGCAAATCCACGAAAATCTTCTCAGGTCCCCAATTTTCCGTCAATTTTTTTAATAGAGCAGCTATTTTCGTACTTTGACCATAAACTTTACCATCGTAAATATTTCATAACCTTTGTTATAACATTCATTTGGAAATAAACCGCCCTCATTAATGCCCGATTAGTGTGAGAATAATCGCTTGCTTATTTCATAGTTCAGACATAGGAGTGTGAGTGTCCCTTTCAAATTTTCTGTCTGACTCAGTAAAACCTGCTGCACTTGCATCAGAAAACAAACACAACTCTACTGGAAAGGGTGCAGTCTCTTTCAACTGTCTTAATTACAATAATTACAAGAGAAAAAAACATGAGACCAAGATAAAAAAAAAGTAAAATTTCTCATTAATAATAATCTAGTAGAAAGAAAGATAACAACTTTTTACTGTTAGAATTTTGGTGGGATTTTTTTTTTCTTTTTTCTTTTTGATTATAATCTCTGGTGGCTGTTTTGGTGGCTTTTTATCCCCACTTTGAATGATTGAGATAATAATGTGCCCCAACCTTGCTCTGCAAATTCTCTCCACCAAGTAAACAATTACAAATAAAATAATATAAATTAATATAAAAAAACCAGTTTACTTTTTTTTGTTTGTTGATAAAAATAAAAAAGGGAAATAATCATAATACTCCTGTTTTTTGGGCTTGATTTTGATCATTGATTCCAGTTGCCAGTTGGGGTTTTGTCATAAAAACTAAAGTGGGTCTTATCCAATTCTAAAACTTTCATGTCCCCCACAAATCATATGATATAATTCATATGATATTATAACTATACTATAGTTTTATGTTTTATTTTTTAATAAAGCAAATTATTTTTAGTTGCAGCTGCTCCTTTTTTTAATTTTCATGTGCATTTGTACTGTCAGAGCTTGGAAAGAATAGAGGGAGGAGAGAGAAAACTGGAATGTACTTTTTGAAGTAGAAGGAAACAGCTTTGCTTTCTTTGTTTTTTTTACCCACTCATTGATGGGTTCAGCAGAGATTTACATGATGCCAACTGATGGGTTGTCCTCACTTTTTACTGAGTGTTTTTTTACTGTGTGTTTGATTTAATGCCTGTGAGAGCTGCTATATAGATAAATTCAAGTGAAAGTACAGATCTTGGGAGTTTTTAGGATACTGTACTTCAATATTCCTGGTGAAGTTTCAGACTTTCAGCTCTTGTTGCTTTAGAATCTTGGGAAATTGTTTGTTTTGGGTTGAAATTCTGGGTAAAAGAGTTGGGTTTTTTTTTGGGGTGAAATTTCAGCTGTTTGCTGGGTTTTTGAGAATATATAAGTTTGGGGGTTTGTTGTTTTGGGTTGGAGTTTATGAAGTTGGATGGTGTTTGTGAGACTATCAAGAATCTTCCTCAGTATTTACAGCACGGTCTTGGTAAAAATGTCTTGGAATATCAACCATTCTAATTCAAATGGCAGAATTCCTGCCAATTTTAAGCTCAAAAAAGTCAAGGAGCAGATGCATGGATCTGTGGGGAAATGGCAATGGAAAGGCAATCTGTTTTTACTATTTCTGGTGGCTGTTATTTTTGGATTAAGTTGTTTCTTGTATGGGGTTTCTGGTGGTGAGAACAAGTCTTTGGTCTTTGGGGAATTTGATTACAGCCAGAATAACCAGCTTCATGCTTTGTCTGACCAGGTAATTTTATCTTATTTTTGTATTACATTATCAATTTAGCATAGTATGATAGTTTATAATATATTTTGATATACCCTTAAATGTGCTGTTTTTCTGTTAAAATATGTAACTGTAATGTGTTTTTAATCTAACATGAGGCTGTTCATGAGTGTGACTGGGGATACTGTATGGATGTCCTTAAACATGGAAATAGGGTAAATGAAATGAAGCTGAGATTATTTTCTGTTCTGTTTGATTTATGGTATCTGCTGAGGCGTAAGATTGCGAAGACCGAGTGTCAGCTCATGTATACACTTAGAATTGATAGTGTGATGCACAAGCTTTCCTTGCACATAGTTGTAAGTTTAAGTACTGGTGATGGGGATGCATGGACAGGACATGAGATTTCTCGGATTTTATTGTTCGGGCGTGATGTTAGTGGACAAAAGAGCTTTGTTTGATGGGTGAAAAACTCAGACTATGGTGGAATCTGTACAGCTGGCTGGTTGATATTGAGGGAGCTGCCAAATTGGTCCCGGGGTCGGTTAGTATAAGAAGATGATTTTGCTGAAGATTAGCTTGATGTCATTGGAGTTGCGAAATAGCCTTGCAGAACATATGTAGTCGTGATATCTACACATTTATCAGCTAGCAAGCACGTGGCTCTTTCAGTTCCTTAAACATCTCGTTTGGTTGGTGACTCTGTGGAGTGAGGGTTTGGTTATTATGAGAAACAAGATGAGTAGGTTCCGAGGTTCTTCAGAGGAGTCTTCCTTGCTTGTCTGAGGAAATATCCTTCGTATCTGTTATTTCTTTCTTTGTATTTAGTGAGCTTAAGGTTCATGTTTTTTCAGACGATTAGGCAAAAATAGCACATTTGCTATAGGATTGTAGAATATAATATTTTTACTGTGTTTTGTTCTCAGGGGACATTGGGATGGTCAAGGACACCGAGTGAACATGCCCAAGATTCCTGCGGGTCTAGTTGTTCTTGGTTATCGAAGTCTTGTTGGTGGGTGCTTGCAGGGATGATTATAATATGCTCGGGGATCTCATATTCAGGAGTTAGGGTATGGAATAAACAGCAGTTACCACAGTCACAACAACTTCTTATCCAGCACAAGCTTCCATTGCCGGTACAAACTCCTGCTATAAGTGCTACAAATTGGCAGAAGAAGCTTCTAAACTTTTCGTGTGTAGCTTTGCTAATCTTTGCAGCGGGGGTGTTCAATAAAGTTTATCAAGTAGAAGTTTTCAGAAGAAAGGAAACACTATCAAATATGTGTGAGGAGCGAGCTAGAATGCTCCAGGATCAGTTCAATGTGAGCTTGAACCATGTTCATGCCCTTGCCATAATGATTTCTACGTTTCACCATGGAAAACATCCTTCTGCTATTGATCAGGTAATCTTTATGGTTCTTTCCTTGACGTTATAAGATCTTCTGATTTTGCCTTAAAAGAGTCTTTGTCGTACAGGTGTACAAATGCTATCTATGATGGCTGTATCACTAGACTTGTTGTCGACTTCCTGTAGTACTCATTTTGGCATCGCTTATAGTTTGCCAGAAGAGAATCTTTACCAATACTCAGTAGCGTGTTGGTAATCTAGTCAAACCTACTACAGTTGCAGCTTCACTTCCATTTGATGAACAGCTTTGCCGTTTGTCTGATAGGCAACTGTTTGCTCTTCTGGTTTTTCAGAAAACATTTGGAGATTATACAGAGAGAACTTCTTTTGAGAGGCCACTGACTAGTGGCGTTGCGTATGCATTAAAAGTTACTCATTCTGAGAGAGCGCAATTCGAAATGCAACATGGGTGGACTATAAAGAATATGGAACATGGGGATCAGACTCTTGTGCAAGATTTTGATCCAGCAAAGATGGATCCTGCACCCAAACGAGATGAATACGCCCCTGTTATATTCTGTCAAAGGACAGTTGCTCACATTGTTTCCATCGACATGATGTCAGGAAAGGTATTACATTTTTTTTTTCTTAATATATGTTTTCTTTTTTCCTAATGGTCGTTCGATATGGAATTTATTTCACAACGACTTCACAATTGCAAATAAGTAGAAAGATTTCTCTGTATACATTTAATTGCTTATTGACTATGAAGACAATGTTATTCCTACCTATTAATTTCCACTGTCTTTCTTCTGAAATATAAGTAGCAATCCAGTTGGTGAATATGGTATTGTGCGTTGTCCAATCATGCTGACATACGAATATACGATCCTCTCAATCGATGTAATTTGATGCGTGGCTCTAGGTAATGTAAGAACTTGAGGCTTGTAAAGAAGAGCCTATTGACATCATTCGTCTTAGTATGAGATTAGGCATGTGCTTCATTACAGATATAATTAGTGTTCTTCCTACCTCATATTAAGAGAATCTTCTGCTTTGAAATTATTCTTGTTACTTATTTTTCGTCTGCATGAGTTATTATTAAGTAAATATATTTCATTCTTCAAAATATCTGTCATTGTCTCGCTTATAAGAATTGTGGTCGATGTTGATGTTGTAGGAAGATCGTGACAACATTTTAAGAGCCAGGCGGACTGGAAAGGGAGTTTTGACTTCTCCGTTTAAGCTGCTTAAGTCAAACCACCTGGGTGTTGTGCTTACATTTGCTGTCTATGACCTAGGGCTTCAATCCGACGCCACCCCCGAGCAACGAATAGCAGCCACTGTTGGGTAAATTTCTTAATAACATTTTAAGGATTCTCTGTGCTACTTTACCTTGAAATGCATTGGAGCTTATAGCGTGTTTCGGTCTTTTAGGTATCTTGGTGCCTCTTACGACCTTCGATCTCTAGTGGAGAAGATTCTTCAGCAACTTGCCAGCAAAGAAACCATTGTTGTGAATGTCTATGATACAACAAATGTTTCAGCCCCTATCAATATGTACGGGACAGCTGTCATAGATACAGGCCTTTTGCACGTCTGCCGTCTCGACTTTGGGGACCCATTTCGAAAGCATGAGATGCATTGCAGGTAAGTTAGCAAACAAATACCCAATCACTGGAAACATAAGAAAACAACAGAATAGATTTTATGCTGAAGTTTGTAGTCTTAAAGGAAAAGCTGTTCTTATCAGAACTGTTTTGTCTTACAGGTTCAAGCACCAACCTCCTTGGCCGTGGATGGCTATAATGGCAGGGGGTATAATCGCAACAATCACCTTGCTTGTATATTATATTCTGCTTTCTGCGATTAATCGCATTATTAGGGTGGAGGAAGACTGCCATAAGATGACTGTACTTAAAGCTCGTGCAGAAGCTGCAGATATTGCAAAATCACAGGTGATTTTCCATTCTAGGACCTACATTTGTTCTTACAGATGCTGGTGTATTGTTTGAGTTCAATTTCACTATACCATCAGATATTAGTAGTTGACCCTCGTCCATTTTGCATTAGTGCCCGTGATGATATCTTTTGCTTTTGAATTTGTGCAGTTTCTTGCTACTGTTTCTCACGAAATTAGAACTCCAATGAATGGTGTATTAGGTGAGAAAAATTTAACCGCAGTTGGCGTTTTGTTTCGTCTTTATCAAGACATTAATAAATTTGAATGTGGCTCTGACTTGCATTGCAGGAATGTTACAGATGCTGATGGATACTGATCTGGGTGCTGATCAGCTTGATTATGCCCAGACAGCGCATGCCAGTGGGAAGGATCTCATCTCCATTATCAATGAGGTTCTTGATCAGGCGAAAATAGAATCTGGCAGACTGGAACTTGAAGCAGTGCCTTTCGATTTACGGGCTATTCTTGACAACATTGTCTCACTGTTCTCGGGCAAGTCTCGCGAAAAAGAAATCGAAGTAGGTTTAGTAGTCATTCTACTGATTTTTTTATACAAGTATCTAAGTAAAATTGAGGCCTCACATTGATTGTATTCTTTGAATGTTGCAGTTGGCTGTATATGTGTCCAAAGAAGTACC
Organism: Spergularia bocconei; assembly: GCA_963457585.1. Classification (NCBI taxonomy): domain Eukaryota; kingdom Viridiplantae; phylum Streptophyta; class Magnoliopsida; order Caryophyllales; family Caryophyllaceae; genus Spergularia; species Spergularia bocconei. The sequence goes on from OY734958.1 coordinate 7,989,465, forward strand.
GGACATTGTTGTTGGTGATCCTGGGCGGTTCCGACAGATAATTACTAATCTGGTTGGGAATTCTGTGAAGGTTTGTATTTGGCTTAGTATAATCATTTTCTGTTTTGCAATCATTTCTATTGTTCAAATGCGAAGGCTTAATTTGATCATTTTAAATAATTCAGCACTATTTCTTTTGAGCACCCTCTCCCAATTTTTTAATCATGGTGAAACTTCTTGGTATTGTTGGGAGCGATTGCGAAACATCTTTACTGCAATATTTAGAATCTAGTGCGCCATTTGTCAAGGTGAAACTGAAAGATGCATCCCACTAATTTGGATTCTGGTTCCTTCCAAGTCTACATCAGGGCAATGAAAAAAGTGTAGCCTTGGGAGATAATATTTCAATGTGAGTGAGTGGTCGTATGTGATTTTAGAGAACTGTTGGTTATCTGTAGAAATACTTGCCCTTCCAAAGAATCACTGTTAGATTCTGAATTGGCTTCAGCACAGTTATTTCGGTGTGAGATTGTTTCTGGGTCTAGGAACACTAATTAAAATATTAAATTGTACCTAAGATGACAACGCAACTAGAAGAAATCAATAGTTTCTCATAAGAATCTTTAACAGGTGGCTTTCTGGCCATTGCAACTGAAAGTGTGCTATTCCATTACGACTTTACCATTGGGCACGTATGAAGTTGAAAATACAAAAGTTAATTTACCTATTTAGATGTGCTAACAAGTTGGATGAAAAATGTCGTAGTAATTTGATCTGAAAATGTAGTTTTGAGTTGGCTTGATGGGCATAGTTTGTAATTTGTTTTCAATATGGCACATTCTTCATAGAAGATATACCTAACTAAAGCATCCTGTGTCTGCAGTTTACAAACGATAAGGGGCATATTTTTGTGTCCGTACATTTAGCAAATGAAGTGGGGGCCACATCTGAAATTATAGATGGAGTGCTGCAACAAGGTCAGATTGAGTCAAGTGAAAGATCAGAAAAGAATACGTTGAGTGGTTTTCCTATTGTTGACAAAAGGAAAAGTTGGGCAAATTTCAAACAGCTGGGTACCAAAGATTCTACCGTGATGACGGATATGATCAAATTATTAGTCACAGTGGAGGACACTGGAGAGGGAATTCCTCAAGATGCACAAAGCCGCATTTTCACACCATTTATGCAGGCTGACAGCTCCACTTCTCGGCACTATGGAGGAACTGGAATAGGGTTGAGTATAAGCAAATGCTTAGTTGATCTTATGGGTGGTGAAATTGGATTTGTTAGTGAACGTGGAGTTGGTAGTACTTTTTCCTTCACTGCTCTCCTGATGAGAGGAGATTCGGGCTCTTTAGATCCAAAATGGCGCACATATGAAACATCTATTTTGGAGTTGAAGGGTTTGAGAGCTTTGGTCATCGATAAAAGAAGCATTCGAGCTGAAGTAACGCGGTACCATCTTCAGAGATTAGGAATATCTGTTGACATAGTTTCCAATCTTGAATCTGCATGCTCATTTATTTCTAGCAAGTTAAACACCAGGTAATTTTTATCTTTCTTATACCCTTCATATAGATGTTTGTGGTTGGATGTTATCTATGTGTCATGTATTTCATATGAACTTGAAGGCATCTGTGTACAAAGGGTTCCGTTTGATGAAATGTAGTCACTGGTGTTCTAGATGCCCTTTACTTTCTGCTGAAACCTTATAAAACTAAATTCTTAAAAGGCTTTCTCAAGCATTAATGCTGAAGATCAATGGAAACCTATCTTCTATGACTTGCCTGTTTGGCCAAGCTCCAGCTTCTACAGAAGTACTTCTCAGAAACAGTTTCTGGAGGAGGAGCTCCAAATTGGAGCTTCTACTTCTGATGAACAAATTTACACTAGAAGTGCTTCTCAGAATCCAGAAACAGTTTCTCAATTTTGGGTGTTTGGCCAGTTTTCAGTTTCTAAGACCCAGAAACACTTCAGAAGCTTGGCCAAACACACAGCTTTATCAAGTTCCTTTTTATTTTTTATTTATATCAAAACGTAATAATAGAATCATATGGTGCGAACACCAAAAACCACAAGGACATCTTTCATTACATAAGAGAAGTGGACGGACCTAGTTCATAAGACTGTCTATCCATGACTTCTCACTACTAATTTTCATTTATTTAGTTCCTACTTTGAGTTATATGAACTTTAAACAATGTGTTTCATGGCCCTGCTAATGCATGATATTTGTCTTGCAGTGCATCAAAGCCACTAGCTATGGTCCTTGTTGACAAGGAGGTATGGGAAAAGGAGCCTGTTGTAGAGATCCGCCGTCTGCTAAAAGATGCAACGCTGATCAACTATACTGATAGAGTGCCCAAAATTTTCCTTTTGGCTACGTCCATTAGTTCTCCTGAGCGAAGCGTGCTTAAATCATCGCATTTGGTTGATGACATACTGACAAAGCCTCTAAGATTAAGTGTCTTGACAGGATGCTTCCATGAAGCTTTTTCAAATGGGAGGAAAAGGCAGTTATATAGAGCAAAACCTTCCAGTCTTGGAAGTTTACTCAAAAGCAGACAAATTTTAGTGGTGGATGATAATGCCGTCAATCGTAAAGTTGCAGAAGGTGCTCTAAAGAAATATGGCGCCATTGTTACTTGTGTAGACAGTGGGAAGGCTGCTGTCAAGAATCTTAGCCCACCCCATGGGTTTGATGCTTGTTTCATGGATCTTCAGATGCCAGAAATGGACGGGTAATAATTTAATTATTGCCTTCTAATATAGTCCTTTCTAGATAGGATGATTACAAGTGACCTTCCATCTGAAAACTAATTGGGGGAGCATCTGTCTTAACTCCTTCGTTTATAAAGTGATCAACTCTTTCCTATGAATAATTTAGATTTTGATACTCTTAAGAATAAAGTTTCTTCTTAGATAAAAAAATGACAATCTGAACTTGCTTGGTCTCACAATAAGTTCTTGTTTTAGACCATCTCACAAGACACTCGTAATGTTTACCTGTACAATTATATAGAGGCTTTTTTTGCATTACTTCACCAAATGGCAGTAATCGATTAATGGTATATATGTTCCTTTTCCTGATTATCTGTTTTTTATAGGTTTGAAGCTACGCGACAAATTCGTCTCAAGGAATGTGAGTTTAGCAAGAAACTTGAAACTGGCGAAGTTTCACTGGACGCACGAGTGATCTCCTGGCACACTCCAATATTGGCAATGACAGCTGATGTAATTCAAGCCTCAAATGAGGAGTGCATTAAGTGTGGCATGGATGGCTATGTATCTAAGCCTTTCGAAGAAGAGCAACTGTATTCAGCCGTAGCTTGCTTCTTGGTGTCAAGATAGTATGAATATCACGAAGCAGTGGATTATTTGCATGACAGCTTTGACTGTAAAGCCTATAAAGTCTCCTGAGGGTTATTTGCCCGGGCAAACAAGCTACCATGCTAAATTCAGTCTTCACTTGTACAGTATCTCGTAGATTCGGATGATTGTCTATCAGTGAGAAAGGTAAAAACATCCACTTTTTGCTCAACTTCTCACTCTAGCTAGTTCTTGTTCTCTCTTTAATTTCTTTTATTTTTTCCCACCTTGGTTTGGCTTTTGTACTTCTTGTGTTATCCTTTAATGTGTAATCATAAACTCCCCACAACCTTACATGAAACCTACTTCCATTTTGTATGTTCCTTTCTTCCTTTTCTAACTTGACATCTGCTTTGTGACAGTGCAAGTTAAGGATAAATTGGCTTTGGTGACTTTCGTGCCGAGGAGAAAGGCTCACGCCTCATTTCTGAGAAGCTGCATGTGAAGCTTGATACTGGTAATCTTTGTTGTATATACTTATTGCTAATGTGCACTAAATTTCATGACTTAGTGAGACCAGTTACAGTCTCACAGTATGTATATTCAAACATCTGCGAAACACATCTTGGAATGTCTAGTGCTGCGTTATCGGAATTGCTTGTATAGATATTGAGTTAGGCCGATTTGAAGTTAGCTTAGGAAGAAGTTGATTAGGATTGTACTATGTATCATGTAGGGTCTATAATGTAGAAATATCTTTGTCACGTCGAAATACAGTCCCATCTGTCTGGTAATTTCGCAAGGTTGATTGCCAAGAGTAGCATCTTGTGATTAAGTTCCAAAGGATCCTCAAACGCATTACAGCGGAGGACATCAAACTCCCAAGAGCATTGTACTGATTGTCCCTGTAATTCATAATATGTATAGAGCACTGTATCATTCAGACTTGTTGAACGTTTGAGTTTCGATAGAGTAGGACCTTTCTTGTTATACCAGTCGGGTTTACCAGTTAAGATGATCTGTATGGTCGTGCAGCTTAGAACCTAAATGAGAAGGGAAGTACAGGCCTGTGACATGCAGGTAGCATGTGGCAGGCATATCCGAAGGTTTGATCCTATCCCATGTGTAATAAGAGTAGTTGAGGCAGTCACGAAATTTCCGACTAACAACCATGTGAAGTTTATAATACATGATCAATTTATCATGCACCTTATATTGTTGGACCCTTTGTCATGTGCAAGTGCAGCACCTAGTATTAAGCAGTTGGTTTTGTAGCCAAGAATATGCTCCACCCTCCTGCTCAAATATGTTTTCTCCGGGAAATGCGACTCACTAATTGGGTAATTGTCAGTCCCATTTCCAGGAAGTAAAATCTTAGTGAAGGGGAGCGAGTAAAACCGTTGCAAACTACTGCATGTGACTTGACGTTTACTAATGTTGGAAATACGTGATGAGCCCTTGAACAAATGATATTAATTGTGCCGGGAAAGAACTCATAAATTTTTTACAACACCAAGACTTACGCCAAACGTGCCCAAACTTGACGGACATTGCCGGAGCTGAAGCATTAATAATGGAAGAATCGAAAATCGAGTTCTAAATTTAATTCTGAAGCGTATGTAATGGGGCATATTAACTAGGACAATCCCCCTTTTGCTAAGTTAATGCTAAACTTCGCAAATTCCTTTCCATGAACTCCTTCACAAACTTCACAGACTTCTTCCATATCAATCTCTTTCATGTCAGCAGTTTCCTGCATCTCCAGCTTCTTATCGTCCACGAGGTGTCTAGCTGGCCGAACTTGTGCTGTGCTTTCCTCCATTGAACCGGGCTGCACTGATGGCCTCCTTTCCTCGTCTGAAGCTGGTTTCTCGTCTTTCAGACCAGATCCAGCATCAATTGAACAACCAGCAAAAACATAATCCTCAGAATTGTCTCTGTGCACGCGAAAATGAGTATTAACATTCATGTCATAGGGATCCAACGACATTACTACTGATCAGAATTTGCTAAACTGTGGCATACATGAACTGATGAACATCATACTAGCCCCACAAGCTCGATCCCCATCCCCAACACCTAAGGCCACGCTCTACAGCGTGCTCAGTATACCACCAGAGGACTAATGGAACCAAATGCAAAGTACTCCGTTAGTAGCAACATAATCAAGCAACATAAGAGCTAGACACTATGGAGGAAGAACAATATACTGATAGATAACACGTTGCATATACAAATTGACAGTGGAACGCGCGCAATAGACAAGATCTTGTTAATTAACGATGAAGACACACACAAAAATTTACAATAACACACACGGTAAGCCTAATTGCAGTTTAGGAGTGTCACGTCTAGGGCCGGACACATATATGTACGTACTTGAGGGAGAACAAAGAGTCTGAGTAACATGGCACGTACGATAACATCTAAAAGTAATTAACCATGACCCGAGAAAAGCGAAAACAAAGAATGGTGGCAAGGAGGTATACCTTGCATTGTCATCCTCGTCGTCAGAGGAAGACATGCCCTCGAGACAAGCAGCTGTATCCTCTCTTGACTCTAGTAAAGCCTGCCAATCCTCAGGTCCAGGAGGAGGTGGTATCAACCTGCCAGTACTGAATCCATCCTTGTCACGGTATACGCGGTCGCACATCTATACGAGTGCAAATTATGTCACAATCAATATTAGCTTCGATATATAAACATCAATACATAATTCGGCTAATTGCATGCAACGACTACGTACTCCCTCTGTTTCCCTCATTTTACTACGTCTAACTTTTCACGTATGCTAAGGTCACAATCGATAACTCAATGATATATCCATCGAAACAATTAGTAGTATCAAAATTTCAAAACCTAACGAAATGAACAAAATTCGGATTAAGCAACGACTGACCCAATAGAAGTTTGCAACTTGGAGGAAATCTTCATAAGTACGACACTTCAATTTCTCCTCTGAGAATGGTAGTGGCAAGGATTCCCGAAACCTGTCCCTCTAATAATAATAATAATAATAAACTCTAGGAAAATTACTCGAAATATGTCACAAATAATCGTGTGAAGACCAATTGAGATTACACACTTACCGCTTCAAGCAACCTATAATCCTCTTCCGACATTGTGAACTATAAAGTATACTACAGGAATTATCATGCGCAGAACAAATTCAAATCAAACCCTAATTCTGAAAATAAATGAAAGAGGGACTTTTTTTGTTCAAAGTAATAAAAGACGATTTGGGGGTCAAACTGGATTACTATTCCCATTTACGTTAAGACCTATTGGCAACGGGGATTAGTATGTGGGATTGGTTTAAACCGAATCCAATGACGGCGCCGCCGTGTGTTAATATAAACGTTAAAGTATAAAGTCATTGTGAGTGCCATGTCATAGAACTATCTCAACCAAAAGTCTAAATTAATAGTTAGAGCAAAAGTAATAGATGTCCTTCTACATTGGGTTGTCAATAAAAACCCAAATATAGAGTTCATCTATTGCAAAACCATGGTTTGTTTGTCATCCATGCAACCCTGTTTGTAGGAACAAACTCTAATTTGTGCTGAAAATGAGACTTGCAAGTGGAGTATATGCAATTAATATTGCATATGAGTCCAAAAGAAAATAAAAAATCATCTATTTCATGTTTAAATTTATTATGACTTGGGTTTTTTCAAAATCATACATGTTTTTGACAAACCGGAAATTTGGGTTGTATCTATTGCTTTTGCTCTTAGGACTCCCAAAGTAATTTTACACCTTTATGTCACATCTGAGCAATTATTTTTACTACTATTTGTGGTGAACCGATCGATCATCATGTTTGAAAGCCTAACAATAACGTAATTAATTGGAACAATCGTATTGACCCACATATTAAACCGATCATAATATCTTAATACTAACCCGCTAAATTCGAGTATCCGAAAATTAAAAAGTGTTGATCACGATACCATCCATAAAAACGCCACGGCATAAAATGAGGTATGTTGGTAAATGACATGTGGCACCGTCCCAACAAAGCTACTGCTTCTCGTCACGTCCCACTCTCATCTCTCTACTAAACCATGATACTCTCACCTACTATACCATAACTTTAATTAAGAATCATCATGAAATGCTTATGATACAGTTAAATTACTTGCGGATCGGAGAGGTTGCTAATTAATTAAGCCAGCCAGTGTATTAGCTATGAAGGTTCCTGTGGGTTTCGTCGCAAGTTTGTGGAGCTTCATCAATTTTTTGCCCTTGTTTCTTTTGCTTTTACTCTTGGGTAATCTCAAAGGTAATTCTTTTCTCCTTATTAGGCTTCTCTAGCTTACGAGTTACGAAACACGACATTATTTTAGTTATGAGATGTTCGATATCATTGTCTGTTTTCAGTTCTCAGTTTGTCCCAAGCGTTGTTGTTCTTAAACTTTTAGTTATGCATATATAACTATATACGAGGGTTTAGGTTTGTTTTTTTCTCCTACGGGTGGGATATAAGGATTTAAAACCGTGACAACGCTCAGGCACGTTAATTTTCTAACCATTAGGACAACCTTTTTACTTTGGCATCTAAACCCATCTCCTCCTACTGTTTTCGTAAAACTGTATAAGCAACTGCCTTTCTTAAAGGGGAAGTCTCTTTGGATGATAATTTGTGTCGCTATTCCGTTTTATGAAGTAGTGTGGGAGCTGCTAGCGGTCTAATGTTTGGACAAAAATAATTGTCTTAAGGCTAAAACTGTAGTAAAATTGAGGCAATGGTAGTAGAAATATGTAAAAATATTGGTAGTGATGAGTAAGTTAGTAGTATGATAGGATAATAAATTGAGGTCAAGAGTAAGTGATACTTTCATGGAAAAATATTGATAGTAGTACTTTTTTTTGTTGCGGTAGTAAATTTTAGGACAACTTTAGACAATTCTAAGGGTCTATACATTAGTCCTCTGGCATTTGGTAAGTAGGCAGTGGTTATGACATTTTTGGTTAGTGCCTTAGTGGGAGACTTGGACGTGAATTTTCTGTAGTTGGGGGAAGGGGGCTGAGTGTACCGGTTTTTCGGATTAGGGGAGGAGCTTTTTGGAGGTTGTGGTGCAATATGAAAAATATTATTTAGTACTGCTGTTCTGCTGACTGGTGAAAAGGTGAGTTGAATACTTGAATGACATCGGCTGATGCTGTTGCGCGCTGCGCTGCAGGGTTGATCATTGCTCCCATTACAGGGGTCATCATTGGTATAGGAAATTCTTCGGTGGTAATTGGACTATGGCCTGCTCATTTTATGTGGACTTGCTACTCTGTGGCTAGGTATTCGTGTTGTCTTTGCACAATTTCTAACACATTATGTTCCGTTATATACCCTATGCATCCCTTTTATCAGTCTTTGATTTTCCCTTTGTGTGGCATTTAAATTCAGAACCAAGAAGCTGGGATTTGTTTTGAAGATTTTGTTATTGCTGTGCTTGCCAGTGCCTCTGGCACTTTGGCCTATTGTTGGCGTAGCGGGGAGCTTTCTAGGTGGAGTTGCCTTTGGCTATTTTGCACCATTACTCGCAACTTTTGAAGCTGCCGGAGCAAATGTTCCTGATAAAGCTTACCACTGCATAGCTGTAAGCTGCATGTCTATATTAAAATCTTCTTGATTGAATTATTTCAGGGTTATTACATTCAAATTTCGATGAATCTGAGTGATGTTCTGAATTTCGTCCATATTTATTGTTTGTGATTTCCTGATTTGTCCATTGGATTATGTTGTTGTAGTCTTGTAGATTGTGTGTACTACTTCTTGCCTGTTGCGTCCTTGGCCTTGAATTGGAATGAAACAAAATAAATGAGGGAAAAAAAGAGGTAGAATGTAGAAAGGTGTTTTTTTTTTTTCCGATGGAAGAATGTAGTAAAGTTCTGATATTACTTAGTTGTGGTCGTTGTCGGATATCATTTATCCGCAGAGTGGTTAAAAAGTGAGGTGTAAAAAGTTGGTAGTCTACCTGATTCTGGCATTGTGCACAGATCTTTGCTTATATTCACATTTGTGGTCTTTAACAGGATGGCGGTTTGTCAACGCTTCATGAGGCCTGCACAACTGTGCGAGACTTCACTGATTTTTGTTTCCATTCCTACTTCTCCTATATGGATGATCTCCGAGTCAAAACAGTTCCTGATGAGGAGCCTATTGATATAAAGTAAGGTTATGTATGTTCTGGCGTGTGTCAGAAAAAAATAAGTTAAAAATGGACATTGTGGGATTGGAAATGGGAGTTTAATGCGCCTTGGCTTTGTCTTTCTAGGCTAGCGAAGCTTCCAGGTTGTTTGTTTGTCAGCCTGCTTGCTGTACTGGTAGATGTACCGTCAATTACAGTCCTTGGTCTGTGGAAGAGTCCGTACATGCTTTTCACTGGCTGGAAAAGATTATTAGAAGATCTGGTTGGAAGAGAGGGACCTTTTCTCGAGACTGTGTGTGTCCCCTTTGCTGGTCTCGCCATTATCCTTTGGCCTCTCGCCGTGGTTGCGGCAGTCATTGCTGCATTTCTATCTAGTTTTTTCCTTGGACTCTATGCTGGAGTAATAGTTCATCAGGTTAGTTCACTTTGGTGTGTGAAGAGGAGTTCTTCTGCTTCATGCCACTTCCATAATATGATATTCACTCCTTAGATGGTCACAGGAAAACTCGGTCAGGATGGGACTTGCATTCATTGTGGCGGTTGTGTCTCTCTTTGATGAGTATGCTAATGACATGCTCTATTTGGAGGAGGGATCACGCATTCCCAGGTACCTTTGTAGACTCCCAAAACTGGAAACACTCGTTATTTTACACATATATCATAAAATATTGTTCTTCCTTCCCCCGTAGAGTCGCCTTGCAATTTACTATATGGTTTTTGGGTATTCTTGGGACAGCCAGGCCAAGATATCGTAAGAATGTCCCCTCTCCTGTGGATGGTATCCAGAAGACAAGGTCATATGATATTGTTGAGAAGGATGGAAAAGAACGGGCAAGTGATTCGAAGTTAGTCTCTGAACGCTCGAGAACACTGAAAGGCGCACTTCAACATTATAAGCCAATTAAGGTAGGTAATGAACTTATCCTTTTATTTGATTTTTCTCTATAGTTGACACTTGACAGATTACCACTGTTTCAAATGTATTAGGTACTGGACTGGTTGTTCAAATCGTGTGAGATCAATGGAATGAAGCTCCTACATGAGGGTGTTATAAATGCGAAGGACATTGAAGATTGTGTCGTTAGAGGAGACTGCAAGAAGTTGGGTATCGCACTCCCTGCGTGGTGCATTATGAAATGTTTGCTTGCCTCTGCCAAGTCAGACTCACCTGGTTTAATTGTCTGTACGTTTCTTTTGCACTCTTAGTCTAGTTTTCTTAGGCTACGGTTTATGCATGATCTAATGGTTTTTTTTATTTGGTATGTCCAGCTGATGAGTCTGAGATAATGGTAACCAATTGGCCGAGAGATAAAATGTTCAATTGGTTTATTGGGCCGTTATTGGTATTGAAAGAGCAGATCAAAAAATTGAATCTTGATAATACTGAAGAAGCCTGCTTAAGACTGGCAATTATGAATTCCAAAAACGAGAGGCCTGAGGATTGGGATGAAATTGGGTTTCCGACAAAAGATAATGTTAGGAGGGCACAACTGCAGTCATTTATCAGAAGGTATGTGTACCTACAGTAGAATGCTGCTGTCTTTTAGGGATGTTGTATCTTGCTTAGGCAAAAAACTGACTAGCATGAAATTAACGGTTAGAGGGGGACGATCTTTAAGAACTTTTTTTTTTTTTTTGAACTTGGGGGCAAGGTATAGTAGCTTTTAATGTCAAGTCTCAAATCTATGCATCACCCAGCTTCTTTAGTATGTATTTGCAAACATGGCATGCGGGGGCTTCGGCCCTGATTGTGAAGAACTTGTTGCCGTTTTACTACTTTCAGTTGTCATTAGCACCTATATGCTAGAACTGCCATTCTCTTTACAAGTAGCTTACAAGCAATAGTTGCAGATCTTGCCCTGTAAGGCCTGTGATAGATTATTGTTTTGTCGAACGCTTGATAATTTTGTGTTTTCACTTGCGGAGGTGTGTTATATATTGGACCTGGCCACACTCTCAGGGATGCGAGAAATTTCATAATCCAATAGAGGTTCCATGCTCAGCTAATTAACGATAACAAGAGTAACTTCTTGGTTTATAGTATAGATAATCCTCTCCGCTAGTCCGATCCTTCCAATGTGAATGAAGAGACAGCCCATAAGTTAATGGGGTCTTGGTGTCTGCACATCTAAAGGTAATGGGAATCTTCGAAGTTATGGCTGTACTTACTTTCGGGAGGAGGTTCTGTCATCTGTGAGTGGACTTAATAGTATGGTATGGTCCAACTTCCAAGTTATCCCCTCGTCTTTGCACTCAAGCTAAATACTTAGTGAGCTGTGCTTGGGTATAATGGTCGCAAATCAGGTGATCCATCACCTAACACACTGTCAAACCTTTCTTGTTTTTCTTGGATTGCTGTTCTACCTGTTCAATAGTGTTCCTTACCTTTGAAAGGAGGTTTTGTTGAGAGGACTCCAATTTTATGATGTAGTCTTAAGTGATCGATCCTGTGTTCTACTAGGGGGTTTTGCATAGAGAGAATATAAGCATTAATCCCTGATTCCTTGGTTGTGCTATGTATCTCCATGGAAAGTACCGTCATTACAAGTAGAATTTTTGTTATGTGATCGGAGGTCTCCAAAACATTTCTGTGAATGTGGTAGGGTATATGAGTTATTGTGTACTCTAGGAGATCTAATCTGTTCTCCCTAAACTACATTGTCGTACTCTAGAAAACACCTATCTGTTCTCCCTAAACTCCATTGTCGTAGTATAGAAAATACCTAATCTGTTCTCCCTAAACTCTATTGTCGCTATTGGTCTTCTAGTAAATCATTGACAGACGCACAGTAAGCAAAATTACATGTTTATAGTGTTAGTTGTAAGGCGTTTCTGCTGACCTTTTTGTTAGGACTTAGTTTTGCTAGATGGTTGGCTCAGATATATTGTTGAAATCTGCTAAGTGGTGTATATATATATTTGGCATCAGTTTGTCTTCACTTATGACTTGATGGTCCTGGCAATGCTAATATTGATACAAGCTGATTTTGTTTTGTTAGGTTGCAGGGAATAGTAGGGTCCCTGGCCAGAATGCCTACATTCAGACGTAGATTCCAGAATCTTGTCAAAATTGTGTACTTGGAGGCTGCCAAGACGGGTACCTTGGCAGACTACGTTGTGGAGAACTGCAATGTCAGATATGGGGCTCAAAGAGAGGTTCCAAATGAGCATTCGGAACAAGTTGGGGCAGAGAAAGAAAAAGTGGAGGACGACAACATCGCACATGTTGTATAGCTACTGCTCCACTATGATCACCACAGTGGTACATGGGGTGAAGGTAGCAGAGTAAATGATCGGTCTCATCTGATAACTGGCCACTTGATTGTGAGCCTAGTATTAGTGTTCGGTAGAACTGCAGTTTGCGAAAAAACCTGGTAGGTGCTTGGCACGATCGAGCTTGTGTTAATATTTGGGTTGAGCGTATAGATCTTAGTTGTCCCTGGAACAACTTCTGCTTTGAAGTTGTGTATGTGTATTCAACTATTCATGGGCCATGCCGTCTGGTGCTATTTGGTTTCAGTTGATTCGTTTTAGAACTCTGTAAGTAATGTGACTTGTGAGGTACTGGACTACTGTACTGGGTCTGTGTTCATGTCCTAAACATTGCCAAAGCCAAGATCGCTTTGATTCCCGAGCATAGCGAACAAGAATGGTTGTATCCTTCGTACTAAAGGGTACGTGCTAGATTTATCGATTAATTGCCTTGATTGCGCTCATGCCCTATGCAGACTTCATTAGTTACTTGTGTGCGCTACTGAAATATGTATAGTTACAGGTCACGAGAGCATGCATGATCTAGAGCAACAGCGATTGCTCCAGGAGCTATTGGCCTATGGTTTTAGGATGTGTTTTATTAACGGACAGTTGAGACTTGAGAGAATGTGGTGAACTACGTGGGATGTATTACGTAAAGTTCAGGTGTACAGTTGCTGATCTGCGGGTAATCGTTGATAATGTCAGGGTCTTCAATTACACAAAGTTTACAGGTTGTGAATTGGTGATCTGATCGAGTAGGTATACCGTATACCGCGAGAAAGTGCTAGACGAACGATCAACCTTAGCAAATCCGTGCCGCAAAATGTCAATATATTAAAACCCGGAGCAAAATGCAACAAGTTTGGAGGGTGTAATTGGCCGAGTGAGATCTCAAATACAATCTTGGATAGGCGAGTATACCATAATAATATAGCGTGAAGGAACGAAAATCTCAAATTGGATAGGCAGGTCTTGAACGCGTTTTGTAGGTAATCAATGTCGTTACATATAAACAATTTACCTTGAGAAATAGGTCATTTTGGTTGAGCCGGCCTTTATCGTTTGTGTCTAGTTCTTCTAGCTTGAATAATAAGCTTACTCTAAACCTTCTTGTTTTCTTTTTTTTTGAAATAAGCTTACTCTAAACTTACTGCTTGAATTCTATGAAAGTATAGATATGCAGGGGTAGTTTGGTATTTTGTACAATTCAGTTATAACTGATTCTGGTGAGCTGGCATAGGTTGTTAGGACCAGCTCACTATAAATACAGCTGCATATTGTTCATTACTCTTTGATGGAAAATAAGATGGTGAAGCTTCACATTTACACTTCCCCTGTTTTCCTAATTCAATAACTTCTCAAATTCCTTTCAAAAAGAAAAAAAAAAAACTTACTGCTTGAATACTGTTAGTAGTTACTCCGTATTTTGTAGCGTCATTGTGACACCTCTCGGTTTGCGAGTGGGTCCGCACAAAAGAGAGAATTTATAATAGCAAATTAACAAATAAAACAAAAGAAACAGTTAGAACAACAGAAAGAGGAGAGAGAAAATAATCAAAGAAACAACAACTAAAAGAGGAGAGAGAATTCATCAATGGCGGCACAAGGTAAATTTGAAGTTTCCCGCCTAATTTATTTACCTCAAAGAATTTACTGCAATTACTTTACGTCTTCGAAAACTTGTTGTATCATTTCTAGCGCTAATTTTAGTGTGGGTTTTGAAGCGCGAAAATCGCTTTTACGAGAGGATCAATGGAGTTACGGCGAGGAAGGGTTGTATGCGAGGTTGGAGATGCCTGGGGTTGCGCCTCGAACCGTGGACGTGATTAAGCAAGGAATGAACAAATTCAAGATTTCAGCTTCTTCAACAAGCTACAATGCCGAGTGGGAGGGACTCGATACCACCGTCACAATGTATCAAGCTTTCGCAACGGTTGGTGATGGGGAAGAAGTCTCTGTGTATTACGCTTTCATGGAAAACGGCAACTGCTTTCTGTGTTTTCCGAGTTCTCGCGGTTCCATCAAACTCTCGTCATTCATCGGTTCTATGAGTATGTGTCTTTCTCTCTCATAATTTGTGTTATAATTTGCTTCTGCATACAATTTTGGTTATTATTATTCACAAATTGCGGTTTGAATTAGATTTTGTGCGTGTTCTTGAAGTTTCTTAGTATGATTTATGAATTGATGCAGTATTAGTAATTTGAAGTATGAATTTGCTGGTATACATGGAGAAAAGACTTCGGAAGTTCAGATGATTGTAAAGAATTAGTGTCGGAGGCGCGTAATTGTTTGGAATATGATGATGATCATAGTTGATGTGTGTGTTGCATCATATTTGGAGCCGTGGCGTAGATTCAGTAATTTGTTTGTATGAAACTATGGATAATAGGAAATCTTGTTATTTGCATAATTGTCGATTTGAATTTTCTTGAAACTTCAGATTAAATGATTAATAGAAAATCTGTGCACCGAGATTCAAATTGTAGAACGAATGGGGAAATTACGTATACACATTATTTTCAGTAAAGTTCTTGTGACGAAAATATCTTTCTGATGGGAAGTTGATAATTTGTGAAAGGAATGGGAAATCTGGTTATTCAAATTATTCGCAGGGTGTTCAAATCATTGTGATTGATGTATCCTTTGTGCGCATGGTGAGGGTTGAGTTAAAGTTAAGAAACGTTAAGTACTTGAAGTTGGGCTGTGGCCGGTACTAGTGGAATATAGGCAACCCAAGGTTTTAGTTGTTGTGTATGCATCTGTATTTTAATTCATGTGGCTAGCAGGCTGGGAAAGGAGAAGGCCGGGCTGGTGTTGGAGCCGCGTATTGGCAATAATGGGGGCATCAGGCATGGGCAGTGCTAAAGGAGAGTCCCCCTGATAATGAATCCCTTATGTTGTGATTGCTGTATCTTTTGTTCTTTGAGCATGGTGAGGGTTGGGTTGAGTTGTTGAGAGTTAAGAAACGTCGAATACTTGACGTGAGGCTGAGGCTTGTACTAGTACGAGTATAGACAATCCCAAGGTTTAGTTGATTGTGTATGTGTCTGTATTTTAATTAATATGGCTGGGAAAGGAGGAGGCATGGGTGGTGTTAGAGCCGGGAATTGACAATTATGGGGGCATGGGCAGTGGTATTGTGCACCATTCATCACTACTAGGAGTACAGTGGATTTGAGATGAGTGCATACTAATGAATAAGGAATGCAAAATCTACATGTTGAGATTTGTATTTGCTTAAGGATATAGCCAGAGAGGGCGATTTTTGTTGACATATAGTCTGGGGGGCAAAGGGATGGTTCAGGAATACTCCGATTAATTAACAAAATTCATCTATGTAGATAATAACTTTATAAGATAACCATTGAAAATGTGATTGGCTGCATGATGACTACTTGATGATCGAACACTGGTTAAATTGCTTTGGTCTATCGAGTTGTAGCTACTCGTTCTCTGTGGATTATATGCCTTTTTGGGTGGTGGCTGTGCCACTGTGTTAGAAAAGCCTAGAGTGACTGATTATGTCTCCCTGCTTTATTGCAGTATTTTTCTGTTTGTTGTTTTAGTAGACGCTCCCATTGCTAATTGTACCCTCCACCTTGGTTGCATTACCTCTCAAATAAAAGATTTCAGCACTCATTATTCTGTTTGTATCAACAGTTTCAACTACTAATCAGACTGGCCCGAGCTCATCTTCTTCTAAGCACTCTTCTGCTAAAAAATCTGATGGTTCAAGCAGCAAATCATCAGGGCATCATGAGCCACAAGTCATCTTAGGTAATAACAATACCTTGCTCTTTTATTTGATTACTTATGGAAATGGTATTCTGATTTATTTCACTACTTGAAGGTACAATGGATACATTCAATCAGCACTCAGAAACATGCCCATGTTGCAATGGTGAGGAGGTGACCCTTGTTGCAGGTAGGAGAATTGCTAATTCTAGCAGGATTCGTTTCTTTTCCTTCTAATATTGAACTAACTGGATGTGCATATATGATATGACATTGTGATGCAGACCATGCGATAAAGGATTTTTCAGACTCAAACCCGTTCAAGCCTTCTAAAGGATCTGTGAAGAGACAGTTTTGTGAGAAGAAACTTGTCTATGATAAGATGGCGTGGGTTACAGGTGAACCCTACAAATTGTGGAAGTTGTATGTGAGGATAGAAGCGCCAGGGGTGGAGAAATGTCACTTTGACGTAACAGATAAATTCTGCTTGATTTCTGTGGTTAATGGGCCGAATCTCAATGCTTTTCTCAGACTTGAAAGCTCCTGCTGCAAAATTCTTAAGGTGCCCAGGAAAACAGAACTAAAAGATGGCATTGTCAGGATCTTGCTCAAGGTTCGCTCCACAGCAGCAGATTGACTTTCTGGCTGACATTGCTGTACAGAGTAATGTTGGATGTATAAAGTAACTGTAGTTGGATCAATGCATTTCTGTCCTCCAAGATCGCAAGTGATGAAGTCCCTTGTTCTGAGTGTCAAAACTTGTGCGGTACCTATTAGTAGATTGATCGTTCTTAGACGCACTGCGTAATTGACCATTGTCAATTCTGATTAGCATGCTTAAGATCTCTGTGTACTATATGCTTGTTGCCACAACTAACTGTGCAGGTTGTGCAATACTGTAATACCCTAGATTCTACACATTATATTCAAGTTCAATCATATAGCAATGTTATCTTTAGTCGCATTGTGTGTTTATCAGGACAGATAAATTAGTCTGAATGTCGTTGCTAAGAGCAGAATTCTGATTCAGCTCCTTGTTTAGAGCATTTTGAGAAGTTTAGGGTAACGTACATCTTTTGACATCTCTGTCCTATACCCCAATGAATCAATAGAGAGGAGTTCAGCCGATAGTGGACCAGGGAGCAGAAAAATTGCTGGAAGGACGAAAAAAGTTGACGGAGGTAGCAGGTATCGACAGTCGGAAGCAACAAAATATCATCCTGAAGCCAAAGAAAATGTTGAATCAGATTCGCTGAGGTCTTCTCCTGAATGACATTATTGCTTCGGATCTGATCTCAAAATACGTATAAGAGCTGTCCTAAGACACCACATTCCAAAATGTAATTAACTTCGATCATGTCAAATTGGGACAGATAAACAAAAACGCATACGCACGAGAAATGTAAGTACACAAACTAACATCAAGCTTCTTACTTAAGTGTTGTGTAGCTGAAGTAACAGATTATATGACAATAGCTAGGGATGGCCTGGGGGATCATAGGAGGTAGCGTCTCAACCCATAGTGGTGGGGTAGATAGACTAAAACGGGATGGTCCATCGTAGAAGGCTCCTTCCTCTTTGTTACCGGAACCCAAGCAATAGACACCCATGTCTCGGCCGCCTTTTTGAAGAAAATACATAGGCAAAAGATCGTCAGTGTAGTAGATGGAATTCCTGGTCAAACATTCATCGTCATCGTAGTAGATACAATTCCTGATAAAATGACCGTGTCCTCGTCGTTGAGCCGAAAAAGGAGGTATACAATTCCTGACAAAATAACCGTTGCCTCTTCGTTGAGCATAAGTTGAACAAGGAGGTACATGAACTGAAAAAGATGAGTTCCACCCCAAAAACAGGGCTTTGTTTCCCAAGCTATGTTCGATTTCGATGAATTCTCCAGTGTCGACGTTCACGTCCCAAACCCTGAAGTGTGTACTCTGGTAGTCGATGAAGCAATCTTGGCCCTTAACAAATCTTCGGTCTACATGGCGAAAAACAGCTAACAACTGACCGTCTGATTCCAACAAGTAGGGCAACGTAAACTGGGAACGCTTGACACCGTAGTTCCTCAAGTAACCAAAATTCCTTGGGGTTGGGGGGTTTGTTTCCGAGTCCAACGATAAGGAATAGAAGTGCCTATCCATGGTCACGGCTATGAATTCGCCTTTATAGTAAGTCACGTCCGTGAAAGTATAAGCATATTGCTGGTGCGGGATAAACGTCCACTCCTCGTCTCTGCTCCTCCAGAAGGCGAGCAAGCCCCGACCAATATCGCCATATATCATTGCGAGTGTGTATTCTGTGGTGGTGGAAGGACAGTGGGAGAGCGCAAATTTCTTAGGGAAGGTCAGGTAGAGATGATCATGCCATGCCTTGTATCCGTTTTTGGACCGGAAGTGCAGTGCGTTGTCAGGGAGACTAGGAATGTGAATGGTGTGGCCGCTAATAGGGTGCACCAGGCTCATTTGTAGACCGATCTGAGTCACGCAAATCAGCCATCCGCGTGATGAGAAGTACCTCCAGTCGCTCTCCTTCTTGTACCCAACAGGCGGGAAGCGAGGGCTTTCGCCCTCGCCCTCGCCCGCTGGTAGTCTTACTGAGGGCGCTGGCAGGTCCACTCGCAAGACCATGTCGTTGTAGAGGCTGTACAACTTGCGTTTGGCAGTGCGAGGGGGAGCAGCAAGCATCAGCCATGGCGTTTGACGGCGTGTTGATTTGATATTGTGATTCACAAGTTTCATTGCGCGCCTCCAACAACTACAAACCCCACCAAACGCTAATAAATCTTCATTAAAAGCTAGCGTCATGGCTATGCTAATTGCCATTTCTAAGGGTAGGTCTGCCCAGTTTGCCATTATGCATGCTCAAATTAAGCAGAGGAGTTCAATGAAATTGCTCAACAGATCATCAGCTATACAACAACGAACTAACCGTAACGTGTATGTCTTCATATAGCCATACAGCAATACAACAACTAACCCTAAGAGATCGTATGTTCGAATTTCGTGGACCGAAAGTTATTCGATCTGGTCCGGTTGGAGCAATTGGGCTTTATAATAAAAACCTCATTTTTGGACTATAAAGTTGAGAATAATCTACACTGATCCACAAATTGACCCGAACCAAACTGATTTCAACAAACTGAAACTCTTGTGAGACGGTAAATTGAGGACGTGTGAAACTACGTCCTTGATTAGGATTGTTTCAAAAATATTTATCTTGAGACCTACATCACTCACCCAAACAATTGCTTGTAAATCCAAATATTGAAAATTGGAAATCTGTGTAGAATCTCCTTTTTTGTGGGAAAGAGAAAAATGATTCTTGATTGACCTATACGGCTTGAAGCCAGAAATCATGATTGAGGTAATCTAAATTTGCATAATTCGTATATAAGATAAGTTAAACATTTCAAGGCATAAGCTCAAGTTTCTTGTTTTGTTCTATGTGAAACCAAAAATAAAATTACGGTCCCAATGGGCAATGGGCAATGGGCAATGGGCAAGGAGGGTGAAGGGTTGGGGCCTTGGGGGAGGAAATAGCAAGAAATTGAACTATTTTCCGGAGCACATACAACATATTGTAGGGAGAAAAGACGTTTTCAGTACCCTAATGTTGAAATCACAGTACGAGAGCTTAGATCGACCTTTTTGTCACGGTTCGAGTTTGCAGATGTCGAACCAAGGGTTCAGATTTTGGTGTCCTAAGGGATTATTTATGATCTCGGCCATTTCTTCACCCCAAACCTAAAAGCTTAGTATAAGCTACGAGTCGCTGAGCCTTTTCTATCTAGAACTCAAGTGAGACTAGTCAATGTTTCAGCGACTGAGCCATACCTCAATAAAAAAAAAAAGCCACTTACGACATCTTAGTATAAGCTACGAGCCTACAGCGCATAACCCACATGACTACTACGGTATACAGTAGCTTTAACAAAGCAAGAACCATAAGTCCATAACAAGCACAATACCTCGTGAAGTAAGAGACAAGCTCTCATTTATTTCAGAGGTAAACTGGGCTGTATGAAACATGTCGAAGGCAAATGCTGAATTCGAAATTTAAGCTAACAAAGTTGGAGTTCATAGTGGTAGAAGGCAGGAGGCAGCAGCAAAAACTGCTCAGCCCTTGCTATTAGGCGACTTTAGCCATTGCATCATGAGACAACGATATCATTATTGCACCATGATACCAAGTAAAGAAAAGTACTCAAAATTCAAAGGCACAAGAAAATTTTAGTAAAGTTACACCTTGAAATTCCCAGTCGATTACTGTAGAGTACACTGAGAAAAAAGTATTCAAAAGTAAAGCAATTCGATGAGCAAACATT
This sequence comes from Spergularia bocconei, assembly GCA_963457585.1. Lineage (NCBI taxonomy): Eukaryota > Viridiplantae > Streptophyta > Magnoliopsida > Caryophyllales > Caryophyllaceae > Spergularia > Spergularia bocconei. The sequence continues at coordinate 8,010,222 of OY734958.1, forward strand.
CAGGCACTTGGCTTTGCAATAGTTTGAAGAACTGATAAAGAAACAAAACAAACGAAAAAAAGAACCAGTTTTAGTAATTGAAGCAATAACAGTCCAGCACCGATCTGCTGCAGCACTTGTAGTCTTCGTTCACAGATTTGATGCCAATTTTGCACGCATTAACTCAGCTGAGCGACCTGCGAATTCAAGGGTTGTAAAACATTACACACTTAGCAGAAGAAAAGCAATGACACCTTGCTCTATATAGCTTTCACTAATGGCAGTTTTTGTCTCTCCTAATAAAAACATAGAATCATAAAGACAAGCAATCTGTCATATGCAGGGAGGAAAGTAAAATATTTTATCAACTAAACCGAGCAGAGAAGAAGTTGGAAGGAGTAGTAATATTCTTTCGTTTTTTGAGGTACGGAGTAATAATATCCTTAAGGACATTATGACATCTTCGATGAAGCATAATAGTTGAAAACTTGACATCGTATAAGATCTTTCAAAAATCATTACATATCCACATTTTTGTAATGACAAATTCTATTTACAAGCAGCAATAGGTACCTATATTGGTGAAAATATGAAGGCCTAGGAACATTAGCAGAACTAAACACATTGTCAATCTTAGCGATATAACACATAAAGATACATCTAAAACAAAATTCCAATGATTCTTTTTTCGTTTTATTTTCAAATGACAGGAAAACCCCCTCAAATTCTAGTGAGCATTGCCACCATTAAGACCTAGGTCGTAAACCCCATAAGATGCAGTTGACCCTTGACACCACAGCAACATCACCAAGTTTTGTAAAGATCGCCCAATTACTTTGTCATGGCATGCAAATGATTATTTAGAAAATATGTGGCTTATTCAGAAGCTACATCACCAAGTGAGAAAATATGTATCTTATTCAGAAGCTAAACTTTCCATTCATCCTGACTCTCAGGGCATGCAATTGTTTCAAAAGCGCACCTGAAGATTTTGTTCAATGTTTTTAAAACACTATTTTCAAATTTAAAAAAAAAAAAAAAAAAAAACCTCTTTTGCTCAGTTCACCTGCAACTCTGCAAGGTACACTAGCTATCCTTAGATTTTCTTAAGAATTAAATTAGTCGAATGAAGGTAAAGGTCTCCTGAGGAGATATGGAGAATGTTTAATGGGTAATTGCTTAATATCATTGGATCTTTTTGTTAGAAGAACTTCTAAGGGATAAATTTTTTTTGCAGCGAACAAGTGATAACAACGCACAACAGTAGGCTGTTAGCTGTTTTTTGCTTACTTCCCCTGCACGGTCACTATACTAGGGCTTGCTTAATATAACAGTCTTTATAATATTCATTCAGAAATTCAAAATAAACAGATTCTTACCTATTTCTATCATTTTAAAGATTTTGGAGGCAAGAGTACCAAAAAAGAAAAACCATGAATATATAGAAAGCAACGATGATAGATAATTGGATGTAGTTTGGAAATAGAGAGTTTGCTTTAGTGAGAAAGGCAACATGCATCAATTACAACAAGACAGTAAGAAACATGATGGTCAGTACGTAATATAATGTAACAGGGACAAGTGAGAGATAACATTTGCATACTCAACGGCAAAAAAATGATAAACTTTCGATGTCTTTTAATAAATTAAAGAAACCTTCTAACCTAACTACATTCTTATAGACACTTGAGATACAGATTTAGTTATCATGATATATGACACAAAAATTAGGAGTCATAATCATAAGAAAAGGAAAGATAGATTCTAGTTTCAGAAAGATATCACAAAAAAAAAAAGGAAGCAAAAGCTAAACTCATGTTCAAAATTTAAGTGAATGCCTTTCTTCACGCACATAAACTCAACTTACATTAGATCAAACACATCCGTTGAGGTATGTTGTCGCCATCCTCCAACAGAGCCAAGGTTTCTATGTATTGTTCTGCATAAGGAGCCCCATGTGAGTCCCCAAACTGAAAGTCCACAATTTCTAAGGACTCACCAAAAGAGTAGCCAGTCCATTGACCCTTTCCATCCAATACTAGTTGTTTACTCCAACTGAAACCAAGAATTCTTTTCCACCCTGGATATGCCTTTAGTTCAATCAAGGACAATAGAGTCCATGAACTTGGCTCACCATACTCCTTCATCACCCAAATGCTATAACACAAATGAGTGAAATAGAATCACCATAAATTGCAATCTCGTGATCGAATTCCACATCAAGTGATAACTCATGAGGACATGGCATCTCACCGAAAGCCTCCGAGTGCATACTAAAAGACACAATGGCCCAAACATTTTCCCTTTCCTTTCGAGTCAACCAATGGAGGGAGCCACTAACGTAAATACTAATACTCAGTTGCTCTAACGGTACAGACTCAGTTACAGATCTCCATGATTTAGTATTCATAGAGAAAATATCAGCACTGCACGCATAAGGCTTCATTGGGTAAAAGGACAAAGGTTTTCTTTGGACTCTCCCAATCCTAATAGGATCATTAAACAAAAAGGCAAGCCTTAAGACCTTATACTCATTAGCTCGGGCATCAAACCCAATACCAAAGGACAATTTTTGACATTCAAACCCCTGTTTATATGGCACAGTATCGTCACGATTAGGAACCCTAAAGTACTTTCTAATGGCTGGGTTCCACAATATAAGATTGCTAAGTACATGACCACCATCCCATAAACAGATCAATCCATTAACACAGCCAACAGTAGTGAAATCACCTTGGGGGTTAGAAAAAGGTAAAACCTGTATTTTACTAACCCTATCACTAGCATTTTCATCATGAAATAGGTAGATTTCTTGATCTCGGGCACTGAAAAACTGCCTTAAAAGCGAGTTACCATGATTAAGGTTCCTCCGACAAAACCGCCTAAAGAGAATAATATAGTTACCCATATTGTGATGATGTTCAAGGTGTCTAGAGATGAACATGGGGCTATTAATGACTGAGTACCATGATCTACTAACACACTGAAACATTAGCAGAGTTTTAGGTGGTAACCTCTTTAAGATTTCCGCAACAAGGTCATCTGGTAGATAATCACTCATCTTTCTTTTGATACAAGCAAGATGTTTGTTTGTGGTGTGTATGTGTGAAGGCTTATGTAAAAATGTGAGAATTTTTATTGAAGCAACAGGAATAGGCAGAGAATAAGTGTACATATACATGGAGCAGGATGATTATAGTTGAAATGATATCAACTCTAATATATTTCCTATTTAAGCTTATCTACTTTCCAAACATGGTTCAATACTCAAACACAATTGAAGAGTTATAGAAACTGGGAAAATCACAAAAGAATATAGATAGTGGACTACATGATATGACATCTCATTTTGAAAAAAAAATGTAATCACAACATTCTAAATGGAGCAGAATCGATGATGATGTGCTTCTAAATCCAGCAAATTCATATATTCTTTGGACAAACTATCTGCACTTGCTTCTGTTGACAAGACATTGAGTATATTTCATTTAACTATGGAAAATAAGGCTTGATTAGGTGTTGATGGGAGGCTAATTAACTAGGTGTGTTAGCGAGTAAATTAATATATATTATTATGTGTTTTAGTGTGTCAACTTTTAAGTGATGCATTAGGGCCTTAAGTTGCTTCATGATAGTTTAAGTGTATATTTTCAATAGTGTATAATCATTGTAGACTCTAAGTTCATATGAAGAGCTGTTTTGATCACGTTTCGTTGTTGGTTTATTTTGCTGAGGTGAGTTCATATGTTTTTTTTCAATATTTTTAAAACCTTTTTATTATTTTGACGACTTTATAAAACTTCCTTTCAAAGTGTTTAAATACTCCTAAAAGGTTTACAACGTTTTGAAATTTCATGGCGTACACAAAACGGTTACTAGATGACGATTCATGTTAGCCGACCCCAAATCATTTTGGGAATAAGGCTTGGTTGTTGTTGTTGTTGATAAAGAATTTCATCAGACTCCTTCTAAAGTTTATAAAAGGTTATGTGCATTAATGATTCTTATGTGTTTATTGAAGAAAGGAAATGGTTTACGAAATATACTCAAAAAAAAAAAAAATCATTTTCACATGGGCAAATTATTTTGTAAGAGTTTTTGAAAGAAATTCTTTTTACGATGTTTTTTTTTTTCATAAGAAAAGAAAGGAAACAAAATGGAAAAAGAACTCAAAGAAATTGGAATTAACATAGCCGAAATTTTAATAATAGATTCAAGATTTCTTTAGATTTTGATCATCATTGAGTGTGGTCTTTCAAGTTTCAAGAAGTTGGAATATATTGAATGACAATTATTAAAACTATGATCCTGATCTCGTGTCTTGATCTTTAAGTGTCAAGGCATGTCAAATGGCAACTAGATTACTTCAAGGTATGAGGGATGCAACTTAAAGTATAAGCACAAGTTTGTTACATAGACTTCAACAAGAATAATATTTACCACTGATAACAACATGAAAGGGCCACAAGCAAGAATTAGAAAGACCAGTAACTATTATTCAATATGCTCGAGCACCAGACTGCTCCCATGTATAATGAAAGCTACATGTTTGTCAAGGGGCAACCACAATAATTCAGGGTACGCACTTTGCAACTTAACGTAAGAACACAAGTTTGTTGCATGGAATTGGACTTTTTTTTGGGCACTGCAACGCCATGGATAGCCACAAGCAAGTATTAGAAAGACAAGTAAGACTCATATTTAGTTATCCTCAAGCACTAAACAAGAAAACAGCTCCATATAGAATGCAATCTTCATTAACATAAGAGATTGGTACGTCACCTTCCTTGAGCAGTGGTAAGTGTGGAGATTCTCCTCACAGGCTCACACAAGCATTCAGTGGCACACGAAATATAATGCTCGCATGCAAGTGTCAATCAAGTAGTGTATGTAGGAAAGGAACTCCGTACATCTAGCTAGTGAATAGTGAAGGAGTGTTGATCTTTGTCAGCCAATGCATCACGAAAATCCTTTGCAGATTCATTGTTTTCTTGTGAAACTTGGAAACATCAAGCAAATAGTGATATCAGAAGTTTGGAATAATACAGCTAACTATATTGACTACACAAGTATACACGGGCCTAACAAAAAACTAGATGATGATAATGCTTATAGCAAACAGAACGAAACCACATCGATCAAAAGTTTCTAATGAATTTTTATTTCTCAAAAAGAAGTAAGAGGATAGCTTAAGGCGTGTACGTCATCCTAATAATAAGACAGAGTTCTGCCCATACTCTGACAGCTAATTTAGCAAAATGTTTTCATCTCTCATTCACTTGATTCACTACAACTCATAAATGTGCCTTCCTGAGAAAATCGAATTGATTGTTGCTACCTCGAGTCTGTGCAGATTATAGAGTGAATAATTACCCTTTCTAAACTTACCCAATATAATAAGTACTTTGAAGAGAAACTACTAGGTACAGCTAATTTAGATAATGAGGCACTAAGTGAAACTCAGATAAGAAGAAGATTTAATTTGGAACTGAAATTATGACCCAACAGGATCATAACCATTTTGTGGAAACTATCCCTTATACTCTTATCTCTTGAGAGGATTAAGAGGTTTCTTACATTTGGAATTTTGGATGTGGCAAAAAACAAATCCTGGTTTTTACGCGAATCCAAGATGTGTCCATATCAATGGTGACTCATTATTTCGATGAATTATTTCTTCGGATAGAAGAAGATTATGTAAACACTTGTTCGAAAACTCACTTATCAGATTCCATTGTGGAAGACACACCTTTTTCTGAAGAATTCGCCATGCCTTAACTCTCAACTGAGGTAGCCTAATTTTTATCAAAAGATTAAAAGTAATTTCTACTATATACTAATATGCATTACTGGACGTGCAATAGACAAAATCTAAAAGGGTTTTTGCATATAAAGAGAAAGTTCTTCAATGTTCGTTAACAGGGAAAATAGAATGCACCCCCAAAAAAATTACCGTAACCCACTGAAAAAATAAAGTTAAACTACAGACATCATATGCAATCTAGCTCTTGTAAGAGGATTGCACCTATACTGATTCACGCAAGCTAAGCCAGACGACACAGTGGAGAAGCAGAAGTAGGTCACAATATACATTTACACCTTTGGAGACAGTTATAAATTTCTTCCGACTCCCAGAGACTCACTATACGACTCCACCAACGCCTATTATTGGAGATATCAGATCCATACCACTGTCACTAATTAAAGTAATTGAAAACTACAAAGCTGAATCATTTTGTTTGTGTAAAAGTGTAAACCTACCCCTGGTTTAGATATACATCGAGGAAATGGTTGGGGTGCAAAGCTAAGGTAAGGCTACAACGGGGGTAAGGGCAAGAAAGGCGAGGGGCCGGAACTATTCCCCCTCCATCCTCAACATACATATTTTCTCCCAAGTAAAAATTAACAACTTCAAGCAAAAGTTTCTGTGTACCATCCTCCTTTCTATTTGACCTCTTCTGCATTTCCACACAATTTTTTGTTCCAATTCAAAATGACCCACTTCGCGATTTGAACTCGGAAAATCAAATGAACAATCAAACACTGGATAATCAACATCTATCAAATAAACCCTAATTTGAATTTAAGTACGAAATTAGGTTGGCATTTCTCCAATAATAATAATATAGAAATCGTCAAAAACAAAGCTGTAGCTATTTTATAATGTAATTAAACTAAAAATGAATTACAAAAAAGACCAACTTGGTGATTCAATCCTCCTATGATGAGCACAATCAACAACTTTATCAAACCCTAATTTTAATTCGAGTAGAGAACAATTGAACAAATAGGAATATAGAATAAACAAAGTCACACTCCGAGTAAGCAAACAACTTCAAACGAGCTGAAACAACAAATAAAAAGTTTTGTAAAGGAGATATTATACCTGTACATACTGAGCTCTGCAATGGCGGGAAACTGTTTACATCCCAACATAATTTGTCCTCTTTTTTTTAGGAGGAGAAACAAATCCCAGTTTCTGATTTTGTGTTTGGTAACTTATAAAGTACGGCGGAGTTGGGATTAAAAATAACCAAATGACATATTCCGTATATTTGTGTTTTTGATTTTGTGTTTGGTAACATTGATGGACACGGATTAATCCTTCTATATTATTGAAGGGGGCTTGTTTGAACCTCTGATATTGACCGGAGATTTTTAGAGAGTTTTGATAATTTTATAATATTAAAAGTATTTGACGTCCATTTAAACACAAACACTCACATACTAATAATATTATTAAAGTATTTGGTATCCATTTAAACACAATAACAAACTCTATTTTTAGCCATACGAACGTACATACTAATGTCCTTGTGATTGATTTGACAACATCCGAACTGATCTGAATTGAAGTTGTAGGAGTATATGCTCACATAAAGACAAAATTCATTGCTTTCGAACTAAATTAACTACTCCGTATTTTTTAAGTTGTATCATAAATGGCCTAATTCTCATATCCTATTTGATTGGACACTAATCCCCGACTATATATAAACATATATTAATTTTTTGGATGTTTAAGTGTTTAACCGTACATTATCTCCCCCGATGAAAATTATAATTATAATTTTATATATCATTTTTAATAGAAAACATTATCATGTGACCCGTGCAATGCACGGGCCTTCATCCTAGTATTTACTAATACTAGTTTAATACCCGTGCAAAATTGCACGGGCCGTTTAATAAGATGATTGTGTACACGAAATTGGTTATAGTACTTTTCTTTCTATTTAAATGGATCGTTCTTGGAAATGTAAGTCTAGTGATTATGACGGAAATTGTTTGAAAAGACAATGCCGTAACCCTAAGACAAAAAAAAAAAAAGTCATTTTGAACAAATTCAGGTGCCACTTAAAAAAAACATAAGAAAGGCACGTATAGTTAAAAAAATGTCTCCCGAAGTCTAAACCGAAGACTCTTGAAATCACCACCCCTTTCTCCTAACTCATGTTTGACCCATAGTTGTTTGCTCGTGCATATTTTTTTAGTCTAACTTCGCTTGACCCATTGACCGATAATACTCATATAAAAACAAATTTAAATGTAATGCCGCTAAAATAATACTCCCACATTAGAAGTATAACAAAAACCATTATAATAATTCTGGTCAGAGATAACCTAACTTGTTGACCCGTTTTGACTCGTAATTACCTCACAAATTATGCTAATATGGTAGTAGCCTAATTGTGAACCACTTCGATTTGCACTATATAAATACCAAACAGAGTGTGTATACACAATTGTGATTACTAAAGGTGGCTGATTACGTGTGTAAATGGAGAAAGTCATGTGATATATATTATTTTAAAAGCTTTTATACCTCTTTTAAAAATATATTTCGGCTAATTCGTGATGGACCATATTTAATGTGATTGAATATATTTTAGGTCCGTATATAAGGTACAATTTCATACTCGGTATACGATATGTGATGATTGAATTTGACTATGGACTATATTTTCTTCTTATGATATTTTCTTAAGGCCCGTTTGATAGGACTGCATCTTTCTGAACTGATCTGATAAAATCTGAATGATTCTGATCTGATCTGAAATGATCTGAACTGAATGATTCTGAACTGATCTGATCTGATCTGAATGTGTTGAATTTTTGATTGAATTTCAACGGATTAGTATCAGTTATGGACCAAATACATTGATAAAAATTTGAACATTTCTGATCTGATCTGAATGATTCTGAACTGGTCTGATCTGATTTGAATGCTTCTGAACTGATTTGAATACTATTGCGAATAAGTCCTATCAAACAGGGCCTAAATAGGCCATGAATCAGCATAGTCAACATTGTCAATCAACCGCACGAAGATGTGGTCGTTGTTATCATCATCGGTCACACCTAGTCTAATAGGACAGCTGGCACTAGAAGCCATGAGATTAGCCATTTGAATTAACTAATAGTATTGTTTTAAGAGGTAAGCATATATGGAGAATTCTTATAATGCAAGAATATAGAGAGTTATACGGCTGATTTGTTTTAGTACTATTTTTTCATCTTATTTTATTAAACTTATTTTCATAAAATTAGGAAATCAAATCCAAATTCATTCCTAAATTCATGCCTTTTGTTAAAGACTTGATCAAAATCGCCAGTCATGCTAATGATTGATATCCAAGTTTAGATTGATACTGGCCATACTGCGTCAATAAAGATGAATTAAAATCCAATAAAGTCCTATATATAGAATCTTCTAAGTGAACCATGATGAAGTTCTCCCGCTTGCATGAAATTGTGTATAGCCTGCTTGTCGTACTTGTCCTCATTTTTTTGTTCTTCTGATCTGCATCTTCAGTTCACTTCTCCATTCTCCTCCCATTCTGGGAGGTCTTGACACATACGAAGGTGAATTCCTCGCTTAATGTACAATTTACAATCTGTTCAGAACATACGCTGGGATTTTTTGTTGAAAAGGCATAATAGTCTTCAATAAAAAAAAACGGAGCTCGAAAAAGAAAGCCTAACGAACCAATGCCTACACCAATGATGACGAAGACGATGAGAACAATGGCCAACAATCTGTCGGAATTGATCACATGAACTTAACGCTGGTAAGTGAATCTAAACAAAATAATGACATAAATTAAAGAAAAAAAAAATGTATAAATGTGGTTCTTCAACGAATACCCACCAGTCACATACATATGCACCCTACAACTTCTCAATGACATCCTTTGTATAAACTGATGCTTGACAAAATATTAGTATAGAGAAATATTGAATAGTAGAATCTGAGAGTCCAAGAGGTTGCGCGTTACCTCGCGCATCCGAAATAGTCATACCAACAAACTTGCAAATCACTGATCGCGGTCGTGAAATACTTTGTGTGGTAGTTGTGGTACGGTCTCGTTACAAACTATTGTTCCATTGTTGGTCTCCCGATTGGTCAATTGCTTGCAAAACCAAATATCCAAAATCAAAATGTGAAGTTTCAAAACAATCTCTGCAAGTAATCAATCGCGAGCTAAATAAACAAATAAACAATGGTCTCACTTTTGTGCCGAATGCACGCACGTACTGAACTATAAAAGTGTCTCACTTCATACTAAGGTATGATCTTCAATTTAGTCTGTCAAATTCATGACAAAATTCATCACTAAAGTAGCACTGATGCATATAGAGCTTGTAAACAATAAAATAAAAATGCAGTGTAGTGCAATACAAATGAAATTGGTTTACTCATACTCGTAATTAAAAACTTCAATAATAATCAAATCAAGGATGGTTGGACGGTTGGGAAGCTCTGACGTTTATCAGGCCATCCTCCGATTCCTGAGTTTCAGCCGCAACTCAATCAACAAAGGTAGCTCAAACTTCAATTCCTTCAACTTCATGCCGAATTCCTCCTCCGAATGCTTCTAACAACAATTCTAGTTCCGCTTCCTCCCGAATCAACCCTACTATTATAATTTTCAGATCCTTTTATCAAGAAAACACATCCATAATCTCATAATTCTGAACTAATGAAGAACCAATTAATTATAAACACATTCATAAATCGTAATCGAGCTAAATGACCTGAATCGAGCTCATTCCAAATTTACAACAAATGCAGACGATGACTATCCATAAGAAATGATACATGCATAGCAACGACCTCTAAAAGAATGATATGGAAACCAAAGCACTACAATACAGCAACTTTGGCCGAAACAATAGCTAATTACAGTGTATGAATTCATAGAATTGATCAATTCCGTGAGCCGTAAAATTCTAAGCTATACTCTTTACTCCACATGATTGATCTTCCTTTATTAATCTATTTTTCGTTACCCTCAACTAAGGGAACTCCCTCTGTGCCACTTCTTGGAATAGTAAAAATGATTAATCTAATAAATTGGAGAATTACCTTGAGTGTTAATAGAGTTGTGACCCAAATGAACGCTTAATCAATCTGCTGCTCTCCTCGACTGGATTTCTTCGTAACTGAAAAACACGCACAAATCGAATCAGAAAAATATCAGAGTTTTATTTAATACCTTGTAAGTTGTAAATGAAGATTTGATCAATGTAATTTCTTATTTATGGTGTTGATGTGAATAGATTCTGTTAGTTGCTTGAATGATATGCGGAGATATTCATGGAGGAATATGGAGATATTCACAAAATTATATGCTGATTAACATAATTTTCCGCGTACAATATCGAATTTTTAGGGATTTTCCTTTGTTGAATATCCAATTTTCAGGGATTTTTTTTTCCTGAGGTGATTTTTTCGATTAAAATATAGGGTTATGACGTCAGCTGTGACATGTCATTGAGGTGGCAGCTGAGGTGGACATGCTAAATGGCTGTGAAATCTACCGGCAATGCTTAAATATATGATAGAAAATCAATGAGCGATATTGGAACCATATATTAATGTACTCGTTAACTTATGTTAGTGCTCATCGGTCTATGTCTCTTTGACATTGCTCACTAAAACGATGATCGGCTAAAAAACAGTCTTTGAGGAACTAAAATCTCATATATCCCCGTGGGTATCAGCTCTGTTAGTTAAAACCGTTTAAAACACGTTCCCGTTTAAAATGAAAAAAACGCGTCGGCTTCGTTTAATAAGGTCCGTGCCGTTTAAAACGGCTAAAAACGGCATGTTCCCGAAAAAAACGTTTAAAACGAATTAAACACGTTTAAAATTTTAAAAAAACGTTATTTACGAAGAAAAAAAAACTGAAAACTCGACTAGGCAAACAAACAAATACTTTCCCGCACTCGTTTACTCGTCGTTGTCTCACATCTCGTGCTGGTTAGTGATCTTTCCGGCGAGCTTGTTTCAACTGCTCATGTTTTGTATTTTGTAGATCTATAATGTTTTGGCCCGGCGAACCCTCAGACGACCTATCTAAGATTAGGAAGGAGATCTTGAAGAAGAGACCCTAGGTCTGGTTTGGAGCTTCCGAAACTTGCTCTCGCCATACTAGGTTTTGTACAAGAGAAAGCCGACTCTTTCACATTTGGGGGCCCTTGCTATGTGTTGTTGTTAAAAAAAACGACCAAAGAGGTGGTCGTCAGAGCAGCGCGTCAAGAATGGTGGTGGTGGTGGTGGTGGTCTGGTGGAGGTAAGTAATATGGTGGTTGTTGAACAGTGGTGGTAGATGGTGGGTTTTGGGGTATATCGGGTAGGTGGGAGAAGAGGGTAGGTGAGAGAAGAGAGAGTATATGATTCTTGTGTTTAAAAAAACGTAAAGGAGGGATTGAGCTTTTGAGGGTAAGGGTGACAAACTCACATGATGTACAATAATTTGATAGGCATGGGGCCCATGGTGTCTAACTTGTAGTATTAGATTTTCAGAACGAAATTAAGTAGTGAAAATGGGCTTTTTTTATTTAATAAAATGCCGAATTATTACTCCGAATTTTTGAGAATGAGAACGTATTAAACGCGTATCCGTATATATCCGTTTTTTTAAGGTCAGCGTTTTTTTAGACGGATATTTGACCGTATTTTTTAGAGTTTTTGCCGTTTAAAACTCCCCGTATTAAACTCCGTTTAATACCCGTCCCGTTTTTAACTAACAGAGGGTATCAGTATCATATAATTTTCCACTTTGGATTTTGGTTAAGTATGTTTTTTTTTTTTTTGAAAGGATTGGTTAAGTATGTTGGTTAGTGCAAAATGTACCAATATTACCCAAATGGTTGGAACTAAAAATGAGCCGAATCGATAATGAGCGTAACTAATTGAAAATTTTCTAGTAGGTGGTTTATCAAAACAACTATATACAGTCGTGGTAATTGATGAAAGAAACGAAAAAAAAAAAGAAAGAGAACCATATAGCTCTATTTGTCACACGAAATAATAATGACACGAAATATACGGTCATCGAATTGAAATATGATTGGATGCATGATTATTACCTGATGATCGACCACTGCTTGAATTGTTCTAGTATATCGAGCTGTAGATACTCATATTTTTTGAATTTTGCGTAGACCATAGTAACTTGTAAAATACATCCTCTTAGACGCACTCGACATTGAGTGATTATAATTTTACATAAGCTGCTTAACATCTCTATGTAGTACTATATTCTTGTTGCCATAACTGATACTGTGGAGGTTGTGCAATACTATGAAATCCTAGATTCTAGACGTCAAACCTCAAGTTCAATCATTTCGCAATGTTATCTTTAGTCGCGTTGTCTAGCTTCAAGTCAGAGCATACACTGTGTGTTTACCAGGACATCAGGTACAGTAGTCTGAATGTCGTCGCTAATAGCATAATTTTGAATTTTGAATTCTGATTCAGCTCCTTGTTTAGACCATTCTGAGAACGTAAAGGGTGACATCATCTTCCGGCGACATCTCACTAGTATGTATTTAACTCAATTACCCAACTAAAGTTGTTTCCGTTTCCGTTCCTTTCCTCTCCATCCAATTCCGTCCTACTAAACAAGACTCCATAAACCCAAATATCGATTTTTAGATGAGTACTATATAGCCAAAAAAAAAAAAAAAAAAAAAAAAAAACTCTCATCCTTGTTACTCCGTATATTATTCTGTTCTCAGATACGAGACAAGCTCACATTCATTTCAGAGGTAACTGGACTATCATGCAACACTTCAAACAATCCGTCTATGGTACCCCGGGGGTACCATTCTATCTGTACCCCCCGGCCCAATTTAGAGAGCAAACTATTCTCCCACATGGGCCAGTCCACTCCAACCGGCCCAATCAAATATTAAAAAAAAAAACAAACATAAAAACTAAATCTCACCTTCTCTCTCCTCCCCTCTCCCCCACCCACGACAAAGCTCCGTCCCCGGCGCCACCGCAACAACCACGCACGCTCCATTCAACCACCATGCTCGCCCCGCCATCCCATCGCTCCGCCACGACCAGTGGATCGCCGCCCGCCTTAGGTTGTCGTTGGAGAGAGAAACGAGAGGAATAGGGGGAGAAAGTTCGGGATGGAGGTGGCCGATGGGTACGGTGGTCGCCGGATAAAGGGGGAGGTCAGAGGTGGGCTATGGTGGTAGAGATGGCCGTTATGTGGTGGGGTGGAGTTGGTGGCTCGTGGTGGTAGCTCGTGGTGGAGGTGGTCGGGTGGGGTCTTTGGGGAGGAGAGAGAAATTGATGTGTTCCCTATTTTATTTAATTTATTTTATTTTATTTTTCATTTCATAATATGACTAAATTATTTTATCACATAATTAGATCATTCTATAACAAAAATCATTCATTTTGAGACAATAACCATTAATTTTAGAACAATAATTATTCATTCCAAAACAAAAAGAACTATTCATCTCAGAACAAAAACAATTCATTTTAGGATAAAATAATTTACTCCGGAGAAAATCATTCATTCTATAACAAAAACTAATCATTTCTGAACAAAAACCAACCATTTTAGAACAAAAAGTAACCATTCTATAACAAAAGTCATTCTTTCGAGAACAAAAACTAATCATTCAAAAACAAAAGTCATACATTTCAGAACAAAATGTTATCATCCTAAGACAAAAATCATCCATTCCAGAACATAAATTAATCATCATATGACAAAAACTGACCATTCCTGAACAAAAAGTAACAATTTTAGGATAAAAAAACATTCATTTCTTAACAAAAACTAATCATCCTAGGACAAAAACTAGCCATTACATAATAAAAAGCAACCATCCTAGGACAAAAATCATTTATTCTATACAAAAACTAATCATCCATTTCAGAATAAAAACTAATCATCCTAGAACAAAAACTAATCATTCTAAAACAAAAAATAATCATCCTAGGACAAAAACTAACCATCCTAGGACAAAAACTAAAAACTAATCATCCTAGAACAAAAACTAATCATCCTAGGACAAAAATCATTCATTCTATACAAAAACTAATCATCTATTTCAGAACAAAAACTAATCATCCTAAAACAAAAACTAATCATTTAAGGACAAAAAGTAATCATCCTAAGACAAAAACCATCCATTCCAGAACATAAAGTAATCATCCTATGACAAAAACTGACCATTCTAGAACAAAAAGTAACCATCATAGGACAAAAAAAATTCTTTTCTTAACAAAAACTAACCATCCTGGTACAAAAATCATTCATCCCAGAACAAAAATTAACCATTCTAGGACACAAAGCAACCATCTCATAACAAAAACTAATCATGCCTAGACAAAAACCATTCATCCTAAAACAAAAACTGACCATCCTACGACAAAAACCATTCATCCTAGAACAAAAACTAACCATCGTAGGACAAAAAACAACCATCTCATAACAAAAACTAATCATTCCTAGACAAAAACCATTATTCCCATAAAAACTAACCATTCTATAACAAAAACTAATCATCTTATGACAAAAACTAATCATCCCATAACAAAAATTAACAATTCTAGGACAAAAACAATAATTATTCTTTGTTTATTTGGTAATGATTTAGTTTTGTTCAATAATAATATATTTTTGTTTTATAATGATCTAATTTTGTTTTATAATGATCTAATTTTGTTTTATAATAATGTTTTTGTTTAATTTTGTTTTATAAAAATAATATAATATTTTTGTACTAGGATGATTTGATTTTGTTCTAAAATGGTTAGTTTTTGTTTTGGGATGAATGCTTTTTGTTTAGAAATGGTTAGTTTTGTCTTATGATGATTAATTTTTGTTTTAGGATGAATGGTTTTTGTTCTAGGATGAATGATTTTTGTCCTACGATGGTTGGTTTTTGTCCTAAGATGGTTAGTTTTGTTCTGAAATGGATGAGTTTTGTTATAGAATGAATGATTTTTGTTCTAGAATGAATGATTTTTGTTTTAAAAAAAATGGTTATGTAATGAATGTTTTTTTTGTTATAAAATGAATGATTATTGTTCTAAAATGAATTCTATTTGTTTTAGAATGAATTCTTTTTTGTCTTGATTTATGTAATCTGAAATAGGTAATTTTTGTTGTAAAATGAACGATATTTTGTTAAAATGAACGATTTTTGTTTTGAAATGGATACTCTCAAATTAAAACAAATTAGCAATAACTATTCTTTGTTTATTTGGTAATGATTTAGTTTTGTTCAAAAATAATATATTTTTGTTTATAATGATCTAATTTTGTTTTATAATAATCTGTTTTTGTTTAATTTTGTTTTATAAAAATAATATAATGTTTTTGTACTAGGATGGTTTGATTTTGTTCTAAAATGGTTAGTTTTTGTTTTGGGATGAATGGTTTTTGTTTAGGAATGGTTAGTTTTGTCTTGGGATGATTAGTTTTTGTTTAGGATGAATGATTTTGTTCTAGGATGAATGATTTTTCTCCTACGATGGTTGGTTTTTGTCATAGGATGATTAGTTTTTTTCTGAAATGGATGAGTTTTGTTATAGAATGAATGATTTTTGTTCTAGAATGAATGATATTTGTTTTAATAACAATGGTTATGCAATGAATGTTTTTTTTGTTATAAAATGAATGATTATTGTTCTAAAGTGAATTCTATTTGTTTTATAATGAATTCTTTTTTTCTTTTTTATAACCATCTTAGAACAAAACCTAACCATCCCGAAACAAAATCCATTTATCTCAGAACAAAACCTAACTATTCCGAAATAAAATCCGTTCATCTTAGAACAAAACCTAACCATTCCGAAACAAAAGCCGTTCATCGCGAAACAAAATGAATGGTTATGTAATGAATGATTTTTTGTTCGAGAAGTTTTAAAATGAATGGTTATGTAATAAATAATTTTTTGTTATAAAATGAATGATTATTATTCTAAAATGAATTATATTTGCTTTAGAATGAATTCTTTTTTGTTTTTAATGAATTTTTTTTGTCTTGAGTTATTTAATCTGAAATAGGTAATTTCTGTTCTAAAATGAACGATATTTGTGTTAAAATGAACGATTTTTGTTCTAAAATGAATATTAGATCAATGGTCAAGAATAAATCAAATAAAAAAAAACTTCAAAAAAAAAAAAAAAAAAACAAAAACAAAAAAAAAAAAATAAAAAAATAAAAAACCCCTCCCCTTCCTTTTTCTCTCTCCTCCCCCCAACCCCCCCTACCCCACCCGGCCACCCCAGCCCCGCCGGAGTCCGTCGCCGACCACCACCTCAGACGGCCCGGACCGGTCCCCCCTGATCGCCTCCTCACCGCGACCTCCCCTCCCCCGCTCCCACACACCGCATCTCCGTCCTTTTCCCCCGTTTTCGCCTTCACCCACTTTTCGATCTCCTCAAACATTTCTATTTGAGGCGATGATGGTGGTGCGTGTGGTCGGCGGGGTAGGGCGAGGGCCGGGGGATGGTTTATGGGCGGCGTCAGTCGAGTATCGGGGCTGGGAAAGGGAGTTAAAGAGGAGAGAGAAAATGAGGAAAAGAGGACGTGGAGGACGTTAGAGGAGGTGGCGCGGGGAGAAGGCTGCCGCCGTGGGGTCGCCGGAGTGGCGCCCGTCCAATGGTGGGGTTTCCGTCAAGTGGGGTGGTGGTCGGCGCATGCGGGCGGCGGTGGACAGGTGGTGCGTGGAGGGTGAAGGGGAGGAGAGAGAAAATGGTGGTTGAGTTTTTATTTTTTTATTAATGGATTTCTGATTTGTTGGTTTGATATTGAATTGATGTTGGCCTTTCTTAAAATTGGACTGGGCTTTTACAATAATAATTGGATTTTATCAGGAGGAGGCCCAGGGGGTACCTTCCTCTTGGTACCCCGGGGGTAGGATAGTATTTGCCCACTTCAAAGGCAAATGTTGAATTCGAAATCTAAACTAACAAAGTTGGTAGTTCAGAGTGGCAGTAGTAAAAACTGCTCACCCCTTGCTATTGGGCGACTATAACCATTGCACCATGAGACAACGAACCCATTGCACCATGATACCGAGTAAAGAAACTGACAGACACTGTAATTGGTACTCAAATTTCAAAAGCACATGAAAGTTTAAGCAGTAAAAGTTCTCAAAATTCAAAGGCACATGAAATTCCCAGGCAATTACAGCACATTGAGAAAACTTTATTCAAATGTAGAGCAATTCAAATGTAAAGCAATTCGATGAGCAAACGTTCAGGCACTTGGCCTTGCAATATACGGAGTATAGTTGGAAGAACCGATAAACAAACAAAACAAACGAAAAGAAGAACCATTTTTCTTAGTGATTGAAGCAATAAGAGTCCAGCACCGATCTACTGCAACAGTTTTACTCTTCGTTCAAATACCAATTTTGCACACTTTAACTCGGCTGAGTGACCTGCGAATTCAAGGGTCGTAAAACATCACAAACTTAACATATGAATAGCAATAATACCTTACTCTTTATAGCTTTCACTAATGGGAGTTTTTTTCGCTCCACATAAGAATATGAACTCATAAATCAAAATCTCATCTTCAGACAAGCAATCTTTCATATATAGGCCAGAAAATAAAATATTTGAACAGCTAAATTGGGCAGAGAAGAAATCGGAAGGAGTAATATTCCAAGGACATTAGGACATCTTCTATATAGCAAAACCATTTGAAAACTTGACATTGCATTAGATCTTAAGAAACATTACAGATTCACATTTTTCTATTGACAAATTGTATTTACAAGTAGCAATTAATAACTACATTGGTGGAAATAGTAAGGCCTAGAAGCATTAGTAGAACTAAACACATTGCCTTTTTCATTTCTACTCCTATTGATACTACCATCTCCATCTCTACAACCCAGTTAATAATTTCCTTGATAGAAGTTCCGTTCATTATGATTTTTTAAGGCATGGAATTTGCGATATAAGCACTCCGCTTTTTTGCTCAGTTTACCTGCAGGGTACACTATCCATGCGGTTTTCTTAAGATTTGGAAATTAAATAGTCAAATGGGGTTTGTTTAAAGGGTAATGACATAATATCGCAGTCTGTCATAGTTTAAAGAAACAAATTCCACTGCATTTGGATATCCCAAGGGATATTAGTAAACTTGTACTGCATAATTGCATATAGTCAGCCCTTATCAGTGGAAAAATGATTTAATATACTCTTAATAGATGAGTTATTGGGGACAAATATCATGCCTTTTAGAGCATTCTCTCACGTGATTTCTCTTTCCCCTAGTTAAAATAAGGATAGACTCGTACTCAAAACAAGAAAATGAAATCTTCAAATGGAGCAGAGAACACATCGGACATGGTTAACAATTTAATGACATAAACAAGAAAATGAAATCTTCAAATGGAGCAGAGAACACATCGGACATGGTTAACAATTTAACAACAACAACAACAACAACAACAACAACAACAACAACAACCAAGCCTTATTCTCAAAATGAATACATCTAAAAGGACTAAAATTAAAATTTCAAACCTGGCGATGACTACTATAGAGTGAAACACAATAAAATGCTGGGGCATAACTTAATTTGGGATGCTGTGAGCTCCCCAAAACATAGCTTCATTTCAAACCTAGCTATGCAAGGAGTGTTGGCAACAACTGATAACATAAACAGAAGAGGCATGGTTATTATCAACAGGTGTTATCTGTGTAAGAAGGATGCTGAAGAAAATAGGCATCTGTTTTTCCAGTGTCAGTTTGCAGAGGAAGTCTGGAGAAAGATCAAATGCTGGCGGCAACTCCATAGCAACACTAGGAGCTTGAGGGGAACATCAAATGGCTAGGAAAGCATAGTAGACGACACTGGAGAACAAAATGGGTAAGATGCAGTCTAACAACCATCATCTATATGATTTGGTTGGAGAAAAATAGTTGTATTTTCAAAGATGTCGATCATAATGTAGAGTGGTAGTGATGAGAATTAAATTTTATGTGTGTATTAGGGTGATAAATTGGATGAAAGGGCTTGACAGTGAGGAAGTGTTAGACCTCCTAAATGCATAGGAGTAAGGGTTTTATTTTTTTGTAAGCTCTCGGTTTTTATTCCCATTTTTGGATGAATAAAAATACTAATTTTGCTTGAAAAAAAAAACTCAAAGATTCTTTTTAAGTTTTATATTCAGATGAGGGGGAAACCCCGCTCAAACTCTAGTGACCACTCGGCACTCGCCCCAGGAGATGCATCAATTGACACTACATCACCAAGTTTTGTAAAGATTGCCCAAATGCCCAATTACTTTTTCATGGCATGTAAACGATTGCTTTAACTTATGGTTAGTCTTTACCTCGATTTAGGGCTTATTAATTTCTCTAAAGCTATGAAACTCAATTTCGCAAACGTCACTAATGACACGAGAGCTTTTGGGGGATGAATGTATTGTAATGAAACAAAATACAAGTACAAAAATAATTGATTAGGAGCATTAAAGCTATCATACATCTAGACACTCGCCCCTTTTCATCTTTATTGTTATTGACGAGTTCTATCTCAGTGATTTTAATAACACAAAAAACATTTCCAATGTAGCTCAAAAGCAAAAGCAATATTCAGTCCCACCAACTTTTAAGGCACAAATTACAAATTAAAACCGATCTAGTCTAAGCTGTTTGCTTTTTTCACTTACTTTAGCTGCACGGTACGCTACTATTAGGGCTTGCTTAAGATCATCATGTATAACATTACAAAAAGCTGGTTTTCTTTAAATGCAGATTTCTATACATTTGATCATATTGAAAGGCAAATGCGCTATATAAAAACCATTGTATCATAGAAAGCAACAGTGACGGATCATCAGGTTAAGTGTGAGATAAGATTCATGATTATACACTATCTACACAGTTTGCATTTAATGAGAAAAGAATCATGAATAAAAATAACCTAACAAGGCAGTGAAAAACATAAAAGTGAGACATAACATTTTGCATTGATCAGAAAGAATCAACAAAATGATAAACTTACAACTTCTTTTGTTTGCACATTAAAAATGAGTGTTGAGTGAAAACCTACTAAATTAAAGAAACCATCTAAGCTAACCACACTCATGAAGACAATTGAGACACAGATAAGAGAGTCATAATCACAACAAGAAGTAATTTAAGAATGCAAAGGAGACATAACGTTCTGCATTTCAGATATGATCACAAAGAAAATGAAGAACGTAAAAGCTTAACTCGTGATAAAAAAAAATCAAGGGATATTAGTGAAATGCCAAGAAATCAATGAGGCAAGTATTCACTTACTATTAGATCAAAGACATACAAGCCTTAAATGGTTCCTTAGTCCTCTTTCTTCGTAGTCCACCTGTTGAGGTACGTTGTCGCCATCCTCTAACAAAGCCAAGCTTTCTATGTATTGTTCTGCATGAGGAGCTGAATATGAGCCCTCAAAATGAAAGCCTGCAATTTCTAAGTGGTCTTCAAAACAATACCAAGACCATTTGCCATTTCCAGACAACAGTAGTTGTTTACTCCAACTGAAACCAAGTATTTTTTTCCATCCAGCAGATACATCTACTTCAATTAAGAACAATGGCGTCCATGAACTTGGCATGTCGTAGTCCTTCATCGCCCAAATAATATAAAAAAGTTCAGTCCATTGGCAAATAAGTGAAACAGAATCACCAAAAACAGTGATCTCGTGATCTAAGTTCACATCAAGCTTTAATTTTTGAGGACATGCCATCACACCAAAAACCTCAGAATGCATATTAAAAGTGACAATATCCCAAACATTTTCCCTTTCCTTTCGTGTTAACCAGTGGAGGCAGCCATTAAGGAAAATACCAACACTTAGTTGCTCTAACGGTACAGACTCAGTTATAGATCTCCATGATTTAGTATTCATAGAAAAGATATCAGCAGTACACGCATAAGGCTTTCTTGGGTAAAAGGACACAGGTTTTCTCTGGACTCTCCTAATATTATTAACAGCATCCCCAAACCAAAAGGCAAGCCTTAACACCTTATACTCATTTGCCACAGTATCAAAGCCGAATCCAAAAGAAACCTTTTGACAATCAACCCCCCGTTTATTTGGCACGGTATCTTCGCGATTAGGCACCCTAAAGTACTTCTTAATGGCTGGGTTCCATAGAATAACATGGCTAATCACATGACTACCATCCCATAAACAGAGCAACCCATTAACACAGCCAACTATAGTGAAAAAATCATCTTGGGGCTCACCAAAAGGTAAAACCTCTATCTTTGTGATCCTTTCACCAGCATTTCATCATGACATGTGTAGATTTCAAGACCTTGGGCAAGATAATACCGCCTTAAAAGCATGCTATAGTTACCAATACTGTGGTGGTGTTCAAAGTGTAAAGAGTTGAACACAGTATTACTAATAATAGTATACCATGATCTGCTAACACACCGATAGGTTAGAAGAGTTTTAGGTGGTAACCTCTTCAGGATTTCCGTAATAACATGATCTGGTATATAATCACTCATTTTTCCTTTGATGCAAACAAGGATTGTTGTTTGTTGGGAGGTGTATATGTGAGAAAGAATTTAGAAATGAGATGAAAAAATGTGAGCTACAATTTTATAGAAGCAACGGGAGCACTGAACAGGCAAAGAGTGAGCGCACACATACATAGTACTGGACGATTATAGTTGAAATGATATCAAGTCTAATATCTTTCCTATTTAAGCTGATTTACTTTTCCAAATATAGTGGTGGGATGATCACGAAGAACATCTTTCTATTTACAAATAGTGGATAATATGGTATAAAATCTCATTTCCTAAAATATGTAGTTACTATTTTTTAAAAGGTACAAAATCAATGTAACCAAATGATGTGTAATTAATTGCCATCAGAGTATCCAAATAACTATACCTCTAATAGTCTAATGAAATACAACAACAATAACCAAGCCTTATTCCCAAAATGATTTGGGGTCGGCTAACATGAATCGTCATCCAGTAACCGTCTTGTGTACGCCAAGAAATTTCGAAAACGTTGTAAACATTTTAGAAGTACTTAAACACTTTCAAAGGAAATTTAGAAAGTCGTCAAAATAAATAAAAAAAAGTTTAAAAAAATATTGCAAAAAACAGATGAACTTTGAACACAAGTTAAAAAGTTTTGGAAAAATAGTTGGAAAAACCAAACAAATAAATCAAAAGGGGTCAGAAAAAGTCCTCCACATGGATAGAGTCTCGCCACCCTGCCCTATCCAACACCATACTCTCTTCAAGCCCTTGGAAGCTCATATCACTTCTAATCACCCTAATGAAATATATAAAAGTAAAAAAATAGCTAGCCTCTACTAAGTGGTTGGAATGTAGTACTAAATAGACATTTGTAGCGGAACCAATAGCTATGAGGAAAATTTTGTTAAGAGCTCAATAAAAAATTCAACAAAAGCATATATTACTTGTCCGAATTACCACTGCTTGCTTATGTTGACAAGACATTGAGAATTCTTACATTTAACTATGTAAAAAATAAGGCGTGATTGAGTGCTAAAGGCAGACTAGTTAGCTAGGTGTGTTGGTGGCTAATGTGTAGAATTTATTTTCCGTGGGTATAGTAATTGTATATATTATTATGTGTTTTAGTGTTTTAAGGGATGCATTAAGGCCTTAAGTTGCTTTGATCTGGTGGCGTATTTATTTAAGACACCGAGTTCGCAGAAGAGCAGCTTTGATCAGGCCGCGTTGTTGGATGAATTCGCTGAGGCAAGAAATTTTTTTACCAGCCTCCTTTAAAAGGTTTATGAAGTGTTAAGTTTATTAATATCGATTACTCCCCGGCCCGTGTCCTAGCTCAAACGCCCCACATTCTATTTCGGGACGTCCCACCTCAAACACCCCATCTATTTTGGGACATGTTTCTCTCTCCTACTTTAATTAAATTATCACATCACGACTCTTATCTCTCCCACTTTTATTAATCATGACATTCTCTTTCCTCCCTTTTCCTAATATTACCCCACTCAACTTACTATATCAATTTTTCTTATTCTACTACAAATACCGTAAGGGGCGCTTGAGCTGGGACGGAGGGAGTATGTGTTTATTTAACAACGAAAATTGTTTACAAAAATATGTTTTCTTTCATCAAACCGATCAGAGTTCAAAATGAAAAAAGGACCTGGATGGGGGAGGGTACATCCTGATTATGGAGGACAGAGTTACCCCCACAAAGCGACTCTATGCAATTGGCTTCACGAAAGACATACATACTCGACGTGAGGAACTTGTAGAAAGAGAAGTCGTCACTCTTGGATGAGGAGATCGATGATCCATTGGCAATTGACCCAATTCATTAACTGGCTCGATAACCACTATATTGTCACCCTAAATTACAAGGTTTTGGATTCTCATGTTGATCAATCAGGGGAGATCATTACAACAACAACCAAGCCTTATTCCCAAAATGATTTGGGGTCGGCTAACATGAATCGTCATCCAGTAACCGTCTTGTGAACGCCAAAAAATTTCGAAAACGTTGTAAACCTTTTAAAATTATTTAAACACTTTCAAAGGAAATTTAGAAAAGCCGTCAAAATAAATAAAAAGGTTAAAAATATTGCCAAAAAACATATGAATTTTGAACACAAGTTAAAAAGTTTTGGAAAAAAAAAAAAAAAAAAAAAAAAAAAAAAAAACCGAACAAAAAAATCAAAAGGGGTCAGAATAAGTCCTCCACATGAATAGAGTCTCGCCACCCTGCCCTATCCAACGCCATACTCTCTTCAAGTCCTAGGAAGCTCATATCACTTCTAATCACCCTCGTCCAAGTCATCTTGGGTCTTCCCCAACCCCTACTAATATTATCACTTCTCCACCTTTCTACTCTTCTAACCGGCGCGTCACTAGGCCTCCTCTTCACGTGGCCATACCACCTCAGTCGGTTCTCCATCATCTTATCCCCTATGGGTGCAACCCCTACTTTCTCCCTAATAACTTCATTTCTCAACCGATCACGTCTTGTATGTCCACACATCCATCGTAACATGCGCTTCTCCGTCACACTCATCTTATGAACGTGGCACTGTTTCACGGCCCAACATTCAGTGCCATATAACAGTGCCGGCCTAATTGCCGTTCGATAAAACTTACCCTTCAACTTATTGGGCATTCCTCGATCACACAGAAGTCCTGTGGCATTCTTCCACTTCAACCAACCTGATTTGATCCTATGAGCCACATCTCCATCCAATTCTCCATCCTTTTGAAGAATCGATCCCAAATATCGGAAAACATCTGATCCCTGGACAGTCTTTCCATCCAGCCTGATCGTCCCCGTCTCCGTTTGCCTAATGCCGCTGAACTTACACTCCCTCCGTTTGCCTAATCAGGGGAGATCATTACGCAGAAAAATATATGTATATACACAAAAAAGATTTGATTTTCACATGGGGAAATTAATTTGTAAGAAACTAAGAAAGAAATTCTTTTTACGAAGTATTTTGTTTACGAGAAAAGAAAGGAAACAAAAAAAAAGGTCTCAAAGAAATTGGAGTTAACATAGCCCAAGTTTTAATGATAGCTTCAAGATTTCCTTAAATTTGGATCATCATTGAATGTGATTTTAAAAGAAGTTGAAATATAGGATGACAATTACTATGACAGCGATCCTAAGATCCCGTGTCGTGATCTTTTACTGTCAAGGGCACGTCAAACGACAACTAGAACACTTGAAGGTACGCGAGGTGCAATTTAAGATAAAAGCAGAAGTTTGTTGCATGGACTTCAACAAGAAAGATATTTGCCACTAATAAGACCATAAAAGAGCCACAAGCAAGCATAAGAAAGACCGGTAACCACTTGTATGATACAGTTATGCTCGGAAACTAGAATGCTCCGTATATAATCTAATCTTTATTAAATATGAGTTCAGAATGTCACCTTTTAGCAGGAGCTGGAAATTGTGGAGATTCGCCTCACATAAGCATTTATTGGCACATGAAACACAATGTTTGCAAGAAGTGCCAGCTAACTAGGGCAAAATAATCTCCACACCCAACTAGTACATAGTGACACAAGTGTCAACGTTTGCTAGCCAAAGCATCGCCATAGTCCTTGCAGACACAAAAATATCAAGCAAAAACTGATATTAGAAGTTTGAATGCAACCAATTATATTTACTACACAAATACATACTGACTTAACTAAGAAAAGCAGAGCGAAACCCCAGCAGCCGCAGATCAATATCGTGAAACAGTAAGGGGAATGCACAAAGCGGATAGGCCCCCCTAATAAGACTACCTATATCCCTTACATACTCTGACTGTTTAAATAAAGAAATGTTGATTTTATCTCTCGATCCACTACAGCGTACTTCTTAAAGGTGCATTCTTGGATGTCCGTTGGTGCCACTAGTCTATTGAGATGAAAGGCTGAAACATTTCCTTCTCTAGATTAACCCCTTAAACGTATTTAAGAGAGGAAATGGAAGGTACAAAAATAGCGAGCCTTGCCTATATAGTTGGAGAGTATAATGGGTTAACTAATTAAGATAGCAACATATTACTCAAAACTTAAATTAGGAAATGTATTTTATTATTGAGCTAAACTACAGATACAGCATAATCATAGCCATTCCATGGAAACTATCCATATCTGCTTATCTCTTGAGAAGACTTTGAGCTTGCTTACATTTTGATGTGGAGAAGATATTGATACGTTCTATACAATATCTAGAAGGGCTCGTTACGTGTAAGAAGAAAGTTGATATAAGTGTGGGAGTTTATTAACATGGCAAAGTAATAACTATAGGATGGATTGTCCAACAATAGATCAGTCACATCATATAGAAGAGTGAAGCATTTCAAGCGAAAATTTCTTCGTTCACCACCCCTACGGAAAGCTGAGAGGAGGAGAGTAAGATGCTGAAACTACAAACATCACAAAATGTATTGTAACAGGAGTGCATGACTGCACCTTAACTGATTGTTGCAATATAATATGGCACAGGAAAGAAACAAAAGCACCTCGTAGTATACCTAGACCTTTGGAGTCACTTAAATATTTGTTCCGACTCTCAGTGGTTCACTGTACCACTCCCTTGATGCATATTATCGGAGGGATCAGATTTGTACTACTGCCATCACAGAAATTGAGTACTTAAAGGGTGAAGATTTTACAAACATATACCCCTTGTTTCTAAATACGACATACACTGGTCAAATCAATGAGGCAAAAGACTACGGTACAATGGGGTATGGGCAAGAATGATGGCAGGATCTATTTACCCTCCGTCATTAGTAACCATTTCCCATCACAAGTAGGAAATATTTCAAGTAAAATTTTCTTCGTTCACCATCCTACTCCTACTCCAACACCACGGTTTCTCTCTCTTACCTCCTTCGAAATCTCCATCACAACAATTCTGGTATTCTCCAGTTTTGATAGAATTGTCGAAAACAAATCTCTATTTTTGCGTTATAATGAACTACTCGCAAAACACAAGATAAAAAAGATCCACTTGGGGAATCATGAGCAAAATCAAATGAACAATATACAGCTATCAAACCCTTATTTGAATAGGAGTACAGAAGAAAAATAATAATAATGAACCTAAATTTAGTGGAAACTACAAAAAAAAAAGTATGAATTTAAAAGTGGGAAATTTCCCGTTGATTGACACACACATACCAGATTAGTCAGCACATGGAGCTCTTACAATGGCGGGGGATTGAGTACCAACCCAAGAGATTTGTACAAAGAGGTTGAAGAAATTTATGCATTTTTTTTCTTTGAGAAAAAGAACGAAATTCATTACTAGAGAAAAGCGTACATGTAGTCCACCGTTGTTACATCAAGGAGCCCTCCCCCCCCCCCCCCCCGACCCAGACTCTTAACAATATGCTGTAGTGGTGCCAGGTGACTAGGTGAGAAATAAAGTGATTCTTAAGAAGACTATGTGCTTGCTTAAATTTAAATGTGGAAAAGAAATTCATGGATGTTATGCGATGCTTTGACTCTCAGTCCGGGTAGCCTAATCTTTTTATAAATGCTTCCAACTATTCTTATTATTCGTTACTGGATGTGAAATAGATCATATCTAAAATGGTTCTTTACATACTGGATGTGCACGAGTTTGTTAACAGCGCAAAATATTGTTACCAGATAGCTGTTGCCTGATAAATTAACTATCAAAAGCCATAGAGGATGTACCCTTAGAAGAAAAAAAAAATATAACCCACGTAAAATAAAGTGAAACTACAGAAATCATATGCAATCTAGCTATGTAAGAGGACTGCACCTATACTGATTCACGCAAACTAAGCCAGATGACACATTAAAGAAGCATATATGGTCACAGTATACTTTAATACCTTTGGAGACAGTTAAATATTTATTCCGACTCCCAGAGATTCACTACACCACTCCACAAACAATATCGGAGGTATCAGATTCATACCGAGGTAAGGGCAAGAAAACCAAGGAGCGGGAACTATTCCCCATCCATCCTCAATAAGTATATAATCCCCGAAGTAGAAATTAACGATTTCAAGTGAAAGTTTTTTCGTGTACCATCCTGCCCCATGATTTCTTCTCTTTCTCTAAGACCTCTTTGAATAGTAAAAGGGGATGAGTAATTCCACAAAAGCTCTATTTATTTGTTCCAATTCAAAATGACCCACTTCAGGTTTCGAACAGGAAAATCAATTCAACAATCAAACACTGGATGATAAACAGCTATCAAATAAACCCTAATTTGAATTCAAGCACAGAACTTTGTTGGTGTTTCTCCAATAATAATAGAATTTGTCAAAAACAAAGCTCATAATTTGTGTTCTAATTAAATAACAAACAAAATTGAAATGACCCACTTGGCCATTCGATTCCATTATGATTAATTAGCACAATCAAATGATCAATCAAACAATAATTAAGTAACAGCCATAAACAAGCTACCAAAACAACAACAACAACAACAAAAACACAAATCTAAAGGTTGGAAATTGTTCATTGTTTTTGAGAGACATACCATAACATATTGAGCTCTGCAATGGCGGGAAACTGTTTACGCAACCCAAGAGATTTGTCATTTCTGAGGAAGAGGAAATGAGGAACAAATTTCCGTTTTTTGTTCTCTGTGTTTTGGTAAAAACTCACTTTGGTCAAGAAGAACAACAACAAAAAAAGAACAAAGTGGTCTGTCGTCAAGTATTTTGGTTTGTGACTTTGTGCAAAGCGTACCAAAATGACGTGAACTCGAGTCGAATGTGACCAGATTTCGTATCGACATGTATGGTTGGATAAAAATATTTTGGACCGAAAATGAGTGTAACTTGATGAAATTTGAAATTTCTAGAAGGTGGTTTATCTAATTAGTTATATGCGGATCTCGTGATTGGAGTAAGAAACAATATAGATTCGATTGTGAGAGTAATAATGTCGGCGCAATTCGGATGCATTTTACTCTCAATTAAATCGACTTGAGATAAAAATCTGATCTCCTCCTTAAGTTGAATCAATGTGGTCTAATTAAAGTTAACCAAAATCTATTGAAGACTTGTTTTTTTTTTTACCAACTAGTCTTTTGGTAATTATAATTTGGATTGAATTCGCTCGTCTATCACATTTGTTTATTTAAAAGTTGAACACATAGTTTCACGTGGTATTAATATAGAGGATGTTTGGAAGGGATTATTATACATAATGATCATAATTTTTAATGATTGCATGCTTGTCACTCTTGGCATTCAAGGCACGGAAAGGGTAAAAGATCGATTCATTAATTTATATGACATGTGCAGGGTATTCATAAGGGAGGGTATCGTGAAGACAACTCAATACATTTCGAGGACGTGGGTTCAACCTGCTGATATCCTAGCCCGTGAAGCTAGGGAGACCTTCACTTGTGTTCAATCCGAGGACCTTGTAACCCCTCCCCCGCTTGTTCAAATGTACTTTGCTGATAACGGGACTTTTGTTCCCCGTTTTAACCCGGGGGAAGATATTGACCCGGGGGGTTAGTAGGACCTAATTATGGTGTAATAATTTTAATACTCTTGTACCTTTTTCTTTGCTATGCTACTGATTTTCAAAAAAAAAAAAATCATAATTTTTCGAGGTTTAAGTTTTATTTGATGTTATTTTACATTCTGATAAATCCGGCATTCGTTGTAGACTTGTAGTTGCCGTATGATAATATATTACGAGACTCTTTCAAAATTTGGTTCATGGATGCAGAAAGAATGTCTGAAATTTTGGGGTGCTCTATGAGACTCCTCTCTCGATAATTAGGAGTGTTGTTCCTTGAGAGTAAGAGTGTCAAACTCAAATGTCACAGTAACATGCTAGACGGCCAGACCCATAAAATTCTTCGAGACAGCAGCAAATTCAGCAATCAGATCACTATAATCGTCTTGCACCCACCACGTCTCCGGCGTCTAAAATAGTGTTGTCCGAAATTATCTTGCAGTACCCAGCTTTTATTAAGCTTTTGTTGAACCTGATGTAATTCAATCTCTGTTAATTTGTTTCTTATGAGCAACATTCTCGTTAGGAAATTATCATCAGGAGCTACATCAGTAATGTTAAAGCAGGGATGATCCGTCCAGCCTCCAGGCCCCTCTGATGTTTCGACAGTGGAAAGGGCATAAAGCAGGATAGCAGCAAGGCCAGCAGCACACATAGCATATTAGCATGACGGCAGATATGTTCAACTAGACTTCAGACTTCACGTCGACGGAAGCCAATGCTGAACATGTCCCAAACCTCTCAGCAAAAATGCGGATGCGACAGTAACCACCTCCCTGGTCCGGCCACCAGTGTTAAGACATATTTTCTTGGTATGCAATGGGCTGTTACAACTGCTCAAGATTTTCTGTACATTCCATTGTCCAGTCTCCCCATTCATCAGCTCATTAACAGTAAGCTCCAAATTTGGCTCCCAATTTGGCTCCCCGAGCAACTTAAGAATAGTACCAGATCCCTTCCCTGGCAACCAAGCATTCTCCCCGGCCTTAATACTGTGGTTCCAACCAACCCTCCATTTCAGACCCTAAAGGTGAAGGGATTTAGCCCTCTTACCTTCTAATATGGTTATGATACATTACGCACATGAATAATTACCATAATTACTTCAAATATATTAGACTTTTCTTCCATTTAACGGGAAAACCACGACAAAGCACAACACCTCTTCTAGAATAAGGTTGCAATGTTCTATGGAATAAACTTATTTGTCATGCTAGCAAAATGTCTCAGTCTGCACCAACTACATTTAAAGACAAATGGTAATACTGTTGCTCATTACATAGCTAGGCTAGCTATTACGAATAGACATGGGATTCTTCTTGTAAACAACTTCTTGCTGACTCTTTTGAAAAAAAAAAAAAAAAAAAAAAAAAAAAAAAAAAATTCCTCGCTTAGGGTTACATCCCTAGTGTCTTCGGATAGAAGGATCGATCCTTCTTATTTAATGAGGCCGAACCCATGGCAATGCCACCAGGAGACCGAGTAAAGAAACTGAGATACCTGGTAGGGCTGGTACTCCTAATTCAATGGCGCTTCAAAATTAAAGCATCATAACATTCTCATGTAACAAGCCTGAAAATTCCAGTCAATGAAAGTGCATTGAATTTTATTTTATCAAATGTATTTGACCAAGGACAATATGTAATTTGAGCAAAGCTAAAACGAGCAGAGAAGACATAGAAGGGGCTTATTATTCGTAAGGGACACTGACATCTCTGATATAGAAGAACGTTTGACATCTTACTAGATCTACATGAAACTTTACACATTCACATACAAGAGATTTTGCTTTGTTATTAAGTCGAGAAGCATTAACACCACTAAAGTTTTCTAATCTTTTTCATTTTTATTCTTATTCATGCATTCGTCTCGCCTCTGCAACACATTTAATATCTTCTTTGTAATCTATAAACTGATATTTCCGTTGATCCTGACTTTGAAGGCATGAAATTCGTACTAAAAAGCGCTCTGCTTTTGTCCTCACTTCACCTAGAAGGTACACTACATCCTTGGGGTGTTCATAAGATTTTAAATAAATGGTCAGATACAGAGTGTCTATTAAGGTTATTACCTAATATTGAAACTCTATAGTGTATTAGTTACATTTTTTGCTTAAGGGCAGCCCTTGGCATAGAAGCCAGAGACTAATATACTTTTGAGGATGAGATGATCTTAAAGGATGCTATAATTGTAAGTCATTACACTCTAAACCGATGAGCTTTGGCTCTAATTCCATGCTCTTAGTATTCCCTCGTGTGAAATTCTCTTACCCCGGGTAAATAAGATGGACTCGTACTCTGGCCTTAAGACTAGGATAACTAGAAGCAAACCCCAGAGCTACAACACCAAGTTTTGCAAACATCGCCCAGCTACTTCTTCATCGAATGTATGATTAGTTTGACTTATGGTAATTCATCTTTTAAATTGGTATAGTTAATTATTCATCTAAAGCAACGTAGCGCAATTTAACAAACTTAGAACATTACGAGATAATAAGACATAACAATAACAAGAGAGAAAATCTTTCTAAAATAGATGTACCCTATTCAAACAACATGTAGAAATGACATTTGTGCAGGCACATTACAGCATTCATACAACTGAAAACTCTCCCTTTTTCATTTTCATTGTTATTGACACCTTCTTCATCTTAATGATTCAGTCCCACCGCCTTTTAAGGCATGGAATTTGTAATAAGAGTTAGCAAATCTAGGCCGTTTTTGCGCTTACTTCATCTACACCGTGCACCACTATTAGAGCATGCTAATTCATTTGATATCAATAGAAAACCAGCTTCGTAAATGGTGATTTCTATACATCTGATATATTTCATGCAACGGGGACAAGTGAGACATCAAATCAGGAAAAAGAAGAATCTCATCATAAACTTTCAACTTGTCTTATGAGCACCTTGAAAAAGGTGTTCAGTGACACAGCTAATGAAATAAAGAAGCCATCGAAGCTAAGTTAGCTAACTACACTCACAAAGACAATTAAGACACAAATCTATTTATCATATACGGTATGAGAGAGTCGGAACCACAGCAAGGAGGAGAGATAGATAATAATTAAGGAATGAAAGGAGAAGTGACAGTGCAGAATTTTAGAAAACCGATCACTAAAAAAAAAAAAAAAAAAAAAAAAAAAAAAAAAAAAAAAGAGGAAAGCTTACGATGAAAAAGGCTGAACTCACGTTCAAAATTCAAGTGATATCCAGTCAATCGGTAAGAACTCCATGCAGCAAGTTTAGTTTCCCACTAGGTGAACGATGAATTGAGAATATTGGCTTTGGCCTCCTTCGGAACCATGGTCCTATGTTAATAGGATTTGGTAGCAATTCCGCAACATTGTCGCCATCCTGCAACAGAGCCAAGCATTCTACATATTTTTCTACGTGAAGAGACCGATAAGAGCCCTCCAACTGCAAATCTACAGGTTCTATGGACTGATCAAGAGGCCAGCCAAAATACAAATCATTTCCAAACAAGACTAATTGTTCACTCCATCTGAAACCAAGTATTCTCTTCCGTTCAAGAGACATATATGGTTCAATCACGTATAATTTAGTCCATGAACTTGGCACACCATACTCCTTCATCACCCAAACGCTACATTTATTGCTGTCGTAAAAAAACAATATAGAATCACTGAAAGCTGCAATCCGGTGGTGAAGGTTCCATTTGGGTGCTACCTCTTGAGGACATGCCATCTCAGTAAAAGCCTCAGAGTGCATGCTAAAAGACACTACACTCCACACCTTTTCTTTTTCTTTCCAATTCAACCAATGGAGGGAGCCATTAAGGAAAATACCAATACTATCTTGATCTAACGGTACAGACTCCGTTATAGATCTCCATGATTTAGTATTCATAGAGAAAATATCAGTAGTGCACGCAAACGGCTTTTTTCTAAACGGCTTTCTAATAAATGGAAATGGCGTTGACATAAAATTCTTACGACCCTTCACATCATAAACCCAAAAGGCAATCCTTAAGACCTTGTACTCATTAGCTAAAGAATCAAATCCAATACCAAAAGACAATTTTCGACACCCCTCTTTTCTTGGTATGGTATCGTCAGGATTCGGCAACCTAAAGCATTTTCTAATGGCTGGGTTCCATAGAATAACACGGCTAAATCCATGATTATCATCCCACAAACAGGCCAAGCCATTAACACAGGCCACTATAGAGAAAATATTACGGCAGTCATTAAAAGGTAAAAGCAATTCTTTTATGATCCTATGACCAGAATTTTGATCATGAAACGAGTAGATTTCTCTACATCGGCTACGACAATACCTTTTTAAAAGCAAGCTATAGTTACCAACCTGGTGATTGTATTCCAGATGAGAAGAGATGAATTCAAGAGTACTAATAAGAGAATACCATAATCTGCTAACACACCGAAACCTTAGCAGAGTTTTTGGTGGCAAACACTTCAGAATCTGCACAACAATTTCATCTGGTAGATAATCACTCATTTTTTTCCCTTGAAGCAATCTAGAATTGATGTTTGTGGGTGGTGTGTATGTGTGAAGAAAATTTAAATGGGATGAAGATACATGACCGCGATAGTCTGGAAGCAACGAGACTAGGCAATAAGAGTAAATTTACAGATACATTTACTTTTTCAATTGGTAAGCAGCCGGCCCACTGAGGCTCCTACTTTCCAAGACAATCCCTACCCATTAGACCAAGCTACGATTGGTAAGTGTATAGATTCATAGAACTAAACAATTATAGTTGAAATGATATCAAGTGTAATATGTTTCCAATTTCAGATGATTTATTCTTTCACATATGGTGCAATAGTTATTGTGGCTGGGATAATAGAGAAGAATTATATTTATATGGTACGAATTCATTTCCAAAACAATGTAATTACAGCTTATGAAAGGTATGTCATTGATGCAACCAGATTATGTGAAACCAATCACACTACCGAGATAATTATACCTCTTATGAAATACGTAGCTAAGAATTCTGGAAGTACAAAAATAGCTACCCTCGATTAAGTTGTTAGATATAAATGCTTAGCATGTTAGAATATAGAGAGATAGTAAGCAGACCTAATAGCTATAACCAACAAGGTAATTTCATTCGGAACCTAATTTACGAATCCAGCAAAAACATATTCTTTTTTGTGTAAACTACCCCAATATGCATATCTATTCACAGGTTTTCGGCATTGCTTACAATTAAAATCATAAAAAGCCATCTTTGAGATTTTATTAAATTTTCATCATTCTGGAATGTGAACTTCAAGTAGTCCAAAATATAACATGACAACCATATGATCACGATCCTAAGATCTCATGGGCATATCAAATGGCAACCCCAATACTTCAAGGTACACAAGGTAGAACAACAATATTTCAACAAGGAATTTTAAATGTCTGTTGCTGACTCGAGTTTATCGAGATCATAAGGTGAAAAACTTGTTTCTTTATACTTACCCCTTATTTCAAAGTTCAAGCCTAATAAATAGATCATCACAAGCCAAATAGAACGTACACTTACAGTAACCGAGAAGCTGAAACAGTTGTATGTGTAAACCTACCCCCATGTTTGCATATGCAGGGGTCAAATATACCATGGTTGGACTATGGTGAGTATTGTGTTCGCCCTCACAATAACGGGGCGACGACTACAACACAATTACGAGCTCATATTGGTCCATGGTGCAAGACATGATGTGATCAATGAAAACTACTCCATAAGTCGGTATTCCTAATTTCCCATTAATAGGAAGATTAACATAATTGTAACACAAAATCAAAATGACCCAGTTCGCGATTAATGAACAAAATCAGATGATAAGGTCAATGGATATTGAGAAGCTATCAAACCCTAATTTGAAAACTGAGTACAGAACAAATAGGAATACGGAGGTGTATAGAATTAGCTCAAAGTTACAAAGTGCACAAATTCAAAGGTTGAAAAGTTGATCGTTAATTAAGAGAGACATACCAGATTGGGCAATGTATGTGTTGATGTACAAACCCAAAAAATTGCCATTTTTGAGCATTTTGGTACAACAGGAGGGAGGAGCAAAAACCTTGGCCGAGAAAAACAGGTGCGGTTAGTAAGTTGGTTTAAATTAGAGCCTGTAATCGGCAGGGTGAGGTTGGTTACTTGGCTGTGGGTGGGTCATATGGGGTTTGGGTTTTGTCGAATTCGGCTCAAAATCCAAAGTCAAGTCCATCCCAAAATTAGGCTGATAAACAGAACTCGTATTGACCCGAATAATTAGAATTAAAACGTTATCTTAATTCGAATTCGGTTCGAAATCCAAAGTCAAGTCAATGATCATCCCAAAATTAGGCTGATAAACCGAACTCGTATTGACCCGAATAATTAGAATTAAAAATGACCATGAGTATATAAATACGCGATTATAATATTATATATGAGAGAAGCATTATAGGCTTGATTGTGAAACAAAATTATAATGACATGATTCCAATGAATTTTATTCGTATCTGTATCGATCTGTTATAGACTTATAGACTCTATGTCACCCTACATTTTGTTAGATAACTCACTGTTGAACGCTAAAATTAAGGACACTTAAATGAAGTATCAATCCTAAGAGCACTTAATTTAGACTGACCGCGATGAATTAGATGCTACGAAATAAAAGTACTTAAATGCAAAGACAAAAGACGGGTTCTTACAAACTAAAGTAGTAACCATTAATTGAAAGAAATGTCAGGTTTGCTAATGAAGAGTCCAGGAAGAGATGGAATCAATTACCTCCATATCTTCTATCTTCACCATGGAAAAGAAAGAGCTATACTAAAACATGAACTGCTCGCGCTACGGGGCGAGGCAACCCGATGTACATTAAAAAAGAAAGAACTAAAAAGACTTTGATAAATGTTGTTGATGCTTGATTGTTGTTTTTAATGCTGCTTCTTGCTTTACTATTTATAGGATTGGTCTCCTGGCGGTTGCTTCATCCTCAAAAACTTCTCTATTCGTGGGGAGGAAAACTTGCCAGCGGTTTACTTCTTTTACTTCAACTGCTTCTATGTCTTGGCGCCTTCTCTCAAATTTGAATAGGTGGACTTCATATATTTTCTGTCAGCCCAACTCGAGTATTGTATCTAGTTGG
The DNA here is from genome assembly GCA_963457585.1 of Spergularia bocconei. Taxonomy (NCBI): domain Eukaryota; kingdom Viridiplantae; phylum Streptophyta; class Magnoliopsida; order Caryophyllales; family Caryophyllaceae; genus Spergularia; species Spergularia bocconei. The sequence continues at coordinate 8,047,112 of OY734958.1, forward strand.
GCTTTTTCTTATTTTCAGCCTATCGAGGTTACCTGGAAGATAACCTTCCATCGCAAAGACAAAATTATTTTTGTCATCAACAAATGTCCCCCTTTTTTGTGTTGCTGGGAGTTTGAAGCGACACGAAAAATGAATTCTATCTATCGCTGTTGATGGAGTTTGACTATCGTGAATCAAACTAATGGTTTCAAGCATTCGTTATCGTTGAATGGAAAATTTTACAGTTGAAAACATACTCGTTTCGTGAATACGTTTTGAATAAAATTAAGATTTCATTAAACAATCTCATTTAATCTGAAACGAGTTGAGTAAATACAAGATCGAAAAAATCCCATTAGATCTGAATGAGATTTTTGATTTTCTAAGGAGAATTTCACTTTAGAAACGAAGTCTTGTCTCACCAACTCGGATTTCGGTGGGCCAAATTTCCGCCATTCCTTCATTATGCATGAAGGAATGAGACCAGACATGTACATAGCTCTCATTGTCTGGAGCGATGTAGGTAGTCCTTGGTTCCCCTTTTCTTTTCACCAAACTGAGCTTTGGTCGCGGCTTGAACTTGTTCGAATATTTCTTGAACTGGAACACCTCGTCGCGTTCCTTTCTATCTGCACCTTCATCTTCGAACTCGTCATCGCTGCACGCACTCAGCCAGTAGGCGTTCTCGCCTTCCTTTGCATACTCGTCCCATGTTTGACAAGTACAGAAGTAGACCACTCTTTTTCCTCCGTTCTCGATCCGTCCCCTATACCAACCAGACCAGTAGGTGCGTTGGTAATAGAATAGGGAATTCCGATAGACCAGGCTCTCATCAGGCTTCAGGAAATTTTGCGCCATAATCTTCCCCCATCTCTTACATGTGCCCATGATGTTCATTCCATCATCATATCCAAGCTTTGGAATAATGAATTTAGTCATCAAGTCCTCACTTGACAGGACTGTAGTCTGGCTATCGTGAACTCCATCGAGAAACTTCATCTCCGGAAGTTCCCACTTCTTCAGTTTCGGGAAATGCTTGTCCATTGTGGCCTGCCATTTTTTCGTTGCGGCGGCTCTTCTGACAAACTCTTCTTGGTCTTTCTCCATTATGTTGCATTGGAGATGATGGTTCGGGCATTCCTCTCCATATGGTCCCAAATTGTCCACCTTATAGACAAAAGGGTAGAATTCTAAAATCTCTTCTCCAGTCTCTAGCTCTTCCCGGAGGGCGAGTCGATACTGGTAAATATTGACGCGTCCCCAGAAATTAGTAACTGGTTTGTCGTAACCAGGAACATTTAAATCATTGGTAGCATAAACTGCCATTTTTGTTTGGAAGTTTACAAAAACAAAAGAGAGAGTTAAGAAGAAGAAGGAAGGAAAAAGGAACGCTTCCAATATTGCTGATATTCGAAGTGTCACTTATGATTTTGTTTGTCTGAACCCTTCCTTTTATATTAAAATTCCTTGGCGGTTTATTTGCCACGAATTAATGACATGTGGAAGTAGAGCGGTTTAATCTCGAAAAAACTGCTCTTAGAGTGATTAATTGAATCTATCATTAATCCACTCATGATTTCCAATGAACCTAGATTAATTACGACCCTCGGCTCATCAAACCATTAAAATCTGGGAATGCATTTTACTAAATGATTTTTTAAATCTAGAAAATGCAAACTTAAATTGAATAATCTGATTCAATAAAAGTTTTTCAAATTACAAGGCGAAATAAAAATAAGCGTACAATAATAGGAGGACTAATTACGCCGACCCCTTATATTCCTTACTTATCAATAATTGCTCTTGCCATTCTAGAAAGACTGGCGCGCTGGGAAATGTGGGCATAAACTTCGATGATCGTGCATAGAAGCGATGGACCCCATTCCCGATACTCTCCCACTTCTCATCTTTTGCTGGAGCATACAACCACCACGCATGGTTGTAATTGTCCGCCCTAGCCTTCCAGAGATCGCAGGCGCAGAAATAGACTATCGGGGATCCGCCCAACTCTATTTCTTTGATATACCACCCTTGCCAAAAGGTTCTGTGGTAGAAGCAGATTGAATTCCTATACGCCATATCTTCATCTGGTTTCAGAAAGTTCAACGCCATAAGTTTCCCGAAAAACTTACAGACTGCCAAGAAGTTCATACCATCTCTTCCGTCCAATCTGGGGATGATATGCTGGACCATGATGTTTTCATCGGTGAACACATCATGTTTGCTCGAATTGCAACTTTGATCTGTAAATTTTAGCTCAGGCATCGGGGCCTCCAATTTACCGTAGTAACGATAAACTGTTGCCTCCCACATTTCCGCAAGCCTTGAGATTACTTTAAATCTCCTTTTATCTTTTTCCAGCTTGTTACATCTGTGGGCGTGATTGAAGCACTTGATTGGATAACGAAATCCAGGCCTTGATTTCCCCATATGCACCTCATGAGTATAATCCAAGAGGCTCGATGGTTGGTTCTGCCATCTCGTTGGCCGATGGAACCAAAGCTCTGAGTTTTTGACTGTGGGTTTGTCAAAATGTGGCAACTGAGTGTCTGGGTTTACACGGTGGTATTCTGTGAACGAAGGTGCCAAAGCCACAGGTTCCATGTTTTGATGATGTATTTTGTAATTGCTCTGATCTTTCAGAAATCAAATTGTGAGATGATGTTAAAACTTTTCAACTAAAAATTGAATTTCAGAATTAAGTTGAGGAATTAAAGTTAGCTAAATCTAGGTTGAGTTCCCAGAAACGCGTGTTAAATTCTCGGGAAAGCAGGGTAATTTAATGTGAATTACCTTCTTAACCGTACACACCATAAATAACTCACCAAGATGAAATTAATTGGATAACTCATCTTATTAAATATTTAAATGAATAAGTTTGATTACAAACATTTTGTCTTTGTAAACCAAACATCGCATGCGATTAAATCCTTAAACCAATCGTGGTACATTGGTAATTCTCTGACCCAATGTGGATATCGCGCCCTATTGAACTTTTGGGCATTCTCCCATTCTTGACACAAGCATCTGAACTTGATCAATTTTCCACCTTTATTGTGTTCTCCTCTATATATCGCAGTATAGCTCGGTGCTACATACGTACATAGTTTGTTTGCATAATAAAGGGTTAAGTCAGGCTTTAGGAAGTTAGGTGCAATCCAAGTGCCCCAAGCTTTGCAAACTGCAGCCGCAACAATTAGATTATTCCTACTTAATCTTGGAAAAATGTGTTCCAACATTAAATCCTCATTGGACAATACTTTCATTGCCCCATGACTTGCCCTACCAAGCTCGACTATGCCTTTGGTGATTTGACCAAAACAGGCTTTCATCGCACTGGCCCATCGCTCTTCTAACTCGCGAGAAACTTCTTGTTTATCTGCCTCAGTTTCATCGTACTGAAATTCGTGATTAAAGCATGGTAAATTTGGTGCGGGCCAAGGGACCTTCTCCTTCAAGACATACCCTTTAATATTGACATTAAAGTAGTATATGTCCTGAATGTAATCTGGATCATCATGAAACAGTTCGTACGTTTGCAAGATGTCCTCATCTTCCTCTTCCAACTTGCCATGTCGCCTGGTCAAAGTTGTTTGATACTTAAATTCCGTTTTGCGTTGATCAAAAGGAATTGATTTGAGGGCAAGATGATGAAAGAAAAGAGGATTCCTATCTGGGAAAAACTCCATAATCTTGTGGTGAATTTGGATATGATTCTCAGGTTTGTGAGAAACACAGAATAGCGCTGAGGCTTTAAAGGCTTGAATTTGTCAAAGCCCTTAGATTCCGAATTCTGTTTATATTCGAATTTCTAAATTTTAAGCAATTAAAAATTTGATTTTAACCACTCAAAACTCATCAAGATAAAAGAGGACTTTATATTAAATTTAAAATACAAAGTGCTTTTACATTGGAATTAAATTTAAACCCTGATGCTCATGAAAATAAGAGTTCCTAAGGCGATGGCCTTTTATAGTCACTATTATTCTCACTATCATCAGCATCTGAGTAATATGGTTTCTCCACGCGGTCTGGCCTAAAACGACAGTTTGCCTCTGGGAGGTCCCAATCAATGAAGGTCTGACTGTTATCGGAGTCAGTTGCCTCACTGCTTGGACTGCTATCGCTTGGAAGATTTTCTTCCGCAGCCTTCATCGCCATCTGCAAAGCCTGCTTTGATGGCCAATCCTTCCCTGCCCAAGTCCGCTTGGCAATGGTGCCCCTGCCTCTCTGTACGTTGAGAGCAGAGCGGGGACGGCTTCCTGCCTTCTTCTTGTTTGAAGAAGCAGCCTTTTGCGGGCGGTTTGTGGTAGTAACGCTTCGAGAGATCGGAACAAACGCCGACTCCGCCACCTCTTCCATCTTATCGTTGATTTGGGGTGGTATCGCTTCCTTATCCTTTCTTCTCTTAACATTCACATCTGTTCCCTTTGCAACAGAGTTGAACTTTCTTGAAGACATCTTTGATGGTTCAGATGTATTTTAGGAAGAAAAAGTATTTTTGTGAGAAGTTTTTGTTGTGAAATATGCACAAGTCACTCCTTTATTTATAACTCCCAAGAGACTCATCGTATTCTAGTGATGGGTCTTCTCAGAGAAAAACCAAAAGTCATTTTACCTCGACCATGCATTTTCTTAACGGGTGAAAATGAACTTTGGAAACTGTAACTAATGATGACTTTTCCCTTAAACAAGATTCCCTTTAATTAAAGAGGAAAAAACCGCTTAAGTTCCCCTATCAGTGGAGAGAGAAACAAATCATCAATATTAGAAATTATAGATAATTTTTCTATAATAACAACTTTTAACCGTTCCAATTATTCAACGAATTTATCCAAATTCAGAAAATAACTGTTTTGTCAAAACGGTACCGTTTTAGGTTTCTGAAATTAGGTTATAAAAAGGGGAACTGGGAATCCCAATCGACAAAACACCCAACTCTCAATTTTATTACATTCCTTCCTACATTTTAGTAAAAAGAAATTCCATTCTTTCAATCAAACAATCATGAAGCAAAAACCAGAAATTCAACTCAGCCTTCGTTGGCCTGACTCGTATACCGGGGGTGCTCGGGAACTTGTTGATTCGATCAATAAGTACCGGCAAATTTACTACCCGAATTACTTCTGGCACTATGGTTCTCCTACCGATAAGGAACCACTTCCGAGCGGGCAAATTGGCCCATGTTTCATCTGGAAGCGCGGGGTAATGGAAGGTGTTGACGCCGCTGAAGTCAGGGAGGCATTAAACAACATAATGCATGCCCCTGAATCACAACCCTTGGCGTACTTCAAGATAGTACAGCCCTGTCGCCTTCCCAACGTGACCAAACCAATCAAAGGATGGGTCGGAGTGTCACAAGCAGAAGAATGGATGGAAAGACTATCTTCCTTTCATCCACTATGGGAGAAACAGAGGCTACTCCATTTTTTAAGGTTAGCATGCTATTCCCATATTCCATTCGATGGTTCATTCTCGACTGCTTTTATGTTTCTGTGGGACCCTTCTGTGAATTGTATTATCACAAAGGCGGGTTACATGACAGTCACTCTGGCTGACATCGCCTGTATTACCGGTCTTTCTCCTAACGGCATTAGCGGGAAAGACCTATCAACCATAGAGTGCGTCCCAGCGGCTGATAGTCTGTACGCCGGGGCCAGTTCCATTTACGATGGAATGTTGAAGGCCAAGGCCTCTGGTCTGTCTTTTTCTTCTTTGATTAGCGCATATGCATCCTCTAAGGATGAGGTAGCGCCAGAGGAAGTCGTGCTCTTCCTTACTTTTGCTTTGAGTCGCCTGTTCATGTCGCGCTCAGGCAATGTGTCAAAATCTTTCATGGTCTTGGCTGCAAATCTGGCTGTCGCAGAGCCAAAACCTCTTGCTTTGGGACCCATGTTGTTAGGGTCTTTATATAGATGCCTTTATCGCGGTCGTGCCCTATATTTAGGGGAAGAGGATCCGCAAGTCTCCCAGGGGTTACTCCCTTTGTCGGGCCCACTGTGGCTTTTAACTTGTTGGGGGGTAATGTACTTCTACCATCTGCTCAACTTTTCCTCAGAAGTATACAGTGAGGACTGTTTTTGCTACGGCGATTTCATTTTTCGCGCTGTTGATGACAAAGTGGGTGTTCATCCCCGACAAATTCTTGGTTATATGATGGGGGTCACTTCCTACGGATATCCACTTCCTGTCGCCTGGAATCTGTTTCTCCTGGCCAAACAACAGGACCTAAAAGAGGATCACTGGATCTATCGTGCCCTTCCTCTTTGGATGCAAGGTCTAGACATCACTCCTCTCGGGATTTTCGTCTCCTCTGAGGAAAGGAGCACCTCTTTTGATGGTGGCTTTTGGTCAAGTGTACTTCAGACAAGAGACTTATACGCCTTTGAACCTGGGTTCCTTGGTTTTGAGCTCTACAATCCACAGCTTGTTGCACGCCAATTTGGATTGGTTCAAGGATTAGCCGTTCCTTATTATCAAACTCAAAACAGACCATGGTGGGATAGAAAAGTCTTTTCTGAAGACAGCATCCTCAAGAGCAAATCTGTGACTATGTCATCTCTCGCGCGTCCAGAGTCTTGGCGCTGGTTTGCATATGAGACTGCACAGTTTAAGTATTGGTGGCGTCGCATGCCTTATATTCATGGCTCAGTCCGCATGATTGCTCATCAGCGGATTACTCCATTCCTCATCATGGATGGTAAGTTTTATGCCTTACACCTTGATAAGTTGGTTTATTGCATTAATTCATTCGTGATTAAATGCTAACTTTGTTTCTTTCCTGCAGAAACTTCAAACAAACAAACAAGATCACTGGTGACCCCAACTCAGAAAGAAGAGGAGATAGCCCCTGATGACTCGGACCAGGATGCTGACCCTGCTCCTAGTTCGGCCAATGACTTAGCATTGGTGATAGTAGAGGAACCTGAGATCTCCGTTCCTCAGTTTGTTGAGGAATCTGAAATTTCCCCTGCTGAAGAGCAAGCGCCATCGCGGCCAAAACCTCCCAAGAAGAAGAAAAATGAAAAGATGCCAAAACCGGAGGTCAGCGGCTCTGATGATGATCAACCTCTGTCATCTTTTCTTGGTAAGAATGTCAAGACATCGCCTTCAAACACTCCCCTTTCAACTGAGCAAACTGCTGGTTCAAAATCCTCTAAGGATAAAGGGCATTTCAAGACTGTCCATCCGAGAAAATCCCTTAAGAAGAAGCAGAAAGGATCGAGTTCAACCAAAGCTGCTTCCAAGCCAACTTCAAGCGTGAAGAGCACTAAGAAAAGAGGACGGGAGACTCATGAGTCTGCATCCAATTCTCCCCAAAATCCTCCTAAAAAGATAGCTATTTCTGAGCCATCTAATGAGGATCAGACGGAGACTGTGGTTGAAACTGTCAATCCACCAGTGTCTCCAACCGCGACGAAGGAAATGTCTCCCCGCGCTACAACTCCTCCTCCAAAATCATCGAATGAGATATCTGATGCAGCTGGGCCGTCAAACGATGTACCCAACAGTCCTGACAAAATCGTGAATCAGGTATGATTTACAATCTTAGTATTCAACATTACTTTCAGATTTGTTATTATTCGCCAACTCTATTATTCTTGTAAATAATAGGTCCTTGGAGAAATAAATGAAGAAAATCCTCCTTCTCCACCAAGAGAAGTGAAAGATAATATTGAAGATACGAACAAACAAGTACTTGAAACAGGTAATTCTCTTTATATTTGAAGGAGCAAATCACTATTTCAAAATTATAAACTTCTGTAAATAACAAAGATTTGCGTTTGTATTAACAGAATCGCTGGAAACTCTATCCAGCCAAATAGGGAGCCTTCTTGAAGAAAACGCATCACCCATTAATGAACAAGTTGCAATTCCAGATTGCCTTGCTCACTACGCCAAAAAACGTATTTTACACCGGCATATATGACACCGGAGGTCCAAGAACCGGTGTTAGAAATTTTTATGACACCGGTTTTCAGTCAACCGGTGTTATATGTATTAAACCAAAAAAAACAATTGCAATATGTACTTGGAGAGAGAAGGGAAAAAAATAAAAATAAAAATGACGAGGACATTTAACACCGGTTGTGTTGTAAACCGGTGTTAAATCAATACATAAGACACCGAATTTTTGCATAACCGGTGTTATATGTGCTAGTTGAATAATAATTAGGAATTAATTAACTCCCAAAAATCCCCACTATGTCTCCTAGGAGACCACGTCTCTCCTTCTCACATGTTTTGACCTTCTTTATTTATTTTTCCTTTTCATTCATCCATTCCCAAGTCCTATCTTCACGCCTCCTTTATTCAAAGTCCTAGCTTTCTTCTATATTCAAAATTCTCCATCTTCTCAACTTTCCTCCATTTTCATTTCATACATACAAAGTCCCAGCTTTTTCTTTCTCTCTATCTATCGTTCTTATTTCCATCTTCTACATCAATCCTAAGCAAAAGAAAAAAAAAATCGAACTCCATTTTCAACATTCGTCGATGATGAACAAGGTTGAAGGTCAAAGTTCGGTGAAAACAAGGTCGAAGGCCAAAGTTCGATGAACACCAGGTTGAAGGTCGATGAACACAAGAACATAAGTTCATTCTTTTATTTGTGAGTTTTGTTAGATTTTTTTTCTAGATCTAGTTTTTAGGAACACAACTTAATTACTGCATGTACATAACTCAAGTCGATGAACATAAGAACTTAAGTTCATTTTTTTTTTTTTTTTGTAAATTTTGTTAGGTGTTTTTTTTAAGATCTAGTTTAAAATCTAGTAAAGTGTTGTACAATGTTGATTTTGATTTTTTTTTTTAGATCCATTGGAATGTACTCGAATTTTAAATGTAATTTAGATGTCCAATTTCGGATCGATCTGCACATGTCTTTGAGTTTGAGATCTAATTTATTGTTAATTTCGCATCAATCTTACTACAATTTTTTCGCTGCGATAATTTGAAGAGTATCATTATGTCAAGATTATGTTTTGTTTTTAGTTGCAAATTTTCTATGTACTATGAATATTTTGTTGAATATGACCCCCCAAAAATCATTGTTGAGCAGTAATTTTTGGTGGGCATACGGTGGTGTCATGGTGGGTTGGAGTGAGAGAGGATGGTTGAGCCTACAGCCTAATACGATTTTTTTTTAATTCTTACCGGGACATAAGACACCGGTTTTGGCAAAACCCGGTGTCTTATGTTGCAGCAAAATTCGCGTTGACTTCGACGAAACACACCGGTTACTAGCCCAACCGGTGTCTTATATCCTCTCTATGACACCGGGTATCTCAACAGTAACCGGTGTCATATCCTATGACACCGGCAGTCTAGACACCGGGTATAACCGGTGTCTATTTAATTTCATACCCGGTGTTATATCCAATTTCTGGCGTAGTGGCTGTGCTGAAGTCTGATCTTACATCTGAGTCAGACGCTCTCGCACTGATTGATTATTTGAATCAACTGCAAGGAAAAGATGAAGTGGTCTGGCGCTCTCTGGTCTCTCTGTTACAAACAGAGGTAGTTGGGAAACAACAACGGTTAGTTGCCCTCCAACAACAGGCTGATCAAATGGATACTGTCTTGCCCCAATTGAAATCAACTCAAGACCAAGTGTTGCCTCTTGTAACTGATGTTGCAGCCAAGAAACAAACTGATGCAGAGATCAAGGAAAGGCTTCTCAACATCCAACAACAAATGGACCAATTAGAGGCTGAGAAACAGACCCTGAACCAGCAGTTATCCGCAAACCAGGCTGAACTTGGTCAACTTGAAGTGCAGACAGAGACTACTCGGAAGCATGTGAAAGAGTTGCTGACTCAAGCACATAATCTTCAACAAATCAAGAAAGAGATCCAAGGTGTGCGCAGGGCAATGCTCATCGCGCTAGGTTTGGTTGCTCAAACCTTTCACATGACGTCAACCACTGCTCTACCATGAAGCTGTGGGCTCCTCTGGAATTTCAAAGAATTGTTCTTCATAAGATTCTAGAGTACTTTTATTTAGTTCGTGCCCCAACTCTAACTCTCTCTTTTGTTCTTGTAAACTATCATACAATTGAAAATGTAGTTGTTTAAATTCTGGACCATGTTGCTCCCATATCGATGGGTGAAACTTTTTAAGGTACTTGGCATTTAAAGGCCTAGTCGAGACCTTTCCTTTTCTTGAAACTAGAATGTATGAATTCCCAAGACATTCCTTATGGATTTTAAAAGGACCTGCCCACTTGGGTGTGAATTTACCCCAAACTGGATCCCTGTGGCCAGAAGGTAAAATCATCTTCCAAACCAAGTCTCCTTTATGAAAGGACTTAGCTCGAACCCTTTTGTTGTAGGCTTCCGCCACTCTGAGTTTTTGTAACCTCATTCTTTGAGCGGCTTCAAACTTAGTTTCTTCGGTATCTAAATGTTCGATACTCATTGCCTCCACATACTCTTTTCCGAAGAGCTCTGATTGCTTGGCAATTCTTGCTGATTGTACAACAACTTCTGCCGGAATCACTGGGTCGTGACCATAAACTAACTCGAAAGGCGAGATACCAGTTGCATCTCTTTTTTATGCCCGATATGCCCACAAAGCGTATCGCAGTTTTTCATGCCACTTCCTAGGATTCAATTCAATCATTTTCCGGAGGCCAGCAATAATAATTTTATTTGTAGACTCGACTTGGCCATTTGACTGTGCATAGTATGGAGTAGAGTGTATGACTTCAACTCCAAATTTGGCCAAGAATTCTACATATGGGTCGCTGCTGAAAATACTCGCATTATCAACAGTGATAGATTCAGGAATTCCAAATCTCACGAAGATCTTTTCTTCCAAGAACTCTAAGACCGCTTTGGTGTCGAGCTTCTTAAAAGGCTCGGCCTCAACCCATTTGGTAAAATAATCTGTAATTACCAACAAGAATTTATAATTCTTGGAAGAGTTAGGCTTAATTTCCCCGATTGCGTCCATCGCCCAACCACGGAAAGGCCAAGGCTTCAAGACACACTTCATCGGTGCTGCGGGTGCTGAGACAATGGGACCGAATTTTTGGCATTTCTCACACCCTTTTGCATATTTAATGCAATCTTTCCTTATTGAGGGCCAATAGAAACCCGCTTTATGTAATGCCCATCGCATTTTTAAACCATTTTGATGAGCTCCACATAAACTATCATGGATTTCAGCCATCGCGGTGAGTGCTTCCCCCGCATCTACACATTTCAGGATTTGGCCATCAGCGTCTTTCCTGAAGAGTTCATTTCCAACTAGGAAATAGTTGTTAGCCGCCATTTTGACCCTGAAAGGTACCTCTCTATTGTATGGATCCTTGAGATATTCAATTATCTCATCTCTCCAATCTACATCAGAACTAAGAATGTCAATGCTATTGATAGCATTGATGGGATCATTCTCACTCCATTCATCGAAGCTTTTCAATGAATGTAGAGTTCTCCTCAAAAGAGTTACCGAATCATCCGGAGTTACAGCCATCTCTTTCGATGATGCAAATCCGGCTAACTCGTCCGCAATATGGTTAATATCGCGGGGAATATGATGAAACTCAACTCTTTTAAAAGTACTCACCAAATTCCTAATCTTTTGGGTACCATATAATGCTACTAAAGCATTACACTTATATTCTCCTATTACTTGGTTTATGACCAATTGGGAATCCCCAAATACACGAACTTTCTCAACTCCCATGTCTTGGAGAATTTCAAGTCCAATAATCAAAGCTTCATATTCTGCTCGATTATTTGTGCATTCACCTTCCAAAGTTATAGCCAACTTTGTAGTGTGTTCCTCAGGATCAATAATTACGACCCCTGCCCCAGCGGTCGTTCTGGTTGATGACCCATCGAAAAACAAAGTCCAAGAATCTTTTGGATCCTCACAAACTTGCTCATCGCTCGGGTGCAAAGCCAAGAAATCCGCTAGTCCTTGTCCTTTAATTGCCTTTTGTGGCAAATAAACAAGGTCAAATTGAAGCAAGTGGAGATGCCACTTGCACAGCCTTCCTTTTAGGAAAGGTTGTGAAAGGAGATACCGAAGCACATCTGTAGGTGACACCACTTCAATCTTAAAAGCCATGAAATAATGCACCAATTTGACAGACGCATCGTAAAGACACAAACACCATTTTTCCGCCAGTGTATATCGCTTCTCTGTATCTTGTAAAATCCGACTCAAATAGAACACTGCTTGCTCATGTCCAACCTCATTTTCTTGGGTCAAGAGACTTGCAATGGAATCTTGAGTAACGGAGAGATAGATTCGTAAGGGTCTACCATTTTGCTTTGGTGGCAAGATGACAGGAGGAGACGCAAGTTGCTTTTTAATTTGGTCAAAAGCATCTTGATGTTCCTTTTCCCAAACAAATGAATCTTCTTTCTTCAATTTCAGAAGAGGTGAGAAGATTTTCGTCTTCCCGGCTAGGTTGGCCATAAACCTCCTTACATAGTTAATTTGCCCCAAGAATCTTTGTAATTCTTTCTTATTTGAGGGCGGTGCCGCAGCTAAAACAGCTTTAGCCTTATTCTGGTCAATCTCAATTCCTTTTTTATGAATGAGAAAACCAAGGAAATTTCCAGCTTTTACTCCAAATGCACATTTAAGTGGATTCATTTTCAAGCCAAATTCCCTCATCCTCTGAAGTGACTGTCTCACATGGTTTCGATGTGATTCCAAGTCATGTGATTTAATCAGCACGTCATCGATGTAAATTTCCATAGACTTCCCGATCATGTCTTTAAAGATCGTGTCCATAGTTCTTTGATAGGTTGCCCCTGCATTCTTTAATCCGAAAGGCATGGCAACCCATTCATAAATTCCCATTGACCCAGGGCATCGGAAGGCTGTCTTGTGGCAATCTTCCTTGGCTATCCTAAATTGATGATAGCCAGCATACCCGTCCAATGATGAGATATACTCGTATCTCGATGCGGCATCTATTAACATATCCGCAACAGGCATTGGGTATTGGTCTTTAGGAGTTGCCTTATTCAAGTCTCTGAAGTCTATGCAGACCCTGACTTTTCCATTCTTTTTAATGACGGGAACTATATTTGCAATCCATCGTGCATATTTGATTGGTCTTATAAAGCCAGCCTTCAGTAACTGCTCCACTTCCTCCTGGATTTTAGGCAGTAATTCAGGCGCCAACCGTCGCGGTTGTTGTGCGACTGGTTGAAACCCCGGCATAATCGGTAGCCGATGTTCAACCACTTCTCTGCTCAAACCCGGCATTTCACTGTGGGACCAAGCAAAGCAATCTTTATACTCATGAAGAATTGCAATAAATTCGACTTGCTCTTCTTCAGGAAGTAATTTACTAATATAAGTAATCCTTGGATTCTCTTTTGATCCGAGGTTTACCTCAAGTAATTCATCAGTTACGTTTTGTCTGATGTCATCACTTTTTGCCCATACTTTTTCCTCTTCTTCCTCTATTTCAAAGAAAGAATCATGGTCATCCGGTGTTTCTTCAACGTCATAACATTAAAAGTAAGGCCAAATTTCTCCTGGTAATAAGACCAGAAAAACTCATCTATTGTTTCATCGTCAGCCAAACAAGGGTTTTCTTTACAATCATTAATATTAAAATCCATTAATAAATACAATGATTATTTTAGAACAAACAGAGCTAAAAACTAGACTCTGCATCCTTATCGCCACTATCCGAGTCATTCAAATTGTATCGATGACCGAAACCGTGACCAAGGCTATTTACAAAAGTAGATACATCCCTAATTTCTGAGGGAGAGGACTCATCCGTGAGTTCTCGTATCATAATCTGATTCAACTTCAACCGACTTGTTTCAGCTTCAGTCAAGTATTCCTGAGCAGGATAGCTCGCTTCATCCTCACTCTCAACTACGTCCGTGTAGTCTTCATTCTCTATCGCCGATATTTCTTGTTCTATCTCATTAGCAAGATCAGGATATCGGTCCGTCCTGAACTTGTAATCTCTTCTGGCTCTGAGAGCAGACTTGGGAATTTCAAATTCAATTGTTAGAATTGTAAATTCTTTATCGGCCTCAATTATTTCAAATTTCTTGCCGTTCCACAGGACTAATAATTGATGTAAAGACGATGCAATTGCATAATTACGATGCAACCAATCTCGCCCTAAAATGGCATTATAACCAGAATCACCATCAATTACAAAGAAAGCCATATAATTAACACAATCTCCGACTTGTGTTCTAACTTTAACAATGCCCTCAACTGCGTAGGGCTCACCGCTAAAACTAATAACGGTTGCATTAGTTTTCTTAATATCTTTCCTTGTCTTCCCTATCTTTAATAAAATCGACAAAGGAAGAATATTAACAGTTGCCCCAGTATCCACTAACACTTGGCTAATGAACTGGTCTTGGAACTTAGCGGTTATGTACAACGCCTTTTTATGATTTGTATCAAGATCAGGCCGCCTAAATAAAGCATTTAGGATCTTTTGTGTAGTTGGGTCATCCAGACTGTAATAGCCGGTTCCTTAATCACTTTGATTAGCTTAATCACTCTCCTAATCTCCAATTAGAGATCTCGGTTGTGGAATTAGATGATACCATTAAGTTTATTGAGGAGCTATTACTTAAGGAATGTCCGGTTACATTCTCAATCCTTTGTCGTTTCGATAGCTTTCTTAATCGTGAAGAAACGTTTTCTTAGTCACTAAGTAAGCTCTTATCGTAAACCCGGAACAAAATTGTGATTGTTCCATTGTATCATTTGAGGAGCTTCCCTTGGTAAATATGAAGTCAAATGACACAAGTTATAGGTTCATTCTCAACTTACACAATCTCAATCTACACAATTTTAGAAGTTTGTGTGTAGTGTCGGGATTAGAAACCGATCTTATTTCGTAAGCACGAGGTGCCGAGACTATAAAATAACTTCTAGATGATCATCATACCTCATGTTGGTACCTAATTGGACCCCAAATATCAAGCAAGTAGCTCAGCATACGTGCCTTAGGAGCTCCACACGCAGCTGCTTGATTCCACGCAGAATTTCAGTCAGCAGCTTCATCTTCCACACTCAATATCATCTTCATTTAGAATCCTTTGGGGGCGAAATAAAAGCCTAAACTAAACTAATCTTTTCTATTTACAATTTCACATAAGAGAGTAAGCCCAAATTTGTTCATCATGATCGCCTTATTGGCTCTACAAGTTAAGGTGTCTTTCTGAATGCGATTCTGGACCAGTTTGTGTATATTGGTCATATCTCCTTCATTTGGTAAGATCAATCCTTTATTCTTGTTTCTATTTACTCTTAAGATATACTGGAACAAACTCCAATTGGTTAATTTCATTTTCATTATGATTTAGTTTCCCAAATCATATTCTAAAGTAAAGCCTTGTTTCGTTGCTCTGCCAGCTGGTATCATGAACCTAGGGTCTTCGTAATTTGATCATAACAGTCTCATTTGTTCATGTATTCAATCGAAACAAAACCCTAAGTTGAACTTCATTTCAAGATCTTGATGTTAGCCTTTTGTAATTCTTGAAAACCTGTCGTTATGATCATCTTATAGACCCTACAAGTTGGATGCGCATATGGTACTCTGTTTTGGAGCAGCTGTGGTATTTGGGCTATAAATTCTTGAATAGTTAATGAAAGTTGACGTTTGATGTGTTGAAATACTCCTAAGAGAAAGGGTTATGATTTACAGTTGGTGTTGTGTCTAAAGAATAAGGAATTATTGCCTAGATGAGCATCTAAACAGCCGTCATGTGTTCTGAATCATGAAGATGGTGCAGTCTATTGTTGTATTGGATTTGGATAAGTTATACTTGGTTTCTTTGGGAGATTTTTGGTGAGTTGAATACTGATGTATAGTGATTTGATGTCCCATGATTATATGGTTCGTTGGAGGCTGATTCATGGAGGTTTTGGATGCTTGGTTCGCGGTATGGAGCAGTTCGGGATAGCTAAGAGCGTAAGTTCATACTTACTATGTCCTTTGCGTGTTGTGAGTAATATAAAGGCAGTTTATGAATGAATGACGATTGATGAGTTCAATCATGTTTAGGTTTATGAGAACACGGTATAGTACCTAATAATGTATCTTTTGGCTACTAGTGCATGCGTATATGAATGTGTATGAATAATATGAGTGGTGTTAATGACCTTGTTTAGTACATGTGAATAGTATATGATGCGTCGAGTCATAATTTGTGTGAATAGTACCCTTTGAGGGGGATTAGAACATGGTTATGCACACGGTGTGCATGATTATATGATAATACTAGTAAATGATGGTTTTTGAGATGTGAACGTGGTCTGTGTCCGCATGATCTATTCGATTGCGTGAGTACACATGGTGTGTTCTTGTGTTTGTACGTTGTTAAATGAGTGAACTCTATGATATGATGAGTTCTCAACTTGACATGTGTGGAACCGTGATTCGTGTGAATTGTAGTTCATATATATGAGTATAGTCGTATATGTGAAAGTGTTTGTAAGAGGTGTTTGACGAACTAATCACCCGATGTAAATGTATTGTGGCTGGTGATTGACGGACTAATCACCTGTTGTTTGATGTCTTATTAAATGATGATTGACGCCACTAATCATCTATCGTCCGTATAAGTTATATGACAATTTGGTTAAGGAGCCTCAGTGGTTTGATGGGGGAGTACCATGAGGTGATGAACGTATGACAGGTCGTAACCTCGAATTTGGGTTACGTGATTGAAATGACCCGAATGGGCAATATTGATTGTCGCCTTAGGAGAGATTACCTCGAATTTGGGTAAGGACCTCCAAGGGGTGTGCACACTAATGACTGTTAAGGCATGCATAAATGAGGGGAAGACGTTCTCCAACAAGCGAGTGAGCCCGCAATGCGATCTTTGCCGCCCTCGCGTCGTTCCCTTACCTATTGCCAACAAAACTATAAATTGTATATTGCAAGTTATGTATCGTGTTGAGGTATCCTCTGAGCATGATTGTGTTATGTGAAACGTATAGTCTAGTTCTGAAATAGAACTATGAATGATATGAAATGTGATTCAATGAATTATGTGTTTGAATTCGAGTTGTGCTTAGAGGTGGAATATGATATTTCCTGCTAATATATGTAGCCTTAATTGAAAGTGTTCGTATTATAATCCAGCATGACTTGATATATGATCTATTGTACTTATAAAGAGGGATTCATGCTAGACAAGTAGGTGATCCTTGTTATCTGATAATGTGATTCCTATTATCTGTGAGTCTTTGTATGCAACAAGTTGCACCTAAGCCTAAGTCTACTTATGTTGATTGGCACGTGTATGCAATTGAAGTTTCAAGGTCATGTTATATGCGTTGCTATTATGATCTTGCTTTAATTTCTCTAAATGGTCGGGACATGAGCAATGGGTTTGATTACCCAATCGTCGTCGGTCTCAGGACCTATATATGTCGGACAAATGAGGGCAGGTGAACCTCAGTAGTCCTATATGTGTGTCGTAAGTACGAAGAACTTACCAGCTTTTGCTGAGTTACCCCTGTCCATTCAATTCATTGGAATGGGCAGTGTCGGGTTTTGTTAATTGTGCAGGTTTACGTGTATAGGGTCACATACTGGTGGAGAGGACGAATCACCAAGTCTAGTAGAAGTCAGGTCGTATTAGACTTTGGTATTAGTATGTCAAAGGTTATAACTTGTAAACAAACTGGAAGTTTTTGATATACTTGTATAATATAATAATCGTTTGTAATCGAGTTATTAATGTTTTATGTTTTGGAGAGCCTTGTATCTTCCTTTGGGGGAGATACGGCGGTAACAGGTCCGATTTAGGCTAATGATGCTTCCGCTAATAATACTGTTAATCAAGTCTTAAAACTAGCTTAGAAAATTGGGCTGTTACACAGACTATCGGCAGCTGGAGAAAAACCCTTATGCCTTTTAGAAAATGCTCGACCATTTGCGGCTAGAGCAGGTTCCGTATTTGCCTTTCGGGTATTGACAACCGTCGCGACTTTAGTATCGCTTTTGTTTCTTTTACTAAGCGCAAAGACTGAAAAGTCTTCAGGCCAGGTTGCAGCATCTCTATGCATACCTGCTTTTTCAGCTTGCTCTACCTCATCAGCCCAGGACTCCGTTCCTGACTTCTCGAATTCGGTAGTAAGCACCCTCTTAAAGGTTGATGGTAATGTGACTACATTACACTCTGGCAAGATTTCTCCAGGTTCCGGCTCGGATCCGAAATCAGAAAATTCCTCATCGCAGAGTAAATCATCGTCATCATTGATCTTGAGATCAAAATCATCACCGTCTGAATCTTGATCACCATCCTTATCTCTGAATTGATTCTTATCTGGTATCGAACCATCTGGATCTTCATGCAACATTGCTCGCTGCAATTCCTCCATCTTCCGTTCGACCCCTGCACTATCTTCTTTGAGCAGCGCTTCTGTTTCAGCGGGAGATACCAAGTCTAAATCTTGGACTGGCCTATCAGTCTCCATCGCTACGGGCTCTTCCTGAAGTTCCTTCTTTTGAGAAACTTCATTTTTACCCTTTCCAAGGGAAACTTTGTTAACTGACAAAGCCTCCTCCTCCTTGCGCAACGGAGCAATTTGTGCCTCCTGCTGCTGTGCCATCAAAACGTCTTTCCGGATCTTCAAGGCTTTTTCCTGCCTGCTTCTTCGGTGTTCATGTGAACCACTTGTTAGATCAGATTTTGCTGATCCACTTGAATCACTTCCTCTCGGAGTAGAGAAAGGAACAGGTGACCGATGTGATCCCCTTCCTCCTCTAAATGCTCCTCTTCCACCCCTGCCTCCTCTACCCTCCATTCGTGGGGTACCGGGCCTGGGTGTTCCGAAATATTCAAAACTTTCGTTATTCATCAGTACTCGCTTATTCGGTACCTTTTTATATGCAGGTATCCATTTTGGATCATTCTCGATGACCCGAGTTCTAATCAACTCAAGATGGAGTTGATCAGCACAGTTCGGACATAAATGGTGTTGCAATGTTTTCAACCCCTTTATGGCTTCCTCATGCAGAGGGTTATGCTCTAACGCCTCTTTATAAGTTTTTACTTGCGATGTTCTTGTTGCATCGGACTGTTCTTGCTTCAGCGGAGAAGGCTTGGATTTTCCATCGCCCTTCTGCTTTTCCTGCTTGAATAGAGCACGAATCTTGTCAAGATCCGCCTCTAACTCACTCAACCTCAGTGCTTTTGATTCCTTCTTGGTGATGGTTATGAATTTCTTTTCACACTTCCTCTTCACCAAGCCGCTGAAAGAAACACAATCAGCAGTGGAATGAGCAGCCGTTATATGCCACCTGCACATTCCTTCCATTCCTTTTTCATCGACTTTTGACAGAAATATGACGCCATCATCGATCAACCGATGCAATACTGTGATTGCCCGTTCTTCACGTTCATCATTCTCCTGAAAAGCCTGCAAATCATTTAAAGCAACCCGATCAACAGAAATCATATTACAGACAACAAACTTTCCTTTTCTTTCAGTCTCATCGGCAAACAACAATTTGCCTTCATCGATAAGATCCTGAAAACAGTTTTTAGCGTGATCACATTCCCTAGTCCAGTGAGTAAAAGTATCATGCCAAACACAATATCTCCTATTCCCTATTTCCTCTAAGGATTTGACCTTATGACCCTCTCTGGGTTTAACAATACCCTCCTTAAGACAATATCGGACCATGTCATCAAGTCGGGCAATCTCGAAGGTATACTTTCTTCTCTCTTTACTCTTGAAACTTCTTTTATTGAAAGTTTCCTTTCTTTTGAGAGCAGGACAGACGAGGGGTGTATCGAATTTAACCACCTCCAAAGCATTGACCTCAATTTGCATATTATTGTATGTTTCTTCATCGACCTCCTCATCAAATTGTTCGCCAATCTGATCAGGCTCGACTTGTGCAACATGAGCATGATAAGTAGACTTTTGCTTACTACCATGTTCTTTATGATTAACCTCTTCTTTTAGCATTTTCTCATATTTGATTGCACATCGGGTCAGTTCTGGGAAATCAACAAAGGTATCGCCACCGAATTTCTTTCTAAATTCGAGTAACAATCCTTCTTGTGCCATTTGCACAAATTCATGTTCCGGGACTGATACTGGGCATCGCCCTTTTAGACTCTTAAAACGATTAAGATAGTCATTAACTGATTCCCTAGGCCTTTGCGTTATCCTAGCTAATTCACTCAAAGTAATTCCTGGATCCATTCTCAAGAAATGTTCCACAAATTTATCTCTAAGATTTTCCCAACTGAAGATTGAGTTAGGTGGTAAATTTATATACCAATTGAACGCATTTCCAGTTAATGAACTGGAAAATAACCTCAATTTCAAGTTTTCATTATCGGCGGCCTCCCGACATTGGGTTGTGAAACGAACCAAATGTTCTGCAGCCGACATCTGATCATTACCCGAAAATAGGGTAAAGTCAGGGATCTTAAACCCTCTCGGAAATGGGTTATTTCTATCAATGTAGGCTGGATAAGGGGAATGGTCGAAGTTCTTATTCTTACTTCTACCGACGGGGATACCCATCTTTTCCACTATCGCCTCAATCATACCTTCAAGCGCGTTTTCCGCTTGTCGACCAATTCCTAAGTTGGGCGCAGCATGGTATTGATTTTGGTAATCTCCACCATAATTAGGTATGTTAGGTTCAGCCCTATAATAACCTGCAACGTTGTGCATCACAGGTGGCTGTTGACTTTGGAAATTATTATGCCCCGATCCTATACTATTGTGAGTATAAGTCTCTGGGTTCTGATAAGGCATTCCAACTCCTCCCATAGAAATTCCTTGACCTCTCCCTGAGGCAGGATATCCATATTGCCCCGAAGTTCCATATGTGCTATGAACCGGGATATGGTTAGGGTTAGCGTATTGTATCCCGCTTGTAGGGATCGACGCTGTAAAGCTTGTTTGGGTATTGTAACCCCGTAAACCAAAACTTTGTTGGTTATTTCCTGAGTGTACTCCAACCGTCGGTATACCGCCAGTTGTCGTATCATTACTTATATGCGCAGGATCAATCCTATTTGACTGAGCGCCTGGGCCTGCTGACCAGCCTGACCCAGCCTCCGCTCCCTGGCTCTCAGATCTCCTAGGCTCTCCCCTGTCTTCATTAAGTCCAAAACCTGGAGGAGGGTTTTGGCGTAATGAAGAAGTTTGTGGGTCACTATTAGGACCCCGAACCCCCTGTCCTGTTAGGACTGTCGCACTTGGTGGATACCCTATCGGCCGGGCATCTGCACCATGACTTCTTTCAACACCATTTGGTTCATCAGTCGTTATGGCTCTACTTCTAGTTTGGGCAATAGTTTGTCCCAAATCGAGGATCCTCTCAAGTTTCTCGTTTAATTGAGAGTGCCTCTGTAGTAATGGTTCAAGGCGACAAACAACCTCTGTCGCAACACTTCTTGTGAGTGCATCAAAGGTCGCATTAAAAGTTTCATTAATATCGAGGATAATCCTATCAATTTGCCGTGATATTCCATCCCGAGAATCCTCATGTAAGCTCTGAGAAATCTGTACGAAGGCCCGCGATGACTCCTGTGTCAACCGCTGAATGTGGGACTCAAGTTGTTTTCGTTCAACTTCTTGTCCATTTACCAACAAATCCTTAACAATTTTCACATATGTTTTGTGAAAGCCTGTTAATTGGGTCCTAGACACTTTGCTAAGATCCAAATCTGTTAGCAAAGTTTCTTCTGCCTGACTACGGAGAGCCGGCGTAGTTTGGCCTTGTCCTTCAGAACTCGATGATGAGTTATCTGAGCTTACATTGATAATGGGTGTATCGTTACCCATATTCTGACTAGACGGCTCGGTCCGTCCATCCTGAGGAAGGGGAGTCTCTTGCGAGTTGTCTCGCTGAGAAGCAGACCTTGTCGTAGGCATTTCTTGCTTCTTGAAATTACAAGTCAGTTTGATGTCTGCACTTGACTTAATCAAAAGGTTTATTTGGTTGCGAAAGGTAAACAATTACAATTCTATCTAAGAATTATATCTTACCTCCCACTGTGGTCGCCAATTTGTTGAACGCTAAAATTAAGGACACTTAAATGAAGTATCAATCCTAAGAGCCCTTAATTTAGACTGACCGCGATGAACTAGATGCTACGAAATAAAAGTACTTAAATGCAAAGACAAAAGACGGGTTCTTACAAACTAAAGTAGTAACCATTAATTGAAAGAAATGTCAGGTTTGCTAATGAAGAGTCCAGGAAGAGATGGAATCAATTACCTCCATATCTTCTATCTTCACCATGGAAAAGAAAGAGCTATACTAAAACATGAACTGCTCGCGCTACGGGGCGAGGCAACCCGATGTACATTAAAAAAGAAAGAACTAAAAAGACTTTGATAAATGTTGTTGATGCTTGATTGTTGTTTTTAATGCTGCTTCTTGCTTTACTATTTATAGGATTGGTCTCCTGGCGGTTGCTTCATCCTCAAAAACTTCTCTATTCGTGGGGAGGAAAACTTGCCAGCGGTTTACTTCTTTTACTTCAACTGCTTCTATGTCTTGGCGCCTTCTTTCAAATTTGAATAGGTGGACTTCATATATTTGCTGTCAGCCCAACTCGAGTATTGTATCTAGTTGGGCTTTTTCTTATTTTCAGCCCATCGAGGTTACCTGGAAGATAACCTTCCATCGCAAAGACAAAATTATTTTTGTCATCAACACTCACTCTTTTCAACCACCAGAACTGAATTTGAATAGACCCTTAAAGCAAAATTATCGGAATAAAGATCCGATTGACCCGTTTGTTTAAGTAAGACTGTAAGAGAGGTGGTGATTTGAGAGTTGATGAGAGGGAGGTGAGGTGTTAAATTAAGATCAAGATTCAAGGCAAGTAAATAAATGGAGGAAAAAAAAATTCCTTACATTTCATCAGTCTCTCACACAAAGTTAAGGCAATAGATCAGAAATATTAGTCCTTGCAGCATCCACGGGGTTCTCTGAAAGGGCCTTCCGGTGTAGATTTCTGATCTCCTACTTAAAAATCAATCGGAAGATATAACTAGGATTATACAGAACTTCACTGTTATGCTTATTACGACTCACAAGTGCATCAAGAGCAACAAATTAACCAAACATAACCAAACCAAAACACCGACAAGAGCGAAAAACAAGGAAATACATTATATGAAGAATTGCTGGAAAAAGCATAACTCATCATATACGGTTGTAGACGTAGAATGGATCCTTCACGAGTTGCAGGCCCTTCCTGTACCGACAGAGCACAATTAATCTCAGTCTTCTCTCAGCTGAAGCTGAGGCTGCTCCATGCTTCTTGTAGCTCTGAACTCTCAGTTTTACAGCATGTACAGGGTGAAATTTCATTTTCAGTCATAGCTGTTCCGAAAGGGTCTGATTGCGTGATGTTCAACCTCAAAATTAAATAAGAGTAGCAATCTCCTGTATAGATTTATTGTCTCCTACTCAAAATGACATCTGAAAGTATCTCCATTACATAATTGCAATATACTAGTGCAGGTTTTATTCAAAATATCAGTACAATGGAAAAAGCACCCTATATTTAGGCAGATCGGTAAAGCTGTCTCAAAAGTTGTCATCCTGTAAAGCTTCAGCCTCCATTAATTGTGGAAAAATCATCGGAAGATGTGACTGGGACATACGGAACTTCACTGTCATAACAGCATCAGGAGCAACAGAACAATAACCAACCCAAATCACGAGCAAAAGCGAAACACACTCGGAAAACAGAGAAACCTAGAGGTATAGACAAACAAATTGTCAAATCGGATTTAAATATCCAGTAGGAAGTGCAGGAGCTGGTCATTCTTAAGAACTTGTGGGTTGGGCAGGTCGATCTTCGCTGTCATTAAGCAAGACTAAGGTTTCAGTGTAAGGTGTCATCTGCAACGCCAGCAAAGGTCCCTCCAGCTGAAGCACACCGTGGTTTGTACGTTCAGCCACAGGATCATATGCAACTATGTACCTACTACGGCTGCGGAGTATCAATTCACCACTAGTTCGAATACCAGCTAGTCCTAGGAATCCTTCAATAACAAATTCTTTAGACCATGACTCCCCCACCCCATACTCTTTCATCACCCATAGCCACATCTTCCCTGATCCGAGTCTATCAACTATCCCAAGAAAACCACACCACACCACAATCGACAACTCATACGAGCCAATGTCCCTCCCTTCTAGCTCCCTAGGCAACATCATTGATTTAAATGTTTCAGTAGCTAAATCAAACCCGATAATCAGACGGTCATACGAGAACCAATGAAGGACACCATTGAGACGAACCCCAGTGTCCGCTCGAATAGAAGGTAAAGAAGTTGCAGCGGCCACATCTGTCCAAGAAGATGTGCTAAGCTTGAACATATCCATTGTTGAGCGACCATCACGTTCAAAAATCCTTACAAACTTGAGGTCGTTTCTTACAGCGTCAGATCCAAAGCCAAAAGCTGTATGCATCAACTCTTGGCAGATGAGTTCGTAGTTAGGCTTCGGAAGAGTTGTGAATTTCCTTATAATGGGATTCCATAACACAACAGTGTTGGTTCTCTGGTAGCTGTCCGTCATACAAACCACCCCATCGACACAATCCAAAATATAATAGAAGTCACAACCATCTCGAAATGGAGAACAAATATCCATCCTCTTATCAAGATTTTCGTAATCAAAATACATGGCATAAGCATCATCTCGAGACTCCTCGTAGTAACACCGGATCAGGACTTGGTGATCCCTAGCCCGACTGTAACTGGCGTGCTCAGTAATGAACTTAGAGCTAATAATGGCACTATTCCAGGATTTACAGACGCACCTGAACCTTAACAGCGACTTGACGGGCAGTCGTAGTAAAACCTCCAACAACAATTCTTCTGGTAATTCTCGGGCCATAAGTTGGTTAACTTGGTTGTGTACTCTGTACAGATTTTGGTATAAATTGCTTAAGAAAAGATATAGGAGAGATCTTAAACTTAAGCGTTGAGACACATAATGAGAGAAATGCAAGTTCTTCTATGATGCCATTATTTATGCAAAAAAAATAAAAAAAAATTAAAAAAAAATAAAGGGTCAATATTGGACGGCTTTACTTTATCATAGTCAAAAGAAAAGATGGAAAAGGACTTGAAGATAGGAGAAAATTCTAACATATCTGGACGCTTCAAGTTATTCTTCTCCATGAGATCTAGTATTGTTAACTACAGGCTTCACCTTGAGACATTTCGCTAAAATCCGGTCAAACAAAATGTGAACCGTGAAGGACCGCCACTACACTTAATTTTAAGAACCAACTCCACAATAAGTCTAGACTAATGGTTTGTGCCTATATATTGACTTTATACTATAACATTTTCAATTAGGACCGAAATGCACCAACAATGCAACAAGCCTTTTCAGCCTTCTTTTAGAGATTTAGAGAGCACCTAATATCTCTAAAAATTACATGAATAGGTAAGATAACATGACTTATTTTTTATATCATGATGTGCAAAACATGAATGTAGAATGACTTCTATGAAACATTCGTGCACCATAATCACACTTTACTATCCCTTATACTTTTGGAACAGCATCACAGAACTCCTTTTAAGTTCTGATACCATATCCTGCAGTCCATATTGATGTCGGAACTACTTAACAGCCCGCACACAAAAAGATTATAGAAAAATCAAAGGGGTAAAATGTAATTGTCCATGGACAAGAAAATTCTACTAAGAAGAATACGGCAAAATCAATGAACCAAAGCCATCAACATTAAGCAGGAGACTACCTAACCAAAAAAAAAAAAAAAAAAAAATTGTCGAAAAAGTTTGTGCCCTTCTCACGTGTAAAAATTCAGATGAAACAGGCTACCTAACTAAGATTGATTACATTTGCCACGGCCAAGCACGAAAATCTGTCAACAGAACAATAGAGTGAAACATTGAACACAAAACCACATTACAGATTTGTGATATATGATTGCATGACTATGGGCTCAATATGGTGCAAGAAACAGTAGACGAAAACATGTTAAGAAAGACAAGCCACAGAAATGTAAGCAATATGAAACGCATCAGCACTATCTGTAAGTCAGTCTGATGCCCGAAGATGATCCCTACTAATTGCAAATCAAATAATACAACGTCCAGAGGTGATTAGCTACATTCATGTATGTTGTCTGATCCTCTGCTACTTATCACTTGGCCATGATAGAGTAAGCATAAATAGAGTGATCATTGTTTATAAAAATACGCATGTACTGGTAAAACAGGGCTGAGTTGACCATTTAAGACTTTAAGTTAATCAACAGAAAGTTTTCATGACAAAAGACAACTGCTAATGATATAGACAATACTATTCAATACACAACATAGAACATGTGGAAAAGACAATGACTTTGAGGAAAACTGGAAGGTATACAACTTGTATAGGGCACATACCTGAAACAAATTCTAGTAATTGCCTGAAGTTCTGACTCAAGTGGGAGATAAGAAAGAAAGGATGTTAAACCCTACCTAATGGTCGCAACAACCACACACAGGATAAGGTGTTAGCATGACCTTAGTCAGATCATTACACTATGGCCAATGGAACTGATGAACAAGTACAAGTGCGAACAAAGTCATATATGGCTAAGCTTTCCCCTAAAACTGAGCATGCAAAAAGTCAGTTGGTCGAACAAGCAACTAACTTTGTTTCAACTTAAACTTACTAACCTAATATAAGGTACATGAGGTAGACCTTTGCCAATCTCAAACCCAGCACCATGGCTTTAGTCTTAACAATTGAGTCTCTCGCGAACTTGTTCGCAACTGGCCAGCAATACACCCCCTTCGCAGCCCCTAACAACGAACCCCAAACCACTCCCTCGGTCTCCCAAAGGAGCACCATCGGCATTAAGCTTCAACCATCCTAGATCAGGAGGTTTCCACTCGACTGGTCCTCATGCCTCAGCCCCTCAAACTCCTTGTCTGACATTCGGACGTACTCGCCTCACTATAATAAGCCAACCAGTAACTAAGAGAGCAATCCCAAACCTTCTCTACCTCACGAGCCTCTCCAGTCTCCACCATACAAAACAGATTTTCTGTCAAACCATATTTGTCAAAGCAACACAGTAAGTGGCTCCATCTTCCCAGCCACCTCTTGCTGCAGCAGCCTCTCTGTTCACCCAAACATACTACTAGAGTCACCCCCACTTATCCCTTGCTTTTATGCCCATTAACTCCCATAGCTCTGATATTTTTGGGCAAAAAAGTAGAGCATGAAAACCAGTCTCTGCCTCGCTTCCACATCGCCTGCTCATCGGATCAAGAGTCTCAATTCTCTGTTGTAAATTCGCACCACAGGGCAAAGCTCTCCTACAGGCACTCCACAAGAACGATTTAACCTTCGGGGGTACAGCTATACAGCAAGCCCCCAGAGTCGACGCCAAACAGCCCGATATTCCTTAAATAGGCTTAACACAGTATATATATTTTGTAACATTCAAGTGCACCACGTTCACATATCTAGTCTAAATATATTACTTAACTCTAAGTTATGTTATCATATGTTGCAATTCTACATATCTAACTACTAGCACAGTCCTGCACACAAGAGATTATGGACGATTAAAGGGATTTGCCCACTTGGGCGTTGAGAAGAATCTGTCCATGGACCAGAAACTCTACTGAGAAGAGAAAGGCGCAATCGATGAACAAAAACCATCAAGACTAAGCAAAAGACAACCTCAAACAAACTAACAAACAATAAGCAGCAGACAGAAATCAAAGCATCTGCACCATTCTCACGTTTCATATGAAACAATTCTCGAGGCTATGTAACCAAAGCTGTATACATTTAGCCTGACGAAGCATGAAAATTTGTCAGCCGTAACGTAAAACATTGAACAAACAGCATCTTCATATTCAGGGTACATTGCGAGGCCTCATTAGTAAAAATGGTGCAAAAATCGTTTAACAGAAAATTAACAAAAGACACAAAAGCCACAAGAACATAAGCAATATGACAAGCCGCAGCACTATACGCTATAGTCAGTCGTATGCAGAAAGATGATGCCTGGTATAAAATCAATTGATATTAAATCCGGAGGTCAATTAACCGACATTCACAAATGTTGCCTAATCCGCCAGCTCCTTATCAGTTGGCCATGAAGAGAGTAAAAATAAAGCTTTTTCACTCTATAAATGCTATGATCATTCTCTAAAAAAGTGAGCATGTACGATGTTACAAAAGTACTGGGAACACAGGGCAGGATAAGATCATATAACTATATAAGTTATTCTATGAACAGAAAGTTCTCATGACAAAACATAATTGCAAATGATTAATCATAGCTAATAATGGTGGCTGTTGTAATGCATATATGAAAGAGTAATCTCCAATAAAATGCTAAATAGTACGACTACAGAAGAAAGGGATATAATCGTCTCAATTCTTTAGTCAGCCACATCAAAAGTACATGCAGGCAACTTGAATGACATCAACCTAACTAGATAAACAAGCAACTTACTATTCAATGATAATCGTCGTTGCAGGTTCCTTTGCACCCATCTCTTCCCCCTCACTATCATTTTGTGCTGAGAGAGGCACATTATCACCCTCTTGAAGCAAAACCAAACTCTCCTTGTACGATTCTACATGCCAGTGAAATTCTGGTTCAGCAGGCTGGAGATTCGCGAGTAGGGGGCTATCCATTATAGGTTTGACCGACAAACCAGCTTGGCCAACCATCACAACAAGTCCATTCTTGCTAAACCCAACTATGGATTGTTCCCATATCGTCAAATGGAGGTCTAGCACAAACATTTTACTCCATGACTTAACAACACCGTCCTCCCTTAACACCCAAATGTCACATTTCTTCTCATCCACAGGATTAATAAGTGCAAGAGACTCGCGGAAAATTGACAACTCTGTCGTGTAAGGGGGCTTTTTGGTATTAACCTTCTCCGGAAAACCAATCTCCGAGCACAACTCAGAACTCAAATCAAACGACACAACCATGATCCTCCCATCATCCACACTTGTAATCCTATAAATAACTCCCTTGACAGTGCGAGGCCGAGACCCAGAAACCCAATCCGGAACAAACTCAACATTCCTCCAAGACCGTTCCCGGAGCGAAAATACAGTGGCCAAACAATCAGGTCCATCACCCACATCACTCATACCACAGTAAACCCTCTTACACCTCCTAACAACTTTATAATCATTACCCAAAGCATCATACCCAAACCCGAAAACCCGCCCCATATCCCATCTTATATCATCAACAATGCCAGGGAGGGTGTAACATTTTCTAATACTAGGGTTCCATAACATAATAATCCCAAATTTATAATCCCACAAACAAACTAATCCATTAACACAACCCAGAATAATAAAACACCCAGCTTCACTCCTAAATGGGAAATTTAGGGTTTCAAGTGCATTAAAATCTTGATTATCATCATGCAACGTGTATATTTCCTTCAAATTTTTTGTGGGCATCCGTCGCATAAGCACAGTACTCTTGCCAAAATCATGGGTATGATTTAAATGTAATAAAATGAAATCAGAGCTTATAATAAGAGAGTGCCAGAATTTGCATACACACCTGATTTGTAGTAGAGATTTGATGGGTAATCTTACCAGGATTTGGCATAGCATTTCATACGGCAACGAATTGATCTCCATCTCCATATCATGAGGATTTTTTTGAATGAAAATAGAAGGAGAAGAGTGATAATGAAGATTCTAAGAGCAAACAAACAATGGTAGTTCTTAGTTTGTCAATAAGAACTTCTAACATTAGTTCCTCCACTGCAATGCTCCGTTCGTCCGCTTAAGAACGAACCCAGTTCGTTTTTCGTTTATAACTTTATACGAACTCAGTGCGTACGGAAGTTTGCACAAAACTTTCGCTAGGCACGTGGGTCAAAGCAAAGAAATTAGGAGAGGAGAGCCATAGACCTATACATTCATGACATGTGTCCCACTATGCCTTACCAACCAAATAAAAAATACAAAATCTGATTATTGAATCGATTAAAAAATTTGGTGGGGTTTTTAGTCCAAGTTCTTCCATTGTAGAGCTGATCAAAAGGCCCAGACCCGAAAGCCCGGCCCGGCCCGACTAATTAGGCCCGAAAGCCCGATTTTGGCCCGGCCCGAAAAAGGCCACAATAATATGGGCCGGGCTTGGGCCGAGCTCGTGGCCCGAAAATTGGCCCGACCCGTCCCGCTTTTAGATATAAACGCAATTTGTTTTTAAAATTAAATAGACCTAAGTTATGTAAAATAGTTAATGATGTCGGATTATGACGAATTTGGTAATTAAATTACTCAATGTAGCAAAATTAGGGTAAATGTTGTGAATAAAGCATATTAAAATAATAAAAATATTACTTTTAATAAAATAAAATATTTTAAATTATGAAAATAACATCAAAAACCTCTTTAAAATGTATTATTAAACTAAATATGCACGTAGTAGATAATATTAATGAGTAAAGTCATCAAAAACGTAAAAAGAGGTAATACGCGATTTTTTAAAAAAAGCCCGAACGAGCCCGAATGGGCCGGGCTTGGGCCGACCGATTAGGCCCGGAAGAAAAGCACGGCCCGGCCCGACCCGCACACCGGGCCTACTTTTTTACCTTAAGCCCGGCCCGAACCGGCCCATGATCACCTCTATAATCCATTGTTGTGCTCAGTTCTAATATTTCGATTTTTGTGCAATGTGATGTGGCAATAGAAGAACCCAAATTTGAGTTCATCCATTGCTAATGCCCTAAGAGTAAACCAAACGAAATAAGGGCAGCGGAGCAAAGTATAAAGGACCTGCAAGCAATTTACTATAAAATGGAAAACGTCTGTGCTCCCCCAAAAGTCTAGACCGCTTGAAGGGTCGACTCAACCAAAAGTCTCAATGCGGATCACTTGTCTTATTTTTGGTTTTCCTATCACATGTACACCTCCAATCACAATCACGTTCTAGCATTGAATAATCTTTTTTATACTGATGGTTTATGAAGTGTAATAGGAAAATCAGACAAGTGATCCGCACTGCAAAAGTCTAGACTGATGGATTATAATTAATAATTGTATTTGAACAGTTAATTTTTAATCTTTACTACTTTCATTTCACTTCATTCACATTTTCTACTAGGGGCTTTGATTCAACTTTAAGAACTATGACTATCATTTGGATCACATTGGTGATTTAAATCAAATCAAATCATACCAGATCTTGTAATTTTTCAAATATTATTAGTAATGTGAACTCATCTAAATTGCTGGTAATTAATCAAATTAAATCAGATCAAATCATATAAATTGTGACTGTCATTCAGATCACGTTAGTAATGAATCTAGTTTAATTACTGGTATGAATTCTTATCAATTCAGCTAAATTATTAATAACTAGTCAAGTAGACCATGCAGTACAAAAGTGATCTTAAGCAATGAGAGTTGCCATTACGTGTACTCTGTTGAAATTTTGGGGCTACATTTTTATTGGTGATTGATAAGAAACTTGATTGTTATTCTTCTTCTTGAATTCTTTTGTATTACATATGAGCATAGGAGAAGTCTATTTATAGACTCTCATGTTATCTAATGAATATTCTAGAATGCTAGTTACTAGAATGTTCTATAACTTTTCTTGATATCTAAAACATTCAATGATACTCTAGAGTTTTCTAGATTACTCTGTAATTTGTAACACTCCCCCTTAATCTGAAAACTCTTGAGCTTGTTCTTCTTCCTTGGGGCCCGTGTCACTGGACATCTGCTCCCCTTCTTTTTTCTTTCTATTATTGGTGCCCTTGTCACCATTTTCTTCTTCTTGTATCGGCGCCCTTGATCATTACCGTTTTTCTTCTGCTGCGGGTGCCCTTGTCGCCCACCTTGCAGATTCTTTTTTTTTTTTTTTTCGTTGATGCCCATGTCACCAACATCATTTTTCTTGCGTAGGGGTCCTTGTCACCCTGACACAATTTTTTTTGTTTGTTTCGGCCGATGCTCGTGTCATCAACCTTCAAATTTGTTTGTTTGTTTTTGTTGATGCCCGTGTCATCAACCATCAATCTTTTTGTTGATTTTTGTTTGTTTTTTTTGCTTTGTTTTTTTTTTTTGGGTGAAATTGAGACACCGTGACCCTAAAAGGATCGCACGGCGCTCTGATACCATGTTGTGGATAAGTCTAGAACCATTGTTCTAACAAGGTTGTCCTAGACTATTCTAGGCACTTGTCACTTATAGTTTGTAGGGGATTACTCTAGACTATTCTAGGTTCTACTTAAACTTGATTAAGACTAGATTTTTCTAGATTAATTTTAACACTCCCCCTAATCTGAAAAATCTTGAACTCCAAGTTGCTGTCTGAATTGTATGAACTTCTCTGCCGGGATTGCCTTTGTGAATATATCTGTTAGTTGCTCCCCGGTCTTGCAAAATTGTAGCTCGATCTCTTGCTTCTCCACGAGCTCTCGTATGAAGTGGTGCCGTATCTCGATATGCTTCGTACGGCTGTGGAATACTGGATTCTTCGTCATTGCTGTTGGAACTAAAAATTCGTTAATGTGCCGGAAATTAGATAAATTAATTATTTTGAATTAATATCAAATTTTAATTCAATTTAATAATTTTTGCCCCGTCAAATGAAATTTGGGTCGATCCAGTTTCTAATTCGGTAAACGGGTCATCATCCAGATAAAAGAGGCAATTGGGCCAAGTCACATGTTAAGCCCACGAAATGGGCCCGTGACTACAAGCCCACCTGAGATTAGGGTTTCACTCTATATAAATAGAGTCTCCCTCATTCATTTTCAGGTTGGAAAAATTAGAGATAAGAAACCCCAAAGGAATTCTCTACAAACTCCCAGCCACATGCAGTCAACAAGCACATCTGTGCCGCCTGCAAATAAAAAAAACGATCAACGAACGATCAACAAACGATCTACGAACGATCAACGAACGATCAACAAACGATCTACGAACGATCAACGAAGAACAACGAACATTAGTTCAAACAGCGAAGTTCAAGGAGAGATACAAGTCCCCTGCGACCCTCTCAAGAACAACGACAGCGTACGCGGACGACGTGTACACCTCCTACAGCACCTACGCTACCACTGCGGTGTATCGTACGGCGCACCCCCTGCTGCGTAGTAGAATTCAGAGGATTACTAGAGATTGTACACACAACATTTCTGATTATAATAAAAATACTTTGTTTCCTTATTTTGTCTCAGTACAAAATTCGCGCTAACAAATTTGGTGAACCCGACGTGAAACTCTCTACCTCTCATCCCTACTACGTACACATCAATCACACCGCAACGACGATGTCTGCTGCACAGCACACTCCTCGTTCCTACAGGAAGACCTCTAACGCGACAATGCAGAGTTCCCCTAGCGCTGCTACGGCGCAACCCGCCGGCGTCTGCACAAGAGGGTTGGCAAAGAAGGCCGCCGTCAACGCTGCTGCTGCTCGCCTATGCGCTGCCGAGGTTCCTAAACGACCTCGCAGAATTTCTGCCGCTTCCATCGCTGCAGCAGCCACTGCCATCATTGCTTCAGCTTCTCCTCAGCGCAGGAGGGTTAAGGATGTAAAACCCGGCAGCCCTGAAAAGAAGTATAAGCCGATCACCGCATCTGTCATGACGGTAATACCAAAGACTGTCGAGGAACAGATGGCGGAAATGCAGGCGCACTTCAAAGCGCTCAGGCTCGAGAACGAGGAGAAGAACAAGAAGATTGAGGACCTCCAGAAGGAGGTAGCTGAGCTGCGCAAAAATAAGAAGTGTCATGACTCCGAGAAAGGGAACAGCAGCGAGGAAGAAGAAGAAGAGGAAGACGAAGAAGAAGCAGCTGACGATGGGGAGCTCAAGCATGATGAAACCATGAAGAGCAAAGAGAGCTCTTACACCCAAACTTAGCTGCAAATGCTGATAGCGGATGCTGTGAAGAATCAGTTGGGTAACAGCTATGCGAATAGCTTTCGCTACGTCAAGCCTTATACTCAGAGGATTGACAAGTTGAAGATGCCTTCACGTTATCAGCCGCCCAAGTTCCAGCAGTTTGACGGAAAGGGCAATCCAAGACAGCATATCGCACATTTTGTGGAAACGTGCAACAATGCTGGAACGGGAGGCGATCGACTGGTCAAGCAGTTCGTGAGGTCCCTCAAAGGTACCGCATTCGACTGGTATACCGACTTGGATCCTGAATCTATCGACAGTTGGGATCAAATGCAGGACGAGTTCTTGAACAGGTTCTACAATGCCAGGCGCATTGTTAGCATGAGCGAGCTCACAAATACCAAACAATGGAATGATGAGCCTGTTCTTGACTACATCAGTCGTTGGCGTGCATTGTGTCTTGAATGCAAAGATAGATTAACCCAAAGTTCAGCTATAGAGATGTGCGTCAATGGTATGCACATGGTTTTGATGTTCAGCTTAAAGTCAAATAGGCTTAAGGACTTTCAAGACCTTGCGACACACGCCTATGACATGGAGGTTACATTGGACGCACGCAAGAAGGAGCATACCTCTTCTTTTACGAAAACACTATTCGAAAAGAAGGAGTACAAGAAAAATGATAAGACCTCCAAGAGCACGACAAAGGAGGCTATGGCCGTCACCACCAGCAGTGGTCCAATCAAGATCTCCGGAAAGCCTAAGAGTGAGAAGAAGAAAGATATGCCTACAAGAAAATACAACCGTGATAGGCTTTCTTTGAAGGAATTCATGGCTAAAAAGTACCCTTTTCCTGACTCTGACGTGCCAGAGATGTTAGAACAGCTGCTGAAGAACAAGCTCATCGAGCTACCTGAACCGAAGCGTCCTGAGGAAGTAGGCAAAACCGATCATCCCAGGTGTTGTACGTATCACAGGATGATCAGTCATCCCACTGGAAAATGTGTGGACGCGAAGGAGAAAATGATGGACCTTGAGAAGAGAGGGGTGGTAACATGGGACTACGACGACGTCGTGGAAACAAACTGTACCACAGTAATGGAGTGCTCACCCCCATCATGTCCACGTGACGATGAAATTGAGTGGTATTCTCACTCCATTCAGTTTGGTAGTGTTGAGCCTGCGCTAGTGTGGCTACCAAGGCCGACCCCACAAACAAGTCTTGTGTCATCAGAGGTAGAGGCACAAGGAAAATCAAACGTCACACCAAGCACCCTAGATGTCGACGACGATGAGGGGTAGACGTTGGTGACAAGAAGGAAATCGAGGAGGCAAGCGAAACCTCAGCAACAACCTGTGCCACACAAAAGGGCACAATCAAAGAAGAAGGGTCCACGTCGACCCAAGGGAAAGAAGAAGCCAAAAAAGGTTGTAAAGCCACACGTGCTACCAATCAATCCCTTGGAGCAAAATCAATCGGCACCTGTAACCCTGGAAGAATTCTTCCCTGAAGGTTACCTCGACAAAGTCACTACATGCGCAGTGTCAACTTCAAGCGGAGATGAAAAGGAAGAGGTCTTGACAGAGGAGGTTTTGACAACTAAACTGTCGAGCCCTAAGAAGGACGAGAAAGTGTCAGCCACCTTACGCACTCTCCCTGCGCGCATGGGGTGGAAACAAATCTTTGGTCTGTCGGAGGAGACGCGACAACAAATAATCCAAGCTCTCCAGAACCCAAAGTTGTACGTAGAAGAGACCAAAGATGCTACAGATTTTGAAGAAGAATCATTCAAGTGTGCTTCGTGCAGCACAGGTGTGACATTTTCTGATGAGGATCTTCTATTGGGGTCTAAACCCCACAATAGACCGCTCTACGTGTCTTGCTACATTAGAGGACAGAAGGTTCGTCGAATCCTTGTAGATGGAGGCTCTGGCGTTAGTCTTATGCCTAAGACAACCATGACAGAGCTAGGGATCACGATGGATGAACTCTCCAACAGCCGTATGACTATTCACGGTTTCAACTCTAATGCCGAACGTGCTATCGGTCTTATTCGTGTGAACCTCACGATAGGAGAACTCTCTTCGGACACGCTGTTTCACGTGATAGACGCTAGAGCCTCCTACAAGTTGTTACTTGGTCGACCATGGCAGCATCAAAACGGAGTTGTACCATCAACGCTCCACCAATGTCTGAAGTACTATCGTGGAGGTGAGCGGAAAATCAATGGAGACTCGAAACCGTTCGACAAAGCAGATTCGTACTTCGCAGACGCTAAGCTTTCGATGAAGACCTATGCTCATCTGAGTTGCTGCCATCTACCATCTCCTCAACTGGAAAAGGGGTAAAAAAGAACAAGGTCGTGGTCCAAAGCAAGGCGCCAGTCATCAACAAAGTCAACCAAAGGCCGCCACCACGCCAGCTGTTGTTCCATTTGTCAAAATTCAACCAACGACGCCAAAGACTGCAGCAGCCGTATTGCGATATATTCCACAATCACGGCGCAAAGAAGGACAAAACCCTTTTGAGGAGTGTCAAAGCTCAAAGCCAAGGACCACAGAGGTGTATAAACGAAAGAAATCTGTCAAAATAGAATGGGTACAGTAAGTTGTCACACCTCTACCTAGCAGCAGCCAAACGCCAATCGTGAAGCCTCCATTTGTAGGATTCACTCCCTCAACCAAAGTGACAATGGCGAATGAAGTAACTACCTCCGGAGAGAAAGATGTAGGGAGGTTTGACTCCAATGCATACAAGTTGATGGAGAAGGCCAGATACGACTTCCAAAATCCGACTCCCCTAGGTGACGTCGTAGAAGTGGAACCATACGGTCTCAATGCAACCCAAAAGAAGCTCTTCAAGGAAGGTGGTGACTTCGCAGTCTCTAAAGTTGGCTTAGGTTATGAGCCTCCCGCGCCCATAAAGATCTCTGTTCGACGCAAGGACATTTCCTCATGTCAGCACATCACTGTAGAGGAAGCCGACGAAGACAAAAAGGTGGAACAAAGCTCACAACGCACATCATCTGTCTTCGACAGGATGAATCCACCGGTAAGGAGGGTGCCACCTGTGTTTCGAAGGTTTGGAAGAAGGTATTCAGGCGCAGAACAACGACGTCCTACCGAAAACCGTTCATCGGTCTTCAATAGATTAGGCGAACAACAAGCCACAAGTGAAGTTGAGTCGTCTAACACGCCAGTTAAGAGGAAATCGGCGTTCGATCGTTTAGCAGCTCCTACAATTTTTGATCGTTTGGGAACTCTCAACAAAATCACTAGTGATGAGACTCCTACAACGACGACTCCTAACGACGATGAGACTCCAATCAGCGCGGACCTCAGAAGTAACGTGCCCTCACGCATGAAACGCTCACGAGAGATAGACATCATCCACAATGAACCTCTCGTGGACAAAAAGTCATGTGATAGTGTTGACCAACCAATCGAAGTCCTCAAGCAATGACGATAAGGTCAACAAACAAGAGGTCATCACATGCTCTCACTGTAAATGTCAAGTGAAAAAGGAGGACATCCCATCAACCTCTCATAGCGAAGAAGCCACTCAAGACGACGAGGTAGTAACATCCTATCACATTACTGTGGAGGAACTACCTGACCCTAACGAAGAGGTTGAAGCTGACGAAGCTCCAGCACCACTCGAAGATGGGGTGCGGTCAACTGTGGATGAATTGAAAGAGTTGAACCTTGGAACTCCGGAAGATCCACGCCCTATTTACGTTAGTGCTCTCCTAACTGAAAAGGAAGAAAAAGAGTACTACGCGTTGCTGTCGGAGTACAAAGATGTTTTCGCTTGGAGCTATAAAGAAATGTCGGGACTCAGTCCCAAAATTGCGGCTCATCGCCTGGCAATCAAGAAGGGGGTTAGTCCAAAGAAACAGTCCCAACGACGTTTCAGGCCAGAGTTAGTTCCGGAAATTGAAAAGGAAG
Source organism: Spergularia bocconei (assembly GCA_963457585.1). Classification (NCBI taxonomy): domain Eukaryota; kingdom Viridiplantae; phylum Streptophyta; class Magnoliopsida; order Caryophyllales; family Caryophyllaceae; genus Spergularia; species Spergularia bocconei. The sequence goes on from OY734958.1 coordinate 8,084,906, forward strand.
TCAACAAGCTCATCGAAGCCGACTTCATTCGCAAGGTGAAATATCCTACATAAAAAGCCAACATTGTCCCAGTAAGGAAGAAGAACGGACAACTGCGTGTTTGCGTTGACTTTCGTGATCTTAATGACGCATGTCCTAAGGATGACTTCCCTTTGCCAGTCACTGAACTTATGATTGATGCAACGACTGGACATGAAGCCCTCTCCTTTATGGATTGTACTTCAAGGTACAATCAAATTCTGATGGCGCCTGAGGATCAAGAAGCTACGGCTTTCCGCACTCCAAAAGGGATATTCTGCTACAAGGTTATGCCCTTTGGTTTGAAGAACGCAGGTGCTACATATCAACGAGCTATGCAGAAAATTTTCAACGACATGCTGCATAAGACAATAGAATGCTACGTCGATGACGTGGTCGTCAAATCCAAGAAGAGGGAGGACCACCTCGATGATCTACGCTCCGTTTTCGAGAGACTTCGCAAATATCAACTCAAAATGAATCCTCTCAAGTGTGCATTCGGCGTCACTTCAGGTAAATTCCTTGGGTTCGTGGTCACTCATCGAGGCATTGAGATCGACCAAAACAAAATCAAGGCGATCCAGGAAATGCCTGAACCCAAGAACCTCAAGCAACTACGCAGGCTGCAGGGTCGTCTAGCTTACATTCGTCGATTCATATCCAACCTCGCTGGTCGTTGCCGACCATTCAGCCATCTCATGAAGAAAGATGCACCATTCGAGTGGGACGACAGTTGTCGCAAAGCATTCGACGAACTGAAGAAATACTTGTCATCTCCGCCTATGCTGGGGGCACCAATCCCAGGGAAATCCCTAATCTTATACATCGCAGCACAAGAAAACTCGTTGGGGGCAATTTGTGCCCAAGAAAACGACGAACGTAAGGAAGTTGCTCTCTACTATCCGAGTAGAACCTTGGTAGGGGCTGAGTTGAATTACTCCCCTATCGAGAAAATATGCCTTGCATTAGTGTTCGCAATCCAAAAGTTGAGGCACTACATGCAAGCACACACTGTACACGTGGTCTCCAAAGCCGACCCCATCAAGTACATACTTTCAAGACCAGTCCTATCTGGTAGGTTAGCCAAATGGGCGGTACTTCTCAAGCAATACGACCTCGTGTATGTGGCTCAAAAGGCAGTCAAAGGCCAAGCAATAGCTGATTTCTTCGCCGACCATCCCATCCCTGGAGATTGGGAACTTTCAGTCAACCTTCCGGGAGAAGAGATCTTCTATGTTGATGTACTCCCACCGTGGCAGATGTACTTTGACGGAGCTGCATGGCGTGATGGAGGTGGAGCTGGAGTAGTATTCGCCTCTCCAGAAAGTCACATCCTTCCATACTCGTTCACCTTGACTCAGTTGTGCTCAAACAACGTCGCCGAGTACCAAGCCCTCATACTTGGTTTACAGATGGCACTTGAAATTGGCATTAAGGACATGGATATCTACGGTGATTCACAGCTCGTCGTAAACCAAGTACTCGACGACTACGAAGTGAGGAAGAATGACCTTGTCCCATACCACCAACAAGCAATTCAATTGCTTAACAAATTCGATTCCATAACAGTGGGACATGTACCAAGGAGTGCCAATAAGTTAGCTGACGCGCTTGCCAATCTCGCAGCCAACTTGGCGCTGGGGGCAGAAGAATCGATAACAGTACCTGTATGCAATCGATGGGTAGTACCGCAAGAAGACACGACAGAGGAGAAGAGGAGACACAATCCTCAAACATGATTTGTGTCTACCAAGTTGACAAGGAGGACTGGCGTCAACCCATCATCGACTACTTGGACCACCAAAGGTTGCCAGACGATCCAAGGCACAAAGTTGAGATACGTCGACGAGCTCCAAGATTCGTCCATTACAAGGGAACACTGTATAGACGGAGCGCAGAGGGACAGTGGTCGCGATGCCTCGGCGATGAAGAAGCGAATGACGCGATGCAAGAATCACATTCTGGTGTATGCGGCGCCTATCAGTCCGGTCGTAAACTTCATGAGCGAATCAAACACCTGGGTTACTACTGGCCAACCATGGTACGAGACTGCATGGAATTTGCTAAACGTTGTCAACCATGTCAATTTCACGCAAATTTTATTCATCAACCGCCAGAGCCTCTGCATCCTACCGTTTCTTCATGGCCCTTTGAAGCTTGGGGACTTGATATTGTAGGGCCTATCACTCCAAAGGCGTCAAACCAACACGCTTACATTCTAGCGGCGACCGACTATTTTTCCAAGTGGGCAGAAGCAGTCACGCTACGAGAAGTCAAGAAGCAAAATGTCGTCGACTTCATTAAAAACCATATCATTTATCGACACGGCATACCACAGCGAATCATAAATGACAATGGTAAAAACTTGGACAATCGTATGTTGACGGCATTGTGCGAGAAATTCAAGTTCAAGCAATGTAAGTCGTCGATGTACAATGCCCCGGCAAATGGCCTAGCTGAAGCATTCAATAAAACGTTGTGCAATTTGTTGAGGAAAGTGGTTGCTAAGTCAAAGCGCGATTGGCATGAAAGGATAGGTGAAACATTGTGGGCATACCGTACCACATACAAAACGGCAACCCAAGCAACCCCATACGCATTGGTATATGGAGTAGAAGCAGTGGTCCCATTGGAACTTCAAATCCCATCTCTACGGATCGCCATCCAAGAGGGACTCACAACTGATGAGAATGACAAGTTGCGTCTCGCCGAGTTGGAAGCACTCGACGAAAAGAGAATGCAAGCGCAGCAAAAACTGGAGTGCTATCAAGCACGAATGACTCGCGCATTCAACAAAAAGGTGCGACCTCGCTTCTTTCAAGTGGGAGACTTGGTGTTGGCAGTCAGAAGACCGATCATCATTACCCGCAAAACTAAAGGTAAATTCCAACCCAAATGGGATGGACCTTACGTGGTGCAAGAAGTCTACACAAACGGCGCGTACAAATCTGTTGATCATGATGGCTTACGTGTCGGCCCAATCAATGGGAAGTTCCTGAAGCGATACTATCCCTAAAACACCACAAACAAAGACGCTCCTAAGCACGAGCTAAAACTGCATACCCCAAATGAACTACGTTGGCTTGATCTTGCAAACTGAGTTTGTAGGTACGTAGGCAGCTTGAGTAAACACTTTACTTGGGTGCAGCCACACCAAAAAAAAAAAAACATCCACCCCTCAAAAAAAAAAAAAAAAAAAAGACGCTCCTGGCCCGCATGAGCTTAAAATGTGAACGGCAAAATCGTTACTACACCTCAACATTCTTTGATTACAAAGAAAGTGGTGTAAGCTAAGAAGCAAAGCGCCTAGAGAACTACGCTGTAAAGGCGTTATCTACAAGAGTCGACAATGGCGGACGGCCTTTCGGTGACGAACGATAATGAGTCGACGATGACCGACGGCCTTTCGGCGATTAACACGCAAGTGGGTCGACGATGACCGGCGGCCTTACGACGATGACGACGGCCTTATGGCGATGAAAAGCGTTGTCGACGATGACGGACGGCCTTACGGCGATGAAAAGCGTAGTCGACGATGACGGACGGCCTTACGGCGATGAACAGCGTAGTCGACGACGACGGCGAACGGCCTTACGGCGATAAACGTCCAGATAAGTCGACGACGACGGCAGACGGTCTTACGGTGAGGCACATCCAGATGAGTCGACGACGATGGTAGACGACCTTACGGCGATAAACGTCCAGATGAGTCGACGACGACGGCGAACGGCCCTACGGCGATGAACGTCCAGATGAGTCGACGACGATCAATGGCCTTACGGCGATGAACGTTTAGATGAGTCGACGACAACCAACGGCCTTTCGGCGATAAACGACGATGTGCCTTGGAGCTAATCGCTTTGTAAGCAATGTTGACAGCCGGCCATTCGGCGATGAACGACGATGTGTCTTGTGGTAATTTGCTTTAAAGCAAAGAAGATGACTCCCTTTATGGCAGTAGATGACGTTTTTTTTTTTTTCTGATGCATGCTTCGAATATCTGCATATACAAAAAAAAGGGCAAGGAAGAGAAATTTAAGAAAAAAATTGTTGTATACCTGATTTCGTGCTGATCCTTCCACAAAAGCTGACGATCAGTGTGTCACACGAGTTGCCTTGAAAAAAAAAAAAAGGAGAAGTTGTTAACTTGGACTGAGGATATGCATTCACGACATGTGTGATCAAAACAGGCTCAGGAACAAAGAGCTAAGGCTGCTCCAATTTATGATCGTAAAGAGGGAAAAGTACAGCATCACTCGAAGGTCGAAGTTAGGACTAGAATTAAAATACAACAGGGACCTAACCGACTTCCACAAAGGCAAACAGGGACAAGCATATGCTAGTAATTAATGAGTTGTCTGCAAATTCTCAAGCAACTGAAGAATTCTATGAATTGGACGCAAATTAAACAAATACGCGACAAAGTGCACAAGTATTTCTTGGTTTGTGTGTATAAGATTAATGGTTTGTCGGATCTGCAAATTTTAAGCATGCATAAACGGATGATATCATCACAAAATTAATCAAGTGTGGGATAATGATTCAGCTAAGACAGCTACGGCAAAATTATATGACGTTTGAGCAATTAACACATGGTCATGACGTTTGCTGCTACGTACAAGCACTTGACATGGTGTGCAACTATTCTGGACCTTTGTCCACTAAATTCCAAGCAAGATAAGGTCATGCGTAACAAATTTACAGCAAATATCGTAAAAAAAAAAAAGAAGATACAAGCAACTTAAGACAAGCTATGTGCGAAAAGAAGAATTGGTACCGGCGTTTAGCTGGTTTGACGTCTGACCAAGGGCTGTGCTGAGTACGTAGGAGGCTTCAAGAGGGTGCGTTCCTTGCATAATTGCACGACGCGGAGGAAATATATAGTGCTAAAGCCGAAGACATGCTTCCAAGCTCATTCCATAAACGGACTTCGAAAAAAGGAAAGTGCATCTCCAAGGTTCCTAAGTTCACCATGTGTGGATCGGTTTGGTAAAATGCTAATTGAAAACTTGGTAAATTTACCATAGTTTACTTTTACCATACATCCTACGCCATATTCTTTGGCAGTTGATAAGATTTCGCAGTCGTACAAATGCTTGGAGGACAAGTTGTTTGCTCAAACAAAATTTCGACATGGGCTTGTAGCCTGCCAAACTTTGGCTTATTCGGATCACGTCAAAGTTCAAGTTATACGTACCGACCTTGGTCCGGTTAGTTCGACCCACTAAGTCTAACGACTACATGGTGATAAGCAAAATCGATGGTCCTATCGCCGGACCTCCAAATGTCAACCTATCAAGGTAAATGAAACTACCTATACCCGCCAAGTCAGTTCGACAGGGTAAAAAATTAAAACTTTCAAAATGATATAACGTCAACCTCCTAAGGTACTGAAATGACGTAAGTCAAACGCCAACCTTCATGTTATCCACGAGGTTACAAGATCACCAGGGTAACGTAAAATGTCCCAATGCCGTCCAACAAGGTCGAGAAAATGACCAAGACGACGCTATCAGCAGTGCTGGGGCAAAATTGTCATCCGCCAAGTCGACGAGTGACAGGGTGACGTTAAAATGTGTGAACACTCTTACGACAAGTTAAGTGTTCATCGACTTCCAAGTCAAAATCAAATGAGTCGGTACCTCGCCTCGTTAAAACACTTGCATAGTGTACGCGACAAGGTACCGAGGGGGCAATTTGTTGGCACTAAAAATTCGTTAATGTGCCGGAAATTAGATAAATTAATTATTTTGAATTAATATCAAAATTTAATTCAATTTAATAATTTTTGCCCCGTCAAATGAAATTTGGGTCGATCCAGTTTCTAATTCGGTAAACGGGTCATCATCCAGATAAAAGAGGCAATTGGGCCAAGTCACATGTTAAGCCCACGAAATGGGCCCGTGACTACAAGCCCACCTGAGATTAGGGTTTCACTCTATATAAATAGAGTCTCCCTCATTCATTTTCAGGTTGGAAAAATTAGAGATAAGAAACCCCAGAGGAATTCTCTACAAACTCCCAGCCACACGCAGTCAACAAGCACATATGTGCCGCCTGCAAATCAACAAACGATCAACGAACGATCAACAAACGATCTACGAACGATCAACGAACGATCAACAAACGATCTACGAACGATAAACGAAGAACAACGAACATCAGTTCAAACAGCGAAGTTCAAGGAGAGATACAAGTCCCCTGCGACCCTCTCAAGAACAACGACAGCGTACGCGGACGACGTGTACACCTCCTACAGCACCTACGCCACCACTGCGGTGTATCGTACGGCGCACCCCCTGCTGCGTAGTAGAATTCAGAGGATTACTAGAGATTGTACACACAACATTTCTGATTATAATAAAAATACTTTGTTTCCTTATTTTGTCTCAGTACAAAATTCGCGCTAACAATTGCGATAGCTGACATGTTATCACAATATATGGTAGTTGGACCAGTAGAAGACTGATGTAGATTGCCTAGTATTCTTCTTAGCCATATAGCTTCATATGCTGCACTTGTTGCTGCCACGTATTCAGCTTCAGCCGATGATAGCGCAACTGTTGCTTGTTTTTTGGACGACCATGAGATTACTTTTGATCCCAACTTGAAAATGTATCCACTTGTACTCTTCCGGTCATCGACACTTCCAGCCCAATCGCTATCTGTAAAGCCTGTGAGGTTGTTGTCTTCTTCTGTCTCGTACATAATACCATAGTTCTTCGTTCCTTTGATATATATGAGAATTCTCTTTGCTGCTGTAAAATGTGCCTTACTAGGTTCGCTCATGAACCTGGATACGATGCTGACTGCATTGACTATGTCCGGCCTCGTGTTGGTGAGGTAGTATATCAATGACCCAACCAAGCTTCGGTATACGGACTCATCAACTTTCTCTTGACCATCGTTTATGGATAATTTATCACTCATGGTCATAGGTGTGGTCACTGGCTTGCAATCGATCATGTTGAATTTCTTCAATAGATCTTCTGCATATTTCTCTTGTGATAGAAATATACGACCCGGACTTTGCTTAACTTGCATGCCAAGAAAATATTTCATCGGTCCAAGGTCGGTCATCTCGAACTTAAGGCGTGGGGCTTGTTTTAGCCCATATAATGCTTTCTTAAGGCGATAAACCTTCTTTTCTTCGCCTTCAACTATGAAGCCTTGTGGTTGCTCCACATAGACTTCTTCCTCTAACTCGCCGTTTAAGAATGCAAATTTTTCATCTAATTGAAATATCGGTAATTTAAATTGAGCGGCAAGAGCTAGAACTAACCTGATTGTCTCCATGCGGACAACATGAGCAAATGTCTCATTGAAATCAACGCCTGGTTGTTGTGAGTATCCCTTGGCAACTAGACGTGCCTTGTATTTTTGGATGGAGCCATCTTCATTGTATTTGATCTTGTAGACCTACTATAGACCAATGATTTCTTTGTCTTCTGGTTTATCCACAAGCTCCCATGTCTTATTTATCTCGATCATTTCAATCTCATTAGACATTGCCTCAATCCATTTTTCTTCTTTTGCCGCCTCCTGAAAGTTTTGTGGCTCACTAGCTATAAGTGCCATGATAGCTCGGCCTTAGTGATAGTCCTTTGTCCAAACTGGAGGTTGTCGTTCTCGAACTGATTGTCGAACTGGAACTGGCTGAGGTGTAACTGAGCTTGGTGATCTTCTTTGGTGTATTGGAGAAGAGTTTTATGATCTTTGTGAGTTTGGAGTTTGTGGAGTTCTAGGACTTGTTAGAGGTGTATATTCTTGTATTTCTGGTTGAGTGTTTTGAAGTGTTTCAGAATGGGTTAAGGGAAGGTAATCTGGTTCTCGTGAGTGTTGTTGCTTATCTTCTTGACACCTCCATTTTGCAGCTTCATCGAAAATCACATCTCTTGATATAACAAGTTTTTTGGATACCGGATTATATAGACGGTAACCTTTTGATTCATCATTGTATCCGATAAAGATGCGTTTTTCTCCTTTTTCATCTAATTTTTCCCGATTTTCTTTCGGGATGTGGGCATAATGCACCCGAAAATTTTAAGGTGCTCGACATTTGGCTTTCTTTTGTTCCACATTTCATATGGAGTAGAACCCCATACAGCTTTCGTGGGAGATCTGTTTAGGAGATATATAGTTGTATGCACAGCCTCTGCCCAAAAATAATTAGGCAGGTTTTTGCCTTTCATCATACTACGGGCCATCTCCGCGATTGTTCTGTTTTTCCTTTCGGCAACACCATTTTGTTGGGGAGTGCGCCAGCCTGTCAATTCTCTTTTGATTCCATGCCTTTTGCAATAAGCATTGAATTCATTGCTTCTGAATTCTCCCCCTCGATCTGTTCTTAAAACTTTTATAGAATGCCCACTTTGTTTTTCTGTGAGGGTTTTGAATTGTTGAAAATGATAAAATACTTCTGATTTTTGTCTTAGGAAATACACCCACATCATGCGGGAGTAATCATCGACAAATAACAGAAAGTATCGTTTACCACCAAATGACGGTTTTCTCGTTGGTCCCCAAACATCTGCGTGAACCAACTCCAATGGAGCTTTTGCCCTCCAAGTTGATGTTTTAAATGGCAGTCTATGCATTTTGCCATATATACAGCCCTCACATATTTTCTTTTCAGTTTTGATAGTAGGGAGACCGATAACCATTTCTTTTTGTTTTAACAGTTTCAAATTGTTGAAATTGAGATGCCCAAATCTCAAATGCCATAATGTAAATTCATCCTCAATACAACTGAGAGTGAAATTCTTCTCCACCATCATTCTTAATGGGAAGATTTTATTTTGGGCCATTTGTACCGAGTCGATCAATTGACCGTTTTTCTTGTTATAGATGAGGCATTTATTATTATCAAATTTCACCAATATCCTTTTTGGATTACTTGCCCAACACTTAGTAGATTTTGTGCTAGACCTGGGACATAGAAAACATCATGGATGTGTTTAGATGAACCAACTTTTGTTTTGACGGCAATAGTCCCTTTGCCTGCAACATCTTGGCTTCTCCCATTACCAAGAGTGATTTGAGATTTCACATTTTCATTTAGACTGACAAATGAGTCTTTATTGCCAGTCATATGGTTTGAACATCCACTATCCAAATACCAAATGTCAGTGGATTGGTGTTGGGTGTTTAGACAAGAATAAAATAATTGTCCCTCAGGTTCTTCTTTTTCGGTGAAATTTGCCTCATCTTTTTGTCGGAACCAACAATCTTTCTCAAAATGTGTTTGTCTTTTACACCTTTTGCATTTAAACCGACAATTATTAGTATCATGACCACCTTTCTTGCACAAGTTACAATATGACCCTGTTTGATTATTACCTCGGCTCCCATTGTTATTGTAAGATTCTCTCCCCCTACCACGGTTACTTGAATTGGCTCTTCTTTTACCGTGGTAATTTGAATTTTTACCGTTAAATTTTAATTTAGCTTGGAAAGCTTGTTCTAGTGGAGGCTCTTCAAATCTTTTCATTCTCTCTTCATGTGCTTGGAGAGAACTCATTAGATCAACTATAGTCAACTCTTTTATATTTTTTTATTCTTCTATAGCAGCCGCCACATGATCAAATTTTCTCGGAAGACTTCTCAATATTTTTGGTGAAATTTTTGCATCTTCAATTGTATCACCATATGATCGAATTTGGTTAATTATATTTGTGACACGATTAGAGAATGCTTCAACTGTTTCATCTTCCGACATTAAGATATTTTCAAATTCTTTCCAAAGAGTTTGAAGTTTAACGGTAATTACCTTTCCAGAGCCATTGTAAGAATTTTGCAGGATCTTCCAAGCCTCCGTAGCCGTTGTAACGGACGTTACGCGTGGTAGTACGGTCTCATCCAAGGCTCGATAAATCAAAGATAGGGCATAGTGATCCTTTCTTTGATTTTCGGCATATAGGGTCTTCTTTGCATCACTCCATGACTCCTGTTCAACAACATTCTTGGGCATATCGTACCCGTTTTGAACTAAATCCCAAAGGCCTTGTGAAATGAATATTGATTTCATTTGAACACTTCAAAGGTCATATCTTTCACCTTTGAATGTTGGTACCCAATTAACTTGAGGGTAATTGATTGTTGTCATTTTGTGTGAGATTTATTTGGGATTTGGAATGCTTATTGGGTTTGATTTTTAGTTGGAGGCCTTGGCTAACACTGGCTCTGATGCCACTGTTGAAATTTTGGGGCTACATTTTTATTGGTGATTGATAAGAAACCTGATTGTTATTCTTCTTCTTGAATTCTTTTGTATTACATATGAGCATAGGAGAAGTCTATTTCTAGACTCTCATGTTATCTAATGAATATTCTAGAATGCTAGTTACTAGAATGTTCTATAACTTTTCTTGATATCTAAAACATTCAATGATACTCTAGAGTTTTCTAGATTACTCTGTAATTTCTAACATACTCCGCATTAATTTGCATGATTGTTGAACCTAAAAATGTTTTATCGAGTGATTTACTAATCTCGATCTATGAGTAATATCTAATTATATGTTTAGATTGTAAGCGTCCTTTGTTCTTAGGTCAGCATTTGGCTTTGGCCTATTCGAATAAAAGGGCTATCGCTTGGCTCGCTTGGCCCCAGCATTCGCAATTAAGGAAGCAAATATGGTAAACAAAACTAACAGAACTAGAACATTATGTAGTAGACATATTGAACACAAAACACTTTTATTGAAGAAACATGAGGATTCATACAAATTAAACTTATGAAGAACGATAATTGAAAGAAGCCAGGTTGCTAATGAAGAGTCAACGGAAGGGTTAGGACAATTAATTGCATCCATGCCTTCTATCTTCACTAACGAAAGGGTGCAAACAACGACTAATACATGAATTGCTCGCAATATGGGGCGAGACTTTTTGGACTATCCTAAAAAGGAAAGGAATGTAAAAGATAAAGTTGTACTTTGTGTTGTTGATGATTGATGATGTCCTCTTCTACCTTGGCTTGCGCAGGGGGCCAACAATACTCTTATCACTAGTAGCTAAGAATCTAAGGTGAGGAGGTTTTAGCCATGAACTCTTCATCGGATTCAAGATTGCTCATACAATTAGCTGGTAGACAAATTTCAAATTCAACACTTCCTGGCCCTTGGTTTCCTTGATAAGCAATCACTTTTCCTGAAAATTTGTTCCCAAATCCACTACGAACAGCTATTGGTTTCCCAAGTCCCGCAAACTCATTACCATACATGTCGAACCTAGGCGAGCTCGCGATCAGTACTGTGGCATCGGCACTAGAGTCGGCCAATGCATCGTACTGGTAAACATAAGGTGACTCGAACCACTTTTGAGCTAGGTCAATCACAGCTTTTAAGGTATGGTTTTGCACTGATTGATTCAATAGCATGGCCACCTGTCCTAAACTGGCTCCAAGCAACTCACCAACTGTTGTACTTGTCAAGATTACGTCGACTGAGTTTCCGAAGTATTCTTGAGGCAATGTCGGCTTCACCCTGCTCCTGCTGTTTGCTGATAACTTGCAGTGAGACATAGTCTCAGGTGTCAACTTTTTCGCCTGAATAATCGATCTCCAAACAAACGCTGCTAAGGCCTGGAAAGAGGAGATGACGATGTTGGTGTTGAGATTATCGCGTATGTCATCATTAGCCTTAGCTTTAAGCTTTCGTATCGCCTCTGTCCAAATGAAAAGAACTTCTCCTTCAGTTCAGAGGGATTGAACCTGTTGGCAACGACCTAATGTTGCGGGGTTTAAGATATAAGATTTGAACATGGGACACATGAAAGAACAATTTTACTCCGTTATAATGATTGAAAAAAAAGTCTAAGATAATGATCACCTTTACATGTTCTGGCATAAAGCGATGAGACAACCAGTTTTTTTTCTTTGTTTTTTGTTTTTTTTACAAAGGAGTAGGCAATTAAGTAGCTAATTAATGGTTTTGGCTTAAAGCGAGGATGCAATAACCAATATGAACTTTAGACACCCGCTCCCGATAGGTTGATTTCCTAACCACTAACCGAACCTTATCTTGATCTTCTTTTTTTTTTTTTTTTTTTTTTTTTTTTGGAAAGATTAGTTTTATTCTCCATGATTGGGAAAATGAAGAACATTACAACCTAACCAAAAAAGGGTAGCAGAGTACTACCCCAAATCGGGAATAACCACTATGCTAATAAAACTTAGCACCTAGGAATGCTAGAATAAAACCGATCTATGATTCGAACACATACTAGGAACTTGATACAATTTGCAACTTGCTTACAACTACGTTTTATTCCTCTAAAAATTTGAAAATTTCTTTCCCGCCACAACTCATAGATGGCACAAGTGAAAGCTCCCCTGATCATGTGATGCTTACCATTCTTTCCCTTTATCTTCCTTTTAAACCATTGAATCTCTCTAGAAAGACTCCATGCTCTTCTGTTAAACCCAAGCCACCTAAGAACATCTTCCCAAATAGTGCTTGAGAAGATACAGTTGAAGAAAAGATGATCTGCTCCCTCCTCAGCCTGTTTGCAGAGGATGCACCTGTTTGGCATGCTCATCCCCCTTCTTTTCAGATTATCAACTGTGGGAAGTGCATTCTGAATCGCTAGGGCAGCTATAACTGAACTTTTTGGCAGGTTATAGGAGTCCCAAACAGTTTTAGCCCAGCCAACTATGCATCTGGTAGCCCTAAAACTGTCATAAGCTAGCTGACTGCCTTTCTCCTTGAACCAATTTTTCACTTGTTTATCAGCTTCTATTTCATCCTTGAAAATCATCAGAATTTCATCTCTGATCTGAAGAATGTTTCTCCAGGTTGAGGAGCAGTCAGCTTTCTCCCTAACTTTCCACAAGGACTGTCCTTTTAGATAGTAGGCATTAATCCATCTTGTCCACAGATTATCACCATTGGCAAGCACTTTATTTACCCACTTTGAGAAAAGAGTTTTATTCCAACTTAGAACTTCTTTAATTCCCAGGCCACCTTCATGCTTTGGAGAGCAAATAAAACTCCATTTCAAGTAAGTGATCTTACCATGATTCTCATTTATGCCCCAAAAGAATTCCCTGCATAGCCGAGCTATTTGTTTGGCAACAGTTTTAGCCAATAATAGCACTGATCCCCAGAATGTTTGCAGGCCTTGAATGACAGAATTAATGAGTTGAAGCTTGCCAGCATAGGAGATATGTTTGTTTGCTCAGTGCGTGAGTTTTGATTTGATCTTTTCCAGAAGTGGAAGGTACATGGCAACCTTCAATCTTGCTGAATGCAGGGGCACACCCAAGTACCTAAATGGAAATGAGCCAATACTGTAACCTGTTTTCTCCATAATCACCCTTTTGGTGTTCTGATTCACTCCACCTAGGTAAATACTAGTTTTCATTGGGTTTGCAGCAAGCCCTGATTGTGATTGGAATTTTTTCAGGACATCAGCCACTGTAGTGATTGAATTCTTGTCTCCTCGAGTGAATATCAGCAAGTCATCAGCAAACAGAAGGTGATTTAGGGAGATTTTGCTGCACTTTGGATGCTGTTTAAATCTCTTATCCCCTCTCAACTCCCTAAGCATTCTGGATAGGCCTTCCATACATATGACAAAGAGGTAAGGTGATAGAGGATCACCCTGCCTCAGTCCTCTTTTTGCAGGGAAGTAACCTACCTGTGAACCATTGATATTCAGAGAGATTTGGGCTGAGTTTAAACAAGCCATAATCCATCTTATGAACTTACTAGGGAAGTTCATTTCCTTGAGCAGATTTTCTAGGTAGCTCCAAGATACTGAATCAAATGCTTTCTGAATGTCAACCTTGATGGTAGCCCTAGGAGAGATGCCATTTCTGTCGTACTTTCTCACCAACTCTTGAGACAGCAGTATATTGTCAAAAATTGATCTTGTTGGGACAAAAGCTGACTGCTCAGGTCCAATAATTTCAGCTAGAATAGGTTGGACCCTGCTCACCATCATTTTACTTATGATTTTGTAGATTGTGTTGCAGCAGGAGATGGGTCTATAATCAACAACAGAATGAGGAGTGGCTTTTTTGGGGATGAGGGTGATAAGGGTTGAATTCACTTGCCTAAGCATCTTGCCTGAGTGGAAGAAATCAAGGACTGCTTTACTCAAGTCATTACCAACAATATCCCAAGCTTTTTTGTAGAAGGCAGCTGTAAAACCATCAGGGCCAGGGCTTTTCATATCATCAATAGTTGTGAGAGCAGCTTTTACATCTTGAATTGTAAAATCTCTAATGAGCTGCAGCTTATGATCATCAGTAAGCTGCAAACCTTTGACAAGCCCAGCATTGAATTCTTCAGTGTTGTGTGCAGTACCCAGAAGCTTGATATAATAATTAAGAAAAGCATTATTAATATCATCAGCCTCAGTTTGCAGGTTATTATCAACATCATGAATTTTTCCAATGTAGGCAAGAGCCTTTTTCTCGTTAATCTTGGCATGGAAGTATCTTGTGCTTGCATCATTCATTTTTAAGTCTCTAATCTTAGCTCTTTGGTACAGGAAACATAACTCCACTTTCTCCAGCTTTTCCAAGTCCAATTTCAGGAGCTTAACAGTCTTCAGGTCACCATTTGCATTCTGAAGTTTTTCCTGAGCTTGGTAGAGCTTTTCTCTGCAGTTATCTATTCTACCAGCAATGTTAGAGTAGGAGGACTTATGCAGGGTTTTTAGCATTCTTTTAACTTCCTTCTGCTTTTCGATCACTTTGTACATCCTTGTTCCCTCTTTTCTTTTAGCCCATCCTTCCTTGACAATGCTTTCAAACTTCTCATCTTCACACCATGCATTTAAGAATTTAAAGCATTTTGGCCTGTCATTATCACTTAGAAGAATATCAATGAGCACTGGTGAGTGATCAGATAGCCCAGGCTGCAAAAAATGGACTGTGGTGTTGACATTCTTTGCTAACCAGCTTGAGTTTACCATTGCTCTATCTAGCTTGGCCCAAACAGCATCTACACCTTCCTGGAGGTTATGCCAAGTGTAGTGGCATCCTGTTCCAGGTAAATCAATTAGACCTGAGTTCTGAATACACTCATGAAATTCAGCAACATCAGTCTTATTTAGGGAGCCTTTACTCAATTTCTCACTCCCATCTAGAACAACATTGAAATCACCAGCCAAAATCCAAGGAGTAGTGGTACTCTTAGATTCCTGAGTGGTAAAGTCCCATAAGAGTCTTCTGTCATCTCCATCATTAAACCCATAAATCACTGTTAAGTGACAAGTGAACTGGGATTTTTTGCAACTCAGACTGTAGTGAATCATCTGAGCTTCAGTCCTTAACACTTTGACATCCACTGTGCTGGCATTCCACAGCAGCCAGATTCTCCCATTACAGTGAGAGCAGTAATTATTATGAGAACTAAACCTACCAAATTTCCTACTGAGAATATTTCTACCATTAGTCTCTTTTACCCTAGTTTCCAGCAGCCCAAGAAGGTCTATTTTGTGTCTTTGCATATAATGTATGACCTCTTGCTGCTTATGAGGCTTGTTACAGCCTCTTATGTTCCAAGTTGAGATGATCATCAGCTTGAAAACCCCCCTCCGGGGTCCTCACCATCATCCATAACCACCTGCTCCATTATACCAATCTTACTCTCCTTAGATAGTCCAACAGGGATAATGTCAAACTCGGAATTTTGGAGAGCTTTGAATCTGTTTTCAGCAAATTCAAGTTTCTTAGCCAAAGATTGCTTGGCTTTCTTACTGAGAACTGGTGTGAAGCCATCTTTGTCAGGTTTCTTCCAGCTCTTTGGACTCACAGCTGTGCTAGTTGCCAGTAAATCAGTTTGAATCAGTTCAGACGCTTCTTCAGTGGCAGGCTTGACCACCTCTGTCTCAGCTTCCGGAGTTTTATCATCAGCACCAGCAACATCTTTTGGCACATATTTAGGCTGTTCTTTCCTGGCATCTTTTTTCTGCAATTTGCACCTCTGGGTCATATGTCCCAACTTTTTACATCACTCACAATAATATGGCACCCACTCATACTTAATTGTTTGCACTGTTTCCCCATAAGGTGTGTTGACAGCAACTGTAACTGGCAATGTGGTAGCCACGTCAACTTCTACAAGAACCCTAGCAAAGGAGAGCTTCTCCTTCAAAGTAGTTCTCATATCTGCAAATAGGGGCGTGCCAATACAGCTGGCAATCTTACTTAAAGCTTTTTGCGACCAGAAATGTGGTTCCAAGTCTGGGAAGAGAACCCAAACAGGAACATTAGAGATTGCTTCCATCTCTTTGCTAAAATTTGGAGACCAGAGTTTAAGTATGAAAGCATGATCACCATAGTACCATGGCCCTCCTCTCAAGACATCCTCCATATCTGTTTTCGAGTCGAATTTAATGAAAAACCAACCCTTCTTAAAGTATTGAATTAGTGGCCTTGTCACAAAATTCCAGTGCTTCCTAGCATAATCATCTAGGTTCTTCTCATTGGGCTTAGCTCCTATAACATGACCAACAAGCGTGTTCTTCCAGTAATCAAGTTGATCTTCAAAATCATCTAGTTCTAAAGTAACCGCGAGTTCATCATTAGGAATAAAATCCAACTGCATCCCTGTTTGTTTTCCAATTTTATCCTTAAAACCTGTAGAATTGGCACTCTTCAGCCCGTCACTACCAACATTTCCAGTCACATTTGCCTCAGAACTATTTGTTTCAGTACTTTCCACACCATTTTTACCTCCAATTTCAACAGAATCAGAGTTTTTACCAGTAGTCGCATCAGGGTTATTACCAGTATTAATAATCAAATTTCCAGAATTAATGGCACTCATACCTTTAGTAGCTGCAATCAAATAATCAGATAACATCACCTTGCTGGCTGAATTCACCACCGTCTCTGAATTGTCCACCATAACCGTCTCAGTTTCTATCTGGGTATTAGAGTTCTCCGCGAGATCATCACCATTAATTTTGTTTTTTGTATTAGCAGAGTCGGAATTGCGTGGGGAAGAGAATGATGTAGTTTTTTTCGTCTGCCGTCGAGTATTCGCCATGGAATTTAAGCTTTTCCGATTGAGCGGGAAGAAGCTTGGAGAAGAAGCATCCTATTTCTCCTAAATTCCTTTTTCTATTAATTAAAAAACTTTTGAAAGAACTATTGCAATTTTCAGCCAAATTAAGTCATATTTATTGAATCACATGTAAACAAGACTTTTGTTGTAAATACTTAAGGGGAGGAGAGTAAACCATAATTACGGAGAAGTTTTAACCGTTAAATTTGCTCAATTTTGTACGTTGTACGTACGATACTCTTTATAATAATTAAACTAATCAACTAAATACTATGTAGCACATATTCCACGTACTACATACTAAGGATAAACAACAATAGAACTGACCACTAACTCAATGCTAATTACTACTTTAATTTACTAGGAATTATTATATATTAAAACTAACTTTGACTTAATTAATTATTTTTGGACCATAATAATCCAACATTTGTTACGTATACCTGGAAATATATTCGTGAGGGTGGATGAAGGGAAGGAAGAGGTCGTTTCGACCATAGCCATCAGGATACCAGCGTTGAGATAGGTGGTCGTGAGATAGAAATCGGCTTCCCCTGAGCTCGATGTATCTCAGACCACATATTACAGAAATTCCACCGATTGACTACTAATTCACAAAATGATAAGTGCGTATTTTAACTACATTTATATACGTATTCACCCCGAGTTTATACGATTCATGGTTTACTGTAATTATTTCGTAAATATTGCAGGAACACGGCTTTAATGCTAAAAGTCGCAAAAGACATGATGGGCCGAGGAACTACAAGAACATAGAAGAGTCAATTATGTGCGGACGAACGATGATACTTCTTAGCTTTCATTGCCAATCATACGACGTCTTAGCTTTTGCTTTAGTTTTATTTTTAGGTATTGTTTTACGCATTGTTCGTGCGTTTTTGCGTCAGCTACTCGCTCAATACTTGTTCAACCTTTCCGCACTCTTTATGTAAGACTAAGTTTATTTCGTTCTCTACTTTTCTCTTCAATTATGTTTTTAATCAACTCTGTTATCGTTTATTTCGTGATTTGTGAGTAGTCGTTTATTTAGTTTGAACCTTAACCAGATTGATCGATGGTTTAATTGCATTATTTATTTGATTATATTACTTAGGTTTGATAGGGATATGCTTTGTATGTAGGAATGCAGAGGGATTCTCAAGTGGGGGGTGAATTGAGGATCCGCTAATAGTCGACTTCTTTTTGACATTTAACAAATTCATCACGAGATCTGACAACTCATGGAACTTGGGGGGAGGAACTAGTCTCTTGGTTGAGGACCTGTGTAGTGCACTAGTTCCTTATGTGGTACCTTCGTTGGATGTTGCGTTGTGTTTGCGTGATAAATAAATTAAACAGAAATGCTAAATAAATAAAGAAAGAAAGACAAGAGCATTTCTACGAGGAAAACCACCTCTCAATAAGTGTAAAAATCTCGACCCTTCTTAGAAAGATGTTAACAACTTAAAGTTCCTTTATTGAGTTAAGGTAGTAGTCTTCTTACAATAACCTCCACTGCCTAACTCAAGAAATCCTACTACACCAGTACTAATCCCCCGCATTAGTAAGGCCCCCATCGGGACGGCTTAGATCCCTCACTGTAATAGCCCGATCCATTATACGTCGCAACACAACCCAATAAGATGGGAAGTCACCTCTTAGGCCCATATATCCTCTCCGGACTCTAAAAGGTGAAGGCCTTGTTAGTAGTATTATGGTAGGAATCTATAATCAACTGATCATATGAGCCTTAGTTTCCTAATGTGGGACAAACCAACTCCATAAACCACTTTCCAAATTCCGTAGTGTTACACTCACGGATTGCAACTCCCGCAGAGCTGCTGGCACCTCTTGTAGACGCTTCTCACTATGTAGATATGTACGTCAATTGATAGCACATGAGATAGATCAATCGTTGTGATATATAGATAGGCAGTCGCTGAGACTGGATGGAACTGGGGATAGTGTACTGGAACGTGGGTAGGGAACTGGTTCTTAGTTTAACGTTACGCACACAAAGGAAGACGAAAAACTCATTTAGAATAAACCTAGTTTTCCTCACGTCTCTCCTATGTTTCAATCGTACATGCACACTTCTTCTAATGATCAAGAGGTCCTATATATACCCATGTAAACCTATCTAGGACAATCATAAAAGAAATAAATATTTTCCAAAAGATATTTTTATATTAAAACCGGGAAAATATATTCTAATTAAACCATATGAGTTGGAAATGATATAGGCACAAAATGATATTGTTTAGACTCTAATGGAAGTGCATCTTTATAATCTGATATGATTTAGATGCAACTGATCTTATCAGAATCTCATCCAAAAATTTTGCAAATTTAACCGAATTTCAATGAATTAATATCAAGAAATGGGCTATACTCATTGCTCATGGTTTAGACAATTCAGATTTGATATGATCAGATTTAAATGCATCTAATTGTTTGATGTGAGTTTTTCGAAGGACAGTTGCTCGGCTCGGCTCGCGAGGTACCTGCACAAAAGGGAGCCCGGTTTTCACCAGGCGTCGCCCCTCCGACGCTCAAGTCAGTCAAAGGGCTCGAGAAGGGGTGGCAAATAAAACAAAGAGAGCCTTTTGCACAAATCAAGAGAACAATCAGAGAATAGAATGTCAGAATTTTGGGAATGTGTGTAAGAACCTGATTTTGATGGGTCATAAATGGGGTATTTATAATGATAGAGGGGGGACCTAGGAATAATCCTAGGTTTCCCCACTCCATCTTGACCCTTTACTCCCCTTCCATCCAAGGGCTGTCCTTAAAGGAGGCTTTTTGCATGACATGGGCCTTTACTAAGGTTTACTTTACTAAGGGCTATGGCCCAACCACAAAGTGGTACCAACAAAGCCCCTCGGATCTTGGTCGCGACCCCTGGCCAGGGTACGACCCCTGGCCGCCCTTTATCAAGGTGTACTTTGTGGACCTTGGTAAAGCCATGTCATGCAGTCGTGCCCCTTCGAGGCATTGTCTTCTTCTCTGATATAGCGTCCCTTGGCGAGGAGGTGACGACTCGAACGGATAACTTGCTCGAAAATTTCACCCTTTTCGAGTCGTCGATCCCTCGCCTAGGAGAGCTCGAAAATTTCACCCTTTCCGAGGGAGTGAAGGCTCGAACCAAGAACTTGTTCGAAAATTTCACCCTTTTCGAGTCCTCGATCCCTCGCCTGGGAGAGCTCGAAAATTTCACCCTTTCCGAGGGAGTGAAGGCTCGAACCAATAACTTGTTCGAAAATTTCACCCTTTTCGAGTCCTCGATCCCTCGCCTGGGAGAGCTCGAAAATTTCACCCTTTCCGAGGGAGTGAAAGCTCGAACCAAGAACTTGTTCGAAAATTTCACCCTTTTCGAGTCCTCGATCCCTCGCCTGGGAGAGCTCGAAAATTTCACCCTTTCCGAGGGAGTGAAGGCTCAAACCAAGAACTTGTTCGAAAATTTCACCCTTTTCGAGTCCTCGATCCCTCGCCTGGGAGAGCTCGAAAATTTCACCCTTTCTGAGGGAGTGAAGGCTCGAACCAAGAACTTGTTCGAAAATTTCACCCTTTTCGAGTCCTCGATCCCTCGCCTGGGAGAGCTCGAAAATTTCACCCTTTCCGAGGGAGTGAAGGCTCGAACCAAGAACTTGTTCGAAAATTTCACCCTTTTCGAGTCCTCGATCCCTCGCCTGGGAGAGCTCGAAAATTTCACCCTTTCCGAGGGAGTGAAGGCTCGAACCAAGAACTTGTTCGAAAATTTCACCCTTTTCGAGTCCTCGATCCCTCGCCTGGGAGAGCTCGAAAATTTCACCCTTTCTGAGGGAGTGAAGGCTCGAACCAAGAACTTGTTCGAAAATTTCACCCTTTTCGAGTCCTCGATCCCTCGCCTGGGAGAGCTCGAAAATTTCACCCTTTCCGAGGGAGTGAAGGCTCGAACCAAGAACTTGTTCGAAAATTTCACCCTTTTCGAGTCCTCGATCCCTCGCCCGGGAGAGCTCGAAAATTTCACCCTTTACGAGGGAATGGCTCGTTCGCAACACTTCGAGCCCCTGGCTCGGTGTTCGGAATCTTTATTTCCCGAATTTATTGTTTGCAACTAAATTTCAAAACTTTTATATTGCAATTATTATTCTCGGGAGTTGGCAAAAATCTGAACAGTTTTCTATGCCAACCGTCCCAAGATTTCCGCAAAAGCAACCTCGGGAACACGCGCAAACTTTTCGTCTCTTGTGCCGTAATGATAACTGACGGCGTTTGGGAACTTGTGTAAAAATATGCGTTTTTACTAATTTGCCCCTGACTTCACCTCCCTATAAATAGGGGGTTTCACTTCAATCATTTTCACTTTCATTTTCAATTTCACTTTCATTTTCCAAAGTTTTTTCTTCAAAAGTCACCACAGCACCGAGCCGTATTCCGAGCCACTTGCGAGCCGTTTTCCGAGTCGAAGATCCTCCTTTTCCGGCGACTTTTTCCCTCGATTTCCTTCGGCTTTCTCCTTTTTCGCTACTCCGACTACATTTCCGGTAAGTTCTTCTATTCCGCTTTGTTTTTGCACTTTTTTCCGGTTAGTTTTCATTGTTGCCGTTGTCGTTTTGCTTGTCCGGTGACGATTTCGGGTTGTCGGTCCCGCTCCGGCGGCAAAAAGATGCCAGCCGAGCGCTCTGGGATTGGGAACCCAGATAACACCCGACAAATCCGCTCGGTTTCGAGGTCGGCGATTGAGAAGCGGTCCACCCTTCGCGCTGACTCGCTTCTCTCGCATCGATCCTTCGATTTTCTCGACTTTTGTCGACCCATCGAGTGGTGGGTGTTGTAGATCTGTCATCGGAGACAGTGAGGGGTAACGGCTCGCACGAGGCGAGTCCATAACTACCTTCTCTCTTTTTCTCAGATGGCGCGTATTAAGCAGACTCTCAGGGTTCACCCGGGGGGTATGAACGACCCGAGGATGGCCCGAAACGCCTATATGCCTAACTCGGTTGTTTACCCCTCGCAGGAACCACCCGAAGTCATGCCTCCTCGGCAAGCTGTTCGAGTTACGGACAATACCTTCACTAAATCGTTAATTGATCCGGCCTGGCGTGCGACCCAGATGCCTGAGATCGTTCGGGCTTTCTGCGAGGCCCATCAAATAAAGCACCCGTTCGTACTGGTCGTGTCAGACGAGGGGTCAGTCTGCTCCGATCCGCCGAGGAACTGCGTCGCGGTGTACGCGCAGGCCTTCGCCTACGGGTTTCGAGTGCCCATCAACCATTACAACGTCTGCCCTTCGGAGCTCACCATTAACGCACACATTACCCTTTCGGGTTTTGTGATGACCTGTCGGTGAGCTCGCATTCCGCTGTCTCTCAACCTCTTTCGATTCCTTCATAACATCTCCATCGATCAATGGGGATTCAAAAATTTTGCCGTTCGCGGCGCAACCAACACCTACAGCATAGTGACCCACCCTCCGAAGCCTCAGAAGGGGCCGGAGTGGAAGACTAGGTTCTATTGGCTGACCACCGCTGACGGCTCGCCTCTCAGGAACAAAATTGGAGTGCCTCTTCGGTCCTCGGGCTCTCGGAATGTGAACAACTCCCTCCCTCAGCTCAGCCGAGCGGAGGAGGACTACGCTGCGTATTTCCAACTGAAGTTGGGGGCGCAGCTCGAGGAGCTCACGTGGGTGCCCACCGAGAAGATGCTGAACGAGTATCAGTGGCTCGCTTATTCGGGCCTCGTCCTCCCTGCCAGTGAGGGGGAAGAGTGTATGTGTCGTTTTCGTCTTGCTTTTCGCCTTTCTGCTTTTCTTCATTTTTCTAACCAAGTCTTTTTTGCAGTGCGCATCAGCGACAAGGCGTCGAGCGACCTGCGATATTGGCATAAAAGCATGCCTAACCTTAATCGCTTGATGGCTCAAAGGGCACGAAGGCAGAGCTCTCGGAGCCAGCGAGAAACGGCTCAAGCACAGGCTGCTCAACCTCCTCCTCGTGACGGGCGAGTCCGATCGACTGGGGGTCGCTCCTCTGGTGAGCGAGCGACTCAGTCGCCTCGTCCTCCGCCTTCTGGCTCGGCACCTCCTCGGACTCCCCATGGAACGCCTTCTCGTACTTCCTCGGAGCCGCCTGTGCGAGCGACTCCAGTCAGCATGCAGGCACCGGTCGGGACCGGTTCAACGACTGTTCCGAGGCAGAGGATTTCGGGGGTCGTCCTTCGGGAACCGACCTCATCTGGCTTCGAGGCGGTTACCCTTTCGTCTTCTGAAGGCGAGGAGGCAGAGGTAACTTCTCTCTCTTTTGGTACTCCAAACATATCTTAATAATGTCTAACCAACATGCTTCTTTCAGGCTCGGCGTCAAGGGAAAAGGCCTCTCGACGAGGGTGAGACATCGGCTGCGAAGAGGCTGGATGTCAGTGGCTCGGCTACCCAAACCTGTAAGACTTTAGAGGAGTTCGAACAGCTATTAATAGAATCCGAACGGGACCTTTCTAACTCTGGGTTACTTGCTGATGTAGTGGCTCAACTCGAGGCGTTAACAGCGCCTCTCCTTCCTGACCTGTCGAGGGTCGCAGCGGCGGTGCATGACACGGCTCAGGACTTTCCTTTCTGCCCTGACTGGGCTCGGCGAGCAGTCTCGCAGATGATGCAGGTATCCCCTGACCTCGCTCGGCTTGTTCCTTCTTCCTTGCTTCATTTTCTAACTTCTTTTTTCTTAGGCGATCGTCCTTATGTGCCAAGGCGAGCTGCACCTCGCTCAGCAAAACGAGGAAGGGTCCTGGAGGGAGAAGTGTCTCGCGGCCGAGGCAAAGCTGAAGGAGGCCGAAGTGGCGAGGGGTGAGCTCGAACAGGAGCTGGCCGAGGCAAAGAACAATGTAGCTGACTGCCATGAGCAGAACGAGAAGGCCGTTGCTGCGATGTCTGCGGCGGATGCAAAGGCGACCTCGCTTGCAGCCGAGCTTGAGAGGGCGAAGGCCGATGCGGACCAGCTAAGTCTTAAGCTGGTCAACGCATCCAGCCATGCCTCTCTTTGGGCGAAGCGGGCCTGTTCGGCGGTCTCGACCTTCCTGTCTTCCAATATCTCAGCAACTTGGACAAGGCACCTGCGAAGCAGGAGGGGATCGAGCTGGGCCTGCAGCTTGGTTACTCGGCGCTGGTGAAGATCGTCGAAGGCAGGGATGACTTCGAACTCGACCGGAAGGAGTTCGAAGACTCCTACCGCTCGGAGCTCGACAAACATAACGAGGCCGAAGCCGACGCGTCTGCCGAGGAAGGTGAGCACAATGAGGAGGAGGACATCGAGGCGCTCGAGGCGGCAGCAGCAGCTGAGGAAGCGAACGCGAAGAAGGAGCTGTTTGAGCTGCCTGAGGCCTTCGACTTTACCACTCCTGCCGAGGGACCTGCCACCAACACCAACACCAACACTCCATAATTTTAATTTCACTTGGGCTGTTTAGCCTTGTAATCATACAATTTTAATTTCTGTTTGTTCGCCGTCCTAACAATCTCGCTCGGAGCCGCCCATTTTCCAGGGTGTTTGGCTCCGAGCGCTTTATTTTAATTAATGCGACTTTTCCATATAACTTGCATATTGTTTTAATGTCCTCTTTAGTCATCCACGAGTGGTCTCGCCCTCGAGGCGAATGCCTCTTCGGAGTTAAGGGCTCGCTGCCTTAACGGCGAAGGCATTCGACTCCTCTCATGGATGACGCGTCTTTCGGCTAAGTAGCCTTGTTCGGGTGTCCCGCTTCTGCGCGAGAAGCGAGCGCATGCCCTCGGTCGAAGCCTTTTGGTGTTCGGCCTTCGAGGGGAGGCCTCGCACAAGCCTCCTTACCCGAGTTGAAGTTTGAGGTGCTACGGGATCTCATCCTTCGTAGCCGAATATGTTCTCAGCTGAACTTTTATTCGACGCGAGCCCTAGTTGGGAAAGCGTGTCGCTACCAAGGTGGGGCAACTCCAACCCACTCCGAGCGGTTGTTATATCTAACAATGCTTACGACCCTGGTAGGGCAATTTATAGACTCTTGTCTTCGACAAAAAATGCCTTGAGCGACTTCTCGCATTGGTAGTTGCACTCGGCTCGCCTCTTCCGAGGGGCTACAATCCGTACATTTCAAGTGTACTCCCATACGAGCGATTGCGCTCTTGTCTCGCGTTTTTATCGCGCTTCGAGTGTCTTCCCTTTTGGGGACTGTACTCGGATTGCCTTGCATTCTGTCGAAGCGGTTGGCTCGTCTCTATTCGTCGATCTCTCGCCGACCTCGGCAAGTAGGGGTTGGGGGTTTTCGACACTTAGATTTTTGACTAACACTGTGGCGCTCGGCCTTTCATTGATTGATACTTAGAATAAATACAACATTTGGCCCTTGGCCCACTGATAAACAAAAATATATGAAAACGCCTCGCAACATGCGAGCCCCAACTTGGTATAACAAAACGACACTAAGGATAGTATTTTTTGAGGTTGTAGAGGTTCCAGGGCCTTTTCACCATCTCTCCTTCCAAGGTGCTGAGTCGGAAAGTACCCTCTTTCACCTGTTCGACCACCAGGTATGGGTCTTCCCACTTATCTTTCAGCTTCCCTCCAGGGATCTTCTTGCCTGTAGCCTTTGCATTTCGAAGGACCATATTTACTACCTCCAACTTACTTGGTAGAACCATGCGATTGAATGCTTTAGCCATCTGTTGCTTCTGCCTTTCGGCTCTCAGGAGCGCATTCCCTCGGCACTCGGGGAGAAGGTCAAGCGCGGCTCGCAGCTCGACTTCGTTCTCCTCGGGCTCGTAGGAACTTATGCGAACAGACTTGGCCTCGCATTCGATCGGTAATACGGCATCCGAACCGTACACTAGCTGGAAGGGGGTCTCACCAGTGGCTCGCTTCGTTGTGGTGCGAAGCGCCCATAGGACCCCTGGTAACTCCTCAACCCAGTTTCCTTTCTTCCCTTCGACCATGGTTCGCAACCCGTGCAAGATTATCTTGTTCGAGGACTCAGCTTGTCCGTTCGCCTGTGGGTATGCGACCGAGGTGTAGCAAGTTTGGATGCTATATTCGGCACAATAGTCTTTGAAATCATCACTATCAAATTGTGACCCATTGTCAAATGTGAACATTCGAGGGACCCCAAATTTAGTAATGATGTTCCTCCATACGAAATTCATCACATCCCGGTCGGTGATCCTCTCCAGTGGCTCGGCCTCGACCCACTTGGTGAAGTAGTCGACGGCCACAATGATAAACTTCTTCCGAGAGAAGCTCTTTGGGAACGACCCGAGGATGTCCAAGCCCCATCTTGCGAAAGGTAGTGGGGTCGAAATGGGTTTGAGCTGGGTGGGAGGCCTTTTAATGATCGGCCCGAACCGTTGGCATTTGTCGCAATGCTTAATAAGTTCGGTCACGTCAGTCTGCATGGTCGGCCAGAAGAATCCGGCTCGCAACGCTTTTGAAGCCGTTGCCCGAGCCCCTATGTGGCCCCCACACTCTCCGAAGTGGATTTCCTTTAAGAGGTACTTCCCCTCGACCGGATCGACACATTTAAGGTATGGGTGAACATACCCTTTCTTGTACAGCTCGCCGCCGACCAGTGTGAACCACTCGGCCCTCTTCTCTACTTTCTTTGCCTCCTTCGGGTCGCTCGGAAGCTCCCCGTCCTTCAAATAAGCTAGCAGTGGCCTCATCCACTCGGGACTACGATCGAGGACCAGCACAGTAGCGGTCCGATCGATGCTTCTAAACGGCAACAGTTCCCACCTAACGACCCTTGGGCTGTCGTTGAGCGAGGAGCTGGCCAGTCGAGCCAAGGCGTCTGCTTGCTGGTTCTCCGACCGAGGGATCTGCTCGATCTCGAAGTGTTCGAGCTTCTTGGTGAGCCCTCGCACCTTGTCCCTGTACTCGGCCATGTGGTCCTTCGCCTCAAACTTGTCATTTATCTGGTTTACCACTATAGCCGAGTTGGAGAACGCCTTTACATCAGTGGCCCCTGCCGCCAGGCACATCTGTATCCCTGCAACGAGGGCTTCATACTCTGCCTCGTTGTTCGTCGCCTCGAAGCCGAAGCGGAGTGCGTATTCCGACCTCTCCCCTCCGGGGAGTATGACGATCATACCGGCTCCGCTTCCAGCTGAATTAGAAGAGCCATCAACATACAACATCCACTGCTTCTTTACCGGCCCCTCCGGCTCGCTGAAGGCGGCTTCGACTACGAAGTCGGACAAGGCCTGCCCCGCGAGGCGGCGTCTCGGCTCGTATTCGATGCCGTGGCTCTTCAGCTCACATGCCCATCGAGACAATCTTCCATTTCCATCCAGGTGGTTCAAAATCTTCTCCAAAGGATAATTGGTCCGCACAATGACTTTGTGACTCTGAAAATATGGTCGGAGGCGGCGGCTCGCAATGAGCAAGGCCAGAGCGAGTTTCTCGAGCGGGGGGTACCGCAGCTCGGCCCCTGCGAGGGCGTGACTCACATAATAAACAGGGCTCTGGACCTTCTCGCGCTCTACCACCAACACGGCTCCGACCGCCTGTTCGTTCGCCGACAGATATAAATACAAATCCTCCTTCTCTCGAGGCACAGATATCTTCGGAATGTTGACGAGGTACTGTTTCAGCTCCTGGAACGACTTCTCGGCCTGCTCATACCACTCGAAATTCTTCTTATTTTTGAGAGCAGCGAAGAACGGGAGGCATCGGTCGGCCGACTTCGCAATGAAGCGTCCGAGGGCTGCTACGCACCCCGTTAACCGTTGCACATCCTTAACGTTCTTTGGAGAAGGCATATCCATGATAGCTTTAATTTTCTCAGGGTTCGCATCGATGCCCCTTTGGCTCACGAGGAACCCGAGGCACTTCCCTGTCGTCACCCCGAAGGCACACTTCTTTGGGTTCAGCTTCAACCCATACTTTCTTAATGTCTCAAAGGTCTCTCGCAGATCCTTGTGGTGGTCGCCGGTTCAGACGCTCTTAACAATCAGATCGTCAACATAGGCCTCCATGTTCCTTCCAATCTGTTCCTTGAACAATTGGTTTACCAGCCTCTGGAACGTGGCCCCGGCGTTCTTTAGTCCGAACGGCATTACTCGATACATATACACCCCGAGTGGTGTGATAAAAGCGGTTTTGGCTCGGTCCTCCTTGGCCATTGGGACCTGATGGTACCCCGCATATGCATCCATGAAGCTCAGGAGTTCGTGTCCCGAAGTGGAGTCTACCAACTGATCCATTCGAGGCAACGGCTGACCGTCCTTCGGGCACGCCTTGTTCAGATTCGTGAAGTCGACGCACATTCTCCACCACCCGTTCGGCTTCTTAACCAACACCACGCTAGAAAGCCATACCGGGTACGTGCATTTCTCGATGTATCGAGCCTCGAGCAGTCGGTCGACCTCTTCCTTAATTGCATTTGCTCGCTCCGAGCCGAAATGCCTCTGTTTCTGGTGAACAGGCTTCTTCGATGGATCAACGTTCAGCTTGTGTGTAATGACTGCGGGGTCAAGCCCCGGCATCTCCTCCATAGCGAACGCGAACACATCCTTAAACTCTCTCAGCAGGGACACGAGAGGGGCATTAACCTCTGGTTCGAGGGCCTTGCCAACTCGAACCGTTCGGTCGGCTCGATCCTCTTCCTATGCCACATCCTCAGTCTCTTCAAAGGGTTGGGTGGGTCCTTCGAGACCATGCCTCGCATCGATGGTCTCAACGGAAAAATTCTCAGCCACGGCCTTTGCCGGGCTCTCATCCTTCTTTCTCTTCTTCGTGGGGGGTTCGCTCTCCTCGAGCGCTTCGCTGGGGTTTACCATGGGAGGCCTGAGTCCAGCGTGATAGCATTCGCGAGCAACCTTTTGGTCGGCTCGGACAATAGCGGCTCGGCCATCATCTGTGACGTATAACATCAACAGACCCAACGGAAAAACCAGCCCTGCAATATCATTCAGTAGGGGTCGCCCCACCACAATGTTGTAAGCACAGGGTATGTCAATGATGACGAATTTCAACATGGGCTCGCCTCATGTCAGCTCCTTGACCAATAGCTCCTGGGATGCGAATTGTCCTCATCGGGTAGATGGTCTGCCCTCCGAAGGCAACTATTGGCTCGCGAAGGGGTGTGATGTCCTTCGCCGTGTACTTCAACTTCCGGAGACACTCAAAAGTCATGATGTCTACCGACGAGCCCGTATCCACCAAGGACCTCTTCACTTGCTTGTTGGCCCCCTGCATGGTGATCACCACCGGATCATCATGAGGTGACCGAACGTTCTTCACATCTGATTGCTTAATTGTCATGGTTGGGATTTTGATTTCAGGAACCACCGTCGCGACCGAGTTGACGAAGAGCCTCCAATTGTTCTTTCGACCACGGCGGCTCGGTCCTCCGCTAGCGAAGCCTCCCGAGATTGTATTGATAACGCCAGGGCTCCGAGCCCTAGCTCCATTTCCAGCTTGGCCGCCACCGCGAGCGCCTCTTTGATTGTTCTGCTTGTACCGATCCCTTTGGCCCCTCAGGCGCTTCAGGTATCGGTTGAGCAGTCCATTATCAGCCAGCCTGTCGAGCGCCTCCTCGAGGTCTTTGCAGCTCGCTGTGGCATGGCCATTCTCCATATGATACTCGCAAAATGCTCCCATATTCCTCCGATCATCCTGCGTCATGGGTCGAGGAGCCCTTAACTGGTCCGACTCTTTGATCGCCATGAACACAGTCCTGAGCGAAGTGTTGAACCGGTACGGTTTCTTGTTGTGCATTGGGGGTCCGAGTCGATCTTGGGGTCGGAGCCGAGAGGCTGAGGGCTCGCCATATCCCGACCGGTTCACAAGGGCAGCATTGATGTGAGCGGCCGCTCGTTTGTAGGCTTGCTCGAGCGTCTTGGCCTCTCGCTTTACCAAGTCATACTTGCATTTGCCCTCGGCCATGCCGTGCACCAGTGCACTTACACCCATCTCATCAATTAGGTTGGCAATGTGCGTGGCAGTGGATCGGAACCTCTGGATATAGTCGTCGAGGGACTCCTTATCCCCCTGTTTTACCGCTGTCAATTGGATCGGCGTCTTCTTCCTCGTCTTACTGGTCACAAAGTGCCCAGTAAACTTCTTCTTCAACCCCGACCACGAGCGGACGCTAGCCGGTGGCAATTTGTCGAACCACCGTTGAGCAATACCGGTCAGCGTGGTTGGGAACAGCCGGCAAATGGTCACCTCATCCTCGGTCATATAACCAATATTGTGCATGTACGAAGAGATATGGTCGAACGGGTCCTCGACCCCATTGTACTCAGTCATCTTGGGCTTCTTAACCCCAGGCACCCTCTCGGCCTCCAGGATCCACCTCGCAAAAGGTGAATCGGCAGTGAATGTTCTCTTGGTTCGATGCGACCTATGGGAATGGTGCCTCGAACTGGCCTCGCTTTCCGAAGCAGACTCCGATTCATCGCTCGAACTGTCTGAGTCGATTTCTCGGGTCGCGCTTCTGGAAGGCTTAGGCGCGTGGGACCTCCTGCGAGGAGAGTGCGACCTCCTTGCACTTCCTCAGGGGCGTTCTTCGAGGGTCTTGGCTCGCCCTCGAGCGGGCTCCTCCTCGACCAAGATTCCCTTTCCCTTGTCTTTCGCACCGACCTCCTGGTGCTTCCTTCGCGAGGCCTGGGTCGCCTCTACTTCCTCTCTCCTTCGCTTCAGAGTGTTAATGGTATCTCTCAACTCGGTTTGGGGGTGATGCTTGTCATAGATCGCCTTGATCTTCTGAACGGCCGCCGCCGTTCGCTGAGAGGGGGTCTTTCGAGGGCCTCTCTTGTGCCTGCTCGAAGCGGGCACCGCCTCGGCAGCAGTAGTCGCAGCTTGAGCGGCCATTCGCCTCTCCAACTCGGCCATCCGCTCGCTCATCTGGCTCTGCCTCTCGGCCTGCTCCCTCAGCTTGGCTCGGGCCTCCAATAGCTCCTTCATCATGGCTACCTCCTGGGGGCGTGCCCTACTCTCCATGACTTCTTCCTCATATTCCTCGGCATATACCTCTACATTCTCCTCGGGGAGCGGCTGTGCTCCTCCTCGGGGCGCTGACCGCTCGTCCTCGAGCGCCCTTGACGTGCCCTCGCCGGGGGCGCCAGGACGCGAGGGATTTGGGTCAGTGGGTCCCAGGATGGGAGTCTCGCTCGCTCCGGCCCCTCTCGATCGCGCGGGTCGGCCTCTCGGTGCCATCTCTTCTCGGCTTACTACTGGCTCGGGTACTCTCGAACGATTCGACCTGCGAACTGTCCCCACAGACGGCGCCACTTGTTTGATGTGAGTTTTTCGAAGGACAGTTGCTCGGCTCGGCTCGCGAGGTACCTGCACAAAAGGGAGCCCGGTTTTCACCAGGCGTCGCCCCTCCGACGCTCAAGTCAGTCAAAGGGCTCGAGAAGGGGTGGCAAATAAAACAAAGAGAGCCTTTTGCACAAATCAAGAGAACAATCAGAGAATAGAATGTCAGAATTTTGGGAATGTGTGTAAGAACCTGATTTTGATGGGTCATAAATGGGGTATTTATAATGATAGAGGGGGGACCTAGGAATAATCCTAGGTTTCCCCACTCCATCTTGACCCTTTACTCCCCTTCCATCCAAGGGCTGTCCTTAAAGAAGTCTTTTTGCATGACATGGGCCTTTACTAAGGTTTACTTTACTAAGGGCTATGGCCCAACCACAAAGTGGTACCAACACTAATGTGATCTGAATAAAGTGTTTTTGAAAACCTATCGAATGGAGCATCAGTAGCCCTAGTTGTTTTGGTAGCAGCTAGTTGTTTAACTACTAGGTAGTTGTTTGAGTAGTAGGTAACATGTAGCATAAAGACGATACAGAGTATATAGTTGTTGGGTTCAAAGGTAGTAGTTGATACAGACGTGTTCGGAAAAATTAGACGTTGCGTTATCAAAATTTCATGTTCCCCCCGGCGTTCTCACCCTCTTTTTTTTTTTTTTTTTTTTATCTCTTCTCACTTTCATCTCCTCCTATATATAAGTATATCCCCCAACAACCGCACCTGACACCCCATCATGGAGGAGGTGTTCAGGTGGATACTGTGGTACCAGGGAGAGGGGAGGGGAGAGAGAGATAGAGGGGGAAATGAACAAAAGGAGGGGACGTGGCGGTCACAGGGCTGGCAAAATGACATTTGGCCGTTGGAATTGACTAGGTCAAGGTAGGGATGTGGGTGGGGTGGGGCGGGTTAGGGTGGTGTCGTGGTGGGCCGGCTAGGTGAGGAGTGTCTGTGTGGGGGCTGGAGGAGAGGGTGAGAGGAGAGACAAATCGGGGTTTTAAATTTTTAATTAAGTTGGTATTTGTTTTTGTTTTCTCTTTTGTTTTTTTGTTTAACTTATGGCTTCGTTAATTAATGAAGTAATAACAATGGTCATTTTGGTAAATATTTCAAGGATATGTTCGTTTTGGCGAATAGTTTTAACAAAATGACCGTTTTTCACTCTCTCCCTATCTTTTTGTCTTATGCATGGAACGGCTTTCGAGAATGTTAAGGAGTCTTATCCAGAATAATGGGTTTTATCTGCATAAAAAATGTAATAAGATAAGCCTGATTCTTTCAACTATTTGCAGATGACCTGCTGATTTTTGCAAACGGTGATAAATAATCAGTCGTATCTGATTCTAAAGTCCTAGCAACATTTGAGAAGCAATCTGGACTGGCAGCCAATCCAATGAAGACCAACGTCTATTTGGGTGGTGTAAAGAAAGGTGTTGAGGAGGCTATTACAAATGCAACAAGCTACATTGTAGGCAACTTTCCTTTCAAATACCTAGGAGTTCCCCTGCACTCTTCTAGACTGAAAGCTGCAATGTTTTGTCAAGAATTCTTTTAAGGCATCACAGAAGAAAAGGGTAAGGTCACTTTTATAAAGTGGAAGCTCGTCTGCTCCCTAAAAGAAGAGGGGGGACTTGAAATAAAAGAAGTCCTCAGCTCGAACAAAACTTTGTTCTCAAAGTGGATTATAAAACTGGTGCAGAAAAAGGAAAAATATATGGTCTAGATGGATTGATGCCTACTACTCCCTCCATTTCATTCATTTCTTTACGCTGGGCCTGGGTTCCCCTCACATAACCCGGCCCAACGTAAAGAAATGAATGAAATGGAGGGAGTATTTGAAGCGGAAGGAGTTTTGGATTCAGTAGTATGTAATGACTGCTCAACCACATGGAGAAATATGATCCAGCTAAGGGAGGATATAACTGTAAAGTCAACCAAGATCAAAGGATTGAAGCTCTGATTGCAGCCTGGTCAGACCAGCAAAATAGCAAGCAAATTTATGATTTCTTCAAGAATTCAAGTGACACTGTAAAGTGGAGAAAAGCTGTATGGGATACTTGTAGTGTCCCAAAAAGCTCCATTATTGCTGCACTTGCCATCCGGAATGCCCTTCCTACTGTGAACAATCTGCAGAGGAGAGGTATGGGTTTACCAAATAGGTGTGTGCTATGTAAATATGCTGAAGAGTCAGTGGAGCATTTGTTCTTTAAATGTTGTTTTGCTCGAGAAGTATGGGAGGATATACTCCAATGGTTGGGTTACAAAAGGAGAGTTATGATCTTAGCTTAAGAGCTTAATTGGTTACAGCACAAGATTCGGGGCAAGCAAGGCAATCACCATTTGATTAGGAGTGCATTCACTAGTACGATTTATGAACTTTGGTGGGAGAGGAATGCAAAGCTTTTCAAGGAAGTCACTAGGCAAAGTAGTAGAGTTGTTGAAATGCAAAATTCAAAGTTTGTGTTAGAGCTATAAATTACTTTAGAGAGCTCATTCCGAGCAACTAAGGTTAGTGAATTACTTCCCGGGGTTGCACTCTGTTCCTTTTGGAGAGTTGATTGTATTTGTTATTTCTTTCCCTAAATGGAAGAATAAAAGCTAAAATTTTCCAAAAACAAAACGAAAATGACCGTTTTGGGAAATTAGTCGAGTGGATGCATGTATAAGTGTCCTAATAATTTGATTTGCCAGTTTATTCTAGTGAAATATTTTATTTACTACAAAATCAGGCTAAATAATATTGATTTGACATTTTATTTTTAGGGCTAAATATAAGAGTTTTTTTTTAACAAACCAATAATAAAGAGAGTGCTAATCATCAGTCTCCTAGAGCAACTGTACCTCGATGTAATACCCAACCAATAGCAAAGAGAGTAGTAATCTAGTAATCTGTAATCTATAATCTGCTCGAGCAAGTACAACTGTCATTTCTCATTTACTCCCTCCATTTCAATATATATGACGTTTTCAAATTACGAGACACTTCTTTGACCTTTGATATCTCTTAAAATATAAGGGTAAAAATTATGAAATTATGATCTTCTGAAAGTATATTTCATAACGAATCCAATGGTATAATTTTTATAATTTTTGACAAGATATTTATTTAAGAAATTGAAATTCAAAACTTGTCTCATAACTTGAAAACGTCATATATATATTGGAATGGAGGGAGTAGTATTTAAACATTTACAATTCCAGGCAGAAGTAGCCAAAAAAAAAAAAAAAAAACAAAGATATTGATCACAATAAAACCGAGTAACCTATCCTTTGAATCTTCTTGATCCCCCAAAGATTCCACAAGACAATTTTATGCTACTACTAAAGCATTAATTGAATTGATTCCATTATCAATCCAAATTAAATCAATATAATTCTACTCACCCAAATCGTTTTTAAAATAGTAAAAAAACAACCGCATTATATCTAGATAGCATTTAAAAAAAAAAAACCCTTGACGCCTTATAAAAGGTCAACAAATTTCGGAATTCATTGCTCAAATCAAAATAGAATATATTATTATCTATGGCGGCCTTTAGGATCCTGATCCATTCTAATCAAGCAATTAATATATCAGTCAACATAATCGTTTCTAAAAGAGTAAGAAATCGACCGCATTATATCTTGATATCATTTCCTCTAACAAAAGATCGTTCTTTCCAAAAATAGAACGCTTGACGCCTTATAAAAGGTCCGAAAATGTCCTAAAAATGTTCATTACATTGCTCAAATCAAACTCGATCGCTTGTGTAACTAGACAATACATCATCAATGGCCTTTTGGAAGTCTATACTTGTGACTCTGCTTATCTTCTCGTTGGTCCTCGTTCAACAATCTATAGGTACATGTCAAACTCGTCTACTACATCAATCGTTTTATTAATAATGAAGTTATTAAGAATTTGAGATATAGTTGTGAAAATCGTCTACAAAATTGACCGTTTTATCCTTATTTTTGTTTGTTTTAATATTAGGGGAGGAGCTAGATGTATGTCATTTTGCAGGTGCGTGCGCAACTGGAGCAGATTGCAAGAAGACATGCTCGACTAAACCCGGTTATGGCGTTGGTACTTGTGGACATTATGGTGGTGGAACAAATATATGTAGATGTTGCCCTGGTTCTTCTACAAATAAGGTCCATGATTCATCAGCTTAATTAGGTTTTACCATTCTAGATTATTATTATACACCACGTATGAACGATGTGTTCAAGATCGTAATTAATAAATTATTTGACAATCAGTTTTTCTAAAACTTTTATGCATAGTTTATCCTTAAACGTTTAAATTTCATTGGAAAAAATGTGGCAAATCACCGGGTATTGTACTACATTAGTGTGATAATATAAGATAAGATAGCAAAATCATATTCCTTAATAAAAGTGCAAATCATCGGGTATGTGTTAGCTATTAAGGAATAAAATTTTGCGTATGCCTACCAAGACTCGTAGTGTAGGAAATGCTCCCGGTGATTTAGCTACCAAAACTATGTAGGTCTAGCTAGGTGCTATTATAATTTGTGTACTCGTGTTGTCATTCAATGTTAAAGCACGATCGGGCTGGGCCGTACCCGGTAGGAGGAGAGAGAGTCCACGTCATAAACCCAAGGAGATTCCATCCTAAAACCAATTGGCAATAGGTGGAGTAACTCCTTGGTTTATAAACATATCAAGTCTCTCCTCTTTTTCCAATGTGGGACACTCACATGTGGTATTCACTTCAACACTTCCTCTCACATGTGAGTTCCCTTATACTAGCAGACTGGGCTTTAGAGGCTAGTCGGGGCTCTTCTAGCTCTCTTCGGCCCCCTCATATCTTTTGCCCATCTGCGCAGACTGGACCTTCACACGCTCACCGCGGCTCTTTTGGCTCTCTTCGGTAGCGTCGCAAAGCGGGGCTCTTCTAGCTCTCTTAGGCTGCGTAAACTTGGTCCATCTGCAACGGGCCCGGTCTTCTTCTTGAGTCCCAGGTCTTCAACCATGGGCTCTGATACCATGTTAAAGCACGATCGGGCTGGGCCGTACCCGATAGGAGGAGAGAGAGTCCACGTCATAAACCCAAGGAGGTTCCATCCTAATACCAATTGGCAATAGGTGGAGTAACTCCTTGGTTCATAAACATATCAAGTCTCTCCTCTTTTTCCAATGTCGGACACTCACATGTGGTATTCACTTCAACATTCAACAAGACATACAACCAGGACATTACGACCATTGATTGTAATACGTTACGACCATTCTAATTATGACATTGTTATAAAATCACCCTTGATGAATATGTCATATAATAGTACAAACCTTCACAAAGAAAAATTTACAACATTTACACAATGATCAATTGATCATCACTTACGTGTGACAACTTCAAATCAAACCATATTCATCTCGTTCGAAAATCTATAGTACATTCATTCAACATGATAACTTATTACGAAAATGGCAAACATCACTTAAATAGTAGAACATGGGCTCATCGTGATTAACATAAGAGAGTACATTTTAATTAACAAGTGATTGCTCTCAAAAGCGCAACATAGACAAACTCCAATCAAATCCTAAATGTTCATCATCAATTCATCATTAAGGATTTAAGCCACAGAATATCATAACGTTAATAACACGAGATACTATCATAATTAACCTCATATGAAAATCCGAACATCATAGCTAAAACAAGACAATAGGATAAATATCAATAAAACCTCTTCTTTCATACTCATAATTAAAAGAGCATACTCCTAATTAATTAAGTTGTTCATCATTATCATACGAATAAGCAAACAACATCCATCACCACCATAGAACAACGTAGCTTCAATGCCAAGCTACACCAAGCCACCAACAAATCCGGCCTTCAATAATAATATTCCTCATCATCATCATCGCTATCAGTGCACTACCGTCATCCTCTCCTTGGGGTACTTTCCAGACGAAATTCAAGGTAGTGCATTCTACATCATCATCATCGAAATACAAAAGAAAAAAATATAATTATTATGGCGAACACATAAAAATCAAATCATAAATAAATAAACTAATAAATCGCATTAATTACAAGCGCGCACTTAATTAATTACCTTTCTTGATCTTAGGAACCCACCCTAGAGGTCATTTTTTCCGAAATAAAATGTACAGCTGCACTCCTTGGCACCTAATCTGCCCAATCATGCCCCAAACTTTAAATGAAATATCCATTTGATGTGATTTTTAGGTACCCCAAAATTTTAGTGCGCGTGGAACGCTAAAATTGGGGGTATGAAAAAATATGACCAAATGAGTAAAACCGACCCATGTTAGGGTCTTATTATATAATTTCCATATGGGTCGGTTTTACTCATTTGGTCATATTTTTTCATACCCCCAATTTTAGCGTTCCACGCGCGTTAAAATTTTGGGGTACCTAAAAATCACATCAAATGGATATTTCATTTAAAGTTTGGGGCATGATTGGGTAGATTAGGTGCCAATGAGTGCATCTGTGTATTTTATTTCGGAAAAAATGACTTTTAGGGTGGGTTCCTACGAGTTCCTATATAACTATGGTTCTTACCTGAACCCAACCCTATATATATATAGGAAATGAATCCAGTAAGAACTGATGATTTTGTCAGAAGTTAGAAGTAATCTGAGCCATCTATTTTCTTAAAATCAATGGTCCAGATTTAGATAGAATTAAAAAGAAACTGAAACAAAAAAAAAAAACCAAACCCAAATCTCATATTATTTTCTCTCTCCTCCCATTTCCTCTTCTCTCTCCACTGCTCTACCCCGCGCCGCCCACCACCGCCGGTTACGACACCACCGGAAGACTCGTCGGAATACCGCGAGTCTTCGTCGGGCACGAGCCTCCTCCGTCGAGCTTCGATTGGCCGCGAATACCTCGTTTTTCTCCCCTATTTTCGCCTTATCTCTCCTACTTTCACCCTCGTTTTTTTAGATCTCGCCGCCGCGGTCGATCTCCGCCGTCATTCTTCATCTCTCCGATGTCGCAGCTCCTACTACTGCCGCCGCCGCCTCTCATTTTCGTGCGTAAACGTAGTGAGGAGAGGCGAGAGGGGGAAATAAGGTAGGAGAGGAGGTTGGCTCGCCGTAGGATGTCCGGATCTCAGTCATCGGCGGTGTGTTGTCTAGATTGGGGGCGATTGTGACGTTGCACGAGGAAGTTGGGGCGGGGCAGGGTGGTGTAGTGGCGGGGATAGGGGCGGTCGGTAGATTGGGTGGTGTGAGAGGAGAGAGAAAATGGAGGTAATTAATTTTCAGTTTTTTTTTTTTTTTTTGTGGAGTTACGTTTTTTTGATAATGGAGTTATCGGAGTTACATGTTTTAGTAAGGGGAGTTATTGGTGTTACGTGGTTAATTAGTGGAGTTGAAGTTGGAGTTATGCGTTTTAGTTAGTGGAGTTACGTTAGAGTTACGTGTTTTAGTTGATGGAGTTACGTTAGAGTTAAGTGTTTTAGTTGGTGGAGTTATGTTAGAGTTACGGGTTTTAGTTAGTGGAGTTATGTTGAATTTACGAGAGTTAAGTTGGAGTTGGTGAAATTATGAAATTACTGCAGTTATACAATTTAGCTACTGGAGTTAGGCGCCTGGAGTTACGCGTTTTAGTTGGTGGAGTTAAGAGGCTGGAGTTACTAATTTTAGTTTCTGGAGTTAAGCGACTGGAGTTATGCAGTTCAGGTTATGGAGTTAGGGGAAATCAATGGCTGAGATTACTTCTGACTTCTGACAAAAATTATATTTCTGACCGAATACGCCCCCTATATATATAAATCAAAGAATGAGTAATTTCAAGAGAATTACCATTATTATTACTACTGGAGATCAGAATTTACCTGCGGTGAATAGTCTGAACATTGTTCGATGTTTGCCTTGACATCTCTCCTCCCAAATCTCTGCATTCTCTCTCTGTCTCTGTTCAGAAGAAGGTGTGATTTTAGTTGGAGAGGTACAAAGGCAGATGGGTAAATATATATATGGTGAAAAGAAAAGGGAGAAAACCCCTTCCCCAAGGCACACCTTTATATACGTGGCGGCAGCTTTAGTTTTTGGTTCGAAGATTTTGGTTTACGACGATTGAGCTAGTTAATATGTACCGACAAAAATACTACTTGTTTAGTATTGTGTATGTTGAGCTAAGAATAAATATGTTGTACGTGTTGGAATAGTCGATATATCGTACAATTGTTATCGTATAAGACAAAGTGAATTGTGAAATTGAGTCTTAAATTACGAGAATCGATGATAGTTATATTATGGACTACACAATTACTTATGGACTTATGGTCATGTACCTAGATCAAAGGTGTTACCAATGCGAAAATTACTCATTACATAACAAGACAATTGTAATTGATAATTTGATACGTTCAAATTCCGATTTGCACGAGCAGATACCAGATAATATTTGTAATTATTCTGCAAATTAGGGGAAAGTTGGTGAAAAAAAGCCTAGGATGCTCGTTAATTACTTTTTTTACGTATTACTTTTACTCTGCTTTTGTACTGGAATCGGTGATCATTTTTCTTTGTTTTGTTCCTTAGAGCATCTCCAATGGTTGGTTTTGCATGTAGTTTTGTTTTTCAAGCTGCTGACATATGCAGCTCACACCATTGTTTTTTTTTTTTTGGTTTGTAGCTTGACAAAGCCATGTTGCTCACACAAGCTACATATCTTGGAGTAGCTTGAGAATGAAAAAAACTTAGGGTTTTTTGCAAAACCCTACCTTTAAAAGCCCAAGGTTTGCGAAACCCTACCTTTAAAAAAAAAAGTTGTAAAATACTACCTTAAAATAAAAATAGTTTGCGAAACACTACCTAAACATGTTTCTCCATCTAAACTAACAGTCGCACCGACATTGACCGTTAGTTGACTTAATTTCTCACCAACACTTTCTTAACCAAAATCCCATCATAAAAAAAAAAAAAAAAAACGACTAAAACTCCCCCCCCCCCCCAAATTATAGATTTGGCGGAGTTTCTACGTTTCGTGGATTCCATTACAAGCAACTGGAGGACATTACCCAATTGAAAATTTCCCCCAAATTAACATACATATAACCCAATTACCTAGATTTTCCCCAAATCACACCCAACTTTCCTCAAATCACACTCAAACCCAACACAATTGATTGTCGACCATGAGTCCAGCCCGTCGAAGCCCTCACCGTCCATAAACCTGGCGATCGTTAGCCAGTCCAGCTAGTCACGATGGTCGCAACGACGCAAGCACCGTCTTTGCCGCTAGCAGCGTCGACCTCAGCCAGCCACATGCTTCCTCTCGCGCCTTCACCACCACGTTGGCTGTGTGGAATGCACAACCACGCGAAGCCGAATTGCAAAATTGATTTTGGCAAAATTGTTTAATTTTAGTCCAATTACTTCCAACAATTTTCGATCGAAAGAAATCAGAATTATGAGATAAGCAATTTCAGATATTTGGGCTTGAGAGTGATTTGGGGAAATGGGATTTGATTAATTAGAGGGAAATCTGGGAAAGTGGACTTGATTCGGGGGGCTTTTTTGGTTGGGTAGGTAAAATCATTTTTTTTTTTTTTTTTTTTTTTGAAAGGAGGAAACGTGTCAGTTCATTCATTCAGGTCAAGAGCTGCCAGGGTACGAACCCCTGGCGGAAAATCGTCAACAAGGTGGATTTCAGGCCATTCAGCCGAAGCTAGCCTGGCAACGAGATGGGCCACCGTATTACCCTCCCGTTTTACATGAGAACATAGAAAAGATGACAAAGACTGACCAATTAGACATGCATCATCAAGAACGAGATGTTCTGTGCTTCTTCCCGAGCGTGGTCTTTGCATAGAAAGAATTAAGCATCGCGAGTCACTCTCAAGGACTAGGTTATCTACCCCGTGCTCCACTGCCAGCTGCATACTCCACAAACCCGCTGAGATTTCCGCCAGGTTTGGCCCCCATCGCCTCTCCAACCTCTTGGACGCGAGCTATAATATATTACCCAAGTGGTCTCTGCATACAACTCCTAGGCCGATAACCCCATCTTTGCACGCAGCGTCACAATTAATCTTTACCATATTCACCTCCGGCGGAAACCACGCTGTGCTCCATCGGATGGGACATTCACTATTGACGTGGTTCGTAGCTTGCATATACAGGGCATGGTCTTGCACCAGCCGAATGAAACCGGGCACAATCACCTCCAAAGTCGGGATTTGGTTATTGAAGACCTGTTCATTCCTACATTTCCAGATCGCCCAAGCAATGGCCAAAAATTCGTACCTTTGCTGTTCCTCGAGGTCATTCAGGCAAGTCTCGACGATATCTTTGAACGATCCCCATTGCTGGCTATCAATCATGGGTTTAAAGGACGTGGAGGACCAAACTTTCTGCGCAACCGAACAGTAAAGCAGGGCATGAGCAATTGACTCATCCGCCCTTCCACATAAGGTACATGTCGGGGAGGCGACAATATGGCGATAATGGAGGCGCTCCATAACTGCCATGCTACCAGAGCATGCCTTCCACACAAAGTGCTTCAATTTCGGCAACGTAACCATCCCCCAGATCGCCTTCCAAACCTGTTGACCTGGGTGGGCCACATTAGTGTTACGCCAGCCACTTTCTCCCACCATCCCCAGCCAATAAGCCGACCTCACCGTGAAAATACCATCCTTACACGGCCACCAGAACACCATATCATTCGGGAGCCGACAACTCAACGGAATACTCACTATATCCAGCGCATCGTTCCTCTCAAAAAGAAGCTCGATTAGGTCCGTACGCCATTTCTTCGAACCATGATCAATGAGGTCTGATACTCTCAAATCATCCTCCGCCCAGCCCGGTTTAAGCGGCACTCTCGACGAGCTCCGCCCTGGCAACCATGAATCGGACCACACCCGCACCTGTGTACCGTCTCCAATTCTCCACTTCAGTCCTTCTAGCAGCAGGCTCTTCGCACCCCACATGCTTCGCCACACGTAACTCGGGTCAAAACCCAAATTCGATGTAAGAGCTGACTCGTGCTTAAAGTATTTGGCCTTCAGTATCCGGGCCATAAGAGAATTCGGCTGGCAAATTAGCCGCCAGCTCTGTTTGGCTAGCAACGCCTGGTTGAAGACCTTCAAATCACGAAACCCCATGCCACCTTCGCTCTTTGGGCTACACAGTCTTTCCCAACTCATCCAATGGATTTTCCTTTCCGATCCCTTAGCACCCCACCAAAAACGGGCAATCACTGAGTGAATTTCATCAATCAACGTATCGGGGATACGAAAAATGCTCATCATGTACGTCGGTATTGCTTGGGCAACGGCTTTGATTAGAATCTCCTTCCCTGGCATAGAAAGTAGTTTCTCCTTCCACCCCTGTAATTTTTTCCAAATACGCTCTTTCAAGCAAGCAAAAACCGATTTCTTCGACTTCCCTATGATGGTGGGGAGCCCAAGATATTTGGCATGCTTGTCAACCTCTCGGACTTGCAACACCCCCAATATCTCCTGTTTCCTCGCTTGCGGTACATTTTTGCTAAACGAAATCTCTGATTTTG
Organism: Spergularia bocconei; assembly: GCA_963457585.1. Taxonomy (NCBI): domain Eukaryota; kingdom Viridiplantae; phylum Streptophyta; class Magnoliopsida; order Caryophyllales; family Caryophyllaceae; genus Spergularia; species Spergularia bocconei. Next base: position 8,127,718 of record OY734958.1, read on the forward strand.
AATAGTTAATGATCTGACCAGATGCTCTTTCATACTGGCTGATTATATCAGCTAAAACCGAGCACTCCTGAAGATTCGCTCTCGCAAAAAGAATACTGTCATCAGCGAAAAAAAGATGAGACACCCGTGGGGCGCCCCTACACACCCGAGCTCCATGAATGGCTCCCCTATCGGCCGCCGCATTGATAGCCATCGAGAAAGCCTCAGCACACAGGATAAAGAGGTAAGGGGAAATCGGGTCCCCCTGCCGAAGACCTCGGGTAGGAATCACCTCTCCCTTTACAACACCATTAAAAGCAAAGGAAAAGCGAACGCTCTGTACACACTTCATAATGCGCTCGACCCACCCATTCGAAAATCCATACCGCCTTAGCACGCTCTCCAGAAAACACCACTCTACACGGTCGTATGCCTTGCTCATATCAAGCTTCAAGGCCATGGAGCCCCCTCGTCCTTCTCCCTTCCGTTTCATTGCATGAAACGTTTCAAAAGCAACGATGGCATTGTCTGTGATAAGTCGCCCCGGCACAAAAGCGCTCTGATTCTCAGACACCATCAGAGGTAGATGCACTTTCAGACGATTCGCCAAGGTCTTCGAGACGATCTTATACAGCACGTTACATAAGCTAATCGGTCTATACTCACCAAGGGTTTTCGGCTCCTTGCATTTTGGGATTAGAACGATAGCCGTTTTGTTGATATTGCCCAGCTCCGATTCTGCCCGCCACCATCTCTGAACGAAACCAACTACATCCTTTCCTACAATACTCCACAACTTTTGGTAGAACAACGCATGTAAACCATCCAGCCCGGGGGCTTTTGTATGGTGCATCATTGATAGAGCCTCGTAGATTTCATCATCGGTTGGCATACGATCCAGCAACTCATTAATATCGTCCCCAATCCGACTCGGTATATGGGACAGAATTTCCTCATACCCAGCTGGTCGTCCCGTAGTGAAGAGTTTCGAATAGAAATTCGTAATAATCTTCTCCACTTCCTCGTTTCCCTCTCTTCACACCCCGTCATCATCTTTGAGCCCTTTAATGAAGTTCTTTTTTCTTCTCTGATTGGCCTTGTGGTGAAAGTAGGCCGTATTACGATCACCGTCCCTGAGTTCATTCGTCCTTGCTCGAACGTGCCAGAATGTTTCCTCCTTGCGATAGAGGTCATCACTAGTAGAAAATGACAAAGTGGCGTCACCTAAAAAGCATCGGTTGCTTAAGAACTGACGCCTTAACATATAATAGGCATCGGTTGTTAATGTAAACCGACGCCAAAAACCCGAAAATATGCGTGTTCATCTAGTACTCGCTTAGAGCGTCGGTCGTAAGTGATAACCGACGCCTTAAGTGTGACTTTTAGCATCAGCCGTAGACTTGGACCGAGGCTACAAAGTGGGTTCCCAAAAAAAATAAAAAAAATAAAAAGAAAAGAGAAAAAGAGTAAAGGACGCTTGTTCTTGATCTTTTCCCGGAACCACAAAACAATAGAGAGGGGATGAGCGTTCTATCTTCAACCTCCAACTTTTCGCATACTTCACACATACGACGAATTCGAGAACCACCATTTTCATCCTCTAATTAATTTTTGCACCTTCTACTATGTCACTGCCAACGCCATCTCCATCTACATCTCCATCTTTGTGCCGCAATCATTTTCACAACTTCGCTCATCATTCAGGCAAGAATAATTCTTCGCACAAGAGTTTATGTTTATTTTAGATTAGTTTGTTCTGGATCTTGTTTGTTTGTTGTTGTTGTTTCTATTTCTAGGGTTTTCGTTTGTTGTTCTTTCGATTTCTAGGTTTTCCTTTGTGTTCGGTTTCTTTTGATTCGATTCCTAGGGTTTTAGTTTGTGTTCGTTTCTTTTGATTCGATTTATGGGGTTTTCTTTTTTTTTTTGTTCAAAGTTGTACTTATGTATTTGTAGATTTGATTTTGTTGACGATTTTAACCAAATTTATGCATATAGTGTATCGATTCGAGTGTTTGAATTGGGGTTTATCAATCAGTGTTTGTAATTTGGGGCTTTTTAATTAGGGTTTCGAATTTCAGTTTTGATTGTTTGATGAATCTCTACTAATGCCATCATTGAGAGAGTAGAAAGCTACAAGTCTCCAAACTTGATGAGAAGCTTAATTATGAGCTATATATAATCTTGCCCCAAATCCTGAACTACACACTCAACCGGTAACAAAATCCAGAAATATTCTTATATAACATTAATTTACCAAGTGAGGGAGATTACACGACAAAAAAGGTTGACAAGTGCATTTGTTATTCAGACTTCTTATATAATTGGTGGTGTATGTTACATAACACGTAAGGTAAGCAGCCTTACCATATTGGTATAAGATTGTTGGGAAAATAGTTTTTGACTAGACAATTTTCTTTCGTTTTCTCAATAAGCAACTATGTAGCCTGTTTTTGTTGCACTGCAACTTACTACTTTGCTTAGGGGTTTTGATGTCCTCCTGTGGCAGCATGCGACATTGTAGATGAAGGAAAGGAGCCTTTTATTCTGTCGGCAAGTTGTGAAAGATGCCCTTCAAAAGTTCGAGCTTAAGCCTCCTCCCTCAGATGGTTACATGAATCGGTAGATATTATACTCTTTTTCATATTTATTTTAATTATAATGTTGTGGCATATATTTATTCGTTGCAAGGCTGTATTCATGAGAAAATTTACTGTTTTGTTGATCCAATTGTTGTGAATTGGTTGGAGTTTGCTAAAAAACTCTGGCAGTATAAACTGCCTCCTACAGAAGTATTTGTGATGTTTTTCTAAGATAATCAATTGTTGTAATTTCAATAACAAACGCCTAAAGTGTGTCATGTAGCTAGTTGAGTTTGTCTAGTTCAAACTTCAAACACTGATTTACTTATTTTTTTTTTAACTCAGGAATTGTGAGTAATCAAAGAGTCCTCAAAATTACTTATGGAATAGGCTTTTGGTGTATATGTATTACACTGCTGAAAAATGTAGCATGGCTCTTTGTATACGTGCTGACTAAGGCAGCATGACACTGTGAGAAGGCAAAGATAAGGTTTAATTCAGCTTTTCCAATTCTCAGGTTGACCCCTTTTTGGTTATTTTTATGTTGTATTCGACAGGACCAGAACTGAAGAAACTGGATGCTGAGAGAATTGAAGCCCTGAAGGTTTTAATTTATTTCTCTTCCACCTCGAAATGCTGCTGCGTTTGTTCTTGCTGTTGTGTAAAAGTTTTTTTTGGATTCACCCTTAACTAAAGTGAATCAGAGTAGGAAAATTTGAGCCTACGAATGCAATTTAATTATCAGTTAGGTTGTTTTTGTTTTTGTTTTCAGTACTGCATAGGGCTAAGTATGTCTTGGTTTTGTTGACATCAAAAATTTTTTGGCTTGTTTTCTTTTCAGTAGCGATAATGACTTCTATATTCTGCCTTATTCTCATTTTATATTCGCGTCTCCAGACACATAACTTGATATAGCTGCAGCTTATCCCTTACGGAATGCCTTCTCTCTTCAAAAGGACTGCTAGTGAACTTATGTCGAATGGCTTATTCTTGTACTACAGGCAAGTTCTGATGTGTTGTGCCTCTATTTGTAGTTCTGATATTCTGTGCCTCCTATTATATGAGTTTGTGCCTAGCAAATTTATGATTAAGATGGAGAGATAACTGAAGATCAACATTATAGTCCGGATCCTTTTGGTGACCAGCTGAGAGTAAAACTATACTGTCTTATAACTGGCCCCCTCCTTTCCATAAAGAAAAACTTCAATCAAGTATATATGTAACTTGAATGGAGGATTATAGCTACTAATTCATGTATTTGACTCTATATACAGTCTGAAAAATATAAGAAAGTGTAGACACCAAATTTTGTCTCACCTTTTTTATTTTCATTTTTATTAATCTATTTCTATTTTCTAATTCTATTTCTATTTCCTAATTCAATTTCATTCTTTTCATTTCTATTTACTTATTTCTATTCGTTCATTTGCAAATAAAACGATTTCTCAACAATTTCAATTTCACCATTTTTTCTATTATTTATATAAATTTCGAAAATTGTGTAAATAATATTAACAATATTGATTTTTATCATTTTTAGTTCCAATTTCATGAATTCTTTGATTTAATTCACCCGGTTTTCATTTTTGCGCAAACCGAAGGTAAATTTGCTCGAAACGAGCCAAACACGATTTCATTTTTGTACTACTAAACCACATAGGCAATGACATCATTTTATATGTCATGCCCATGTCACTCACATTTACACTAACAAGATGCTAACAATATGCTAACTATTTGATTTTTGATTAAAATTTGAATTGATGACTCATTGATTCTCTCCCTTCATTACAAGAGCAAGATGACAAAAGAAATTGTGTGTTGGCACTCATTTTGGCCGGCCAAATCAAGGCTTGGAGAGCAAGATTGTTTTGTTCTTTATTTTGCTAATTTAATGAGATATTTATCTCTCACATTCACTCTCATTCACTCATTTTACTACCCTCTTAATACTTAAACAAACCCTAACTCACACACACACACACACACATTCATTACTAACAAATACAAAGCAAAAAAAAAAAAAGAGAGAAGAAGAGAGTGAGAGCCGGCCCTTTGGTGAAGAAAAGAGAATTTGTTCTCTTGCATTCACTTCTTCTTTCACTTTTATTCTCTCATTTATTTCCACATTAAACTCCACCTTAACTTTAATTCAATCTAATAAATGAGTAGCATTAGGATCATCTTAGCCTAGGTAAGTGAAATCAATCAATCTCACCTAGATGAAAATCAACTTAGGTATTGTAGTACCCTAACATTGGAGGATCATCAACCATTGAGCCTCAAAGGTAGCATTCTTGTTCCCTTGCTTCTTCTTTATTGTTATTTCATTTATTTTCTCATCAAATACTCTACTAACTTGTTTTTTGTCTAGCCTTGGTTGGTAATGGGTCTAGTGTGGTTTATTGAGCCACACCAAGATCCATAAGCCAACTTCTAGGGCCTTACGGGGGCCGTTCCCTTTATTGAGGGGAACATTAGATGAGAGAGTTTTAGGAGTGGAGTGGCCATTGGTGTGTTTTTCTTATGTCTACTGTTTTATTGACCTTTTGTGGTGATTTGATATTTTTCACAAATTTTTCTACAATTATTTCCATGTACAAAAAACTATCTACAACTCAATCCGATTTTTTGTTCTTTGAGAACTGTTTTTCAGTCTGACTTCCAAAATCCGTATAAAATCTTCCCTTTTGGTAAAATTCCTGATTTTATAAACAACGCTTCTTTGGGGTCTTAAATGCAACCCTGCAAAATTTCAGATCCAAACTCAAACCAGATTATTTATGATGATTTTTGCAATAAAATGACTCAAAACTGGTCCCTGCTCCGACCAGCTGTATTCAACGAGGTTTTTCGAGTTGAAAACGACCTTTTCTGGGTATGTCTCCTTCATAAAAGTTGAAGATCAGACTCCCAAGTTTCCAGAAAGCTAAGGTTCAAAATTTTGTCATGTCTCTATCAACAGCTATGATTTTTTGAAAACAGATCCTGTTTTGCTCAGAAATCCGAATTTCAACCTTAAATTTGTTTTGTGAGTAAATGGACTTTTGGGGTCATGAAAAAATTCATGTTGATCCCAAGATGTTCATGAACCCACCTTCAACCCTGAAAAATTTGAAGATTTGATTTGATCTTTCAAACCATTCGATTTCCATCAATTTTCTGTTTTTTGGGGTTGAAAATGACAAGTTTTTCACCCAAACTAATTGTCATAATTAATTAAATGGTTAGACTTAATAGGGAGTCTAATTAGTCCACCTCATTGAGACGTCAAAATGTTAAAATCGATTTAGACTTAATTAGGAGTCTACTCAACCCAATTTATAAAAACAATTAGACTTACTAGGAAGTTTAATTGATCAACCCATTTGTTTGATAACTTTAAAACACTTAGAAAGAAGTCTAGGTGGAATCTAAGTCAAGTCTACCTAAGTTGAGTATACCTAAGTCAAGTCAACCTAAGTCAAGTCAATCGAGGTCAAGTCAATGAAAGTCAACCGTCGTCTAAAACCAATTCAATTACAACCAAGTCTACCAAAATCCAACTAATTAATCCAAAGTCCACTCGAGTCAACCAAAGTCAACTAAAGTCAACCAAAGTCAACTGAAGTCAACCAAAGTCAACTAAAGTCAAACATGTCTACCCAAGTCTACCAATGTCAAATGTCTACCCAAGTCAACCCAAATCTACCCAAAAATCGACTAAAGTCAACTTTGCAAATAGGTGCAAGTCAACCGAAGTCAAATGAAGTCAAGCCGAGTCGATTAAAGTCAATGAGGACTAAAATTGATTCTTTTGTAAGTAATGTAATTAATAAAACCAAAAAACCCCTAAAAATGTTTTCCTATTTGTTTTCAAACGTCCTTTTCTTTGTTTTTTCTAATTAAAGTCGTTTTCTCCCTTTTTCTCAACATTTTAAGAAATACATTTCTTTTTCCAAAACTTTTTGTACATGAAAGTAAATAAACTTTCTTTGATGTGTTTCGCATGTAAAGTTTTCTTTCCCGTTCTTGTATGGACTTTGGACGGGGCCCTACCCCAACACTAGGCAAGGATTGCCAATTCGCTTATGCGCGATCATGAGGTCGATCTACATTCACCTCTACCATCTATTCCACCAAACACCCCAGTGGAACACCACCTGATCGAACATAATCGAATCGGCGATTTATTTTCCTTATATTGTTGTAGGGCCTACACGGGCAGCTCTAACGATACGGCCAATTCCACCGAGCCCAAACACACAACCCAATCCATTTTCCATTAAATCTCCCCGCGAGAGTCAATTCAACCTTAGTCAAACTATTGAGAGGTCTAATCTTTAAACTCGCCTTAGAGAGGTCGAGTCATCCACTTTAAGACCTCGTTCAGGAGGCATGCCTGGTTCAGGAGGCATGGTGATCATGGCGATCGCCGTCTCGACGAGAGACACATAGATGCAAGCGGAATATACCTTGCTCTATTCTACGTGGATCGACTTGACTCTAATGTGAGTCATATATAAAGTCTCTCAATAGTACGACTTTGAGTGAAACGACTTTCTACCACTTCCAAGCGAAGTAAAACCCATCTCTACCCCCACATTGGTGATATCCCCAGCGGAATCAACCCGGCCATTTCCCCAGTGGAATGATATCTACCATGTGGATCCATCCATCCACCCTCGTGGATATTAGCCGCTACCCCCCAGTGCAAAAGGCCGTGGGGCTGCCCGTCAGAACTACGTAGGGTTTTGATCCTCGAGTGGATTCCAATCCCACGATGAAAGGTACGTAGGGCAACTTTGGTGCTCAAACCCCCCAAGTCCGTACCAAAAGACTCGGGAAATCTTTTGTAAATTCTTCTTCTAAACTCTTGCATGTGAATGACAATGTGAATATATGTGCTTTTCTATGTCTACTTGTTTATATGGATCTTAACGTAACCAATTCACCGAGAATCTTAAGAAGGATATGATGTATTAGTAAGTGCCCGTCTTTAGGACGGAAGGGGAGACGAGTTCCAAATGTTCGCACCCCTTAACTAAGGCCCCGAACCCTTTTTTCTCTATTTCGCAGACCAGTTTTCCAATTCAAATTGTAAATGAACAATAAACGGAATTTTGCCTTAGGGCGTATGGAGTCATTTTTGGTTTTAGAAAGGTTTTCCTAAAATTCTTTCATTTGTTTTCGAACTTGTGCTTTTTAAACTTGTTTCGAAACCCTTCCTTGTCGGGGTAAAGACAGGGTGGCGACTCTGAGTTTTCAACGATCCCACTTCGGTTAGTTCAATAGCCGTCAAACCATCAAACATATTTTTGCGGGCGCCGCAGGAAGTAGTGCCTTAGTGCCTTTTATCATGTATAGAAAATAGTTGCAACTGGTAATACTTGCTTGCACCAGTATGTTCGATGTGTCGTACTTTTAGCAAACTAGATATGGTGTCCCCTATAAGGTCATGTTCTTGTCTAAATTTTTGCCTATTTTGCTATTTGAGTTTGAATTGCATGAGGTAGTGGATAGCATATGGTAAATCTGACTATGTGACGCTTGTAATTGGTTTTGTCTTGCCTTCTAATACTCTGATTTCGAATGAATCTGTTTGATCATATTTGATGCACTTTCATCCTATTTAGTCAATCTTCCTTCGTTTTTTTTTTGTTAGAATACATAACATTAGAACATGAGCGGCAAAGCAATGAAAGTCATATGTCTATAGAACTGGCAGGAGCGATATCAATCAGAGCATTATAGGGATCAGGTAGTTACTCTAATTTCACTTTTTTTGGAATGTTTTTCAGCTTATAACATTATATAAAGTTTTAAGCTTTGATATATTTGTGAACATTTATTAGCAAAAAGTCAGTTGAGTTGATTTAGTGTCCGATCTATACAGATTTTGCATTTGATACAATCCGACCCTTCACGAGGAGTACATATGAGATAGGAGGCACAACCTTTGCATCATTCAAGCTCCAGCTATACGATCAGAGTAACTAGCAGAAGTGTTTTCGGTCTACTGCGGGTTAGATGTTAAGACGATCGCGGAATATAGTTTGAGAGTTGGGATAATTTTTGTTGAGAGGTGATTTATTTGGTTGAAAGATGGAACTTCTTAGATCCTTGTATTTGGAGTATTTTTTAATAAATGAAAATGAATATGTGGATTTCTTGTACTTGATGGGTGTGTATTGTGCGTATGATGGGTAGTTTCAGCCTTCCAGGGAAGTACTGGAATACAGGTATAAATTTTTTTTTTAATTTAAAAAAGAGACCTAAGGCATCGGTTGATGATGGAGGCCTGACGCCTTTAGAACCACTTTTGGCGTCGGTTGTGATAGTAGACCTGACGCATTTAGTACACTTTAACATTAGGAAATTGCTTTGGGCAAAGACTTAAGGCGTCGGTCCAGATCCACGACCGACGCCTTAAGTATACTTTTGGCGTCAGTCCTAGATCCACAACGGACGCCTTAAGTATACTTTTGGCGTCGGTCCTTCCTCCACAACCGACGCCTTAAGTACACTTTAGGCGTCGGCTATTGTAACCGATGCCACAAGTGCTTGACTTAAGGCGTCTGCTTGATCGGCGTCAACCAAGGACCGACGCCTTTTGTGTTTTTCGACCGACGCCACTTTGGTTTTTTCTACTAGTGCATCCAGCTCCTCCGACAACTCCCTACACTTCCTGAGAACATTACCCGAAGGTGGTCTAGCCTGCCACACCTTCAGATCCTTCTCAATCTTCTTTTTCTGTTTTCGAACATCTCCAAACGTTCTCGATGCCCAATCTGAAAGTTTACCAGCACAATTCTGAGTTCGGGCCTCAATATCCCCCATCAGTAGCTCCGTCCACCCCTCCTGTACCACTCGAGTACATTCCTCACTAGAGAGCCACATCGGTTCGAATTTAAAAGTCCGCTTCGACCTATAATCCAATCTCCCTTCATCGGGCCTTAGCAAAATCGGAGAATGGCCTGAGTTGAAACGGATACAGTGTTCAACAATTAATCCTCTAAACATCGCACACCAGTCACTCGACGCCAAGAATCTGTCTAGCCTTTCCCGAATCACAGTAGCCGGGTCTCTCCCTCTCTCCCACGTGAAAACACACCCCGTATACCCCAGGTCCCGAAAAGAGCAAGTATCGATGGCATCTCTAAACGCGTCAATCTGCCTTTCAGCCCTGATCGCACCACCAAGCTTCTCGTGCATACTCAAAATTTCGTTAAAATCACCAAACATGACCATTGGGAGCGTCGACTCACTCCTAATTTGTTTCATGAGCTCCCAAGTCCTATACTTCTCCTCCTTAGCAGCCCAACCATAAATTCCCACAGCTCGCCACTTGGGAGTGCCATCATTGTCTAGGATATCCGCAACACAGAAATGTTGGTCGTACTTCACAATTTCAACATCAATACCCTCCCACCAAAAGCCAACTCCACCTGACAGCCCTATACTCGCCAAACATAACCCATTATCATACCCACACCTGCTTCGTACCGATTCCAAGTCGTGTTTTGACACCATTGTTTCCATTAAGAAAACAATATTCGGGCGATTCCCCAGCAAAGATTCTGGAGAACACTAACTGATCGGGGGTTGCCCATCCCCCGACAGTTCCAACTCAGTATTTTCATTGTTGTTCGCGGGGTGGCTGGGACACCACCTCCGCTACTGTAGATATCGAGTTTTCCTCTTCCAACCTGCTCCGTTTCATTAGCAAGTCACTCTGCTCATCGATCCACTTCCATGTCATCCCCAATCAACTTCCTTTTTGCTTCCAAAACAATGTTGTTACCCTCCTTCCTACCTCCCTCGTTGTGTGTTCGAGCGTACCTTTTAAATTTCCCTTTCTTCAATTTCGTAACTACACTGTCTTTGCCCACACCCACCTTACCAGTTCCACCGGGGCTCGCCGGAGATCCAGACCCCTCACCACCAGTCTGTTCCCCCAGCAGAGACAACGACAGAACCGGCTCAGTTGGTGTCAAGGCCTGTTGCTGCTTCCACCCTGCTCCCGGACTATGCTCGACTGTTTTATCAGCGAGCGAGGAGTTGCTCATGGCCTCCACAATAACAGAGACATCTTGGACCTTTGCCTTCTTCTTCTTGAATTTCTCCTCTCTTTCCTTGGTTACAAACAGGACACGAGCAGCCCCCCTGCTTCTCGCCTCCTCCTCTTTCACACCCTCCCCTATACTACTCTTCCATGGTGAGGCCACAATCCCCTTATACCGCCTCAAAGGGGCCGAGTCCTCATCCACCTCCTCACAATCACGCAAGCCATGCCCAATCCTACCGCATTCATAGCAGAAAAGAGGCAACTTCTCGTACTTGACAGCAAATTCCTCCTTTTTGCCCCCTCTCATCTTTATAGAAACAGTGGTTTTAAGAGGTTCTCTTACATCAACGCACACCCTTAATCGAAGAGATTTATCAACCCCTAGAGACCCGACCCATTGAAGTTCGCCCTATCAAAAGCCCCTAACTTATTTCCCAACATTCATGCATTATCCAAATTCGTCGTACCCTTTACCGGTAAATCATAAACCCTAATCCAAAACGGAACAAAATTGAGATCAATTTTGGGTAAGAAATTAAGTCAACTTCATCTCAAATAAAAAAAAAAGTCAACTAACGGTCAATGTAGGGGCAACTGTTAGTTTAGACGGAGAAACGTGTTTAGGTAGTCTTTCGCAAACTATTTTTATTTTAAGGTAGTGTTTTACAACTTTTTTTTTAAAGGTAGGGTTTTGCAAATCTTGGGCTTTTAAAGGTAGGATTTCGCAAAAACCCAAAGAAAAATTAGAAGGTAATCTCCTTACCTTTTAAAAACGGCTTAAATGCCTAGTGTTCACCTGTGAATAGTAACCTCCAAAACGGCAGCCATTTCTGTTGGCAACGCAGCCAAATTTGTGAAAACGGCACCCTTGTTGACTCTAAACGCAGAGCAAGGCTCATGTTCATCTTCAACACTAATCAATCGCGTTCATCCTCACCGTCCCTTCCTTATCTAATCTTGCTCTCTCGCCTCATTCTTTTCGGATCTCAGGTTCGTTGATTTCTGATTTGTTTTGTTTTTTTGTTGATTGATTTGATCGGATGATGTTGTGTGTTTATTTCAGTTCAGTTTTTGGGTTTTTATGTTAATTAGTTGATTTGTAGTATACCCACCTATGTATTTTAGAATGATTTTGGTATGAATTTGTTGGATTGTTGAATTATAACATTTCATATGAGTGACTGACTGTGTTTTTGGTATAAATTTGTTCATGTTTCACAGGAATTTCTCAAACAAAATCGAAAATCGGCCGATTTTTGGAGCATTTTCTGGAGGAGTGTGATTGAATTTTTAAGGTGGCGGAATCGCTTTTATTTGATTCATTTGTTCTTCCCCAAAATTTATTACCAATCTGATCATAAAGAGTACTAGTTTCCGAAATCGGATATGATTTATGGTTGTTTTTTCAGGTTTCTCAACAAATTACAAGCTCACAACCTCACACTCTTTATTGGATACTAATACATGAAGAAACTTCAATTGCAACTCCGATCTTTTTAATTTTCGCAGCGATTTTGATTGTAAGTCGATTAATCTCTTAATCATGCAGTTTCGTTCTTAAACGTGTTCCTAAAGACGGCCTTCTTTTTTTATTTATTTTTGGATGGATGTTTTTGCATATTGTTGGTTGCAGTTCAATTCAATTTGATCTGATGTATATGTGGGTTTTCCTTCTTATAATTTCCTTTCATTGGGTTTCTTTCTTTGTAATTGTGTAGTATTATCGCCGTACACTACGTCAAAAATGGGCTTCGAGAACCAGCATATGAGAACGGAATTTCCAAAAACCGATCTCTTATGTGTAAGAGAACGGGTCCACTAAAAACCGTTCTTAAATATAATTTTAATTAAAAGGAAAATAAGTTTTAAATACCTTTGAGAACGGTTTTCCTAAAAACCGTTCTAAAAGATGTGTCTAATTTGGGAACCACATCTCTTAAAACGGTTATTAGGGAGACCGTTCTAAAAGGATTAGCTAACAGAACGGTTTTTATCTACAACCGTTCTAAAAGCACACAATAATGAAATCAATAAATAAATAACTAAAATAAACCCCCCTCTCCCTCCATCAGCTCACACGCCTCTTTTCTTTTTCCTTGGTTTTTAATTATTTTTTCCTCTCACCTCTCTTCCTCTTATTACTTTCTCTCTACTGTACCTCGTCATTTCCGCCCCCAACAATCCAGTCTCTTCAATCTCTTTCTCTCTATTTCTCCTCCATTAATTTCTCTCTCTATTTATCTCTTTTGTTTTCATCAATTCCTTTCTCTCTTTTTATTTTTTTCTACAGTTCTTACCATAAACAAATTACACATAAAGAAAAATGAATTTTGTGAAGAATACTAAGGAAAACTTAATCGACAACAGCAAAAACGACGGCGATGGCGACGGCAACGACATTAGATCAAGGTTTGATATATTTTTAGACCCTTTTTTTTAATTTCAGATCTACTTTTTATAGTTTCAAATTCGTTTTTTTTTTTACTTCGATCTAATTGTTATTGACATTAGATCGTTTTTTTTTTTTTTTTAACTTTATGGTGTTACAAATTTCATTTTTTAGTTATAATTTAATTTTTCTGTAACTTTTTATCTAACTTTAATTTGTTTTTTTTTTTTATATTTTCAGTTTGCGTCAATTTGTTATGATTTAGTTTTCTATTTTTTTTTTGTAATAAAATGAAGCTTTATTCTTCATTTTTATTCTAACGCTTTAATTTTTGTTTTTTTTTTGGTGTGTGTGGTTACAACGCAAAGAAGCACAAACGTCCAGATCTAAAGTTGGGAGGAGGTGAACAAAACGATGGCCACAAGATTTCCGAGAAATTAGAAATAGTGTTAGGTTTATTTGTTTGGTTAGTTTTTTTGTGCATATGTAAAATTTGTCATGTATAAATTTTCAGTGATTTTATATGAACAAGATTTTGATGGGAGTTATATTTCCAATTGTAAATCTACTTGTTGTTGTTCATGTCGTTGTTATTGCTGCTGGTGTTTTGGGTGGGTTGGGAATCGTGGTTTGGGGGGTTGTTGGGAATCGTGGTTTGGGGGATTGGGAAAGGAGAAATCATCTAAAAAAAATATTTTTTTTTTTATAATAGGTACATACCAGAACGGTTGGAAGGGAACCCGTTCTAAAAGGGTTGCACCTTTTGAGAACGGTTTTGTTTATAACCGTTCTTAAAGAGTTTTTAGAACGGTTTTTATCATAACCGTTCTTAAAGGATATAAGAACGGTTCCAACCGTTCTCTTACCCTTTAAGTACGGCGTCCTAGAGAACGGTTCTTGAACCGTTCTCTTTAGCTTTAGCTGACCCGTTCTTAAAGGCCAAATCTGACGTAGTGGTAGCTGGAATTGTTGATCGTCGTTCTCCGCAATTGGCGGTACGTGTCTTTATTTTCGGGTTTGGTTATTGTTCAATTGTCTTGCTCTCTTTAGAATTGCAGCTGGTCATTTTAGAGGATTTTTATCACCTTTATTATGTGTTCAGTAGTTTTCTCCCGTAATAGGGTTGTGAAATTTAAGGGTATTAGAGAATGTGCAAAAAATGTTGCTATTGTAGTCACCAAATGCTCTCCCAATTCGTATTGGTGTAATAACAATTGAATTTGAAATCAATGTGAGTTCACCTTCTTATTTGATTACGCTTATAGATCAGATCATGGGATTTGTTAACAATCATTGAGAGCTGAAAGGGTAGAGAATAATGTCCACTGAATATGAAGGACTTGAAGTTTAAATTTTTCTGGTGCATCTGTCCCAAGTCGTTAGAGTACACTCAATCTTTCTTATATATGCATTTGAATGTAAAGAAATAAAATGGTCTAATGTGTGGCTGCATTTGAATTGGAAATTTGATATTTCAATCGAGGACATGAGGACTACATTCTAGGATACAAATTTTAACACCCGTAAATCAGGTGTACCGTAGTTTGTGTACCAAAGTGTATTCTACTTGAGGTGGTCCTCGACTTTTATGATTATTTCTTGCTTTGTTTTCTTCATTGTATAAATAATGGCAGAGTCCTCATGCTTACGTGACCAAAATTGTTTAGCATCCTCTTTAACAATGCATATAATTCTAAAATCTCTGATGTGTTGGGTACAATTGGTCTATTTAGGCTTCCCTGTAAAGGTTAGTTTTGTCCTTTTCCCTTTCTCTGCTTACCGGGAAAACTGACCACGAGACTCGACCCAGCTTTGTTGGGGCTACTGATTCATTGTTGCTATGATAGGCGACAAGGAAGTTATTCATATTGGTGTGAAGAAGTAATAACTAGGGAATAATGGGCAAACGGAAGGGTAGAAGTCGTGTCATCGTGTGTCTCGGGTGTACTTTTTTGTCTGTGCCTTTTTGGAATCTGCGTCGCCTGAGCTATAAGAGACGCCAGCTCATGCCAGCCTTTTCGACACCCAGATTTCTGCTCTCTTCACTTCAGAGGGAGTTGTTGCAGCACTTTCTTTTTCCTTTTAAAAATGTTTCGAGCCACATACTACTGCTGTCTGTGTACATTGTGCCCTTTCTTAGCCCCATCTGTGAGAGCATTCATCTTATTGTGCTCCTACGATGTGTACTGTTAGGGGAGCAAACTTGGACCTTTTTAAAGCCTTACATTATAAGTATTGCTTTGAGGTGTTGTAACTTGTAACCTTACTGACTTCTATTTTTAATTTAAAATTTATTATATCAGGCTGAGGAGCACTCATTTGAAGATTTGAGGCAGCTTTCTGATGCTTCAGAGTTCCAGTAAAATGAAATTATGCAGACACAGGGCAAATTGAGGTCAATGCGTGCAAAGCTAGCTATATTAGACAGGGAGATGGCATTAGCAATAATGTGAGCCTTAACTCTCCCTATCTTTTTAAATCCCAATTGTCTGTCCTCTTTAAGGGAATACGGGTTGTAGCTCTTAAATGAATGAAGATTGAAGTGCTAAAGTACAGCACATTTATAAATCATCATCTGTCAGTTCAAAATTGATGTTTCATCCACCTGAGTCCTTATTGTTTCCTATTCAGATTGGAAGTCCAAACTGAACTGATAAAAATTCAGAAGAGCCTTTCTGATTCATAGTGTAAAGCTTATGATGATGTTTGTCGCCGTAACTCTCCATTTTCTGAAGATGGGTTGAGACTCGTGGTCAGCTTTCCGGGTAAGCAGTCCATTTACAATCATATGAGCATATGTATGTTTGCTGGAAAAATATTCAGTGAACTCCAATTGAGAGTAGAAGATATCGTAAATTGTTAATTGTTTTTGGAATCTTTTGTATTATTGTTTTCCATTACAACAATATGGGCAAGTCCTTTGTATATACCTGCCACACAATGTATAAGTAATGAGTTTAGGTAGAAAGAAATCAAAATTGGATCGTATGTGTATCTGAACGAGGCGTAACGAACCCTACTTGGTGTGAAAATTGAATTCGGGTCACGTTTTTTTGTAAGCTATTTTGCGGGTTCATGAGCACATCTCAATGATTTCGGGTGTAATTTATTTAGATGTTGATTAGAGATGGAGTTCTGACTCCTTTTGATTTCTTTGTCTGGTTTTCCCATCTTTCTTTCAAAACTTTTTTACCTTGTGTTCAAACTTCATATGTTTTTTTTCAATATTTTTTAAACCTTTTTATCTATTTTTTTTGACGACTTCCCAAACTTCCTTTGAAAGTGTTTAAATACTTCTAAAAGGTTTACAACGTTTTCGAAATTTCATGGCGTACACAAGACGGTTACTAAATCATTTTGGGAATAAGGCTTGGTTGTTGTTGTTGTTGTTGTGTAATTTTATATTTGCATAATGGAATGACAAGGTAAAAAAGGTTTTGGCTGAATGAAATGGTTAGCATAGATAGCTGGTGCATATGAATATGTAGGCCTGCTAGCTGGGTGATAGATTGAAATGTCAAAGTCCAAGCAATATTTACTGACGGTTATCTCTAGCAGCTTTATTCATTTGTCATTCATTGTTGGAACTATGTTACACAATAGTAAGCCTCATTCTTCGCTGTAATTAATAGTGAAAAAATCGTAGCTTCTGTGTCTATAGGATTCACGGGCATGCAGTTTTACACAAATCAAAAAAAGAATCTGAGTTGTTTTAAGGTTGAAAATTTGTGGTCAAAGTGGTGCTAAGATTATACTAAGGTGCATGCACTACAATTATGGTCGGCTGCTTTAATGTATTCCTTCTCAAGCAGGTTAAATGTTAAAGGTTGTCTAAAATCGAGTTTGGGATATCTTCTGTTTACATTATGTGTAGCGTAGGGGAGGGGCACTAGATAATTTGAAATGGGATAGGGTAAAGACTGTTTTTAAGAACCAAAAAGACAAGAAAACATAAGAAGGCAGGGTAAGGGATAGAGTTGAGGAGGGAAATTGAGTTTACTTATTATTGACATGAACTTAGGAGTGAGAATATGTAGAAATTCATAAATCAATATGCTATTTCTCACCCATATTTCCATCTTTTGCGTTTTCAGGCCGATGAATTTGGATCACAAATGCAATGCTGAAGGTAATTACTTGATTTTCATTTTGTTGGTAGTTTAACTATTTCGATTTGCATTGTTTTTGGTTGAATTAATTATACATATATTGAAAGTAAAGAATTATGTTATTCTGGAATGTGTTGAATTATCTTTCCCCTGCCGTAGGATGACTCTGACTGTTCTTCTAATTTGACTAGCGTATGTTTGGTCCTAGATGGTCTGATTTATCAGACTATGCCTAATTTATATTGTTGGATTAATTTATTCATTCGATTTTGATAGAAAGGGTCGGATAGATTGTAAAACAAAGGTCAGAAGAGGTAGGTGAGTGAGGGAGGGCAGCGGAGATGATTCTCCATCTAATCAACGGAAAAAGTCGAATTAGAGTAGATGGAAAAGGGGAAATAATTTGCTGGTTTGTAAGTCAGGGCAATCTTTTAAACATCCTGATTTTATAGATGTTTTGGTAATAGTTTCTAAACATTAAATTAACCAGCTAATGTAGATTTGTTCACTTCCTTTAGAATGGCAAAAAGATGTTTTATGTTCCTTCAAACCTGCCATATGTAACTAGACAGAACACAATATTCATTGTTAAGGAGCTGATTTACAATGAGCACGGAGATATATTTGGGGTAGGAGAGAGATAATTAGGTCCGGATGTTTTGGCCTTTCCTTGGTATTATCGACCTCATCTTAGCAATAGAGTCATAGTCGCTCTGGATGTGTCGATTTGTGGCTTATTTGTTTGATAGCAAGATCTCGAATGCTAATCCTTTGTCGGCTACCTTGAAAGCAGGTGTCTGGGAAAGGGATAAAGAAGGGAAAAATGAGAGTAAGAGAGGGAGGGGTCCTTATCAGAGGCAATGAGCAACATTGGAGGAAAGCATAGGGGAAGGGGGGGAGGGGGGGAGAAGGTAAAGAATGAATGGGACAAGCGAAAAGATGTTGGGCAGCAATAGGGGGAGAGTGAATGAAGATGGTAGAGATAGAGATATAGAGATGGAGAAAAAAAATATGGACGAAATGAAACCAAGAAGAGGATGGAGATAACGGAATGCAAGAGAGGGGATTAGAGAGTCAGAACAATTGGATTCAGAGAAGATTGGAGTGAAAAAACAGTAAATGAAAAGAATATAAGAAGGGGGAGAATGTTTTCGTACATGGAAAAAAACAGTGGAAGGCTTGAAACAAAGACGGGGTGGGGCGAGGTGGGGGGGGGAGCTGAGGTAGAGTGTTTGGTATGGGGAAAATAAGACACGGGCATGCTTTGAGGAAGATACTGAAGAAAGAGGAGGGCATGAAGACTGTAGAGAAGATGAGGGTAAAAAGGAGGTGGGTTGGGAGATAGGGTATTGGGATAGGAGAGGCAAAGAGGAAGAAGGGGTCCAGAACTGTGGGGAAGAAAAGATGGTTAAGGGTGTTCTTAGAAAGACATGGCATACAATAAAACCAACAAAGATAGAATTAAGCAGGCAGACTTAGGGCGAGGGTACAGCCCATTAAACCTAATAGTGGCAGCATTTTTTTTTCTTTTTTTTTTTAAAGGTAAGCGTACAAAGGAGGGGTAAGCCAAGTGACCCTTCTATCCAGGGTATCACCTAACTTATCAGTAGAAATAAAATAAAAAAACTTAGGATCGCTAAAACAAAGAGAAGGGGCATAATCCTGAAGATTAAGAATAGTATGCCCAATAGAAGGTAACCAATCAGCTGGTCTATTTGCCTCGCTGTAAAAACAAAAAAAAAAAAAAAAAGAAAAAAAATAGTGGCAGTATTTATATGCATCATATACCTTTATACATTAGATCTCCAATATGAGTATTTTTCATCGGCAAAGAGAAACTTGCAGAAAATCAGGTTGCGTGAATGGATATGTTTAACCTCGCGGACAAAATTGGGTATTTGCATAGTTGTGAATATAAGATACACAGTACACTACATAGTGAAAAATTTAACTTTGATGTAGGCCGTAGACTTGGCTTTGGCCTATGCTTATCTTTTGGAGTACGTGGTATTGTTCTCTGTAGGTTGCAAAGGAGCCTCAATTACGTCTGTTGACTTCTCTAGGACTTCAATTGTACATTGAAGAAAGGCTTTGCCTCTTTCTAACTTCAGTTGAATCCCTTGGTGTCCAACTAAATCTTCTCGTTCTTACTGAAATTGTAATTGAAGAGTAAATGTTAAAATGTGACTAGACTTATTTCTTTCTAGCTCCGTAACCTTGGTATTGTTTGTTCCCCAGCTTAACATAGACCCTTGGTGAAACTTTTCCCTAAACGTAAAACACATGGGACTTAACACTGAAATTCGTCTAGGTTTTGAGTAGCTTTAGTGCATTCTGCCCCCCTCAGCTAACCCTAGCCCCGGGCCTTCTTCTAACGTAAGCTCCAAGGCTTCACACCAAGTCTTCACTGACATAATATGCCCCTTCAACAGATATGGTAGAGGCTGCGAGGAAGTCAGAAGTTGGTTGGTTAAGTCTGGTTATTTTTGGGGTGTTTTGTGGGTGATTGAAATTGAAGTTGGCTACACCAATCACCGTGATTGGTGTGCCCCTGCCAATCACCGCACAAAACTCCAAAGTTTTGTATAAAGTGGGAGAAGAACGTGGGTTAGGGGGGACAAAGTAGCAGATTCCGGGGCCCACGCGTAGAAAAATAAGGGGATGTGGGGATTTGTTTATTTGAAGGGAATTTTTTTTTTAGGGTCTTATTTGAAGGAAAATTAATTTTATGGAAATGAATAATTTTATGAAAATGAATTATTTTAAAAAATAAAAATTAATTTATGGAAATTAAAAATTGAATTTGTGGAAATAATATGTGGGAAATATTCTTTATACCAAATTACCCAACAATCAAATCCCTCATTCTCTCTCCTCATTTCCCATAATATTTTTAATTTATGGAAATTAAAAATTGAATTTGTAAAAATAATATGTGTGAAATACTCTTTATACCAAATTACCCAACAATCAAATCCCTCATTCTCTCCCTCATTCTCTCTCCTCACTTCCCATAATATTTCTACCAACCCAAAAATAAAATCTCACTAGAAATTAGGTCAAATTTTCCCCAAAAGTTGCCCAGATTTTCCCCCAAATTCGCCCAGACTTTACATCAAATTTGCTAAGTCATCACGAATTAGTGAATCAAAACTTTGAAATTCACTCAACCACAAACACAATCATTTTAACAAAAAAAAAAAACAAACACAATCATCAACCAAAAATACGAAACCAATGCCTCTCCTCCGCAGGCACATAGCACCGGCAATCACACCACCAACCAATCATCATTTCATACCATATATGACATTCCGACAACCATATTCAACTCCATATATTCAATTTTTAAACAACTATATACCATTCCATTTTCGTCATATACCATCTCAATCTCTGATGACGTTCCGACAACTATATTCACCTCAATATATTCAATCTCCAAACAACTATATACCATTCCGTTTTCGCCATATACCATTCCTTCTTATTTCCTTCGTCCTTCTGCTTCCTCACCTACAAAACTCCATAACCATCCACCTTCAACCCGGCCCAGCACACCACCGGCTTCGCCGGCGGAGAAAACCAAAAGACACCCTATGATGGATGGGGTGATTGATTGGGCGTGGTGAACCCGTTTGGGGTGTGGTGTTGTGAAGTGGGCGAAAAAAGGGTTTATGGTCCCACTTCCCGGTGCCGCTAACGCGGCACCGGAAAGTGGGACCCTAAACCCTTTTTCCGTGCTCGTGGTCGGGGGGAAGGAAGGTCGAAGATAGGGTAGGTGGGGGTGGTTATGGCTAGAAGTGAGAGATGAGATAAAGAGATTGGGCAAGCATTTTAACACTTGATTATAACACTTTACTTTTAGGAAATAAATAATTATATCACTTTATGTAAATATATGTATTTTAATTATATATATGTAAATATATGTATTTTAATTAATTTATGGAAATAAACCAAAATGAAGAAATATTTGTAATTGATTATTTTCCCCATTCTCTTTTCCTCAGTCTTATATATTTCTTCATTTTGGTTTATTTCCATAAATTAATTAAAATACATATATTTACATATATATAATTAAAATACATATATTCACATAAAGTGATATAATTATTTATTTCCTAAAAGTAAATTGTTATAATCAAGTGTTAAAATGCTTGCCCAATATCTTTATCTCATCTCTCACTTCTAGCCATAACCACCCCCACCTACCCTATCTTCGACCTTCCTTCCCCCCGACCACGAGCACGGAAAAAGGGTTTAGGGTCCCACTTTCCGGTGCCGCGTTAGCGGCACCGGGAAGTGGGACCATAAACCCTTTTTTCGCCCACTTCACAACACCACACCCCAAACGGGTTCACCACGCCCAATCAATCACCCCATCCATCATAGGGTGTCTTTTGGTTTTCTCCGCCGGCGAAGCCGGTGGTGTGCTGGGCCGGGTTGAAGGTGGATGGTTATGGAGTTTTGTAGGTGAGGAAGCAGAAGGACGAAGGAAATAAGAAGGAATGGTATATGGCGAAAACGGAATGGTATATAGTTGTTTGGAGATTGAATATATTGAGGTGAATATAGTTGTCGGAACGTCATCAGAGATTGAGATGGTATATGACGAAAATGGAATGGTATATAGTTGTTTAAAAATTGAATATATGGAGTTGAATATGGTTGTCGGAATGTCATATATGGTATGAAATGATGATTGGTTGGTGGTGTGATTGCCGGTGCTATGTGCCTGCGGAGGAGAGGCATTGGTTTCGTATTTGTGGTTGATGATTGTGTTTGTTTTTTTTTTTTTTTTGTTAAAATGATTGTGTTTGTGGTTGAGTGAATTTCAAAGTTTTGATTCACTAATTCGTGATGACTTAGCAAATTTGATGTAAAGTCTGGGCGAATTTGGGGGAAAATCTGGGCAACTTTTGGGGAAAATTTGACCTAATTTCTAGTGAGATTTTATTTTTGGGTTGGTAGAAATATTATGGGAAGTGAGGAGAGAGAATGAGGGAGAGAATGAGGGATTTGATTGTTGGGTAATTTGGTATAAAGAGTATTTCACACATATTATTTTACAAATTCAATTTTTAATTTCCATAAATTAAAAATATTATGGGAAATGAGGAGAGAGAATGAGGGATTTGATTGTTGGGTAATTTGGTATAAAGAATATTTCCCACATATTATTTCCACAAATTCAATTTTTAATTTCCATAAATTAATTTTTATTTTTTAAAATAATTCATTTTCATAAAATTATTCATTTCCATAAAATTAATTTTCCTTCAAATAAGACCCTAAAAAAAAAATTCCCTTCAAATAAACAAATCCCCACATCCCCTTATTTTTCTACGCGTGGGCCCCGGAATCTGCTACTTTGTCCCCCCTAACCCACGTTCTTCTCCCACTTTATACAAAACTTTGGAGTTTTGTGCGGTGATTGGCAGGGGCACACCAATCACGGTGATTGGTGTAGCCAACCTCGTGTAGCTCAGACTCATTGTTGAGGTATGCTATGTTCCGCTCAATGCTTATGAAACGCTTTTTAAGTTACCTAAGACTAAAGTTTATATGCTTCCAAATAATCCGAGATGATTGCTGGTTTTTCTTTCGTCCAACTTGCTTCTACAGCTCCGTTCTCTATGATTTAATTTGGTCAGTTCTAACAAGCATGTTTAAATTTCTTCACCTGCCATTTTATCTAATTCCATTTTATCTAATTCTGCAGTTCTCAGGTTCTTAATCTCGAAGTAGTTGCTGCAAGTTGGTCCCCCCCCCCCCTTAGTTTAAGCACTTTGGTCTGCATTGTTCCGTGAGTTGATTTCATCTCATTGGTATTAAAGTTATGTTCCACTGGTTTATCCTTGGGCCTTTGTCTTACACAGTTTTGTTGATTTGGTTACAACTATGTATTCATGGGTGTGAAGAAGGTTTTTTAGGAAGTTCTAAAATATGGTTTCATTCTTGATTTTTGTTTAGTTTGGCTGCTCAAATTTTAGTGTATAATTTTTAGATCTTATTTAAGTCTCCTCTTATCTACTTTGATCTATTAAAGTTTGCTATGTATTTTTGGAGCTTTGTGGGTGGTGCTTTTGAATTCCTGTCTTATTATGTAGTACAGTTAAGAGCTTAGCATGTAGAATGGATGTCGTTTATTGTTTGCGTTTCTCATAGTCGAGGCAGATTTCGTTATTAGTTGGTTATTAGTCGTATTAGATGATATAGATCTCTCTTGATTTTAAATTTGAGAGTGTAATGTTTTGGGAAAGAAAAGGCAGGAGGACATAGGAATGGATGCTAAGAGGGATGAACGAGAAATGAGAACCCAAACAAGGGAATGAAAGAAAGATACGGAGTGGGTGAGTAGAAAGGAAGGAAAAAGTAAGAGATGGGGGGTTAGGGGCGAGGACATAATGAGATATAGATAATGCAAAAGAACATGGCAATTGCAGTACCGTGAGTATCAAGTTGTACCCTTTATTGAACTTCTTTGTTCTTATACTCCATTTCTAATTCATGTATAACAGATTCGCAAACAGTGGGTTCAAAGAGGGCATATCCTCACAAACTTCAACTTTTGTCTTACTCCTGTATAGTCGATCCGTGGAGCTTCCCTTGCATTTTGTTGTTCCGAAGGCGGTATTATGTCCTCCCGAGACAAAGAACAAGTTTGAATTTTGCTGTTATTCCCTCCTTTCTTTTGTTTTGTTTTTTTCTCTATGTTACAGGGTTGTGAGTCGCGACTTCTGCGGGAGGCATATCTTGCTTCTAACCATGAGATGCCAAGAGAATGTGTAGGGTTTGTTAAGATAAAGAAGCAAGGGATGGAAGACTCGCAAAGAAGAAGCAAGTGATTGAAGTGATAGTAAAATTGTGAAAACTATTCGCAAAGTTGTATAGTGTAAAGTGAGATGTCACTTAATTTACAATATATTGAATCTTATGTACAATATTGTCATTTTGCAAGATTATTTATGTGATGCCTAAGTTTTAAGTTCTTGAAACACAATGTGCTTGTTTGCCAAAAGTAACTACGATCGACACAAAAACACCATGGATTTGGAAGAATAGTACCAAAGTCGTGGCAAATAAATACGAGAATCGAACGCGCGGCCCAACAACTAGTCTTACAAAGTAAAATTCCCAATTACTGTAGTTTCAATATATAAAAATTAAAGAAAGTAAAATTCCCAATAACCGTAGAAAGTAGAGTTGGCAACCTTGACCCGACCCGAGAGACCCGACCCGACTCACCCGAAAACCCGACCCGATTGGACCCGAAATTGTGATCACCCGAACCCGACTCGACCCGACCCGATAACGACCCATGACCCGATAAAACCCGATAATGTCC
Source organism: Spergularia bocconei (assembly GCA_963457585.1). Taxonomy (NCBI): domain Eukaryota; kingdom Viridiplantae; phylum Streptophyta; class Magnoliopsida; order Caryophyllales; family Caryophyllaceae; genus Spergularia; species Spergularia bocconei. The sequence continues at coordinate 8,152,175 of OY734958.1, forward strand.
AACCCGACAATGACCCGAACCGACCCGTAGTGACCCGTTATCCGACTATGACCTGACCCGTTTGATGACCCGATAATAATTAAGCTTAATAATGATCCAAATTAGAACAATTTAGTATGCATATGAATGGTTTTAACTTACTAACTAAATAAAGTCCCCTAATTATGCCAAAAAACGAAAAAATATTAACCAAAACTTGAAATGACGCGGATTAATAACCATCAGTAACTAAACCCGATTATGACCCGACCCAAAACCGACCCGACCCGACACAAAATTTACCCGACATGACCCGAACCGAAAGCGACCCGAGTCAAAATCAACCCGATCCGAAAGTTCATCTCGACCCGCCAAGACCCGAACCCGATATGACCCGACCCGAAACCGACCCGACCCGCCCGATTGCCAACTCTAGTAGAAAGTAATCTTTACGGCCTCCCCTAGGTCTAAATTATATAGAAAGTAAAATTCCCAATTACTGTAGTTTCAATAAACCTTCAACAAGCTCAGCGAACACTCCCCAGTGTGACTAACTGACGGTACATCATCTCCTCTGGAGAGATTTCGAGCAATTCAATCAAAAGTCCTCCAATTTGACAGGTAAATATTATCTCTCTCTCTCTTTTTTTTTCTCAGATTTCTGTTCATTACTATTGATAGATAAGATGGTAAATTTAAGCTTGAAAAAAATTGGGCTAAATTGAAGTCCAGATTATATGCTCATGTCTTACTTACTTGATAGCGGTCTCATCCTAATATACTCCGTGATCATTTGTAAAGTTTGGGTGGTGATTGTTGTTGTTGCGTGACACAGAAATTGCTGGTGCTGGTGTTGTTGTTTGATTTGAGATTTTGGGTATGGAAGATTTGCAAAGAAGATACTATAATGTTTCCCGGGATGAATTGAACAAGATATGGGAAACTTCCCAATATCCGAGTTTTAATCAAGGAACTTTTGAGACTACAGTAGGTCTTCTTCACACTAGGAGGGAGAATGAGAAAATACGGGGTAGGATAAGTGTTGTGTCAGGCCCGTTGATTCAAATTGTTTCTGTTAGTGTTCAAGCTGCTGATCAGAAGCCTTCTAGTGTCTACGGGACAATAGAGCTGGAATGTCCCACAGAATCAACGCTGCTGCGAGTCTATGATCGTGATTGTTCCGAGCCTCAACTTTTGGGACCGACCCGTTCGTTAGATCTCATATGTCCCGATTGTCCGTCTGACTTGTGTTTACCCGCGTACAATACAAAGATTGGGGTAGATATTTCTGATGGGATTGAAAGGTTTGCTGCAAAATTTGATTGTGTTGAGGATACAAGTAAGATGGAGGATGTTAGAGTGGAATATCTTCGTGGTAAACATAGTGCCGTTGCTCTCCGTTACATTGTCATGCCCTTTGCTGTATACGGCCGCTTAAGCCTTTTCTTCTACCATCCCTCACAACGGTCCCTCCATCTTTTTGGAAAGATTGTCGCCCGTTATGGCAATACATATGATAACTGCAGTTCCGTAGAGTGCACACTCTTTGAGAAAAATGCTAATGAATCTGATATTGCAATGATCGATGGGAAAGGAAGTCTCGAGTTATCCAGGAGTTGGATAGCAGTCCCCGTTTACTCTTCTCTTGTTATTGATCTTCAATTGTGGGAATTTGGATCCAACTCCAAGTTTCTTGAAGAAACGGTTGAGGTTCGAGTCAAAGATAGCAGAGTCCCTAATCCCAAATTCATGGTCAACGGCACCCTTGTCATCTTAGATGTTGCGTGGTTTTCGCCGAGGCCACAAGGTGCTGTTATGCCACAGCCTTGGTATGACCTCAACCCTTATTAACTTTCTCTATAAGTTGCTTTGTATTTGTCTACTGTTTTTGAGGGGTACTTGTTTTGGTCAAATTTGCCGAAAATCAGGCACATTAATTAAATTCTTCTCCGTGCTTCTAAATTATTCTCATAGCATATATGTTTGCCTAAATTTAATAATGTTTTTATTTCTTCTTTATAATAATACCATTTGTTGGTATAATTTTAAAATGTGTATGTTGTCTTTTCAGGCAATTATCTCCGCACATGAGTAGAAGGCCCATATCAGCTTCGGCAGTAGAGATCTTTTCTGTCTACATGTGCCGTAAAGGGGTTGGAGCATTGCAGCTTCATGGTTCCATTGAAATATTGCGAGGGAAGAACTCTTCTTATGGGTTCAAAAAAGAAGCTGGGGATGCGTTTATCTTACCTCAACATTGCAAAACCCTTCCTGTACTTGATGGACCTCGACTCTATAGTGAGTCTGAATCACTAAAGATCAAAGTCGACATTAGTGATATCTATGACCGTTTTCACGTCAAAGGTCGGGCAACTTGGGATAATAGAGATCTTCAATTTGATACGGATCTTCTGAACACACAGGTGTGCTCGATATTCCAAAGTGATTTTGGAATCGTCGCAGTTCATTATTCAGTTTTTCCGGAAGCCGTGCAGGCTAAAATAGGTGTTGTATGCACTGCCAAAAGTGCACCATGTGTTATGCTTCCTCAAGTCTCTGGTTCCATTGTTGCCTATTACAATAACTATGACTATATGTCTGGTTACAACAAGGACTATTACCGCGTGATACTATTTCAAAAGGACGGAGATAGTGCGGTAAGTACGAGTTCCGGTGGGGTCATAGCTCTGGATAGAGCTACTGTCGTGGTTCCGCTTAAGTCTACGCTTGTTATTGATGTAAATCTGAAAATCGGAGCCAATCATGTTCTCATGGAGTCTATGGCATTTGATATCGGCAAAACTCACCTCATGTTGGAGAACAATGATTATTCCGTTGGTATCCATTTGAAATGGGTTGAGGTAGATGGTTAGTTTGGATGAAAAAACCATATATGCTGGAGATGGTCGGAATTATGTGTAAGGTCATCAGACGATCTTAATATTATGTAATAGTATGACTTCAATGCTTATAAAGATAGATTCTGCATTATTCCCCCTTGACTCTACATTCAAACACTGACCTTGAGCATCTATTTGCTGCTTAAATTTATCTAGCAGGATGTGTATTTCTGAATTCTGATTGCTAAGCCAAGAAATGTGTTGGTCAAACAACAATGTACAAGCATATTTTCATGCCCTATAAGTAGGGAGTGTATTTGATACAATGTTTTTTCTTTGAACTTATTTGGGTTTGTGTGAACTTTATTTCCTATTTATACTACCGTCGACAAAAAAAAAAAATATCCGAATTTTGAGTGCAAGTAAAGTATTAGACTACATCCAAAGCTTCAAAGGGTCCAACTTAGTTACCTTGATTGGAGGTTGCTCTGTCGTGATGATGGTGCATACACAACACAAGGCAAATAGCTGTTTTAGTTTCGTTGAAATTTTGCAGCAAAATATATGTTTTCCACATGAGATGCGTACTTGTAATTTCTAAGCCAAGAAAAATGTTGTCCAAACATGTTATGATGAATTAATAAGGGAACTTATCAAATTTTTAGTCTCTCTAGTCGAGGTCTTTGGTAGCTCCCCGAACACGACTGTCTATGCACAACAATGCTTCTGACTCTCCAGGAAGCTGGTTGTAGACAGCGGAACGTTGCCTTGTAACGCACCAACCCTTCAATTTGTTGCAACCTAAGGCAAGCTGAAATCCACGAAGTAAACCAGAGACAAGTACATTGGTCAATAAGTATATATCTAAGCATCCTATGAGTGAACTTTGGTCTTTATATTCGTATATTGGTCGTATCAGAGAGTAGTCGAAGATTTGGAATTGGATTTGGAATCTCCAATTGATAGTCCTGTTCCCAAAAGCATCCAAAATCACTAATTGCTAAGTTCAAGTAATTTGGTGATCCGCGTAGCAAAGCATATGGTTATACGGGTTCCGAATCGATCCATGAGTCCATGTGACCATGACTAGATTATACCTGGGAGCAATTAGCAGGGTTCAACACCACATAGCGGAAAGTAGCTGCCATTGTTTTACACAAAGTGTAAGGAGCGACCATCCAGGGGCTAGTTTTAAGGATCAAATTAAGATTCAGGAACCCGAATAAAAGTGAGGGTTTAATTAGGAAGAAGCTAATAACTCTATTACAGTAAAGATTCAGGCACGATACATATTATGCACAACAGTTTCTTCAGCAACTTCACTTTGTCAAAAAGTCATCCAGGTCAATACAGCTTCCTTGCCAGCTCCACACAATCACTATTCCCGCACAATGCTGCAAAAAATGGCTACAATTTAGCATAGTTTTGGCGCAGTTTGGAATACCAAATTAAACCACACAAAACTCATCTCACGCATAAAAAGCAACCAAAAATAGAGATGCAAATACAAAACAATATATCACTTCACAAGTTCACTAGCACCCATTAGTATATATAGAAACAATAGAAACACAATCGACGCTCATAGATCTAGTTTTTAACATCTTATTAAGAGAAGTCATAGCTCTACTCCAAAAACACATTGCTAAGAAGGAACTTCGCCCATGTGTGGTGCTGACAATAGGTCCTAGCAAACATGGTCCTGAATAAAATTCTAAGCCAGTTGCCTCTACTCCATTATCATCTTCAAGGCAACCAAATGTAGACTAAAAATGACAAAAGATTATACTAATCTACTCCTTGATACCTTGTCTGTTAGGCCGTCAAGGCCATTAAAAATTTAGCATAGTCTTGAAGAGTTTCGAGTTCCAAATATAACCACATGCTAATCTCACGCATAAAAAGCAACCGAAAATAGAGAAATGCAAAGCAATATCAATTTCACAAGCTCATGTTGTTCAGCCTTAGTTCTAGAAGCACTTCACAAAGTCACAAGTTCATGTTGTTCAAGCACCAACTAGTATAGAAACACTATCTATGCTCGCTCATGGATCTAGCTCTTCAACTTCTTAAGAAGAGCAGCCAGAGCTCTGCGCCAAAAACACATTACTAACCAGAAACATTGTCCATGTGTGGTGGTGATTATAGCCTCGCCACATTACAAGTATTGCATTTGTCACACAATGTCCACAAGTTGATATCCTTGTTGCCAAAATTCATTCTCATTTTGTCAACAAACTTTTCATACTCCCGAGTAAGTTAAAACTAATTTTCTGCATTCCATAAGATCTATGTGACCTTCATGTGCTGCAATACGCTTATAACTGGACTTGATATCTCTAAAAACTTACTCCTCAATAAATTTGATAGCCCTACTCTGACGGAATGACACCAGAACAGAATGGTAGCAGTTTGTCATCGATATAGTCCAAGACTTGTCGACTTGACACCGCACAGGTGAGAGGAGTCTTCAGATTCGATCTCGCCCCACATTAAGCATATGAGTGAATGATGATAATTTCTAGAAATAATGGGACATGGTTGCTATCAAATGCCCTCTCTTAAAGGAGACAATCAGATCATAAAATAATGAAAGGGACACAAAATTTAGCGTCGCCACATTAGAAATACGTCACACAAGGTCAACAAACTAATACGGAGAAGTTCCAGCTTTGTCACAAATATAACGTTACTCCTTTAGCTCAAAAGAAAAAATTGAAGCTAATGTAGTGGTAAGGTAGACGGTATGTGCAAAAACTAATTTTACAACTACTCTAGAGCAAATGCATGAATCGACGCTGAAGAAGCAATATCTATAATCTTCAAGAATCACCAAAACGTCAAAGGTGGATTCAACTAGGACGAAACAGACTCTAAAAATTTGTGGTTTAGTAAACATACAGCCATACAAATAGACCACAGTGTCTACCTGATATATAGAAGATACTGACAAAGTGACAACTAGGATATGAACAGATCGGAACGTTGAACCATTAGACCATGCAAGCCAGGACACAATGTGGGTATGCACATCAGTACATTAGCAATTAAACTTAAGCCCAACATTCAAGCATGGAAGAAGGTGGTAAATATAAGTGGGATGGAATTATGCAATGCCAACTCCAGATAAGTACATGGCTCTAGTGAAGGGTCTAAAAATATTCCATTTCGCCAACTAACCAAACAAGCTAGGCCAGGTCTCAATAGTGTATGCACATAAGCACTACTCAATCTTACTCCGCATTCATACAGTGGATATACTGAAGACAAGTGTCCAAAGAATAAATATTGGACAAGTTGAATTCAAACCCTAAAATCAGTGTTGACTTGCCCTACTTCTCCCTAGCTCTAGAAAAAGTATGGAAATTGATTACTACCCTATATCGTACTTCATCACCAATTCACCATGCATAAATTCAACGGAATCGTTTGATATACATTAGTAATAGGAAATACGGAAGGTGACGATATTGATATTATGGAGTAATATGGTCAGCAATATTACCATATACGTAGTTAACGAACAAACAAACAGAAAGAAAAGAAACAAATAAGTAGGAGAACAATACTGAGTTAACGACTGAAAATAGGTACAGGAAGCAGGGAAAAAAATACCTCAAAGATCTAGATTGAGAGTTGACCAAAAGACGATGTCGACCTCTGATTTCGCGAACAATGGCATATTCATCAGGCAGTTCAGCCTTTCGGAGTTGAGACGCCAGAGTTGACACTAGTTTGTCGAGGTCAGTGCTAGGCAAAACACCCAAAGAGGCGCGTAAAGTCCTAACGGAGCTAATACCACAATTATCGGCGTATTGTGGAAGCAAGTCACAGAACCTAGCATTGGAAAGAACCCAACCCATCCATGCTTTCGAGAGTTGACTATATCTCTTGATCAAATGCTCGACTTGCGGTGGTGCAGGTAGACTAACATCAAGGTCAACAAAGGAAGCGGGCAAAAGCGGAAATATATCTTGTTGTGATCTTGATCCCGATCCTAGGCGGTAGTTAGACTCGGCAGCATATTCTCTTGCAATTGGGGTGGACAAAGAACGAACAATTGTAGTTTGGACGAGTATAAGACGGGTGGCTTCACAAAGATGTACCGCAAACACCTCAACGGCCCTTGCAACAGTCCCAATATCAAACGAATCCATATCATCCAAAGCTTCAATCATAGCTTTGGGGCCGAGGAGTTGACAAGGCGGCTTGCCGTTAGTGTATTGTGCAGTCCTATCTAACACGTCGTTTTGATTACCAAAATCAATAATAAGCTCCTTATCCCGGAACTTCCTCCACCCAAAAAAATCACCAGAATAAAAAGCAAGGATATAGAGCGTCTTCCTTGAGATTAAGAATTTCTTGGATTTCTCTTTATATATGACCTCAATCTCAATCAGTGGAAAACCAGCAGTACAATCAATGGACTCAATTCCATCGAAGTTGAAACCATGGGCAGTACAGTAAACAGCTATCCACCAGAGCAAATTGCTATAGTTAGCAGAAACGCTCGCTTCATCCGAAAAGATCCATGTCTTCCTCTGATTAGGTGGAATGTCAGAGTACTTGACCCGCTGTGAATTTCCTCCATCCAGCTTCCTCTTCTTGTTCTTCCTATCATCATCTTTACCCATCGATCAATCTGAAAAATGAATGACCAACATCAGCATAATTTTATCACCAAATAACCAATCCGACAACAAATGGAGAGAAATTCGATTTTGTACCTCAACAAGCAATCAAACCCTCGAAAATTCAACCTAGGCCCAAAATCGACACTTCCAATGACCAAATTTCGAAAACCCCCAATTACTGTTGGGGTCCGGGTTGAAAATTAAAATCGGCGATATGGGGTTTTGTGGTGATTTATACTACTGGAGATAGGGTGGTGGATGATGAAATTGTAAGATGAGGGTGCTCATTTTTTTATGGGAGTGGACTAACATTATACACAGTGTACAGTGTACACGTAATATAGTGGGGCAAACTTTCACTGGGGTTTAAAAAAAATTGTTTTGAATTTAAGTGTTTATCAAAGAGGGGTGTACGTCGTTACTTTTTAATGATAGGGTAAGAATCGTGATTGTGCGTGACGGTTTTATGGGTAATAAACAGTAACATTTTTTCGAAACCCAAAAAAATTGCCAAGGCTCGAACCGTCATTGCGCATGGTGGTTTTACCAAAAAAACAAAAAATGGCATTGTTCATAAAACTACCACTCCGCGTGGCGGTTTTAGACTTGTTAGAATTTTTGTGGTTTGCATTTTGGTTGTTGTTCACTACAATATATTCAAAACAAATTAAATTCATTCCCAATCAAATGATATCAGAACTATCCAAATAAAAATTTATGCATCTAGTCTACTTCTTATTGATTTGTCTATATTCTATTGATTTTTCAACACTTCAAATCAAATTTAATCAAATCAAATAAAATCAATTCAAAAAAATATGATCTATCAAACCACGCTCAAGTGAATTGTGATATTTCAAGCTATATATATAACAACTAAGAAGTTAGAACCATCTCTCCCATCATCTAACATTTACTAGTACCGCCACTATCTTATTAGCCTCAACTTTACTTCACAATTACACATACACATATAGAATGTCTCTTTCTTCCTTCAGGATATTGTTCTTCCCTTTGCTCCTCCTCATTGTAGTACCTTTGGTCTCAGGTAACCCGTTAACAACTCGGTCTCTCTATTCTTTATCGTTCTTTAATTTGTGCGCTTTATAAAAAACCATTGATTAGGCCGCAACCATACATATATAACCCCTTTACGGCTAAATCTAACATTACGTTCTTTGTTTGTATGCAGGAGATGATGATTTGCCACCGGAATGGTGTGTTGTAGATGTGCAGACACCAGATGATGTATTACAAGGAACATTGAATTGGATATGTGGAGATGGAGGTGCAAACTGTACTATGATCCAAGAGAATCAACCATGCTACTTGCCTAACACAGTACAAGACCATGCTTCTTACGCATTCAACAATTATTACCAAAAGTTCAAGCATCAAGGTGCTAGTTGTTACTTCAACGGTGCTGCCATTATCACTTCCCTCGATCCAAGTATGTTCTTTCTCCCATCTTTACCTCAAGTATCTATCTTAGTACTGCATCGCTACCAAAACAGTTACTTTTGTCGAACAGATCCTACGACTTTAATACCATGTTGCGTTATTATAGTATTAAGGTGTAATTATATATGTTGCCCGGGTTTCGCGTAAAATAGAAAGATAAAAAAAGTTACCCGGATTCTGACCATCAACTTAGACTTTTGACTAATGTGGTTTGATCTTATTATTGCACTGATGTCTGATAATTACTTGACTTCATAGTAACCTTATGCATGATCATAAGTGACATATTTTGGACAGCAACCATATGTTGAAAAACTCTAGTGTATCCGCATATCATGCAAGTGATGCAACCCATTAGCCACACTTGAAATCGTCTAGAACAAGTGTCACTGACTTAGTGACTTTAGCTTATTAAGAAACGCTTAGTAACAACAAGAATACCTCTAACTAAGGGTTTCGTGCATTAGTGTCTCACTGTCATTGCATGTGACATCTTTCCATCTCTTTAATCAATTGAACCGGTAATTTTAAGTAGACAGCCGTACACTAGAGTTTTCGATAAATTAAAGTTAATGGAATTATAAAACACTTTTCAAGTCATGTGTATGCCCTTTTATGCATGGAGTTGATCAACTTTAGAGTTTAGAATCTAATTTTTTTTTAAGGGAGAGTTTAGAATCTAATTAATCTCAAATAAAGGAAGAAATTAAGCAAACAAGAAGGAAGATGGTTGAACGGATAAATGAGAAAGTAGGAACTAGGAAGGCCTCATACAACATCACATTCACATGTGATTTAGCAGACAAAAGTCAAGATTTAGAAATAGCATGTGAATGGAAAATGGCCATCCTGTCACATGCTTATTATTTATAAACCCATCTGTACTATTTTGTTTTCTGATCTTAACACATTTAACATTTATCTTCTTTGCACAACTAGCTTAGCAAGTAGTGTACGTGAGGACAATTTCATGCATTCTGATCAGTCACTGATTCTTCTGCTCGTATACCTCGATTTATGCGTGTCATCCTTGCGCAAGGGTCATGTTTACTCACTTGCTGATTCTTCTACTTTGTATTTACCTGCAGGTCACGACAACTGCCATTTCGAATCTCTTCCTTGAATTCACTACTTACAAGCTAAGTCTGGTTAATTTACAATCATGCAATTCTTGGTCTGATCGATCTGCTTCAATGCTCAGAAGATTTTTCTTTTGTATTCAATCACCAGCTCTCATATGGAGTAATTTTTAATTCATAGTAAATTTTATCTCATACTGATCAAACGCCGTGTAAAATCTGGGTCAGGTATCCCATATACTGTGCTTACCAAAGGTTGAACACATTGTTATGAACTGCAATGACCTGCATTGGGGCATTTGTATCTGCCCTGCTAAATTTCGCCATGGAATTATATTTATTTTGCAGAAACGATGTAGAACCAAACCACTTCAATGATTACACGGGAATGTGTAAGAGAACTTAACCAAATTATTAAGGTAGAGCAAACAACGGGCCACACTACAGTTCGCATGTTCAATGTACAGAGCATGGTGAACCAAACAAGACATCGCCTTTGGCATACAGGAATAAGCAAAAGTAATACTTACCTAAAAGATACCTATAGAAGTTTACTACACCAGAATAACTCACTTTAAGCCACATATAATCAGTCCTTATACTATACACCACGGTGTACGGTGCACATGGTGCACCGTGACACGTGTCACCGTCCCATTGGTGGGCATAATAAAAAAAAAACTGCCATCAAATCCAGATATAAAAAGCCCAAAAATTATTTTTCTCTCTCCTAGCTTCTCCAACCCACCCCGACGCACCTTCCCAAATCCCCACAGCCCAGCCACCATCTCCGGCAGGCCTCGACCACAACCCAACTCCGACCACCACCATCCCTCCATTTTCTCTCTCCTCATCCATCTCTCTCCATGGATCTTACACAATTAATTCATGGATATTGTGAGGATTCTACATGGATAATTGGAATAATGTTCAGGGATTTAATTGAAAAACTCAAAATCAACTTCCCAGGATTCAACACCATCACTACCACCAATCGAACCTCCTTCTCCGGCGACGGGCGACCTCCGACGCACCCACCCAAACATTTCGAAAATCAAAGGTTTTAAAAAGAAAATTCACCAATTTCAAAATTAAAGCTCATGGATATCATATGAGAAGTTGCATGGATCTTATAACTCTAATTCATGGATTTTATAGATAATGTTCATGGATCTTATAGACTATGTTCATGGATGTATGTCGAAAATCATGATCCATGACACAAAACTATATAAATTCATAACTAACCTGGCTAAGATACATAGATAATGGAGGCTGGCGACGTGGGAGGGCGGCGGCGGCGGTGGTGGACGATGGTGGTGGTGGTGAGCAACGTGGAGGGAGGGAGAATAGGAGAAAGAAAGAAGAAAAAATGGTGATCAATCATGGTGGGAGGGAGAGCAGAGGAGAGAGGAATGAGAAGACAGAGAGAAAATGAAGATTTTCATCTGCGGGAAGAAGGAAGGAAAGGAGGTGAAGTTGATTTTTTAGCTTTTTTTTTTTTTTCTGCCCGAGCCAATTGAAGCACGACACATGTCACGGTGCACCATGGGCATGGTACACCGTGGTGTACCATATAATTTGCGACATATAATCGACTCTTCGTTGTTCTACGACTTGATTCACACAATTAGCAGAACAACCTGCAACAACGTTGCTGTATAGTCATGATGCTCCTTTATTATGCAACAACAGCAGAATCATATGACTAGGGATTACCACAGTGATTGGATAAAAACAAACCCTGTACTCCACTATTGTTTGCATAGTCATGATCCTTCCAAGTCAGTTTGTTTTCTTCAGAAAAGCAAGCTAGCCCAGCCAGCTATGAAGGCAAAGCCACCAATGGGCGCTAGTGTCGAGTACTTTCTGTCTTCTAGAAGCGCCACAGCATAGCACCTGCAATATGATCAACTTGTAAGAATATTAGTCAAATGAAAACGTCACTGTACAATCTGCTGTGGACTGCATATATAACTGAGGCTACAATTAGACTGTAAACCCATGTAGAAGCACATCCCACCAGAAATCATACTCTTATGTAACGAATAGCTGCTGCAGGCCATACCATTTGATTAGGTTCATTGGGAAAAAGAGCTCTCAGAAATATGATAGCATGTTAGGTTGCATGATGCATGTATGAGCTACACAATGTAGTGAAGATTATATTTAGTGTTACAAATTTACAATTAACAATCATTTTCTTTAGACATGTTCGTTACACAAACTGTACAAGTGTAAATAGCATTACTTCGAGACATGTAGCAAATTGCAACACCTCAGGTATTCAATCACGCTGCTCTAGTACTCAACCTGATACTCCTCTCTCCCCCTCCCCCTCCCCCTCCCCCTCCCTTTCATATATATGTCTACGAAACGGGTGTATCGAATTGCAATAGTTATTCTATCCAACTAGCCATGCACTCAAAGTTACCAAGTTATATTGTTAAAGGAACCATCGATCATTTCAAGAAAAACGTTTGACCAAGTCGAACATCTTTCTTCCCCTCCCTTGTGAAGCTAATCTGCCGACAGCTTATTCTTACAGAATGTTCGTGACTCTGGCTGCTTTCCCCTGTCAACTAAGAAATCCCAGTTTCAAAACTTAGGAAATTGAATCTCACTTCCTAGGACGTGATCAGAGGAAATGTCATCCCAGGTAACTATTTTCCAATGGTATTATTGGTCAAAAAAGTGCCAGAGCTCACTGAGCCAGTGCGCAATGCAACTGCAAACAGTACAAGAACTATGACTATAAAAAAGTTTTTCATAAAGGCTGTTAACATGCTCCCAACAGTCCTCGCCTCCTTGATTCCATATAATTGTCATCATACCTACCCCAAAGCCTTCAAAAACCTTCTACTCCAAGCAGGGAAAGGGGGATTATAAAAATACACAACCTTTCCCCTGCAATACCACAGCAGTGTCTTTTGATTGACCTTTAAGCTTTAACCAAAATTGGTTTTAAGAAAATGAATATGGAGTCCAGAAAGACTAGAAGATTATCAAGATCAAACTTAGCTTCCAGCCCTCTGCAAGTACATTGCCTTCATTTGGTGAAGTATAAATTAAGCCAAAGTGCACTGTTTACCCAGCTGCATGCTATAAAATCCACCCTACCCATGGGCACAGGCCACCCAACTTATTTCTGATATGAAAATCTGGCAATTTTACAGAACTATATAGTGATGACTGGCGAACACAAGGCTCACCTCTCGAAAATCAAATAAAACTTTCAAAAAAAAGCTGTAGTTTTTAACCACATAGGCAGCTTGGTCTTGAGCAAAAACTAGTGAAAGCAGCACAGGTTATAGGGTGCGCAAATTGTGCCTGGCATAAGGTCTCATAAAATTAAGGGGCAGTGCACTGCCAGAGCATTCATACTCTGGTATAGTCATCCTAATCTAGTGGTTTCCTGTGGAATAACTGGAAGACTACTCCTTTCAGGAGTAACTTCTAGCGTTTCATTCAACTTTTACAGGGCATACTCGTCAGAGAAAAGAAAAAAGAAACTCAAAGTTGCTGAAACAAGTCAATTACAAGGTTTCTGTAACTTTTCAACTTCATCAATTTCCTATATGAACTCTGTCACTTCCTTGGCTCTGAGTCCGTGGCTTTGGTTTATAGGAGTATGGCTTACTTATGTAGTCTTAATTTTTTTTTTAAAAATGTAACATCCTTTTAAGAAAAGTGCAGATTTATGAAGTCAAATATTTAGGGGCCCAGTACTAGTTTCCTGTACAGGGCCCCCAAAACTTCCCAGGAAAAGCTAAGTGGAATCATTTACCAATCAACCGCAACACCTAATCATTGAATTAAAATCACGACAAAAACCAATTCCGTTTTGAGTGTTTGATGGAATAGTGTGAATGAGCTTCCTTCCAAGAACAAGCCTTTTTTTGGGGGCGGGGGCATGAACACATGATATTACCATACAACTACACTACCTATGGGTATGAGCATGATATATTCGTGGCAGGACACAGGACAAGCAATAAGCATACAAGAAACAAACTTCTAATCAGAAATAAGCAAATGTAATGCCTTAAATTGTGGGATGACAAAGACGATAAGCATAAGTAGGAGACACCCACAGTATCACCGGAGCGCCTCCTGCCTATAGCGAGGTTAGGGGGGTTGGATACAACACAGAATGATCAAATGTAGTGCTTAGACTGCCTTAACTTCACTTAAATGGTACTATGCAAATCTCGGAATATCGTGTTGAGAACATGATTTGAACACAGAGTAAGGACATAGCTGTTCAGTGCAGATCAACTGTCTGTTGCTCTTCACAAAGACCATTAACCACAATTAGAGAGTATATGCTACATCGAATGACAAAAAAACAATGCACCATGTCCCGTAAAAATATCCAGCACATAACACATACATGACACAGTTGGACCAAGAGCAGTTCAGGTTTATGCCTACAAAGGGTTTGAGAAGAGATTTTACCTAAATAACATAGTCCAATAGATACATCATAGTAGGAGTTGGTCTATTGAAAGATGTTAAAAGAAAAAGGGAATCTAAACTGGAAGGTTTCTCACTCTCCAAAGCCAAAACAAAGGTCATGGGGGCCCTGGCCTGGAGCAATAGGGAGAGACGTGGCCCTAATTGCCTTGCAAGCTGCCACCCTAAAGGAAAATCAATAAATAACAGGCCAGGTGTGGGTATAAAACAGCAAGGTTCAGACACCGGATAAGAATGATAAGTCATGCAACCAAAAACTCGGGAAAACTTACAATCCAATCTCACTCGTAGTAAGCAACCCGGAAATGTGAAGTACAATCATTCAAGTTCTTTATATATTTCGGGTTCAAACATTGCCCGCAAGTCTAATCATCCGGTCACCTACTCCTCAAAATGCTTTATTATATATTAAGTCCCAGTTCACTTGTTCTCTCGAGAGTTCATACCGTAGTCGCAAAGCAGCTTTTTATTGATAAAGACGAATGAATTCCATACGATTCATTTCATCAATTTGATAAACTTAACCCATTTTCCTTCACCAAAAACACAAAAAGAGAGAGAGAGCACATAGAATATCTTGTAGATACCAATTCTAATCCAAGCGTAACAATTGTTTCCATCTCTGAGAAGGTGGGTATTTCAGCCTGTCCACACTTCTTTTAGAAATGACTCTAAACGGCTTACTGTGGAAATTTCTAGCACGAAAAGGAACAGGTGCTCTAAAACAAGGAGGAGCCGAGACACTACCAATTAGTCTCAGAAGCATGGGGCAATATATCATTACACAACAATACTACCTAAACTCTTGGCATAATAAAACCACACCAGACACTCTACATGTAATAATTTGGCAAGGAAACAAGACCAAATTGAATTCTGATCAGAAAGAAGCAGTAGACAGCAGGCATTCGTAGAAGATCGAGTGACATAATTAAAGTTAGAAACCTGACATGAGAGGGATTACATGTTTGGGCACAGATGGCTGATCTTAATTTAATGAGGATGTGAACATCTCCTAACATCCAAATTGATATCTGAAAATAGTCCAAAGATGAAAAGCCCAACAACTAGAGCCCTATGTCCACCCACTCCTTACCAGTTACTACTACTAGACACTGAAGCAATGCAGTAACACATTGGACAGTTTTTAGGTGTTTCACATAAAAGATCAGGAAGCTGTCAAGGAAACTCATATGACAACGACTTTCCCCATATCTAAAGCTTTGCCATCTAACACAGACCCAGCCACAAACTCGTGCAGCAGCTGGGAATCGTTCACAGTTATGCTCACTAACCACAAGATCATACTCACATTTTCATCTTTATCACGCCACAGAATACTAATCGGAGGTTCATAAAAAAAAAACATCACCAATCATTACTTACTAAGTGAAAAATCACACCAAAAACCTAAAGGAACAATTCTTATTCCAGAAATATAACCAGTAAAACAATTACTAGCAATCACAAGAAGCCAGGGCTGAAAAACTTACGATCCAGAAAATAAGACTATTCCGGCACTCATATGACCTCCAAACTGCAACAAAGAAGCAGAACTCATCAGCAATTGTGAAACAAAATTCCAACACTAGACTAGTCTAGGGTGAGACAGCTTAACAACAAACAATGTGAGGCTTTTAAATTCATCAAATGTTCGATAAGACCGTCCTACAATAGAACGCAAATAAACTATCAATAGTTTGGAGTGATTTCTCAACTCAAACACTTGTAATTCTCACCCTATCATACCCAAGTTTTCGCCTTTACAACAAAAGGCTGAGTCTTTGAACAGGTATATTAATATTAACCAAATAGCAGAAAAGCAACAGCAATCCAATTAGAAACAGATACATACAGTGTTGGGATGACTGGTGATGGGGGCAGCTAGCAAAGCAGCAGTGTGCACCAAATGATACAAAGAAGCTGTCTGCCAAACCTATGCAACAAAACAATGAAAAAGGAGCAGCAATATTCACAATTGGGTTCGACAAAAAAAAACAATGAAATTGATCAAATTACAAGAAAAAAAGAAGTGGGTAAGTTTGAAATGAACCTGTTTATAGGTGGATTCTTTGGGTTTGAAGCCATGGGCACCATATGCCCCCAATCCAACTGCCAATATCCCTACAAAATTCCAACAATTTTTAGCACATAAAATTCACTAAAAAAATCATAGTGTGAATGATAAGGAAATGGGAAATTATTACCAGAGAGAGCAGCAGCTTTGTGCCAGACACGAGCGTCCATTATTTGTGTTTGTGATCTGACGCCCAGGTTTCTGAGCAATGCTTGCTTTGTCATTTTCTGTCTCACAACTCCGAGGTTAAAGTCAACTCTTTAGAGACTTAAAGACTGAGATTGTACGAGTGTATGGTCTTGACCAAGGCTACGATTACGGCTAGGGATTGTAGGCTTACACCGTTACACGACTAAGGTGATCGAATTGGGACTGTCCAATTTCGACTTATAAATTAGCTGGATTAAATTCGAGTCGGTTAGATGTCTCTAATTTAACGGTAACTCATGATGACTTACCTTAACCAATATAACTAGACCCGACAAAAATGACTCATACCCAAACATTCGACCCGAAGTACTTAACCAGAACATCCAAATTTGTCTCCTGCATTATCAAACATGTGGTGCACGCGTCTGAGACCAAGCTGCGTGAGCAGTCTTATTTGTCTCTGGCTTTATCAATGACCCTCCTATATACACATACTAAGGGATTAACGCGGCGATTTCAAACATAGTAACGCAGCCACACCCGTAAGGAGAAGAGAGAGTCCCACTTGATAAACTCAAGGAGGTTCCATCCTAAAGCCAGTTGGCAATAGGAGGAGTAACTCCTTGGTTTATAAGGTAGACAAATCTCTTCTCTTTTTCCAATGTGGGACACTCATATGTGAAGTATTTTGGGTGTACTTCAACAGCACTGAAAAAAGGGATAAATTCAAAAGTTACACAAATGTACGTGAGACACACAGCTACGTATGGTCCGAGAGTGAGACCATCGTATTATTTGCGACGTAACATTTTGTCTAAAGATTTTTTCTTAAGTGAACATTATGTGTAACTTGATGTGCATGATGTATAGTTATTCGATATTTTGCAAAAACATTGTCCCTTGATTGTAAAACCTCGTACTTTTGGATACTAGTATTTGTTATCAGTTAGAACTTAGAATTTATTTCTAAGTAAGAATTTATTTTCATAATTTTATTTATTACGGAGTTTTTAAATAGATAAAAAAAAAAGGGTTGTTTAATGCATGAGCAACTTAAAAGAAAAAGAATCCTTTCAAAAAAAAAAAAAAAAAAACTTAAAAGAAGGGGAAAGAGATCAGATAGCAGCCATAGCACATCAAAACATTCTGCGCAACGATTTGAGGAATTCTAACACATCAAGTAGCATTGGTGATAACTTCAATGTTACACCAGCAATGACTATGAGAAGCCGGCTTCTGTAAGAAAAAAGTCAATCAATTAAGAATTGAGATTGAGGTAAAATGCTGCATAAAGCATAGCACCCACTCAATGACTAATGAACCCTCCAAAATCATTAGGGTTCAAAAGTTGTAGATTGGCTTTTGAACCACCAAAGCTAATTCTAAATTCCTATGGTGAACCCCTGACCTAAATATAAGATATGATATGATATGATATTCTCTATGAGTATGTTATAACAGCTTAGACAACAGACGATCCGAAAACAATGCTTATACAAGCATCCATCTACAGGTGTGTGGTGTGTCCGTTTTCATGTCTCCGCATTACAGCGCTTTTCTTCAACCTCTACCCCATTTACCTGCTTGAGTTGATTGTCGCAGCCCTTCTCTTCAACCTGCGGTTCCTTTACCGGCTGAAGTTGATTGTCACCGCCCTTTTCTGCAACAAGCGTTTCATTTACCAGCTCAAGTTGTTTGTCACCACCCTTTTCTTCAACCTGCGGTTCATTTACCGGCTGAAGTAGATCATCTGGTGTCGCAGCAGGGTCCAAGTCCCAGCAACCTTCGGGCAAGTCATTGACTTCCTTAAGCAACCAAGATGGAACGGGGTGAGAGAACCTGACCATCTCCCTCCTTGTGATCCACTGCACTGCATCCTTGTCCGTTTTCCTCCTGTATACAGTCTTGTAGCCTTCTACCTTGACAAGCGGGATAACAGACACACCATAATCTTCGGAGTAATCATTAAGAATCTCCACCATTTCATATTGATGTCTGACATCGTATGGAGTTGACCTGTTCCAATCCGGTGACCAGTTTCGGTATACAGCCCATATGTCCCCACTTCTAGGAAAGATCCTAACACATCCTCCCCGGCCTGCCCTCTCCTGGGTTAACGGATGAGAAAACATGTTGACCTGTTGAACGATATCCGTACTGGTTGCCCTGAAGTGTCCACAAGATTTAGTAAAACCAGAGTCAATCCAATTCACTGCTCCAAACTCGGTGTCTGTTTTAGAGCCCAAGTAGCTTATGTGGATTTTGAATGGATTTACTGAAAGAATTTGTCGTATCAGACAATAAAGGCGAGGCATGCCATCCTCTTCATCATACAGTGCCCATATCTGCTTTGGCTGGAAACAAACCTCTGTCCTGTCCTTGTCGAAATCATGGAAGTCAGAGTCAGGAACTGTAAGAGTTACGGGCCCAAGTTTCTTGGGTTCCAAATGGGAGACACCAAAGTTGACCTTTTTCCTGGCCTCTCCGAGTTTACCAGCTTCGCTTTGAGGGTTTTGGGCATTTTCAGCGCTGAACAATTTTATCTCTTCCAACGTCTTCTGGATTGCCGTTCTTGCCTTCGCGATCAATAAGCCCCTAATATCAACAGTTGGCTCAATAGGCCGCCTCGCCGAAGATTCGTTAGTGACAGAGAACTTGGGCACAGTGCATCCATTCCCATTGGGGGTTACTCCTTCTGTAACAATCTTACGGCCTAGATCATTGCCATTCACAACTCCAACTTCGACCTTTCTTCTCTTATATGGCCGTGTAACCTTTGGGCCAGATGGCTGACCACAACCAGCTGAACCATTCCCTGTTGAAGTCACTCCTACTTTTGGCTTCCTGCCAGGTTTATTCCGATGTCCATTACTTTGATAACTCTTATCAGCAGTTCTGGTATATCCATTATGGCTGGCATAACCAGTAGATGTTCCAGGACTAGTGCTCCACTGAAATGACACATTAGAAACATATTCAGAGCCATGTCCAGAATGATGGGTAGGAATCCCATTCCCTGAGACAATAACAGTACTTCCAGGAACAACCGTCACGTTGTTATATCCATGACTATTGTGCCCATTTTCAGGCGCAAATGACCACTGCGTGGGAGAAACAGGGTAAGCACCATTTATTGGAGCTGTTCCCAATTCCACAGCCATAAATGTACCACGACAGTTCTTACAAGAAAGTCTCTTGTTCACGTACTTCCGAAGATATTCATATTGAACCTGACACGACGTGCAAACAGTCCAAAAGGTAGGAGGAACAAAAGACTTGCCACTGTGGTCAGCAAACGAAGCTGCAGGCACTACTGTAGAGGTCAATTGAACATTCCTCTTCCGATCATATGAAGCTCTCTTCGCCTTATCTGACAGATGAGTCCACGCCTCAGATACAAGTCTAAATGCCCCATCAGCTCCCACTGTTCTATTCTTATCTGGGTGTATCAGCACCGCCAGTCGTTTATACTGTTTCTTGACCATAGACCTGTCAGCAGATGGCTTCAGCCCGAGAACTGAATAAAAATCAATCTCTCCATTAACTTTACCCTCGGTAGCAACATATATGTCAAATGTTGCAACCATCTGTGAAATGCCCTCTAACTCGGGATATATCATTTGAGCTTTCAAAGCGAAATTCTTGGCACCCACAAAGTCCTTCTCAGCAAACCGCTTCTCAGCATGCTGTTTGGCTACAAGTGCCTCTTCTTTCTTCGATTCCATGTCAATACTCAAAACCACAAATTCAAGACTTCAATCAAAATTAGGACCACAAACAGCTCCTACACACTGAAAGCGAGTGACGATACCATCTCATCTCTACATTGTCTGCACTTAAATCAAACCCAAATGATAGAATAAGACTCCATAAAAGAAAAACACCAGACATCATATCCAGTCCTTTTCAGTTGGTGAACTAGTAAAATCAACCCACAAAGACCACATAATCCCATTCACAAGAACAACATAAGTTCCGAAAATCCAATACAACAAAATCACAATTCTTTCAAAATGCACAAAACAGGCATACCAGAAACATCACATTCCTCAAATTCAGATAAAGTTTCACACTTTAACGCACCAACATCTAATCAAAGTCGAACCAAGTTCCAAAGCTACCAAATTCCCATGTCTATCTCAATAAAGTACATCAAATCCTCAATTTCAGATCTAGATGTGAACATCACGCAACATATAAACAACCCAATTCAACCAAAAACCCCAGTCTGATCAAACTATTTACAGATATTCAAATTACAGCAGTCAAAATCATATAGTAGCTGAATTTCATCACAACAATCAACAACAGGTAAAAACCCAACACATGAATTTACAAATGAACCAATAAAATTCAATAAAGTTGTCAACTTTCAGCAAGATCGCAGCTCTAAAAATCAACAGTAACAATGTAACAGAACCCCAGAATTTCAAAACCTTAAAACCCAACAAATAACAGAAATTTATCTATTTTAACTGATAAATTTAGCTAAAAAAAAATGGAAACGTAAAATAAAAGTTTACTTCAACTTACTGACAGTCCAACAGCAGAGAAAAATGAAGACACCATAGATCCTCTTCAAGACTTCACCAGATCAAAGTTTTAACCTTTTTTTTTACCCAAATCTGTGACCAACAAATTATTAATTTTTTTTTTAAAATAAAAATCCCAGAAAAACCCAGTTTTTTTTCTCCCTTTTTATCCTTAATTAGTCCAAAAAAAATCAAAGGAGCTAGAAAAAAATCATAGAAGAGGTAAAATGAAAATGGGTATTTGGGTAAAAAAAAATTGGGGAGAAACTCCGGCCACCGGACGGCAGGAAGAGATTAAAAAGATTCTAAATGAGAGAAAAAAAGGGGAAAATAAACTTACCAAAATGAAATAAAAATGATAACTTTGTGTAATGTTATAATCTGGTTAAAAAAGTAAGCGCAGTTTATGGTATTTATTTAGTATTTAATTGAAAGGTATTCTAAAATGCACACTAGTGTGTGATGCGCATACACCTATTAAAAAAAATACAAAATATTTATTAACAAAATTATTTATTATTTATCATTGATATTGTACTATTTGTATTAGTAGACTTTTTTTGGGAGTAAATTTGGTGATGGGTAGTTTTGTCCATCAAAATTATTGTGATGTCATTATATTATAATGAAAATGATCATTTTTTTTTATTATTATGGTAAGCAATTATGCAAATATATTTCTATGCTAGTCTGATTTGTTTACTTTATTTGTCAAGTTTGGTGGCCAATAAAAGGACACACATTAATATTGCCATTAATTAAAATTTCAATTTCAATCCTCCCAATATCTTGTCATAATAATCCTTCAAAAAAGTTGATATATTGCAATCCTCAAGATAAGCTTGCATATTGGGAAATTTACTTATTTTAGGAAGATATCAACAAGAACATGGAGTATTTACCTTCTCAAACATTTCATAATGTTGAATGTTTTTCACATAACTATAACAAATGCTATTATGGCTTCACATAGCTATGTTTGTGTAATTGTGTTTGTGTAGTTGTGTTTGAGGCAAATGGTGTATAGCTAGGCAGTCATGGGCATAATGCATATCAAGAAGAGTAAACACCCCATTGTGTAATTTGTGTGCATCAATTGATTGAAAAATGTAAAGTTGGTAAATTGATCAAGCTATGTTGTCTTAAGCAGTGATCTAGCAAAATTGAACTAATTGGTTGTATTACTTGTATATGAAACCTATAATGCATTTTGATAACATGAATAAGGTCGAATACCATCTTGACCTAAAAAGTCGTTTGAAAAATACGTATAGTGACTTTGTCACAACTCTAATGTTTAGTTTTAAGTCAATGTTTGCACCATATATGTGTGAAGTATTTAATCCATTGGTGTTTTGTTAGAAGCGTGAATGTCACATTTTGAATATGATAAATCTCTTGTTGCAATTACTTTGGTTCTTGTAACGTAGCGGTTTACCTCAAACACACATCAGAAACCATATACTAGTATGAACGCCATGTCCAAGTTAATTACACCCCTATGCAAATCATCATTTCAAGCACATATGATGATATGAAGCTTTTCTTGTTAGTTATTACAATTAGTTTTGCAATAATGACTCAGATCGATATTAGTGAATTTAGAGTTGCGTAGATGAAAATAATTTAGAGCTTTTCACGAAAGGCGGTACAAGCTCAATCCTCCTGAATTGCGTAAAATATTAGACGAGGTGGATCCAAACTCGACCCTGATTGACGTGATTGTAGAATCTTCAAGGTAGCGATTTATGAATTTTAGCCTTTAACCCAATAATCTTGACTAACATAATCAAGCCCCAACTTTGAGTTTAACATTGGTCCAGGAGTGAGTCGAGTGACCATAACTCTAATCCTAGTACGACAATGCATTCACTCACCCCTGAGTCCCTGACCCTATGTAAGTACATTGCAATAATATGAGAAACAAGCATCCTATATTGTCTTTCGATAAGTTCATCTTTATTGTTTACTTAAAAACAAGTTGTGGTGATAGCAATTTAGACCGAGTAATCGAGATAAATGATCTATTTGTTATCCGTATACCAAGTAATGGTACATCCACTTGATCATGAGGCAAACTGAGTTTGAAACTAAACAAGTTTCAATACTCGTTTGGATTTGTAACCATCCCACATTTTATCACAAGAAACTCAATCTAAATTTTAAGAATCAAGTATTTCTACGATTTCATTGACGGTCGTGGCGGATGATTCGAATTGCCAAATTTTATAAGAAAAAAGAAGAGTAGGTTCAATTGATGGACACCCTTGTTCACCTGTTGCGTAGCCGAACTTTATTTCTACCGAGGAAACGGGAACAAGACGATTGTTGTTGCCTTTTTGCTGGACTTTGGTCAGTTGGTGCAGAGCATGGGGAAAAAGATCCCGAGGCAAACTGGACTACTTTGAAGTTCAGTGGGCCGTACTGAGTCTTCGAATGGGGCGGGCTTTTGTTCAGTAAAACTATGCTTGAAAGGCCCACTAAGATCTCACTTGAAAAGTTGAAAGCTGAAACCACCAACTCACCAAGGCACCAACCACTTCAAGTCTTCAATCATGCAATCACCACAAAATAAAATAAAATAAATCAGCTACGTACATACATAGTACTTTATCCCACATTGGAAGACGAAAGATTGATAGCAAATAGTTCTTAGTTTGTAACATATATGCATGTGGCTTACTCCTCTTATGGTGGCATCCGCTCCTACTCACTTGTTATCTCCTTTAACAAGCTCACTTAGAGCACGTACAGTGGTGTGTTTCAACGAAATGGAGAGTTAACTCTTGAGCAGAGAGGTGAGAGAAGAAGTTAACTATAACCTCACAGTGATGTGCTTCAAGAGAATGGAGAGTTAACTCTCCATCAACATTTGATGTAGCTAACTTTCCATTTGCAGCACACAAGTAGCTAGCTACAACTCTTACTCCTCCCACATACCCCACACACACTCTATATAATATGTTACCAAATTACGGTAATCAATCACGATTTAAATATTTTATTAATTTAAAGGTTTTTTGCGAAACCCTACCTTTAAAAGACCAAATTTTGCGAAACCCTACCTTTTATAATAATTTTTGCGAAAGACTACCTTAAAACAAAAATAGTTTGCGAAAGACTACCTAATCACGGTTTCCGTCCAAGTTAACACCATTGACCGTTAGTTGACTTATTTGCACTCTAAAACATCATCCCCAAAAATCGATTTTGAGATGGTAAATTGGGGGAAAATGTGGGAAAGTGAGGTTGGAATTGGGGGAAATTTCTCAAAATCGATTTTTGGGGATGATGTTTTAGAGTGCAAATAAGTCAACTAACGGTCAACGGTGTTAACTTGGACGGAAATTGTGATTAGGTAGTCTTTCGCAAACAATTTTTATTTTAAGGTAGTCTTTCGCAAAAATCATTATAAAAGGTAGGGTTTCGCAAAATTTGGTCTTTTAAAGGTAGGGTTTCGCAAAAAACCCTGAATTTAATAAAGTTCGAGAATAATTAATGTTCAAAAATAACTTTTTTTACTCAAAAAATTATTTTTTATTTTTAAAAAAATAATTTTATAACATAATATAATTTTGATGTCGACTTATTTTATTTGATATTGAAAAATATCGAACTTATAACGATGTTTTACGAGAACATAGTAAAAGAATGAGTGGAAAATGAAAAAATGTGATAAAATAATTTTATCGGGTCCACTAAAGGTGAGGTGGAGAGTTAGATAGGAGAGTGATAGTATTGTGAGGGTGAAGTAAGGTATTGACTCTCCAAGCAGAGAGAATGTGCTGGAGAGCTAGTGCTTTATGGAGAGTGCGCTTCAGCGTTGTACATGGCCTTAGCTCGTCATGTCTATGCTCACTATTATCTTTTCCTATGTAACAGTTTTTTTTATAAAGATGTCCCGAATAACAGTTCGGAAAAACTTAGGGCTCGTTCGGGATCACTGTCGTTTCAAATTTTTCATTTTTCAATCCTTGAACTTAGTTAAATAAGTTGCAAAATAAACTTTAAATTGTTGTTACTATAATAGACGTATGGAAAATGACAACTGGAAATAAACCACTTATTCTGGTTTCAATTTCCAGGAAATCGAAAACCAAAAACGATATCAAATAAGTCCTTAGCTGTTGAAATATCATAAGTATGCAAACATCGTTAAAATATATAGTGTTTGTAAAATTAAATGGAAAGAAGAAGAAAAAAAAAATGTGAAATTCTATTTCTAACTACAAAATGCTACTTCCTCCGTTTTCTTTTGTTTTTTACGTTTCATTTGAATTTCTCTCATATATTCAAACGAAACATAAGAAACCTAAAAAATGGAAGTATTTAGTGTGGTAATCCACAAAATGATACTAAACAACTATCTACTACTCCAAATGCGCTCAAATACTACACCACCAAACATGTGTATTAGCATTCTAACTTTGTCAAAATACTATTTACTACTTTTTAGTGTTCTCAAGGAAAAAACAATTGTTATAATAATATTATAAGATACTTAGTTACAAAAGTGGCTCTTGTTACATGATATACCTTGTTATCATTTAAGTATTCTTTGCGATCATTTTAGTTTACTATTACCACACAATGATTGTGATTTTAGAGCATCAATTGTAAAATTAGCTATAACTTTAAAGTAGCACTTTCACAAACTAAATTAAGGTGTTCTAATCATAAACGAACTAAAATGATCACCAAAAGTCGTATGATAGATACTAAAAAGGGTCACAACAAAAACATCTGAGGTGGTCCGATAATAAGTTATTGATCATATACGGCCTCATACAAGACCTCTACATTTCTATCGGGTAAGTCATGTATGTGTTAGGTTGGTTTCGAATAAGGTCATTATTAGATCTAGCTAGTTAATTGGTGATTGTCATTTAATCGTGCCATATCAAAATTAAAACATCTATCACAAAAATATTGGTTGATTATCAATCTTTTTTTTTATATTTTTCATTCATAACTAATATGAATCCCCATCTACAAATAGGTGTCATCAAGACCAGTCAAGTAATAAGATATACGAGTGATGTGTAATCAAACTTCTCTTCATCCTAGCCTTGGCTCTTTTTTCAGACTTCACATAATTCGAGGGGAAAAAAAAACTAGTAGTTCGGTTGTGCAAACGTATAGGTAAATTTCTACCGATTGCTAAAGTAATAGCGTTAGTTGCATTGGTTAAAGGATTCAACAAAGTCTTGGTGCAAGCAACAAAATCATGTCGTCATACCAACTCACAACTTTATTTACTCTAACAAGTAACAATTTACCCAAAACAGTGGAATGAAGAAACTTCAACCATCAACATATCAAAATGTATGTATATGGTACGGTGCTCCGTTAACATTTTTCCTCTAATTGAGTTTGACGGCGGAGGGTCTGTTCAACTAACATGTACAACAACAACGACAACAACCAAACCTTATTCCTAAAATGATTTGGGGTCGGCTAATATGAATCGTCATCAAGTAACCGTCTTGTGTACGCCAAGAAATTTCGAAAAACGTTGTAAACCTTTTAGAATTATTTAAACACTTTCAAAGAAAATTTAGAAAGTCGTCAAAATAAATAAAAAAGTTTAAAAAAATTATTACAAAAACATATGAACTTTAATTTGAACACAAGGTAAAAAAGTTTTGGAAAAAATAGTTGGAAACACCAGACAAATAAATCAAAAGGAGTCAGAATAAGTCCTCCACATGGATAGAGTCTCGTCACACCCCTATCCAACACCATACTCTATTCAAGCCCTAGGAAGCTCATATCACTTCTAATCACTCTCGTCCAAGTCATCTTGGGTCTTCCCCTACCCCTACTAATATTATCACTTCCCCACCTTTCTACTCTTCTAACCGGCGCGTCACTAGGCCTCCTCCTCACGTGGCCATACCACCTCAGTCGGTTCTCCATCATCTTATCCCCTATGTTCAACTAACATGTAAACGTAACTAATTGGTAGCAGGGCAGGTAACTGTTTGACTAACATGTATCTGTTTTGGGAGCAAGTAGCAGGTATCTATTAGTAGTTACTTATTGATAAGTTCGTTGTTCTAAGTACATGTTCGGCAACCCTAACTTTGAAAATACTCCGTATCAAAACTATAAGAAAGGGCATTGAACATTTGAACTATAGTTGTAAAACTTTTAAGGGCATAAATACGGGGAAGGAAAAAGAACGAAATGCTAGTTAGAGCAGGGGCGGAGACAAGGGGGGCCTACCTCAGCAGCGGCCCGCCCCAGGTTTCCGCAAAATCGAAATTTTTGGTGTAAATTTACTATAAAATTAGTGAAAATAAGGTAAATTGTAGTATTCGGCCCACCCCAACTCGGAAAAATAAGTTTCCGCCCAGTCCAGGTTTTAATTCTGGCTCCGCCACTGAGTTAGAGTTACATTCGTAAAATGCTACTAAGCTACTACGTGCTGACTAAATATTTGACCAACCAAACCAAAACTGACCAGCTTATTAACCTAAAATAACGTCGAACCAACTTGTAGCAGCTTTCTTTACAAGTTACGTACTATTCTAACAGTTTACCCAAAACGGTGGAAGATACTTTGAAAAAATTGATCATATATGTATGTGAATCGTGATAGTGAAGCTCCATCTACATCTACATGGACTACATCTATATGTGATGAAATAAGTTGAGCAATTTAATTTGTAGCAGCTTGGATCGTAGTCCCTTATTAATATTGATGGGCTGGTAAAACGATATGCACCTGTATTTCTTTCTTGTCTTGGATACTTTTGTCATATAGTTTTCAGCTAAATCTGCACGTTGTCTACGCCTTCGCCTAGATTCTCATTTGTCATACCTCTTCTTGTTCTTACTCTATCCTTTGCTTGTTGTTGACTTCATTCTCTTCCTATTTTTCTATTCTCACTCATTCACTCACTCACTCACCTGATTTTCTTGACCAATTTATTATTATACTATGCTCAAAGGAGATAACCAATTGTTAAATAGAGTCCAATCAACTGTAATCGGAAAATAATCACTTAATTTTACTATACGTAATATTACGATCACATGATATTGTATGCTAACTCAATCATTAAACATGCGTTAAACTGTTAATATGATAATATCACTGTATGTAGAGTCGCTAGCTTACCAATCACTATATTGATCGTAGATCACTATTAGTACTTGCAATGCATCACTACACTTCGACCATTTAAAGATATTGTAGTGCTCCGTATATAGTATGGGGATATTCCTCGTCGGAATGTACAAACTACAAACACGATCATTCATTTAGAGAAGGTAAATAACGCGACCACGTACCTTTAATTAAGCACACAACAAATGAATCAAATAATAATAAGTAAAAAACTTTATTAGTACAACCTTGATAAATTGATGAATAAACCAACAACAATAATTCAATAATAATTCTAGTAATCATTTTTCCTAGCCCCACCTCTAGAAAAAGAGAAAAAATAAACAATCAAATCATAAAATTCACTTAATAATAATAATACGAGTAATGTAAAATCAAAATCAAACATTCACGGGCTTACACAAGAACATAAGTGAGCTCGGTGGGGTAGTCTTAGTCTTAGACGACGTCGTATCATGATCAGTCGTACCAACAATAATCCCACCACCACCACCATTTCCCAACTTCTCGTAATAATCCACGCAAAACAAGGACAACAAAAGCTGAGCCCCTTGCCTCGTCCACACTCGCCGAGTCAACTCGCCCTCCTCGGGCCTAACCCGCTTCCTCCCGACCCGGCCCATTACCGGCCTCACGCACACCATGTAAAGACGCTTATACCCTCCTAACGCCCCAACCATTGCCCTCACCCCCGGCGGCGCCACGTGTCTAAAGCACACGTGCTCCCATATACTGTCGTCCGACGTGGCCAGGTCGCACCATAGCCGACACACGCACGCTGCCACCCCTAACGACCTCCCGTCTAACCTCTTTAGCACCTCCGCCAAAACATCCCTGTGCTCGTTTATACTAAACGTAGTACTATTACTTTTGGACCGTCGTTTCATCATTATATATATACTACTATATATTGTAATAATATACTATAATGTACAAGATTGTTTCAGATAGATGAGTAGTGATTAATACGCTTCAGCACTATCTAAGACGAGTGAGTGAGTGAGATATGAAAAAGGAGGAAGTGTATAATATAAGGTGGAGAATGAATAATGACGACGATGATATAAGCAAGTATTTGACTTTTAATTAGTGAGAGGGGAAGAGAGAATCGAGGAGAGAGAGAGAAGGGGACAAGAGGAAAAGTATAAGGGAGGTGAAGAACTCAATGCAAAAATTGTAATGAAAATGTAAAGAGTGAGTAAGACCAAAATGGAGCTGGGTTTGTGTTGTGTTACTATTGTTTGTTCTTTGCCAGTTTTAATGGAGAGATGAGAGAGAGAGGGAAAGAGAGATGTTTGTTTGTAAGTATTTGTTGCTTGTTTCTTGTTTCAGGGACGTTGCAGTTTTAGTATTAAGTTTTTATTTTCTTGATTTGCATGAGTTTTGATTGTACTAGTATGTAATTTGTAGATTGGACTGCCTCCGTGGCTCAGGCTGCTGCTGCTAGTCTTTCTTCTAGCTAGCTATAGCCTCCTATAGGTTTTGTTCGATCACTCCGTGGGAAACTAGTAGTACTATACGGAGTATGACATTAGTTGACTTCTTCTCAATTGCTTGTATGTATCAGCTTTTCTTACAGTGGTACGGACTACGGAGTAATTGTTTTGTAACATCACTCGATTTAGTTCGGATTTAAATCTGGTAGTAATACAAAAGAACATTATCGACGTATTTTATAAGGAGAATCTTATATTAAGCTTTAATATTATTGTTTTTACGTTCATGTAACGTAATTCAGATGTATGTCCCCGAACAAAGGTATAATAAATCATGCACATTTTAGTAATATAAAGATGGTATTCCACTCCCAGGGCATTTAGACCTGCTCAAAGATGGCGTCTGGTTCTAAAGCTAAGTCGAGTCCACATTTATATAAGAGGTCTGCTCGGATAAAACTCTAGTTACTCACAGAGCTTACCCATGCCCTGTTAATCGTCATTCGTGCCTTCACCAACTGTATTACTTGCAAGTATATATGTATGGGTGGCAATCGATCCGTTAGGTCAAACACTCGTCTCACTTCAGGTTGTGTTGGATCAGGTCAATATGAGGTCCATTCAATGCCAGCGTTTTTTCAGTTTAGGTCATTACAGGGTTTTTACAAGGGTCGGCTTGGGCTAGATATGGGCATATTTTAGGGGCGATCGTTATCGGGTCTTATCTCTTTTCTAACCTTGTTAGATTATGTATTAATCTTGTCGATTCAAATTCAGCTCTTTCACCCGTGGACTTTGAATGGTTGCAAACATTATTAATTTCTATTTACATGTTATATGATCTTGATATTAAGAATTTTTCAATTGTATACAAAGTATATTGCCTCGCATCGGTAGAGGTGGGTCGTTGAGAAAACTAGTTTATAAACTAGTGGGCTCCTCCTTCTATAGTCGATTAGTTTTAGGATGAAATCTTATTAGACTTGTAGCTACTTTTCCTAATTAGTTTTAATATATGACGTGTCCTGATCCAACAAGTGGTAATAGAGTTGACACACGGTCCAGAGGAGCATTGGTGCGAAGTAGCATCAAAAGACACACATGGTACGAAAGAGCACTAGTCGAGCAGAATTGTGATGATTGGACTCTAGAGACTTGTCTGACACCGAGGGTAATCTGCGGTTTGCTGACCATTCATGGTGTGGAGGAAAGGGTAGCAAAGATGGTGGGAGCTGCAGCCTATGTGATCCGGGGTAGATTTTCAATGTGTGTTCACAAAATATTATTCCACTAGTTAGAAACAGGTAGAAGAGACTAATATAAGTTAGGCCCTATTTGATAGGACTTATTCGCAATAGTATTCAGATCAGTTCAAAATCATTCAGATCAGATCAGATCAGTTCAGAATTATTCAGATCAGATCAGATCAGTTCAGAATCATTCAGATCAGATCAGATCAGATCAGATCAGATGAAATTTTTATCAATGTATTTGGCCCATAACTGATACTAATTCGTTGAAATTCAATCAAAATTTCAACACATTCAGATCAGATCAGATCAGATCAGTTCAGATCAGAATCATTCAGATCAGATCAGATCAGAATCATTCAGATCAGATCAGATCAGATCAGAATCATTCAGATCAGATCAGATCAGTTCAGAAAGATGCAATCCTATCAAACGGGGCCTTAGTAGGCTACTCCTATTGCTCGCCAATTGTAATTTTTGTTGGAAACTCATTGCTCCGAACTTGTGTCATGTCTTCTTGACGAGCACATATTCAACAGTTGTGGAGTTAGGATGAATTTGAATTGGGTTGATCACTAGTTCGGGTCAGGTTGGATTTGGGCTAGGATCTAGTCGGTGCAGGTGTGGAGTCTTGTATGTTACCAGAAGTCATTGGATTAGATCACATCTTTCACCGCTACCTCTATAATGAGGGCTTATCGGGTTAAATTTCATATCGATTTGGATCATATTCGGGATCAGTTTTCTGGGATCGAATCCGAGCGGAATTCCCAGCCCCACTTGCAAGTTGCAAGCAACCATCAAGAAAAGAAAGACTAGGGTGAAACAATGGTGAAATCAAATAATGGTGCCAGAGACTCGATAATTTGTTTGATTAATTGGACTAATATAGGAGTAGAAGCTAGGTCGTTTAATTGGTAGAGTTAGGAAAATTGTGATGAAAAAGGACACGTAAACGTTAACTGGGTAGGACCACACCACAGTGAAAAAGGGACGAGGTAGGCTTTTACAAAAGCCTATGAGAGAGAGCCTTGAGAGGTGTACAAACTTTGAGACAAAATCTCTTTCCGGATTGAAAGCATGGATGGGTTGGGTTAGCATGGGTGGTAAATTCCAACTCCAACGGTAAATTTTGACTTTTGCTTTACTATTCACGCCCCAACACACACAATAGGGCAAAAATAACTTGTACTATACTACTACATACTAGCTTGCATTTGGTACATTTTTCTTTGAGAAGAGATACGGAGTTCATCTTTTTGGTTGATTGTTATGCTCAAATGTACGAGTAATGAGCATCGTAAACTCGGAGGACATTTTTATTATGCGTGATCGGAGAAGGTCTCGTAGCCGAAATTTGTAAGTTTTAACTGAATACTTCATGGGATACGGAGTACATGTTTGTGATAATAGAAAAATCTAATCAGATATTTAAGAGTCGCACTATTATTTCATATGAAAGGTATGTAATAGCTTTGCTGGATAACCTGGATTGATTGTAGTTCTAATCCTTGTTATGAAAATCACTTTGAGTTTGACCATTTATTGAAAATTTAACAATTTTCTTAAACAACCTTGTCATAAAGGATCCGAATTCCTACTCCAACACTTCTACTTAGTTAGGTTTCCTTGTCTTTAGACTAAATGAACATAGAAACGACACAGATACATACACATTTGCCCGTTTGACTAACATAATTAAGTCCAAATATAATATATTGTCTTCTGATAGCCTTGTTAGATAAGTTAGTTTACTGAGTTTAATGGAGGAAACAAGACGGTAAGGGTAAGTAGAAGGTTTGACTCGACATGCACAAAGAACAAGTATCCTATGCTCATCAGTGAAACTATAATACTGCCTATCTTTGAAGTGATTGTACGTATTTAGTGTCGTAGTTTACAACTTTTTTCACCCTCCGTTCGGTTTTAAACTGCTCAAACACGTTTTTAAGGTGGATGTTAACGTTAACCGACTAATCAAAGTTCTGAAATGTATATCTAAAAGTCAAATGTAAAAGATCGGTCTAATATATTTAGACTATTGTAGTAAACTAGTGATGTAACCTGATTTTATTACGAGAGTAAGAATTAATTTCCATCACCAACCATAATTATACTGTGAGTACAAACAATTTTATTATCAATAGCCAATTATACCGCGAAATGTGGGTTAACTTAAGTTCACTAACGCTAATCCTAATTTACTTTTAACTAACGTTCATATTTAACGTCAACATTAAATCAACAGAGTTTCCTAACCCCTAACGAGTAACAAGACTAACAACTACCTAC
Source organism: Spergularia bocconei (assembly GCA_963457585.1). Taxonomy (NCBI): domain Eukaryota; kingdom Viridiplantae; phylum Streptophyta; class Magnoliopsida; order Caryophyllales; family Caryophyllaceae; genus Spergularia; species Spergularia bocconei. Next base: position 8,185,516 of record OY734958.1, read on the forward strand.
AAAAGGAGCATCCCATCACATTTGTCCCATGGTGTTGGACTGTTGGGACTTTGATCTTACAAATGGAAGCACTAGCCCAAGTCTAGTAGTAAGACAAAAAGCACATAAATTAGTATAATGAAGATTGAAAATTTACTTTAGTAGCTTCGAATTGACAATAGATCCTAGAAATTATTTTTAGGGTGGTAGGTTAAAGAAAGAAGAGAAGAGAAAAGCCTTAAGTTGTAGGGTATGTACCCCACCTCTAATGGTTGGGGAGATGTCATAGAGACTTGTTTTGTATTGGGTTGGAGTTGCATGTTGGGATACCATTTGAAAAGCATTTATCTGGAATCCAGCTCCCTCGCAATTTGATCAATTGCAACATTCCAAAAACCTAACTCTGTTTTCACTCACTTCCCAAATGTCTTCCACTTTTTGTACCTTTATTCTGGTTGCAACTCCTACCCCCTCTTTATGTTTTTGTGCCCCTTTCACCTCATTGATGTACTTTTAATCTTTGGGAAAATTTGAAGCTTTCATGGCTGATTTTACGTGACATGCGATTTGGTGACGTGCGTTTGAAAAACTAGACGTTGATCCGATTTGACTTGAAATGACCTGATTTCATCTAAAGTGGAGCTGTCCATCATCCGGGGTAGAAGCCCTCTTTGCAAACGCGCTTTAGTAATCTTGTAGGTTTCAATGGCTAAGCAGATGTGTATTGTTTATCTAGTAGCTTGAAGGTGATGCAAGGTGTCACGGTCCCAAATTTGGAGTGACCGTGATGCGCCCCCTCGTCGGTTCTCCGGACGAGGAAGCAAGCGATTCTTGTTGTGGACAAGCGATTATCGAGGCAACAGGCAACTATCGGTGCGGACAAGTAGTCGTGGGGGATCGCCCACTCGTACAAGCCTAAACTCGGGACTGTAGATTGAGTGACTCTCGGGACCGCTAGTCTCGGACCGAGCACAACCCACACATTCAATATTAACGAAGATCAAAGATCACAACAACGAGTTAATATCAAGCATCAACAAGGACAAAGTTGGAAATAGGAGAAGATTGATTTCATTGACTAGCTTCCCCTAAAGAGGGAAATTTACTTTTACACAACTCTTGCCAAAACACATTAAGTGTGCAGCAGAGGGATACATTTTTGTTTCATGAAAATAAACTAAGTACAAGAACTCTAAAACATAATATGAAATACATTACAAGGAAGATCTAAGGTACATGAAAATAACTAAGTTACAATGCTTGAAAGACTTGGATCGTCACACTCTCCCCCACTTGAGCTAGTCACCGTCCTCGGTGACGTTATTGATGAAGCTTCACTCTTCAGGCGAGGTTGTCGGCAGACCCTTCGAACGGATGTTACCCCTCTTGTTCTTGTTTCGGAGGGGGTCTTCCGTATCGGGGTGATATGGCTTGGGTGACACTTCATCCAAGGTGGCCTCTCCAATTTGTACGCTCATATCCCAATCTTCTTGCCAATGCGGATCGGACCCTCATACTTGCGCACCAACCGTTTGTCCCTGCCCCTGAGGAATCTCATCTGTTCGGCAGTGATCTTCACCATGACCATGTCACCGACATTGAATTCTCTAGGCCTCCGATTCTGATCAGCCCACTTCTTCATGCGCCGAGAGGCTTTCTCCAAGTAGGCTCTAGCAATTTCAGCATTTTGGTTCCACTCCCTTGTGAACTCATGAGCTTTCTTGCTTCGACCCTCATACGGTTCGGCAACAGTGTGTGGCAGTAGAGGTTGTTGCCCTGTGACAAGCTCAAACGGACTCTTGTTCGACAAAGAGCTCGTTTGCGCGTTGAAGCAGAGTTTGGCAACATCAAGGAGTCTCACCCACTTCTGCTGGTTAGCCGATACAAAATGCCTCAAGTACTCTTCCAGCATACTGTTGAATCTCTCCGTCTGCCCATCCGTCTGTGGGTGGTAGCTGGAAGACATATTGACATCGGATCCCATGAGCTTGAATAGCTCGGTCCAGAATATCCCGGTGAATCGTGGGTCACGGTCACTGATGATGCTCTTTGGTAATCCCCAATACTTCACGACGTGCTTGAAGAACATCACCACTGTCTCTTCGGCCCCGCATGTTTTGGGTAGAGCAATGAACGTCGCGTACTTAGAGAAGCGATCCACAATCACCATGATGACACAAAGTTGTCCCACCTTAGGTAACCCATTAATGAAGTCCATGGAGACACTCTCCCATGGACGAGTGGGTACCGACAATGGATTCAACAAGCCCCCTGGCTTCTGCCGCTCGACCTTGTCTTGTTGGCAAATTAGACAGGTCCTAGTGTATTCCATGGTATCACCCTTCATGTTCGGCCAGTAGTACCCTTGCTTCAGTAAGCTCAAGGTTCTCCGCCAACCCGGATGACCCGCCCACATAGTATCATGGCACTCCTTCAAAAGCCTCTTTCGGAGTCCACCAGCTTTAGGAACGAACAATCTTCGTCCCTTAGTGATCAACAAGTCCCCGTCCATCCAGAATTTACGGGTTTTCCCTTCCTTCACTAGGTGAATTAGGGCCTTTGCCGTATGATCCTGGTGGAGCTGCTCCTTTATCTATCCTCGAATGTCCGTGGCCACTAGGGTCGAGGACAAGTGTGCCACCTGACACAAGGCCGCTAGGTCCGCCCGTCGACTTAGCGCATCCGCTACCTTGTTAGTAGCCCCTGGACGATGCACGAACTCCACATCAAACTCAGCTAGCGACTCTTGCCATCGTGCTTGCCGGTTATTGATCTTACCCTGGGTCAGGAAGTGCGACGCCGCAGTGTTATCAGTGCGGACGATAAACTTTGAACCCAACAAGTAGTGTCGCCAGCCCCGTAAGCAATGAACAATGGCTAGGAGCTCCTTCTCTTGGGCCGCGTATCTCCTCTCGGCACTATTCAACTTTCGACTTTCATACGCCACTGGATGTCCATCTTGAAGCAGGACACCCCCAAGGGCATAGTCAGAGGCATCCGTCTCTACTTCGAAGGGTCTCGATATGTCCGGCAGTATCAACACAGGTTCCTTGATCACTGCTTCTTTAAGCCTCTGGAAGGCTTTTTCGCGTTCCCCTGACCAATCCCAGCATAGATCCTTCTTCAAGAGCTCGGTCAGAGGCGCTGCTATCTTCGAGTACCCTTGTATGAAACGGCGGTAATAGTTGGCCAATCCAAGGAAGCAGCGCAACTCAGTAACACTCGTTGGAGCCTCCCACGCTTGGATCGCATGTATATTTTTCGGATCCATCCTGATCCGTCCGCCTCCCACAATATGGCCAAGGAAGTTCACCTCTGCCCGAGCGTATTCACATTTCTCCTTCTTCACAAACAAGTGATTGTTTCTCAATTTCTCAAACACCAGTTTAAGATGTTCGAGGTGCTCTTCCAACGTCCTACTGTAGACCACGATATCGTCAAGGTACACCACCACAAATTTGTCCAGATATTCGTGGAATACGTGATTCATCAGGGTACAGAATGTAGCGGGCGCGTTGGTTAATCCAAAAGGCATAACTAACCACTCGTACGATCCATACCTCGTCACACAAGCTGTCTTTGCTTCATCTCCTTCGGCAATCCGAACTTGATGATATCCCGAGCGCAAATCCAACTTGGTGAAATACACAGCGCCTTGTAACTGATCGAATAGATCGGCCACCAGTGGGATCGGGTAATGATTCCTCACTGTGACCTTGTTCAAGGCACGGTAGTCTATACACAATCTCAGACTACCGTCTTGTTTCTTCTGGAACAATACCGGAGCCCCGTATGGTGCCTTCGAAGGTCTGATCGATCCAGAGAGCAGCAAGTCGTTCAGTTGTTTCCGGAGCTCCGCTAACTTCGGAGGGGCCATACGATACGGACTCCTAGCAGGAGGTCGAGCGCCTGGGAGCAACTCAATTTGGTGATCCACTGAACGTCGAGGTGGTAGTCTCTCGGGCAGTCGATCTGGCATCATGTCTCCAAATTCAGCCAACACCCTCTCTACCCTGGGATCATTCACCGTCTTAGGTGCATCGTCTTTCATGGACAACGCACACAAGAACGTTGGTTCTCCATGCCTTAGTCCCCGCTTCAACTGCATTGCAGAGATCGTAGGGCCCTTTGGTCTTGAGTCACCCTTCCCGGGTCCTGAAGCTTTCACTAGACATGGACTGGTGCCCATCATCATTGAGAGATTGTAAGTGAGGCATCGGTACAGCCGATGTCCGTTTCAAGAAATCCATCCCGAGAACCAACGTGAAATCGTCCATGGCGACCGTGGTGAAGTCCAACCGACCTTCCCACTCCCCAACTCGGACCGAGACCTTCCTTGCTACCCCCTGAATAGGGTTCGCTTTGGAATTCACGGCCTTCATGCTCCCTTTCTCTTTTTCCAGGGTCATCCCCAATCTTTTTGCCTCAGCTGGCACAATGAAGTTGTGAGATGCCCCTGTGTCGACCATGGCGCGACCTTGTCGCCCATTAATAATCATATCGACGAATATCAGTTCCGTCGGCTTAGACTTGGCAGGATTGTCCCCTTTCTCCATAGCGCACATCATGTGGACGGCACACATCCTTGCCTGGTCCTCATTTTCTCCCGAACAATCTCCATTCACCTCCTCCCCAATATCGTTGGCACCCTCGTTGTCCGACTCCATACACATCTTGGACAAATTCTTCTTGATGGCATTGATGTCCCCTTGATGAGGGCACTCCGACATTCGGTGAGGGCCTTTGCACAAGAAGCATGCAAACGGCTTTTTGGTCGTGGAACTCTCAGTTCTACTCCCTTGGGAATAGTTCGAGCCAGCACTCCCTTGATTCCACTTCTTCCCTCCATCTCCGCTCGAGCGGAACTTGTTGTACCCGGCGGAGTTCGATCCAGCTTGGGATCCACTCAAGTTGGATTTGTTCCCACTGTTCGGCCCAGACGAGCCTCTCTTTTGGATCGGCTCTCGCTCGACATGGTAGTCGACGAGTCTTTCGGCTGCAGCCATAGTAGCGGAAAGGGACTCTAGGCGCAATCTCATCACCTCCCGTTGAGCCCAATCCTTCAACTCGTCCACGAATTGGAAAATTCGGCCCTTCTCGCTCATATCCTTGATATCGAGCATGCACGCAGAGTAAGCTTTCACGTAGTCCCGGATGGACGCCGTGTGCTTCACATTCTTCAGTTTCTTCCTGGCCAAGAACTCCGTGTTCTCCGGATAGAAATGTTCCTTCAAAACCTTCTTAAAGTCGTCCCACGACTCAATGACAATGGATTTAGCTTCCATCTCAGCGTACTTGGAGCGCCACCACAGCTTGGCGTCGTCTACCAAGTACATGCTCGCAGTATCGACCTTCAAGTCATCGCCCACCTGGCCGACCCGAAAGTACTGCTCATGGTCGAAGATGAAGTTATCAACTTCCTTGGAATCCCTCGCTTTTCCGTAGGAACGAGGTGGGGGTGGTTTCACCTTCCGAGTCCCCAATGATCCCCCTTCACCGGCCACCGCCTTCATCAGCGTGGTGCATGTGTTCTGAAGTTCCTCACACTTTCGGTGTAGGTACTGCAGTTCCTCTTGGACAGAGTACTCGTCAGGTATCGAGTTCTCCAACCTATCGATCCTCGCGTCTTGTCCCACAATGAGGGTCTCAAGATACGGGATCTTATCCGAGAATAGTTTTTCGAGCTCGGTTACCCTATCCTTTGTTTTGATCGCAGCCATCGTATCCTTTTCCGAGGGACAAGTAGCTTAAGCAACAGCGGAACAATAAGCGTCGAGTAAACCTAGGCTATGAGGCCAAGTGTCACGGTCCCAAATTTGGAGTGACCGTGATGCGCTAGAGCTGATCATTTGCGGGCTTGGGCCGGACGCGGGCCGGGCCTACCCTAATAAATATGTCCGGCGGGCTCAAAAATTTCTGTCCGTGTCCGCTATAGCGGGTTTGCTAGTACTGTCCATACCCGCCATTTTCAGGGTAGCGGGCTTGTCCGCGGGCTTGCGGGCTTTAACTAGATTCAAAATTTGCATGAAATATAGATAGACAATATGTATAAAAATTCATAAAGTGTCATATTTTAGTACAACACAACATCGAGAAATCGTCCGTTACATAACAAGTATATATAAGAAATTATTATTCTTTTGTTTTTTTTTTCTTTCTCACGTTTTCTTTTATCTAATATGTATAAAATAATGTTACATGATTTTTAGCGGGCCTAATGGGCCTGCCCATGGACAATTTTGATTAGCCCATAACCGTCCCGCTAATACTAGCGGGCCGGGCCAAGCCCGCCCATCTACAAAAAAATTTCCAATTTTGGTGTCCAAGCCCGCATAATTAGCGGGCTGGACGGGCCGGGCCTAGCGGGCTATCCCGCCCATGATCAGCTCTATGATGCGCCCCCTCGTCGGTTCTCCGGACGAGGAAGCAAGCGATTCTTGTTGTGGACAAGCGATTATCGAGGCAACAGGCAACTATCGGTGCGGACAAGTAGTCGTGGGGGATCGCCCACTCGTACAAGCCTAAACTCGGGACTGTAGATTGAGTAACTCTCGGGACCGCTAGTCTCGGACCGAGCACAACCCACACATTCAATATTAACGAAGATCAAAGATCACAACAACGAGTTAATATCAAGCATCAACAAGGACAAAGTTGGAAATAGGAGAAGATTGATTTCATTGACTAGCTTCCCCTAAAGAGAGAAATTTACTTGTACACAACTCTTGCCAAAACACATTAAGTGTGCAGCAGAGGGATACATTTTGTTTCATGAAAATAAACTAAGTACAAGAACTCTAAAACATAATATGAAATACATTACAAGGAAGATCTAAGGTACATGAAAATAACTAAGTTACAATGCTTGAAAGACTTGGATCGTCACACAAGGCATATAGAATCATGCTCAACTGCCGTTAAGTAAAAAAAAATCTGAGAGCTCAGACCAGTTTTGACTATTTTCCTGTTCTAAATTTATAGGAACATAATCTCCGTGTATCTTTTTCTTTTGGGCGAAGAATCTCCGCTTCTCACAACCACAAACAAATAAGAAAATAAAAGAACGAAATGTCATACTCCGTACAAGAAGTACAAAATACATTACAACAAACAACTGTCAAGTTTTCTCCGAGCTATCATTAACCGAACAAGGGCAAATAAATTCCCGATAAACCACAGTTAATAATCCAAAAGAACCGATGTAATACAAGAAGAAAGAAACATCGTACGAAGGTGCAAAACACTTTCACCAACTACAACCGGTCAACCACAACCCCACTGTCCTGTGTCCTCAGGCCATGAACTGTCACTAACACAGCATATGCAGATAAATACCGAAATACCAGAGTGTAGAAAACCCGCACAATGAGTCATCATGAAGAAGCCACACTAAGCGGACTGGACCACAAGCCAAAGCCCTGCTCAAGACCCTCGGATGTCTCATCCTATAACCTCAAGCTTAATAGATGTACTACAGAAATGCGTTCTACAATGAAAATATTATTAGAGACGATGGATATCTAGCAATCTAGCATGTTCCAAGTTACGATAGTATTAGGATACAGTACTTCCTCACATATCTGCCTAGCCCGCATTACAATGGTTTTAAATTTCACCGTTGCATGCCTAACAAAGTAACAAGTCACACTGCGCTGGAAAACCATGAACAGCACGACTGTCTTCTTCAGAATAGTTCCCTCTGTCATTAACACAAGCAGGGACACATAGGTGCTTAGCAAGAACCGGTATACATGCTCCATAAGCTATTGATCCCCCATTAATCATCGCCTGATTTCCCCCTGTTGCAGCCAATGCAGTTTGAGTTTGAGTTTTCTTCTCCCAATGTTTTGACACCCCAAGCCCTGAAAGTCATAGATACATACTCTTTAAGAAATTGAAATCAAGGCATCCACATGTCTTCTCCCAATGTTTTGACACCCCAACTCCTAAAAGTCATAGATACATTCGTACTCTTTAAGAAATTGACATCTCAGGCATCCACATTTTGATGTCAATTACACATGACTCAATATAAACATTAAACAACACAACGCAAACTTTTTTTTTTTTTTTTGGGTAGGTAAGCACAACGGAGACTGCTCACTTTTATACTTGACCTATACAGGTCTAACTGAGAACATAGCCCTTGATAAGCACGCGTGGAGGATTGTGATCTATGAACACTAATCAAGAAAAATGTTTGCTTGAGTTCTAGTCGTCCTATACCCAGAGCCGCCGATAGGCAATAGCCCAGCTGAAGAAGCCTAAGTATTTTATTGCACTAGAACATAGCACATAAGGGGCCGTGGGGGAAGGGCTGAGTGGACATAACAAAATATTATCAGGTCCCATGTTTAAGTCACCCCTCACTAGTCACCATAATGTTTCTCTTATTGCACTAAGCTTAGAATCCGATGAAAACCTTCTCTACTTGCGCATGCTCCAAACAACCCCAACCTAAAAGTAAGGGCTATGTCAACAAAATTGAGGACGAGAAGTAGAGGTTACAGCACTTTTGTAAAGAGTTCAGTGACAGGACTCCATGAAAGTTAAAGAAAGATTTACAATAGTGGCAACAACAAAGCCTTAATCCTGGAACTTCCAAGGTGATTTGTGGTAGATATGAAACCGTCAAAGTGGAGAAGGAAGAGAAAGAAAATGAGGAGAGCACAAGATAGTAAGAGAAGTGAAGATAGGCAATAAAAAGTGGAGGTGTTATAAAGGCGTAAACAACAAAATCATGTCGTGCCAACATATAGGTTATAGCTTTCTTTACTTTTGAAGTTTAATCAGAATGGTGGAAGAAACTTTATAATTTACCATATGTCAAGCTCCATCAACATCTCTCTAAGTTCAGCAATTTAGTACGAGTAGCAATTTGGAATTTAATCCTTTAAAAATGGTCTGCTTTGATGGGCTGGTAAAACGATAAGCAGCTGTATTCTTTCTTGTATTGGATACTTATGTCATATAGTTTTCAGCTAATTCTGCATGTTGTGTAGGCCTTCACCTTTTTTTTTTTTTTTGAGGGGAGTGTAGGCCTTCACCTTAATGCTGATACCATTCTCTTTTTATTTATCCATTATCCACCTTAAACTCTTGAGTTACGGAGTACGTATTAAGCTCAAGGACGCCAACTAACTATTAAAGAGAGTTTAACCAAACCCATGGAAAAAATCATTAAGATAGTTGCATTGGAATAATCATAAGAACATAAAGCATAGGACAACTAACCTTGGATTACGAATGCCAGTGCAGATAATGCTTTTAGATCCATCTTCATCACAGTAATAGCATTCGCTGTTCAAGTGCATAATGGCTCCTTAACTAAAAGATTCATCTTTTCCTGAAGAAATTTAAGTACATCTTGTCTCTCTTCTTTCAAAAGCAACTGCCTCAACTTTCGAAATGTCAAGACTGGTGGTTGCAACCCTTTTTCTATCATCTCTTCCATATATACACATGCATCACTGACCTGGTTCTTCTCACACAATCCATTTATAAGAACTGAATAAGTATGCATGCTTGGAACAAACTTTTTCAATATCATGTACTTCCAGACCTTTAAAGCCATATCCGACTGGTCTCTCTCAAAAAACATCTTTACCATTATAGTATATGTGTCTGCATCAGGGTCACACACTCTAATCATCCTTCTGAAAACCTTAAATGCCTCATCGGTTTGCCCCTGCCCTATCAAACTGTTCAGAATTATATTGCAGGTCCTGGCATTAGGTGTAACCCCTTTACCATCCATCTCTTTCAAAACTCGGAAAACATTTTTGAATTTATTTACTTTGCAGAATGCACTGATGAGAGCATTGTATACAACCACATCAGCCTCCACACCATTTTTGGCCATGTCCAAAAATGTATCTATGGCATCCTCTATCCGATTCTCTACACCATAGGTATGAACCAAAATACTGTAAATAAACGATGTAGGCTTACAGCCCTCATCATCCATGCTCCGCACAACTCCCACAGCTTCATCAACCCTACCTGCTTTACAAAGGATGTCCACCATTATGCCATAGGTTACTATATCAGGATTGCAGCCTACATGAATCATTTGTCGGAAAATCTCTCTCGCCTTGGGCAGATTTGGTTCTCTACCCCAACCCTCGAGCAAGATGCTATAGGTTTTTGAGTCAGAATCAAATCTTTCTTTCATCTTATCAAATATTTCTTGAGCCTTCCTGACATTCTTGGACTTGCACAAAGCACTTAAAAGCCCATTAAATGCAGCTAGATTCGGAGAAATACCATATTTCTCCATAACATTGAATGTATAGAGTGCCTCATCAACTTTCTGCATCCTTGCATACTTTCGCATTATGATACAGAAAGTCTCAACATTTAGTATACTCTTGCTCCTCATACTGTTTACGAGATCCCACATAATCTCAAACTGCCTTATTTTAGCTAAAGACTCAATCATAGTATGGTATGCTTCAACACTATGCATGTAATTATGTTGCTTGCCAGCCCAGTCGAAGAAACAATATGATATCATGCCCGCATTGCGAAACCGCTTCAGAACATTCTCAACCATATCAGGTGAAATCCTAACTCCACTATGATCAAGCCTGACATCCAACCCAACTTTGGGACTGGACATCATGATTCTACATATCTGTTTAAATGCTGCATCAGCTAAATCTTTAGCAGTTGCATCTGAAGTGTACGGTCTAGAAAGCACGGCCCACGCCGAAGCTACTGTCTTGCAATGAAAGTGAGCTCTAACCATCTCTTTTATCACGTCAACACAGGCAATACCAAAATCAATCTTCAATTTCTACATCGCCTACACTGCCAGGTTGCTTCTAACTTCCGAATCCTACATAAACTAAGATGATTAAATGCAATTTACAAGAATGACACAAACAGTGAAACAAATCAGATTTACCCCAATCCCCTATACTAGAGGCAAAACCACGATTTTGGAAACCGGGTTGCAAAAATTACAACTTACAGCAAACCTTACACAACCCACATATGGAGATGAAAAGTTGAATACAAATTCTAAACCTTTAACCACACATCTCACCCAAGAAGGTAAAATGGTAAAATTCGATTGTACTTCTGCTTACGAAACCTGAGTTTCTTATGCATACAGCATCAAATGAACACAACCCCCCATTTTTATAACTCATCACCTGCATTATACTTAATTTGAACAATTGGCTTACTTTGATTATGCACAATGAGTTGCCCGAAACTCGCAATCGAAACACGAAAAGCATACCCCACTAGCCTACTTACGTGAGTTTCATCTATGATTATAACAGCAAAAGATAAGAAATTGTAAAAAGTGCATAGAACAACTCAAGATTATATGAAGCAACGGGTTGTCATATTTTGGGAATAATTTACAAGTTCATACAAACTAAACACTTGTAACACATCACATTTTTGCTATAGTAAAGTGACTAAATCAGCATATTAGTACCAAAATGACAATCTCAAACTCACCAATTACAAATTTTTACAATCAACATATCAAAATCATAAAAGTTCAATTAGGAAAATTGGATTGGGGGAATTGGGGAAATTAAGAATATACCTAGGGAAATGATGGTTGGGTGGCGTCTGGTGCGGCGGACTTGCCGGCAGCGGTGGGGAGATGAGAGAGGAGAGAATTTGCTGTTTTTTCTGTTAGCTTCAATTTAAGGGGGACTCAGGTTGGTTCATTTTTGGGTTTTGCGGGACAAACACAAGGGCTTTATGAGTTGATTCCTTGTGCGCTTTTGTGTCGGCCCCAAAACACGTTTTCTTTGGTAGAACATTTTAAATTTTTATATGTGGAACGTTGTAACATTAGATTTGCATTTGTCTATTTCGCTATTCTATAATCACTAAATTACTCAACGTCCATTACTGAAAATCTGATTTGAATGACCAGACTTGAATTGAACCGAATCTAATTGACTAAATCGAAACCAAACCCAAAATCGATCGAGTGGTCGACAAAACCCAACTAGAGTCGAACAAAAACCAATTTATCTTGGTATAGGATCAAATGTTAGTTTCTTATGACTTTTTTCAATTTTCCCGTAAGTTTGAGTCGTGCACGTTTAGTCATATTGGTAACCTTGGTAATAAAATGGCTCAGTTTAGGTCGAAAATGGTCCTTCGAATGTACTTGTATTAGCTGCTGCCGACTTTGTAGCCGCGGTAACGCCACTCATGCGAAGCTTCTATTCCAATTTTAGTATATCCCCCACTCGACGCAGTGACGCAGCACACAAAAACAAAAACACACACTTATCGGGGGGGGGGGGGGGGGGGTTGCTCTTGGTGGGGGGTATTTTATCATGCATTTTAATGTCTACTCTGTTAGAAATGGCACTTGGAGAGGGTATCAAGTTTGCGAATATGAGCATATTGTAACTGGTCTCCCAATGTCAGGGGTTACTCTGAATGGCCGCATTCATTGGATTACTATGAAGTGGGATTCCGCGGCTGCTATATTTGGGTTTGATATGGTGGAGAAAAAGTTCTGCAACGTGCCTGTACCTAGTTCGACTCATGGTTTAGACTTTATACGTGATAGTCGTGTGGTGCTTCTTCAAGGACTTCTAGGCTACGTCAAACGTATTGGCGAAGGTAACAAAGCACAAGTTTGGGTGATGAAGGAGTACGGTGTTGTGGAGTCGTGGATTAAAACTACGACTGTTGAGGTTGAGTTCGGGGCCTGGTTCTCAAGGCAACTGGTGACTATGTTGGGGGGGGGGGGTAAGAATGGGTGGTAAAGAAGAATTGGAGCTATCCTAGCAAATTTACGATATACAATTTAGATGGTGGAACATTGAAAGATCTTGTGTTTGATGGTCTTCCTAGTGATGAATATAATGCTCATTATTATGAGCGTGAGCTTAATCTTCGAGGGTCTTTCATTTCATGGAGACCCTCGTCTCACCTTACTACAACTGTAAGACTCCACTCGACTCGAAGCCCTTAATATACAAGGATGAACGACCCATAAACTCCCCTCGTTGCGAGCACGATATACTAGACTTCTAGTAGTCATGGTGTATTAACAAGTAAAAACGTGTAATCTCTACTAAGTTCTAGGCTTATGTAGTTTTATAAAGCACAATGCTGGGTTGCTGCTGAAAGTGCTCTGTGAGCCTGTGCTTTAGGTTGTGCTTTCAATGTAGCTTCTAATTGTGATAAATGTTATGCTAAATATTAAGAAGGGCACATATATTGTGTTGCAGAAGATTCGTACGAGATGTTTAGCACCTCTAAATTGCAATATCGATCTCCATCTTTAGCAAGTCCAGTGCCATAAGCAAATTTTCCAAAATACACTGTCACCAAACCATTTGGCACGCTAAAAAATCTTATTAGAGGTCGTCTTCCCGGGCTAGAACCGCCCAACGTCGTTATAGCAAACTGCCCAATCGATGAGTACTCAGCATATCCCAAGAAGCCACATATTCTGCTTCACAGAGGTAACATACTGTAGTAGTTTCAGAATACCTATTTCTTCTCCATCAACACTAGAAGATCATCTCTCGTAGTCGAAATTTCCCAAAACTCATAAATGGTACGACGGATATAGTACGTATGAATAGTGTGACATAATTGTAAGCAGGATCCATTAGTATTTAGTAAGTGCTTAGCAAAACTGATAGGACTACTTTAATTTAGACAAAGAAAGCAACTTTGATTCACCAACGTCTATAGCTCGTTGGTACAAGGATTCACCAAGCTGGTCCACGAACAGCGGGCCTATGCTGAGTGCGTCTTTCCTAACCCTGTCTCTAGGGGGCTCTGTCGCACCCGTCCTGGTTACCTCCTCCGGCGGGGATGCATAAAGTCAACACTGATGCGGCCGTGTTCTCTGATGGGACTGTAGGTTTGGGTGCCGTCGTGCGAGATGATCTTGGTGGCGTTGTGGTGGTGGCTGCCGCTCGGATCCAGCGGCATTGGGACCCGTCTCTTGCGGAAATTATGGCAGCTAGACTGGGACTACAAGCGGCTATTCGAGCTGAGATAAGGGAAGTTGTGTTGGAGAGTGATGCTTTGATGCTAGTTCAAGCACTCGCTAAACTCAGGGAAGGACGAGGCATTGAGGACTTAATTTTAGATGATATTGTTGATCTTAGTACTAGTTTTCTTTCGTTTTCTGTTTCCCATGTTAAACGGGTAGGGGATACGGTGGCTCATTATGTTGCTAGGCTAGCCCCTATTGGGGAGACGGACTTATTTCTTGTTAACAACTTTCCGGAGGGTGTTTTATCTCTCGCGGAAATTGATTTGAATGAATGAAAAGCCCAGGTCGTTTGACTTCAAAAAAAAGAAAGCAACTTTGATGGAATATACAAACTAAACTCGAGATTATTTTTGTTCATCTCAAAACGCAAGATAATATTTGGGAGACAGATAAAACTTCAGATTATTTTGTACTATTGTCGATTTTCCGTTCAAGGAAAAAGAAGGTTTAATTTTATTTTTCCAACTTCCCTATTGGAGGCATGAAAATGCATAAAAAACAGTTGCCACAAAGAATGGCTATCAGAAAGGAAAGCATCAGCTCCCATTAGTTACATCTATGATAATAATAGGCAAACGAATCCCTCTCAAATCCTCCAAAATCATGATCTTATAAAGAGGTATAAAAGTCTCATTTCGAACAACAGTGTCAAATCTCCAGCTATAAACCAAAACCCAGGACAAATCTTACGAAAGAAATCTAATCACAAAAGAAATTGGAAAGAATGTGTAGAACAAATCAAATTATATTCTCTCTCTCATAAACTAAAGCATCCACTTATGCCAAATTAAACTGTTTCAAATATCGAACTACATAATCTACTAGTCAAAATTAAAAATTTTCAATTTAGTAATTAGAATTGAATGGTGTGGCATTCACCATATAAATAAGAACGATTTTGATGCTTCCCATATGATTGGCGTTCTCATACGAATTAAACTCGACGTATATACATACACAGCATAAGTGCGTTACAACGATTTAATACTCGAGATAGCCCAAGTAGAACCGTGAGACAAAAATTCTAATTTGGACTATAACTTTTAACAATATCTTCAAAAGACAGAAGATTTCCTATACATAATTTTAAGGCTTCACGGCTCCGACTCAAGCATCAGCTAACTTTAAACGAGGAACAATGTTCATCGACTGGAGTTCCTGCAACATAAGAACGCACAAATCTCGTTATTATATCAATCAAAACTATCCTAACACAGGACACAACAGAGATGGAAAAGAGCCAGGAAGAGATTTAGATACGTCATATGTGGCTAAAACTAAAGGACGATCTTCTTTCTGAAACCAAGGCTACCATGTTTGAATTCGTACCTAATCTCTGTTTTTCGGGAACAAGACTACGAGAAGTCTGAACTCTGAAGGAGCTCTAATATTTACCCAATCGTGGAGGGACACAGACTCCATCACCTCTCTTTCACTATTTGCATTTCAAATTTGTTTTCTCATTAGCGACTACATGTTCAGTGTTCTGAAGAAATTGCGTCCCCTTACCTTGTTAAAACATAATATCCTTCCCCTTTTCTTCTAGATAATGGATGGGCATATAAATAGAGATACAACCATACTAGCATTTGTTCTCTCATTAGCGACTACATTAAAGTACTGGAATGGCGTGTCAACGTCATAAAGTTAGCACTACTAACTACTTAATAGAAGTTCGAGCAAAGTCTGAACCTCAGACTTCAGCTTCATACTACTAGAAAAATGTTAGCTTTACTACTTTTGGAAAGAACATACCTGAAAAAGAAGCTTGCATGCATATGGCAACGTCATGGTCGATATGTTGTCACCATTCTTACAGGCACTACATATGCCAGCCTTCAACTTGTGGTTGTAGTACCCCAACAGTCCACAAACTCTACACACCTGCACACAAACAATGCCTCAGAATTCACCAAATCTATGGCACTATTATTTTAATCACAGCAAAGGAACAGATCCGGCTTTTCCGTGCCTCAAATGGCAAGGACAAGAATATGACTACACAGGCAACTGAAATGAGCTAAAATGCAACAAAATTTTAAAGCATCACATTCAAGTGAGATCTTGGGTTGAAGTTGTGATTTATTCAAGTTCTAGAGATCGTTAGTCTGTTACTCACGCAGTGAGATCAAAAGGTTTTGTTTTTTTTAATTGCGTACTACATTCCAAAATCTCAATCCTCCCAATGTATAAAAAGATTTCGAATTAGTACAACCAATTTACAAGCCCATCAGATCGACAAAATCAACACAGTTTACAACTTATGTTCATTCCTTTTAGTATAATCTTACTCCTATTTGATTCCTCATCACGCTTCTACACTCTTGCCTATGATTTGAGATCAAAGAAAGGCTCAAAGGTGCAACCCCATCCATGCCACTGCGTGATCTCTAAGTTATTGACTAGTTTTATAAAAAAAAAAAATTCAATAGTTGTCGAGGGTGTCTAGGCTCCACAAATTAAGTTACTTGCACATATGTCTTGCGACTAACAGTCCAAAGCTAAATGTATAGGGTATTTACCTGAATTGTGAATGGGTCACTTGAAATCATCAAGCGTTCATAAATGAGATTGCTTGCACCATAAGCAATCAAACAATCACGCTCCATTTCACCAACTCTTAGTCCTAATTAAGTAACATGCACCATAAGAACTCTCAGATACAAAGGTTACACAACCTAGTCCGATCACGGAACAACTGTCAAACTCAAGATACAAAGTTTAAATAGCGAATCAGATACATACCTCCATTTTTACTTTTTCCTTCAGTAGGCTGCCTAGTTAACAAGGTACGGGGACCAAAACCTCGTGCATGCATCTTGTCTAGGACCTATGTGCAACATAGAAAACAAGCATTTTAGAGACAACCTTTTACAAGACCATTGTCTTCAAAAGCAATGCTAGAATGCATCAATACAAAAAACAATTGACGACGCAAAGAGGAAACACATATCTCAATCAGCTGAATATTCCAGTTCAAATTCTGAGAAAGGTTCAATATCGTAAGCCCTTTTAGGCCCTCAAAGAAAAGATCACGCTCACGCAGCTAAACCTTTGTAATTCATTTGATGAGTTCCATGCATTTTCGAGAAAACATAGGTGGCATGGGGAAAACTATAGAAGGAAAATACAAATTGCTCCCAGAGTTTGAAAGCACACAAGCCAGCTCATGACTAAACCATTATTAAAAATATTAATCATACAAATTTTAAACTTAAGTCGAGAACTTTAATTGTTTTCTTATCCTATCAGAATTGAATCAAACTAGATGTCTACATTTATTCACATAATTCAGCCCAAGCAAAAAATGATATTACGTTTACCCGAACATAGAAACTGCTCTGTAAAACAAGACACCCTGATTGCCTAGAAAATACAGCAATCATTGTCGAAGACATTTAATCCTACAAAAACCAGTGTATCCGAAGAAAAATAATGTATTTCGACCCAATATATAAGCAGTAAAGATGTAGTTTTCAGATTTCTTTCCCGATGACAGTCAAGACAAGCCGAAGTTTATTAGAAGCCAAATCAAATAGTAAGCTGTTTATCTAGAACTTTTAGGAAAAGAAACAAATGCCACGGGCATGAAGTAATCTCTTCGTTCACCATGATCAGAGTCTCAGTGGCATCATTACAAATTACAAATGCTATAAGATCTCACCATATGTTTTAATTTCTGGTAGTAAATTGGCCCCATGAACACATATGCTTGCAGTGGAGAACCAGTTATGCCTGATGAAGAAACAGAACATTAGACCTTGTATCAAGCGAACACTTGTCTCCACACTATTAGGTAGTAACACTATTAAGCATATCACAGTAAATGGTGTGTTCCATCAACGATTCACACCAGCAGGGACTAACTAAAATTAAGACATGGTGCCATCTCCCACAAGGCCGCAACAATATCATAATTTTTGATGGGTCTTGGAAAAAGTATTTGGTGCTGCAGCAATTCCTAACAAAACTAAAATAGAATCTTCATATGGAAAAAACAATTATCATAGACTGAAACCAATTGCATTTCCCCTCATTGTCTACCCTCTAGAATGAGTTGAGACCCCCCCCCCCCTCTGAAGCAACTAAATATAATCATATGGCTATGGACAACTCACAGTTCATCGGTTCTAATATGTCTATAGCAATGTTTTGATAACTGGATTGGACAATGAACGGTACCCTTGGAGGTTTGAAAGTTCGATCGGTCCAACAGGTTCAACAAATCCTATAGCGTATTACTAGACCTTTTAAATTAGAGCAGAACATTGTTTTGGATATAATAGTACTTAAAAAACTCTAAAACAATCTCAAATAATAAAAAGTACCCCATATATAATTTCTAACAGATTAACGGGTGAAAACTGCCAAGTATGGAGATCTATGCCCATATCTTTAACAAAAGAAACTAATAAAGTAAATAATACTACGCTAGATTAAGAAAGAGAAGTCATGACTCATAACATATGGAAAGCAGTTCCCCAACTAAGAAACACTTTCATCCATCTGAAAAGAAACCCAAAGGAAAAACATAAACTGTCTTCTTACCGAAGACACAATGGCACACTGTTATACGAATTTTATGTCTTCGACTAAGAATCACAGGTTCTCCAAGCAACTAAATTGTCTAATTAAATGACTTTTAATGGCCTTTCAAGTACTCTTACAATTTAACACTACCGGTTATCAGTAGTTCTCACTCCCCGTTTCACTTTTATGACACCATTAGAAATTCGTGGTCGAAGTTGTGGAAGTTTGGTCATAGAATTCTCCAAAGCTGGATTGAGGTAATCGAGTCATCAATGAGTACTAGTACATCATAATGTACCAGTAAAGTCAACTAAGCCAAAAAGAAAATGAAACAGACAGAGTATTTGCTAATAGATTACAACCACAACACTTCTTTCATGGCAACCAATACGTTCCAACCTCAATTTTTTAAGTATCCTATATTCCTATTCTTATATATACCTCAATGTCAGGTGAAAAGCAACAAATATGAATCACATACACAAGTAGAAATTCTTTATAAGTTTTGCTACAATATAAGATGGCAAAAGTGTAGTTTCAGCAAAAAAAAAAAAAAAAAAAAAAAAAAAAAAAAAAAACCTGAATAGAGGAGATCCTTTCCATTGTAGCTGAACCCATGCTTCACTAAGGTCTCGCTAAGGAAAAGGAAAGAAAAAAAAATTTAGAACACAACTTTGGCGAAAACAACATTGATTGTGCAACATAGAAGGGTTACATACCTAATGACTTCGACTGTGTCTGCATGACCACTTGGCTCACCAAAGGCGCTTCCATAGTGAAAGCGTCCACAAGAAACCCCGGCTTTTCCCCCTAGAAGCTCTATCATCTTACCTACAGTCATCCGACTGAAAAAAGCATCACAACTCAGTACGTGAAGAACCATAGGAGCCAACTTTAACCTTTGGATCACATAAGAAAAAATAATAGGTGATGAAAATGGGTATCCAAGTGTGAATGGGCTTTATTTTCGGTATGTTTTGTTTAACCGGCCAATCAAAGTCACAGTTTACCAACCGTCCCTAAATGAACACGGTTCCTTATTTACCATCAGGTTTCATCTCATGTGTGGCCAAAATTGGTTCCTACCTTGGTTTAAAAACAAGCACGCCTGAGAAATGTCTATGCACAAGGTGCTATGAGGCGTAGCTAGCATCGCCTCAGAAGCCTGAGGCTCACAGGTTTGGATGATGAGAATTTCACTAGGACTGGGTAGTGGGGACCCGTGTGGAATATTTCACGGAACAAGACGAGTGTTTACGTTTTTCTATTTTTGTGTTTTCCCGCTCTTAGTTGGCTTGTTAGAGCTAAGCAGGTTAAGTTAAATAATTGCACAGGTTTAGCAGCCATATCATTAATGATATGCCACAGTTAAGAGCTGTCCAGATGTGCCAAATTCAAGATTGACTCGTACAAATTTTATACTAGTATGGTTCCTACCGGAACCCAAATCTATATATAAGCATAGCAAACAGTTGTCCATCTCAGTACCATACCTTGGAAATCCATGAGGATTCATGATCAAATCAGGGCAGATGCCACGTTCTGAAAAGACAAAATCTTCCTGCTGGACAATAGTACCGCAGACACCTTTCTGCCCATGCCTACTGCTGAACTTATCCCCCACCTGCATTATACGGTCAGGAAATATACCTATAATGAGAACTTGACAAGTTAATGAAGATCAGTGAAATAACCTCTGGTCGGCGAGTTTGTCGGACCATAAAATTGATGCACATATTGCCATTCTTGTCAGAGAAAAGTGCAGCTCGATCCACAACTGCTGTTTCACCAGCCAGACCCCCATGTTTGACAGCAGTCGGCCTATATTGACTGAGCAAAGCATACGTGTTAATTCAGAGTGATACCACTCTTATATATATTTATATATCAAAAGACATACATTTTAAGATCTTAGGTTTAAAGAAATTTCTAGATTGATATCAAGTGAAGTTTCTGGTACATATATAACTAGGAAGTTTTGTCAAACATTACCCAACATTTCCACTATTCTTTCTGAAAGTCACCTAACAGGAGTAGCATTTTTATACACCCTATCGGCAAAACAGTCTATTTTCTGTATTGACTTGCCAGAGTGCAATTGCCTCACCCATTAACACTTTTTTTTTTCGTTCTCTACAGCTCATTTACCTTCAGTCCAACATTGAACCACTTGAAACTACTTTGGCCTTTTCTACGAGAAAGGGGATAAGTTGTTTGTAGTTTCCGAGAATCAAAACCCAAATATCTTTGACTAAGCTAAACAGATAAAGGACTGGACATGACCCGAAGAAAGAAGTACTAATGAAAAAAGAAAAAAAAAATTGATTGCTCATGTAACCCCCAAAACCACAGAAAGGTCATTTTCGAATGATGGAATTGACCTCGCAGTAAAATTTAAAAACATATCTAAATTTTTATATAACAACCTATCTGGCAATTTTCCGGGAAGATGAGAGCCCCTGGTAACTAATGGTGTTTGTTTGTTGACTAAAAAGTCATCTGGTCGAACAATCTGCCCCGGAGAAGCAATACCATCATCATCCAATGCCTGCATTCACAAAATATTTTCAGGTGAGTAAAAAGCATAAACAATGGAAGAAAATGGCGGGCAATTAGAAAATAAAAATAAAAATTTAAGCTCAACACATTTGTACTGAACTAGGACACAAAGACAAATCATCAAACATTTACGCACCTGCATTTTTTCTGCCAAATGCCCTTCTCTGTTCGGAAGTACTACTCTTTCAGAAGCACCATTATCATATGTCTGCAAAATTGCACTCTTCCTAATATATCAAAGGTAGATGTCAATTCCTGTATAAGATTGATCAAGAAATATATTGTTAATCGCAGAGAGCTGGAACATACTTTTTCATCACTATACAACGTCCAAAACCTCGATCTAATGACGATTTGTTCATCACTATAGCATCCTCTATATCGTATCCACTGTAGCTCATTACAGCAACAGTTGCATTCTGACCGGCACCAAGCTTATCATATTCAACCTGTAAAAAGGTAATAGAGAATACAGACACACAGGGAAATAAGTTAGCCATTACAAATTTGGTCCTTGGGTTTTACGCCATCCACCATGTTAAGTTATCTAACGTATCTACGAGGCTAGGAAGCACAGACAGTTGTCTAGGGTTGTCTTATTGCTATATTTTCCACACACGTTAAGGACACATCTAACACTTGTAGGAACATATCAGAACATATCATTGCTTACGTATCCGTGATTTCTAATTTCCTATATACGAGGGATGAGGACAGGTTCATATAACGCATTTAGATAACAGTTAAAAAATGTTTGAAATGCAATTATGCAAAGTAAACTTAAAAAGCAGGGGGCTAAGATCAGTGAACATACCAGTTCAATAGTCTTCGTCGTGAGCAAAGGTCGTTGAGGATATACTAAGAGATAGAGTATTGAGTCCATCCGAAACAGCTACAACACCAAAATAATAACAATTTTGAAGCCGCTTTTGCCATATATATAACAGCCAAAACTCCAAAAGGATAGCTGACCCAAATTGCAAATATGATTGTATAACCTTGGTACACTTTTCTACAACGAATTATCTTATAGACTTCAAAATTTAAAATTTGTGGTATGTTTTGACTTTTGAGCTCGTTTCCATCTCCAAAGGAGCCAAATACTAATTATTTTTTGGCTTTCGGATAAAATGAAATAAAGCAAAATGGCTCATAAAAATGACTAGGCTTCTTATTTTGTGAAATAGGAGTCAGTCGGTGCGATTCTCGAAGCAATTTTCATTTTGGGGCATCCGTGTGCAACCTCTCAAGGTTTCAATATGGGTAAGGCTTGCGTGCATCCGACCCCCCCCCCCCCTTACCCCGCCTTATGGCGGGAGCCTTTAAGGCGCTGGGGTAAAGTTGTTGTTTGACTTTTGAGCTCAGCTCAAACAACTGGAAATCAAAAATATAACATGATAGACAAAAAAAGTATGGTTTTGTTACTGCAATTAAGGGGATAGATATTACTGACTTATCAAAAGGGCATATTGGACCCATATTTCAGGAAAAGTTGGATACAACAACATTACCCCATTGCCTTAGAGAACTGGTTTTGCAACTACTACCAGTTCACCAATAACATCAGTGTGGTTGTTTCCAAGGATAAAGAAATTGGTGGACATCTTAAGAGAAAGCATTTGAGAAACAGTCGAATTCTTTGGACCAGCACTCCAAGATACATCAATAGGCAGTTCAGACACCTCAACACTCAAGATTTATGATGGGTCTTTACCAGATAGCAAGAATGAGACAATCAGCTCATTTGGGTTGATAGCATACAGGATAATAATGTCCACTTACTAAAATATATTTACCTGAATGCATGCGACTTACATCTAAGAATTCAACATATAGGCAAAAGTAACTAAGATAAATTGAATATAGTTGGTACCTCCCAGCCAAACTAAAGGAAAAGAAAAGAAAAATTTGTGGGAAACCACCTAATATTTTCCACAATTTTTGGGGAACCACCTTATAAATTTTTTTTTTTGGGGAACCACCAAATAAGACATTTTATATATGGTAGAACCACCTTTTCCCGATCTCCCCTCTTTCCCTGCCTGAAATATCCTATGTGTACCATCGGAATTCCAAGTCACACGCTGACTCATTAAATAATAATAAATAAAAAAACTAAACTTACCAAAAAAAAATCAGCCGTGAATTCTATTCCCCCTTCCCCTAAATTACCACCCAAAATCCCCAATTACAAAAATTAGGTCAAGCATAAAACATAATTTCCATTAATGTCTATCACCATCACTCCAAATCAAACGTAATCTCCAGCCCCATCACTCCTTCCTGGACTAAGCACTCCTCACGCACGATGTCGACATTCTAATACACAGAAAACAAACGAAATTGAACAAAGCTTCCATTGATTAGCTAGAGATGATGATTAATCATGGTCAGAATAACCCAATTAGGGTGTTTAATCAAAAATCAATTGGAGATTCAATCAAATTCAAATATTGGGATTTCTAGCTCTATACCCAATTGACGAATTACAACATAAAGAGACTTACGTATTTCGCGATAATTAGCAAGGAAGTTGAAGAAGAGAGTGTTAGGAGCTGATGGGAACAATATTTGTTGATCGGAACAATTCAATGGAAGCAAACTCTTTGATTTTGGTGGGCGAGAATGGAGTAATGTTTTTTATTTTTGTTTTTTGGTGGGTAGGAATCAGGATACACGGCTGATTTTTTTGGTAAGTTTTTTTAGTTTTTTTCTTTTTTTAATGAGTCAGCGTGTGACTTGGAATTCCGATGGTACACGTAGGATATTTCAGGCTGGGAAAGAGGGGAGATCGGGAAAAGGTGGTTCTACCATACATAAAATGTCTTATTTGGTGGTTCCCCAAAAAAAAGAATTTATAAGGTGGTTCTCCAAAAATTGTGGAAAATATTAGGTGGTTTCCCACAATTTTTTCGAAAGAAAATGACTAGGGTGTGTTTGGCCAAGCTTCTGAAGTGTAACTGGACTGTTTCTAGGTCCTAGAAACTGAAAACTGAGAAACTACTTATGGCTTCTGAGAAGCACTTCTTTTAGTGTAAATTTGTTCTTCAGAAGTAGAAGCTCCAATTTGGAGCTCCTCCACCAGAAATTGTTTCTCGGAAACTGTTTCAGAGAAAGAAACTCTTTCTAAGAAGTAGTTCTGCAGAAGTTGGAGTTTGGCCAAACAAGCCCTTAAATCAATACTATCCTAGAATGATAAGTTGATAACAATTTGAAACGGAAAACATTATTAAAATACATGTATATTGATTAACATCACACACAAGAAAGAACCCTGCCCTGCACTGTCACCAGCCATCCAAATCACATTTTCAACAATCAAAACTAGATTACACATCAGTCTACTCGCACAGAAAAAGGAACAATGAGACAATGATATTGATGATAACAGAAAAAGGCCTCGGGCAGCTAAAAATTACAGAATGAAATTGCAAAAACATTGTTAAGAGGAAAACCTGATTATACGCAATGTTTCCCATAGCTTGTTTACCCATGGCACACTGAGAGGAAGGAAAATTAAAATACAAATTAAAAAGAGGATAAGAAAGAACTTATATAATTTTTGAAGTCAACTACCTACTATTTAGTTATGCTATACAGTAAATTAAGGACAAATATACATGCCTGATATGTATTTCTGGGTGACTGATTGTGGTGCGGATAAGGGATTAAGCCAGCACAAACACCTAATATTGTAAAGGGTTCAATTTCAAAATGAGTTGTGTCTGTTGTTGCATCTTCCTCGTACAAAGCAATCTGAGGACCAATCATAACCATGAGTGTCATCTCATTAAAAAAATAAAATAAAAAGAAATTAGAAAATCCTTAATGATGTTAAAAGCATGACATACCAAGGCATTGTTTTCCTCATTAACATCAAGATACTCAATCAAACCTTCTTGCAGAAAATCATCAAAGGTCCTCGCTCCATCCTACAGAAGCACAACGATACAATTAAGATACTTTTGATAACGCTATACAATCTTTATCAAACTCACAATCTAACTCACCGCCAACTCCTTCATATGATGTTGTTTGATCCTCGATACACCTTTATCGGCAATTACAAGCGGACGGCAGACGCGACCTCCATCAGATGCTATGTACACACAGCGCTGCAAGAAATTATTCAAAATGACGGCATAATCTATTAAGTTCTAGATAAGAGCTACTAACCACCATAGATGTGTCATTCTAACTAGAGAAGATATGAACTCTTTGAATCATAGAAGGAATAACATTGAAGCACCATCAACATGTTCAATGCCTTTCAGCATAACACACACCAATGACAATCCAAACTCTGCCTTCCAACATACTCCCTCCATACCGGTATATTCTTCCCATTTGTTAATGACACAAAGATTAAGAAAAGCAATAGAATACAATAACAAGCATGTACTGGGTGCCGGTGGCCTAAAATTAGAGGAGAGAGAAACTCATGGACCAATTAGAAATTTAGAAGGGTGGTATGGGTGCTGGTAGGCCAATAAAATTAAACAAAAATGGAAAGGGTAAGATCTTTAGAACTGACCTAGAATAGAAATGGAAAGAACAAACTGGGATAGAGGGAGTAACATTTTTTGTCGTGCGGAAGGGGAGAGATCTAATGAACTGGCCTAGAGTAGAAATGGAAAGAACAAACTGGGACAGAGGAAGTAACATGATTCCTTTTTGTCATGCGGAAGGGGGAGAAAAAACTTGCCCCACTATATAGTTTTTCACTATACAGCCCCAAGCCCAACAAGGCAATAAAAGAAACACAGGTAAATCCACAGCCCATAGATACCTGGAGAAAAAAGAAAGGAAGGGGAAGATAGTGATCGTGGAGGTGAAGAGATGAAAGGTTAAAGAGCCAATGCAGCAGTGGTGGCCAAAAAACGTGCTTGAAATGACACTCATGCTCAGGCATAGCGCACAAAGAATATTTGCCGCCTTGTTTGGAGGCTATGTAGTGGTTTAAGGCAAAGCTCTATAGGCTGACTTGCAAGAAGATAAAAGCTCTATCGACCGACTTGCAAGTAGACTAACACAGCAATATTTTTGGTCTATTTATAATAGCTAATTCCAGATTCCACATTCTTCAAAACCCTATTCCGTCAATTTTTCCAAATATATCCCAAAAACCAAAGAAAATTGACGGAATGGGGTTTTACCATTATAGATGTTGCCACTCAATCCTTTCCTTCACCAGAAAACCGTCTTGCTGGATTTTTAGATCCCATCTGTATGGCCAATAGTTGCAGATTGCTGCGATACTCCAAGCTCCTTGTTCTGACCATCAGCAACCTGTTTGTACCCCCCACAAATGTAATTAACACACCCGCCTGCCCTCTTAGATATACCAATTAGGCCCAAAAAGGTTACAACATATCCTAACAGAATTACTGATAAATTCATTCAAAACCTATTTAATGGCCTCCTTAATAGCTCCCGTGAAACAGTTAAACATACCACGTGGAACCTCACATGCTACATACCACATTACCACTGTTGTACTTTGAATCTGACACACAAGACCGTGAACAGCTCACCCAACAAACCTTCGCCAGACCCAAATAGGAAGAAAAGCCAACCTGAGAAGTGAGAACCAGCTCTACACCCACCACTCACTACCTTCCTGATATCTAGTGATGACCCAAATGACTAAGACATCTGGTGAAAAGGTTCTTACTCTTAAAATATTCAATTGTTGTGCTAAAGGCCACCCAAAATTCAGCGTCCAGCCCAGCAGGGACAGAGATCCTCACTGAATTACCCCTCCATGACCAGCCTGATTCAAAAAACCTACCTTTCAATTTCATTCCTTAACCAATCCCAATTTTGCATCACAAACACATCTGCTTCTCTGTTCCACTATGGACGAGGGGCACCCATAAAGTCAACCATCTAACGAGCCAGGGCCAGGGAAATAAAGGTCTAAAACAGGGCCCACTCGCCACTTGTATTTGAATCCAGAGAAAAACAGAAAAATTCCCTATGATCTATAACATACAGGATCTAAAAGATTTTGTTAGTAATAGTAACAAACCTGAGAGAACTCTCCCTCCCATCGACTTCTGTTGTCCCCCAAGAATGAGGAAAGTAATTTGAAGCCCAATATCCTATTGAATAAGATCTTTTTTTCATGGTAAGGCATCCCAGAACCCTTCCCTTATCCATTAAGAAATATATGGTGTAATCTATAGTAATGTCCAGTTTCATGCTACCCGATGGGCGATGGCACAGTTCACAGTAATTTTATACACACACTAATGCATCACAGAGTCTGTTTTGAGTCAGGGTTGACTACTTGGGAAAGAGAAATAAAGCGAAAGTACGAATATATTACCTGAAACAAAGCATAATAAGCATTCAAATTCAATATTAAGAGAGGCCGGGTAAAATGTAAATATCAAAATCTAAGAGTAGAAACGTGCCTGTTTTTCGTTCACAAACACACTGACAAATTCGCCAATCTTTCCTGCCCTCCGCAATCTTCTCAAGGCAATGGCAAAATTCTGGTCAAGAAAGGAACACGAAAGACTTCAAAACCCAGGCAATGCATGCATAGTAACAGATAACCATGAGCAAAATCTGCAGTCTTGTTTCTTGTTACTACGCATTTAAAAGCTCAATCATGCCTGTGCTGAGAGTACTGCAGGCTGGTAAAGGAAAATAGGTATTGCATGGGCACAAGGTTAACACCAGTTGTCATCAATGAGAGTAATTGATCTTACCTGTGGCATTCTATGCTTTCCAAGAATGAGCCCATTAAATATCACAAGGAAAGAACTTGAGGAATGCAGTTCTTCAGGAGACAGTAGCTCAAGGTTCTCGACGCCCAAGGAGTAACACTGCGAGGAAATTTTTCAATGAAAACAATAATCCAAGAAGACACGGCATAATACGGACTAATATCATTCAGATGACTGATACCTAAAAGGGTAAAAGAAAAAGTAATTGCTTCCTCCCTACAACAAGAAAAGTTGACAACACACCATTTGGCTTGTCAGACCAACATGGTTGACATTTTCCTATACTTCATAAGTTAAATTGGTCACATTCACATATCAATCTCAATCAAATGAAGCATTTAGAGTGGCATTGTGATAACAACGGTCTTGCAAATGGCATTAAAGCGAAGCTCTGTCGGCCAACCTGCACAAGCAGGCCCATTATGCAATATTTTCCGGTTCACGTCAAGTTTAAACTTTCAAATAGATAAAAGGCATTGTAAAGATGTTCTTTTTATCTAAATCTATATAAGACACCAAGAGGATTTGTGCATTATAAACGGTTTCTCCCACCATCAACACGAATGAAGCTCATTTTTACGAAGTATGGAACAAGAAATGTCACTCTTATATGCTTCATTTGAAATCCGACTTGTACATCAGGGTCAAAGGTTTTTTTTGTTTGAATATTAGTTCATAACCTTGTTCTCCTATGTACAACACTAGGCTAAAACGCCTGTAAATAATGTATTATCGCCATATTATGAGTTCTTACGCGTTTCAATTGTTCTGTATCTTAGTCTATATTTCCTTTCCTTTTTTCAATACTATCCCAAAAGAATACATAAAAGGAGAAGCAAAAACAAACTCATGCCCATACACCATCACATTAATTTCGTCCACAAAGAATGCAACAACAAATGTAGCCTGGGACAAATTCACTCCAATTATACCTTTTTTTTTTAATAAGTTAGGATATCAATATATTTTCAAAAGGACACCAAGGGGTGACTCCCATATACAAAAAGACACCCAAGGGGGTGACGCCAATATACAAATGAGAGCTAATCAAGCTCTTAGACTATCTTGAGATATTTAATCCGCAAAAAGAGACAATCCCACTTTAATTATACAACAATCTCAAAAAGGGAGATCTTACTTCCTGAGAAGTACACTCTTTACGTATGTTCCTCTCCTTCCAAATATATCATCAGATACCTCTCCAGCAATAATTGAAAACAACACCTTGAATAAAATATTATGTACAGTGTACACAAACTACGATAATTCTCCATATCTTGTACCCCATTCTTTTCTCAATGGAAAGCTGACATTATATGGTTTAAAGAAAGAAAAAAAATAGACTAGGGATTATATACAAAATATTTAGAAAAATAAAGAAGAGTCTTCTTATCTAAATAGTTGGGTCACAATCTATAAAAATTCTTTTGCATGTATTGTGTTTCAAACTATCAGGTCTAGGACTTGAGCAAATACCAATTGGCTGAAAGCAGAATTCATTGCCAAAAAAATTGCCCCAAGCCTCCAAAAATAATCCTCTATCATAAGCACATATATCTCATGCAAACCCTTTGAATTCACTAAATTTTGGGGCCAGTCCGATAAATAGTATAGGAACAGGAGCAGAATAGGGCTCTCGAACACCTTCGCAAGACTTCTCTAGGTACGGAATCTAAAGCCTTCTAAACCAATACAAGAAGAGAACAAAGGATCAAACAAATAAAAACGGGAAAAAGGGATGTGCATTTTGCTTGTATCACTCATTGCTGAAAGAGATGTCTAAGCATTTATTATTTGTTTCTATATACTAGGCCCACTGACTAGTATTAAACAACACTCGACAGTTTTTCACAAAATTTAGAACAATACCAGTCAATGACAACATACATAATGCGAGAATGACATATCAAAAAAGAAAGGTTACCAGCGATATTAATGGGCCTTCTTCATCGTCAGTAGTAACATGAGTCATCAATGCTAAATTCTTTACTAGTCCACAAGATTCACCTTCAGGTGTATCACATGGGCAGAGCATTCCCCACTGTACACATGAACCAGTATACTGTTATAATCAACAGCTTTCGCGTATATATGCACTTAAGCTGATAGACAGAAGCAGTACCTGACTAGGTTGCAAAGCTCTGGGTCCACTAACTTTTCTCGATTTTTCAAACTGGGGTTGAATTTTTGTGAGGAAACCCAGAGCTTGAATGTAAGAAAGCCTCGCGAGCACCTGGCAGAGTAGTGTAGATCAATACAGGACAGATGTTAAAATGGGCAAACAAGAAAAGAGAAGAAATTTTACCTGTGTCACACCTTTCCTATCCACCCTGAACCTTTTGGCACACCAGTTGCCAGTTGAAATAGCTCGCTCTAAGCCCTCAGTTATAGAAGTTGACTTTATATGCTGGACAGGGAAAACAAAAAGAATAACCATACAATAAGTACTCACTTCTTTATATCTCAAATTTCAATCTGCTAAAATAATCCAAACTTTTAGTCAAGTTGTCTCCTTCTGCACAAGCCTTCATTCTTATGCATCATTTGATAGAGTAAACATAAGGAAAATTGATAACAACACCACCATTACCCCATGCCTCAAAGGCTCCACCTTATGGCAAGGTAAGGGGGTCGGATGTACGGAAGGCTTTACCCCTATGTTAAAACCATAGAGAGGCTGCTTAGGATGAATTAAGGGAAATTGATGCAAAAAAACAAATACATTGACAAAAGATATCACCGAATAAAACATTGGATTACTTTGAGGAAATTGAAACTTCAGAATAATTTAAGCACGAGTCAAAGTTGGGGTTATTTTCAGCAAATTGCCCATATTTTGACGATATGTACCTCTAAATATTATTTTATAGAGTAGATTTTCCCACAAATAACAAGACGGGAAGCTTCATCATAGAGGTCAAGAGGTGTCATATGGTATGGTTTTATTTTATTTTATTTTATAGTTGAATTTAACTTCAATAGATATAGATAGCAAAAAGAATCTACGAACGAGGGAGGACAAAAAGTCCATGCCCAACCACAAACCACAACGACATCATCACCCCCTAGCTAAGAAGCCCCTCTTCAAATTACTGTCACAAAAGATAGTGGATTTCCGATTTTTCAACTTCAGATTTCTATTTCTTTCTCCCAGAACACACTACAGTTGCTTAGTCTGCTTAGGTAAGCTAAGAGCCTAAGACCTAAGGCGCCTCGAAAAAGTATTTGGCTTTTCCATGGAGATGGCCTTTCCACGGCTTTCAGGCTCCACAAGCTCCCAAATATATTTCGCGCTCTCCACTTCACATTTGAAGCAACCAAATCGTCGAAAGTGAATTCCCCCTCTATAGGTGGAGAAAGGGCACTCCGAGCTTCCAAAATTTGAGGTGGAGCCCCAAAAACAACATCTGGGCAAGTTTGCTTCCACCCCTAGCCCACAATAAGTCTTGATATCCCTTCACCATGAGACTCCTCTCACTAGCTCCTCAAAAGGTGGGAGTTCGTCACTTTCAAAAGAGATTAAAAGTCGATACACATCCATATTGTCCACGCCATATAAAGTAAACAAATATCTCCGGACAGAAAGAATCTTATCGTCCAAGACCTCCGCACACAAAGATGAGTCATTGATGTTCCTGCCGGAAGCACCCCTGATCATCGACTTCAGAGTTATCTCATGTACAAGGATTTGTGATCTTACCCTCCCCACCAAGGGAAACAGAGCAACTCCAGTTTCCTTAGTTCTAAGAAAAACTGTTTCTTCAACAAAAACAAAACCCCTCAACAAATCCATCAACTTCTCCCGCTCACACGCCACTGCATGCTCCACCTCTGTCGCCACCTCACGTGCTACAGCACGCGCCACCTCTGATGCCACCTCACGCGCCACTTCCTGTATCCACACACGTGACTCCTCACGTACTACACGTGAATTCCATCAACCCTAGGAATGGAAAACCCTCCAACAGCCTTCAAAGGTTGTTCGGTATTCCAAGAGACAGAAGCTAGGACATCTCTGTAGCTCCTATATTTGCTTCCCAAATCACTAGCGTTCCCTACAGAAGATATGGAAACGGGTCATTGTAACATCTTGATGTTTGCAGCTCTAAAACCCACCCAAGGAGCCGCCTTCCTCAATGGCAGAACAAAGGCCAGAGACGCCTCCCCCCACACTGAGACCCCTCCGGCCCTTAGACTACAATCTTACCCTAATCCACCCATCTAAGCGCAAAAAATGCTTATTTGTGCCATAACCAACGATCAAGGTGCTCAGAGAACCTAAGACATCCCTCAACCACTCCACCATCAACAATTGCATCTCCAAACACCCGTCTCTGAAATCCGTGGTAGTACATTAGCAAGTACTAATCATGTGATCTTACTGAGTTAATTCTGGCAACTAAGAGTCTATAAGCAGACCTTAAAAAGGTGCTGATAAACAAAAGCAGAACCACGTAAATTGGAGTATAACAAGTCATAATGGGAGTTTTATTAAATGAAAACATCGTAGTTTATTATATGGCTTGCCATGTGTACTCTTACAAATTGTCGATAATAATCTCATAAATTGAACATGTATGATTTTTACATGACCTATAGCAGTTCCTTCTGATACACCGAGAATAAGCAGAAAATAGCAGTGATAAGGCAAATGCTTGGGAGAACTAAAACAATCAAACCAATTGACCCAATTTTCGGTATAAAAGACCGGATATAAGATAAAAGAAAAAATAAATCAAACAAATAGATCCAAGAAAAAAAAATGGATAGTAATGAGGTTACCTGAGAAAAATCCACTTTGCCACGAGATGGCTTGCTTAATTTTAGATCCAGCTTCTTTCTAGCCTCGGTCAACAATGACTTGAATAAATCCTACATGGTGAAACGTACCAAAATGTGGTAGAGAGATTGGAATCAAAGAAAGTACATATGTAAGCAGTCAAGTTGTTCATACATACCTCAAAAAGCAAAGAAAGCAGCTGGCCCGAGAGTTCAAAACGCTTATTTCCAACATAATCCTAGAAACATACATCATAGAATTGACAAACGTAATTAGGCATAATGAGTTGAGATAAGAATTATCGATCCACTTGAAGAATATTCTTCGAGCCAATAGGCCAAAAAGATTGAGCTACGGGAGCTACAAACATAGTAGTGTCATGGAAAGCAAAAAAACTCACCTTGTCGTCTACTGCATCTTTATTCAAGTGTGCCTCTAACATGCGCCTCAGCATTACAGCAGCGTATATACATTTGGCTCGGAAGTTGTTTTTGCGTACCTATAAGACCAATAGGCGATAGTCAAGAAGGAAATGAACTAAAATAATATATTACTTCTATGCTTTCAAAAAGAAAAAACCATTAAAAGGAAGCAGTTCAAAAAAACTAAACTTTTGAAAATTTGATTAGAAAGGCTAACCGGAACATGAGCAATAAACACATCTCGAAGGATCGCCAATGCTCTATTTTCCTGCAAGTACAACAAGTAGTTCTGTCAGGGGAGACCAAGGCAGCATAATAAAATCTAGATGGAGCAGAGCGGCACCTTTTCGGGCGAAGAACTAGGATATGCTGGATTTTTCACCTGAAAAAAGAAGACAATAGTGAGCTATGTTACTTTGACATTTCGTATACTTGTCGTGTCACATGATAGATACAACACTTGTCCAACATGACACAGCACATTGAACACATCACTTAAGACGAAAAATATGAAAAAGTTTCACCGAAAGCCATGTCAGACACTACGACACGTAACCGTGCTCGACACTTACAACCGAGTGTGAGTAACATAGTGTATGAGCAGGCAAAAAGAGTGCACTCATACGTGCCTAGACCCGGGAATGAAGGATAATATAGCAACTTCTAACTCCAAATCCAATGGCAGGAGTAATAAACACATTTATTGCGATAAAAGAAGTTACATGACTCTCAGAAGTAAATGCTTTACATGCCACTTCTCACAAGTGTTCAAAATAAACGGACTGGACCAGCCAGTTCAAACGGGAACCGGGTATCTGACCGGTCCGATCAGGCCAAAAAAACCGGTCAAAATTGGGTTAATCGGTTCTAAAACCGGACCGGACCGGTTAATTTCTAAAACAAAAAAAAAAGTTCAAAAGGTTTCATTGCTGGTTTTTGCACCCGGTTTTCTCTTCCTGACTTTGTACCCCACCTCTAAACCCCCCAGCATCTTCATTCTTCCTTCAATTTTTTCTTGTTTTGTTTCTCTTGATTTTTCACTCATCTAATCATCTCATTTTTATTCTTCTCTGATCTTCTCCTTGTTCGTACTTCTTAATTATATATTTGGCTGATATTCTATATTTCTTATTCCCGGCAACTTTATATTCCAATTTTGTTGCTATGTTTTAGATGAATTTGGGTTTATTCCTAAGAATCATTTTTTCAATAGCAAAAACATAGTTTTGCTGGTTTCAGTTTGATTTGAATTTGTTGATTAATTTATCGGATGCATGTTCCAAAACTTTTTTTTACAATTATATAATCCAGTTAAATCAAATGTGCGAAAAACAGATGACCCAGCTTTGGGGATAATCTTTTCCCTATTTTTCTTTATTTTATTTTTAATATTTTTAGGCATTAATTTATGACGTAATTATGATGTCATCCGGTTTTGAGTCCGGTTGAACCCATTGCCCTTTGACCCTCGAGGCCACAGATTTGATGTCCGGTTCGGTTTTCAAAACATTGGTTCTCATAATTACAAATATCTTCCCTTTAGGTGTCTTTTTGTATATGGGAGTCACCCCCTTGGTGTCTTTTTGAATATATTGATATCCTATCTTACTTATCAAAAAAAAAAATTACAAATATCTTCTGTAAAAAGCTGCAGAAAGCACACAGTTTAGAAGAGAAGTAATTGGAAATGGAAAATTAGTACTTGAGTGACATGTTTACTTTCGCAATGGATAAGCATAAGCCTAGACTTCATCAACAAATGATTAACAAACGTAGTAACTAATAATAGCGCATGAACCAATTGCGGATATTAATTGAGTTCCTCCAGATATCAGGGACGTAGCGCAAGAACATAATTATGAATGAGCATTTTAAGAACTCCCCAAACAGCCAATATTCTATATTGAGAAGTAAAACATGATTATGACAAACCACAAAACAGAAACAAGTTATTCCAGAAGGAGGACCCAGATTATTAAGATTAATACACAGAATCTGCGATCCTTTTCATGTCTAAACAAGTGCACGCACCTTTCTCTCAAGGAATTCTAGAGCCTGCCGTTGTGTATGTACACCTTCCATTACACACTCCTGAGGCACAAAATATGAAAATAACCAAACAAAAAAAAAAGGAATCAAATTAACTCACACATCAAAACTGCTACCTACTAGATATTAACCATAGCAGACAGATATATAGAAGTCTTTCGAAAAAATACAGGTATTATGTGACGATCTGATCTTATATACATAAGAGTTCAAACAAAAACCAACAAGGGTATTTACTGAATCTGCTATACTTGGATGGAGCAATTAATCCTTCGCTTTACTCAGTCATAGACATTAGTTAGAATATTCGCTTCATGGATTGATCTTACCTCTATTGAAGGCAGGAGTAGTGAGCTATAGCGCGGATCTCTTCCAATCATTTGTACAACTTCTTGGTCACTCTCCATACCCATAGCCTTCATCACTACCATCATAGGGACCTAATTGCAATTTTATAAGGTATAGACCATTAATATTAATAAAGTAAAGCGAGGTATCAGACTACTTCAAGCCGAAGTTCATAAAACATGGAGATTATACCTTTGTCTGAAATTGATTAAGCTGCAAATATATTTTCTCCTTTTCCAAGACTAATACAGTTTTACTCCTTAGAGCGGCAGTGCTGCTTGTAACTGATGCAATCAAACTGAGACACAGAAATCTTGAGTGAGACAATCTCCAAAGGATTAATATTCAAAAGTTTCATCTGAAAACACAGGTAACAATTTAAAAGTTCTTTAACAATCAAACTATGTCAAAAGGGAGGAGAACAAGATGTAGAGACATGAACAAGAAGCAGTAACAACTCTCCAAAGAAA
Organism: Spergularia bocconei; assembly: GCA_963457585.1. Lineage (NCBI taxonomy): Eukaryota > Viridiplantae > Streptophyta > Magnoliopsida > Caryophyllales > Caryophyllaceae > Spergularia > Spergularia bocconei. Next base: position 8,221,395 of record OY734958.1, read on the forward strand.
AGTATGACTTCTTTGTACAGTAATTCAAAACATGGATCAAGCTGATCAAAGTGAGCTGTACTCGAATGTTCAGCTTCCAAGCAACTTAACACTTCATTGTATTGTTTATCCTAGCTGTTTCTCATAGCACAAAAAATTCCATATAGACAAGACAAAGAAAAGCAGATCTGGTTACTCATTAAATTATCCTCATAGACTACGTACGACACGGGGAATTTTCTTCAGCTTCATCCAATCTAAAGCTACACATATATGTGCCAGAATAGCCAGTGCTTCCTCATTACCTGTAGTCCAGTTTTCTTGTTCTAAAAGTTGCTAGGTGTGGATAAATGTGTCACATAAGGAGCTGTAATATGAAACAAGAAATTGGCCTTATTCCAGCAGCAATCCATACCAGAACTCATCACTCCATATTACACACTGCTTCCCTCAATCAAAGACTTCATAATAACATAAATAAAACAGGCTTCTCCAAACCAACAAAAAAAATGGTCTGTTTCATGGCAAAGATAAAAAGTTTGATAATTAATCATAAGTTTCCAACATCACTGCCTTTGCTCCATGTCAAAGCGTATACTTGACACCCAAGGGCCATAAGTTTCCTACGTCACTCAACATTTCCTAAAAACTTCCAGAGCTTACACTAACATCAATGGGCTTTAATGTTTGATCAGATATACTACAATTTAGAGTAAAGGATGGTGCGGTACCGCATTGAAGTTCCAAACTCCCTATATTTATTTTCATTTTCTGGACATACAGGTCTAGCACATACCACTGGGCTACTGAAATAGACAAAGTTCTCAGGTGTTGACATGGAGCAGAAAGGCCCAGAATTAAACACACATAATTTTAAGCAGAAAGGCCCCAGTGACAGTTTGGCCTATATAGCTGAAGGCTAAAGCATCATTGAAGAAATTTATTAGACATCGATGACAGCTTCATACAGAACACCTTAGTTTAAGGAGGCGCGAGGCGCACCGAGGCGCTGGGTGGCCGTTGCGATGAGGCGCGAGGCGAAGGCGCACGCCTCATGCACACGAGGCGCACTCATTTAGCAAAAACAAAATTCTATTTTTCGAAACCATAATTTGCAAAAATATTACCCCTTTTTTAATATTTAAAGAGGGCCTACGGTAAAGAAGTATAAACGAGGGAATAAGGGGAAAAGGGAAGGGTAGAAATAAGTTTACAAGAAAAAGAAAATTGGAAATTGCACACTCATGCTTCTCGCATGTGCCTCAGGGCATGCGCCTCAGTGCGTGCTTTTTTAAACTAAGCAGAACACAAACTCAATCCTTGCGCAAATAAGAGGAGAGGTTTCAGTTTGGCTAGCTCTTGTCCGCAAGGCTGAAAAAACCATCGCTCATCTTTTTCTCTCTTGCCCTTGGACATTGTCCCTGTGGTGTCTATACTCGACCCTTTTTGGGTTAAGTTGGGTTCCTTTTTTTTTTTGACAAGTTAGGATATCAAGATATTCAAATAGACATCAAGGGAGAGACTCGCATATACAAAAAGACACATAAGAGGGTGACGCACTGACGCTCATATACAAATCTACAAAAGAGAGCTAATCAAGCTGTTAGACTATCTTGAGAAAATTTATCCAGAAAAAGAAAGGTCAAGTGTCGGTGGCTTAAGTTGGGTTCATCCTCATGAGCTGAAACATATTCTCGTGCTAGGAAAAGATTGATGAAAAGGGTGGTGACATGGTGTACTTGAATGAGAGGAACCATCTCAATTGATAAAATGAATCCTACACGTCAAGAGTTCCAAACTTGCTATATAGTTGGATTACTATTAGATCTAAACAACACTTTAACATTTATCCTTTCTGTAGATACAAGTACGATAAACTTAAGGCTTAAATACCAACTCCCCTTTCATTTATGGGTGTCACCCACATGGTGGTTTTTTGTATCTGTGTCACTCCTTGGAATATTCCTTCAAAATATATAAAATTCCTCTCTTATAGTATGTCATAAAGAAGGGCTACAATGATAGGAGAGAGACAGCTCGTAGGCCTAACTTGTCTAAACATGCCATTGGTGTTAATCCTTGTTCTTAATTTTCTATGTTTAATGGAAAAATATATATTATATAAAATCATCAGAGGACAAGTCCATCAAGCTACACAGATAAAATTTCTTGATACACCATTAGACCCAAAGTATTCAATAAATTTGCTCATAACAAAGACACCAAAAATACAGCTAGGAATGCACAACATATTTCACAGGAGCGTGTATTCCTACCCTAACCTACAAACTTGATATGAGCCCTTTGTTCTTGTAATTCTCTGTATTCTTTTTGCATTATTCTCCTAAAGAACCAAAATTGCATGAGCAACATTTTGAGAGCTAAAATGCATAGCCATGAAACTAAAAAAAAAAAAGACTACAGAAGTATGCCAACAAGATATATTAGAGAACTAACAACCTTGGAGAAAAGCACTTACTTTCGTTTTTTATCAAAATCAATGATTATTCTATTATTTGAAAGTTGCTCCTGGATCAAAATCACCTGGAATATAAAATCAGGAAGACATTAAGATATTGTACAAAGCAACAGAATTGGCCTAACAATTCAATAATATAACCATCGAGTTGTGTAATGTAATGCATGAAGAAAGAGAAGGAAACCAGTAAACAAGAAACATATTTTCTGTCAGAAACAAAGCTGTGCCATTATAATCCATCAAAGAGACTAAAATATTGAACCTAAATCACTCGAACACTGTAATTAGCCTAATCTTTCAGAGGTTTGAACGAAAGCTGGGATCAATATACTGGTCCGTTCACATCATTTCATTCTCATTCAAAGGAAACATATCACAATCTGAGTTGCAACAATCGCTTATTAGATAATCCTAACGATATAACTGTACAATTTGTTTCCTATATCAAATTACTAAGAGATAAATATAGATAACAAGGAGCTTTCCCGACTCAAGCTTTAAAATTTGATCATGGTTCGGATGTGCGAGGCTCAATTCGGGCTTGACCTTCAGCCTCAACTTGGGAAAACACGGGTTGAGCTTTGACGGAAAAAATTCAGAGGACTTGTCAAGTGGTTCAGCTCATTGGCAATCTTTTGTTTCTGTTTTTGTAAGTAATTATCATTATATTCAAACAGGCCACGGGGATGACTCTCAAATACAAAAGGACACCAATGTGGGGGGGACGCCCATATACAAGAGAGAGATAATCAAACTCTTAAACTATCTTGAGAAATTTTATCCACAAAAAAAAAAAAAGGAAAGACAAGTGTCAGTGACAACTTAACACTTGGCTTCAACTATACAACAGCCCCAAAAAGCAAAATCTGAAGTCACAGTGTGTCCCAGCAATATCATAAAAATGTTGTGATTTCTTTCCTTCCAAGTACACCACCAAATACTAATGGTACCATCTTCCAAACTTCAGCAAGCCACCCTTTCTTCATACTCCTTTTCCAGACATCAGCTCATTGGCAATCTCAGCAGCATGTAGTGTAAATCTCTCTCACATAACCACATTAGCGGGTCGAAACCCTCAAATACAAGTATAGAGATAATTCTGATGCGTGATTGAGGTGGTGGACGGGAAAGTGTTCCTCAAAGCATATTTATTAAAAAAAAAAAAAATACTAGGTACCTTTAATCATGTTAAAGCGTCGAGTGCTTTTTAACCTCTATTTATAAATACTGCAATACGTGTTTGTAGTGGAATTATGAAAAATTAAAATCCTTCCTGAAGGAACCAAAACTTCGTCATTCCTTTTACTTCCTGATTTAATGGGGGAAGCCCAAACAGTACCCTTGAGAGCATACTTTTTTCGTAAAATAGGCGATTGGAAGCAGTCTCTCCCTAATTGGAACAGAAAAACAGCACCCCATACCCACCTTGCTTAGTGTGAGAGCAATATTTGAGGCACTGAGTAATGAAAGAAAATAACACCTACATGATTACCAATGGATGATGGATTACACGGATGCAAGTTATGGTTTCCTTGTGATGGATGCAGACTCGCAGAGGGAGTGGGTGATGCACCACCCAACCAAAAGACAGTCCAACCAACTAGCCTCTTTATCAATCTATAGGATAATGTAAGAATATTAGCAGCTCTATCTGTACGGCTGACGACGCAAATACCTATTCTTTCAAACAGGTTGCCACGATCTATTGTTTTGGTCAGGCAAAGACGGATATAAAAACGAACACCAAGATTCTGACAACTACCCGTGGAGGCGATATCTGACCAAAGGCAATGATCACATCATGCACACGTCCACTTGATCCCTTTCAATATTATTGCCCACGATACTTTCCAAAAAAACATACTGTTTTCTTCCATTTGCGGGACATAAATCTCACCCGTACATTAGAGCGTATCCAGGCCGTACCTCTAAACCATCTATTATAAACGACACCAGTCCAGAAAACGTAGACCTAATTTCAAATACATGAGGAGAAGTTGGTCTGTACTTCCTTGGGTGGATGATTATCTCCAAATGAAGTTTGTGGATACGGGTGCTAGTGAAAAAAAAAGTTGCTTGGAATAGTGATGTGTTTGTTACTTGCCTACTTTTCTAGTGTGTTTTTGTAACTATTTCTTTGAAGGACAATGTGGACACACCATCATTACTTGCTTCTTAATTTTGCTAATGAATTTATTTTGATGTATTCAAAAAGAAAGAAGAAAAAAAAAGGAAAGAAAAAACAAAGAAAGACAGACAACTGAATATACACAAAACTCCACAACAGTACATTTGTCATTCAGGATTAAAAGTACAAGTCCATATTTTCCTAACCAACTCCAATCTATACTGAAAACTATATAACAACAAGAAGGATTACCTTTTCAGTCCCTTTCACGATAAAATAACCTCCGGGATCAAGTGGGCATTCGCCTAGGCAATAAATATTAATAACATGAGAATCAAGAGAAAAATATTGGACAAGGGAAACCTAAACCATACAAATACAACAAAATCTCAACCATATTTCGCTAGCTCAGTTTCGTCCTTCCCATATAAAATACAGCAACGACTTCGTAACATCACAGGTATTCTTCCTATGGCTACTTCTTTCTGTCATACATGCACAATGGTAAAATCAGTAATGATAATTAAGTTGTAGTAGCCTACAAGCACATATACACGACTAAAACATGATATAGCACACTTACCCTTTTCGCTTTCTTGTTATGAGAACTATCATCATAATATTCAATATCAGCTAGAATAGGCGCTGCATAGCTGGTACAGAACAATAATAAAAAAAAGCAGTAATTAACATTTTCGTTCTTGACGGGATCACAACATAAAGTAAACACCAAGTCAACATATAAGCCCAAAATATAGACGTCACATAATGTCAAATTTTTAAGTACTACAGGACGTGAAAACTCAAGTAACAAATTACGTCGCCCCCGACACAGTCACCCTTCACATCGCTGTCAAAGAAAGTCGTCTAAGCTCAACATGTGGTCAGGCCCCCATAATTGTACTGTCCCCACTTTCCTCATTATAATCACAGAACCCTAGCATATATTTTCGTACTTTGTGTAACATGTCGGAAATTTGATACAAAAACTTTGTAAAAAGAATAAGCTTGTCACATTATAGTATACTAACGATTTGGTGGTGTACTTGGAAAGAAAGAAATCATAGCATTTTTGATGATATTATGTTGACACACCAAGATTTCAAATTTAGGTTCTTGAGGAAGTTGTATAGTTGGAATCAAGTGTTACTTTCACACCGACACTTGACTTTCATTCTTTTTGTGGATAAATTTCTCATGATAGTCCTACAGCTTGATTAGCTCTCTTTTGCTTACGAGAGTCACCCCTTTAGGTGTCTTTTTGTATTTAGGATCAGCCCCTTGGTGTCCTAGTGAATATAATAATATCCAATCTTACTTATAAAAAAAAAACCATAAATTTCAGTGGCAAATACCAAACTTACACATGCAATATTGATCTAATCAGTAATCACACTACATATAGCCGTAAATCCAAAGAATAGCAGTAGTAACAGCGGTAGATACAACATGAACAGTAACAATAACAGAAAATTGGTGTTCATTGTTCAAAGATCATGAAGGTGTCATGGGAACTCACGTTAGGTCTGAGAGCCTGCAAGTCTGAGGGTAATATTTCGCGATCGGAGTAGCATCTATTTCAAATACTGGTTCACCAATCTTTACATCTTCAAACCTGGACAAATTCAAACCCAAACCAGAAACCTAAGAACAACATAGATATAACACACGATAACCAAACAGAGCACTTCATAATCAACTGGAGATGGCAAAAACTCTTCACAATGTCACAAATGGCAAACATCTACGACGGAAATTTCAGGGATTATTTTAGAGCATCTAGCAGTTTTCAAATTTCTATATCACACCTTCGTCCCATTTGCATTACAAAAGTTTGTGCAATATTTTTAATGCTATACCCCATAACAGCCTCTAATTTTATTGCATAATCATTTTCATTTGATAAGCTAAATTTATTGCATATTCGACCCACGAGCACCTAAATCTCATGCAAAACATTTATGTACTCAATTCTTGCTAGCACAATTAATAAGGAGAAATTTTATCTGAGGAAAACTTAATATGCAATGAAGAAACTTGACGACCTGTTGTCCCAATGTAGAAAAGCACAAATTTTCAATTAAGCTACAAGGGAAAGAATAATACTTGAGGTATATGTCCGGATCAACGAACGATCTGACTATACTGTTGACTGCAACAATCTTCTGGATGCCCGTACTAATGAAATAATTATAGGAATCGAGATGTTCCTTCACTATCCCTCTCACCTAAAAGTTAAAAAAATATATAAATTTTCATGTAAGCTTACCTATATCACAATATTCACACTCTAACAAAAATGACATCTGAAGATCACTCTTTCAAGCCTTGATCTTACTATAGAAAAGTTGTGAGATATTTCAATGATTTAAAGAGATGCACAACAATAATCCAGTATTATGGCGACCTATAGCGCAACCTCTCTATGTTTCAATAGGGGTAAGGCTTGCGTGCATTCGGCCCCCTCTAAGGCCCTAACCCCGCCTTATGGCGGGAGCCTTTAAGGCACTGGGGTTAAGATGTTGTTGTTGTATAGAAAATAAATCTACCTGATACCCAAAGAACCCTGCATATGGCGGGGCTGTCACAAAAAAAGGTCCCAACAGTATCTTAGATCAACAATCTTGATTTTGGGTCAAGAATTCATCTTAGACTGTTATTTGTCTAGCTACATGGCAGCGCCTAAACCTCAAGTCAACATCATTGACCCGAGAATCAGGCTTTAGCACTAAGAGGACCACTATTGCGACACGTAGCTAAACCTCGGGTAATTTGGTACTGGTCACAAGGTATGACACTAACCACATTCAGACAACATAGAAACGCGAAAATACAAAACCATTACCTTCAAGAATTCCGGGATGAGTTGATATTTATCCACCGCGGATTTAATTGGCGCTGTGAGGAACTCTCTGTCCATACTGAACAACATTCAAACAAACAAACAAACAAACAAACAAAAAAAAATCAACCTAAATATTATGTCGATTTCGAGCCTGAGTTTCGGATACATGTGCAACCCAGCAGACAATACAGTTCTCTACTTGACGAAGAAAGAAAAATCACGAATCACATTGCATATAGTTTTACACAAATTTGGACTAACACATATATATATATATTCATTCATATACAATCATTCTTCGATTCGATTATGAATAAATCGACAACGATAATCAAGATTTTAACAACCCCAAAATCAACCTCATATAACAAGCAATTACAACACAGAAACGAAGCATAAAACAAGTAACAATCGAATTTGGTTCAAAGGAGTACCGAAAACAGAGAAAAGAGGGTTAATGTTACCCGAAATCAGCAGGACAGGCGGCCGGGAGCGGCAGGATTCGGTGGGCGTGGGTGATCGCGCGCGGAAGAGGGCAGGGGAGTGAGCGTGCTAGAGAGTGAAGAAAAGAGGAGGGTTTATGCTAAGGTTTTAGGTTTTCCTTGTCTTTTTGTTGTCAAGACAAACCAGAACTGAGCAAACCGACCTTGAACCGCACTCGCGTGAAGGAGGCTGACTTTCGTTTTCGGAAAGAACTAACCGTTCGTTTGGTAAGTGGGACGTGGGCTCTTGATTTCTGTGTATCCTTATTTTTTAGAAAAAATACACAAAAATAATTCAACGTTTGATTGGTCTTCTAAAGATGATCCGACCTTTAAATTTGTCTTCTAAAAATAGTCCGAAACTAACTGAAGTTTAGTCCTCCGTTATCTTTGTCTATGTGCAGTGGAATAATAATTGTTTTACTCTCCGTTTAATCTCTCCAATAATTTGACATTAGTTTAAGCCAACTCCATCAGTTATACTTCGTTTTCCCCCTTTCCAATCTTTTCAAAAATCATTATCATTCTATTAAAAACATAACTAGAATACTGCAATTATATTTGTCCTACAAAGTTTCATAGGACAGAGAAAATGATTTTCATTTTGCTTAGACAATCTATCTATACTACTACTTTAATAGGCTAACATTTACGCCTACGTGGCACCTCATGAAGGTGTTCTTAAGCAAAAAATGCCACGTCATGTCTTAGTTGTCGGCGTATTGCGAGTTAGCTCTCTCTCTCTTCCACGTCACACACTCTTTAATGTCATTATGGCCCAGATAAAAAAGAAGCGGCGGCTTTGTTAATAGAAACGGATATCCGTGTGCTTACCTCCATGCCATGGGCCAAAAACAAAAAAATCTAGTATTATCCTAACCGTTTCTGCGCGTACTCCAATCAATCTATACTACCCCATTAATGGGGGCTACCATCCCAACTTACGTGGCGGATTTTCAAAGCAATGACAAAAAAAAAACTAACTAATATCCTATGTGTCATTCCCAAACTTCACCCGACCCTTCTATATTCCACGTCAAATGATTTTTTTTTTCTTTTATGCTGTCCAAGGAACAGAGGAAGAGAAACGGAAAAAATGGAAGGCAAACGGTCCAAACCTTTCGCTTCATCTTCCTGCAACTGCCTTTCTATACCTCATAAAAGATTCTATGACTCATAACAATGCTATCCAATGCTATTTCACATCATCTTTATAACAAATTAAAGTTAAACATCAATTTCTTTTCACCTTCTTGGTCAATAGTGATTCATCAGTTACGTTATATTTATACATTTGTTTGAAGTAAGCTATAACAAAAAAAAAAAATTATAGTTGTTCATCATGGTATTATTGTAATATCCCGAATTTTCGTGATATTTTGTAATTGGGTATCGAGTTGTTTTCGGAAAATAAAATGATTTTAGAGGTGTTTCTATGTGTGGACTAACTAAATTGGTTACCTTTTCTTTTCGATCCATAATATTTTCTCTTCTAGCCCAACTCAGATCAAAACACTAACCCAAAAAAAAAAAAAAAAAACGAAAATCAGATTAAAACAAAAGAAACCCTCAGTTTCTTTTTCTTTCTTTTCCTTCACGCACACCCGTCCTTCCTCTGCTCTGATACCAAATGTAACACCCCCAAATTTCCTGTCATTTTTATAAAACATTTTAAAGAAAATTCAAAGACTTCTGAGGAAATTTGAAGGTGCCACTCCGCATCCAAGTCGAAACTTGAATGCAAGGAGAATTTCAATATCAGATCCAACAGTCTCATTATTTAAAGTAGCCAATTACATTCGAAATTTTAAAATTACAATAGTTCAAAAACTCAAACTGAAATATGAAATAAATTAAGTCCAGTAAATTGTCTAGCAAGTATAGTGTCTAGCTTTATTCGATGATCTAATCTAAACTCGAAGGTGAATCGCGCCCCAACAAGCAAGCATCACATCCACCTGTGGTAGATCTAAAACACAAAAAACCACATTTGAAAAAAAAGTCAGAAAAATTGAGTAAGCTAACATCTCAACATGTAAAAACCAAAAATACTTACCTTGGCTTTCGAAAACATTTATTTTTCCTTTGAAAACAACACTTAGCACATAACCATATATACCAATCCAATCAATAATCCAAAACCAACATTAGAAAGCTCAACCCAATAAACCAACATCTTCCAATTTTATCATTTTGGTGAACCTTGGTTTTATAGATTATCCTACAATTGAATTTTGGTGAAATTTGTTTCAGCTTTTTGAAAGCCAAATGTGCCTTTCTTATTAAGATGATTTGTATAACATGTTTATGCGTCCACAAACCTCATGGTTTGTTTTAAGTGTGTTGTGACTTGACTACAAATGTTAATTGGTTTTCATTTAAACTTGGGGTTTATATGGTTGTAATCATTATGTGTACTTGAAATCAAGTTTATTTAGTTGGGAGTTTAATTTTCATTAATTTGTGGAGTGAAGGTTGCATGCACCCTATACATCACCACTACATCAGGAGAAATAACCGAACCATGGACCAACAACAACAACAACAAATCAATGAGCTGCGGCAGATTACTGCTAATGTGGTTCAACTGTTACAGAACCAACAAAACAACCAAGCCCCTGTGGTTGAGTGGACCAAGAAAATTTCCCAAATGAAACCTGATTTCTACCATGGAAATGAAGACCCAGTAGAGCTGGAAAATTGGATCAAGGATATGGGTAAGATCTTGCATACAATTAACTGCCCAGCAAATCAAAGGGTAACCGGGGTTGTTTTCTACTTTAAGGGAGAAGCTGATACTTGGTGGGCTGCTAGTGGGGCAGCTCTTCAGGCACAACCAAACTTTAACCGGGATAGTCTTAAAGAAGGTATGAGAAATAGGTTCTACCCTGAGCATGTAAAAACCCAAAAGTATGAGGACTTTCTATCCTTGAAACAATTAGATGGAGTGTCAGTGAGTACTATTCCAAATACCTAGAGTTGTCCCGTTTTGTTGGGGATATTGTGTCAGACGATGCTAAAAAGATTTCCAAATTCATTGCGGCTTTAAACTATCGTTTAAGGACACCTATGACCTTGGTGACTTTTCCTACCTTACATGAGGCTTACCAGAAGGCTGCTAATGCTTGGAGAGTGTCTCAAGAAGAAGAGAGTGACCAAAACAAAAACAAAATCAAGAGGAAGTATGAGGAACTAGAGGACACCTCAAACATTATTGTGGGTAGGAATTTGAAGGAGGGGAACAATAAGAGAGAAAAACAAAACATTTTTCGGAGTAATCAAGGGTACAATGGAAGACCTGGTGGGAATAGCTTTCAGAACCACAACCAAGACAAAAAGCGTGAGCGTCACTACTTTTGCAAGTCATGCAATGGAGATCACCCTGGTGTTGACTGTGTTGGGAGGTTAATAGACTGCAACCACTGTGGGAAAAAGGGGCACAGATCTTTTGAGTGTAGGTAAAAAACTCAAGACCGAATAGGGAATGGCAACAATATGGGAAACAATAGGGGGAACCAAAACTACAATCACAACTCCTACAATACCAGCCCTCGTCCCAATTACCAAGGTAACAAAGCTAAGTTCCAAGGTAACAACAATGGGACTACTGCTAAGAATGCTAACAATAACGCTCAAGGAGAGAACAACCAGCGCAATCCAGGTCAAATCTATGTCATGAATAGAGCTCAGGCTGATAATGAAACCAACGTGGTGACCGGTACTCCCTAATCCATAATACTCCTATTTATGCTATATGGGGTTCTAGCACCTCTTATTGTAATATTTTTCATGTGTCTTAGCTCATACTAACTAGAGTTACGAGGACGTAACTCCCTTAAGGGGGGAAGAATGTGATACTAACCACGTACATTAAACTTAGATTCATGCATTTGGATTCACTATTTGTCTATGTCTTCTAAATGTGTAATTGAGTTGCATTTCTTATACTTTTAAGCTTCGGGGACGAAGCTTGGTCTTAAGGGGGAGAGGATGTAATATCCCGAATTTTCGTGATATTATGTAATTGGGTATCGAGTTGTTTTCGGAAAATAAAATGATTTTAGAGGTGTTTCTATGTGTGGACTAACTAAATTGGGTACCTTTTCTTTTCGATCCATAATATTTTCTCTTCTAGCCCAACTCAGATCAAAACACCAACCCAAAAAAAAAAAAGAAAAAGAAAAAAAAACGAAAATCAGATTAAAACAAAAGAAACCCTCAGTTTCTTTTTCTTTCTTTTCCTTCACGCACACCCGTCCTTCCTCTGCTCTACTGCCGCACGAACGACCCTCACGCCCGCCACTTCTCCACCCTCCATCGCCGCGCCTCACCGCTCGCCATCGCTCCTCCGTTCTTCCTCTCTCTTTTCCGGCCAATTTGGTAACTTGAAACCCCCTTTTTCCTCTTTTCTCTCTCCTCTGTTTTCGCACATCACAATACCCAATTCGATTCTTGCTTGTTTTAATTCGTTTTTGTGTTGTATATGTTTGATTAGTTGTTATATGAGATGGGTAATTGAGTATGGTTGATTTTAGTTTCAAAGGATTGATTTTTATGTAAGTTTTGAATTATTGGGGTTAATTGTGAAATTTGGGCTTAGTTTTAATTCGAATTTGCTGAATGTTCTTATGATTAGTTTGATGTTGTTGATTGAGTTAGAATATTTGTGAAACTTGGGTTTTCGAAATTTGGTTGGGAGTAATATGTTTGGTTTGTTCATTACTTTTGTGTAATTGAAATTGATGATATAAATTAGTTTTGTAATTAAAATCTATCTTGAAAACTCATAATTAGTATGTTATTATAATTTTAGAAATCATCATAATCTGTAAGAATTATTTTCTGATTTTTCGCAATTTATTTAATTATTTTCGGATTTATAGCTAATTAGGCCTAAAGGGTCCAATTCTCATGAGAACACTAGTTCCCATGAGAACCATGAGAACACTCTATATAGACTAAGATAAATCATAAAAAAAAATAAAAATAAAAGTTTAACAAAATCATTTTCTCTCTCATCCCCTCCCCCTTCCCCTTCCCCTTCCCTTACCTCCACCCGACCCCCACCGCTAGCCTGACCCAACCACCATCGCCGCCGATGAAACCACCACCACCAGGTTAGCGAAATTCCGGCGACCCAAACCCCCCACCCCCTCGACGCCGCTTCCACCTACTCCTCCCCCAATTTCTCATTTTTTTCTCATCTTTCTCTCCCCTCTTTTTTTCTCTCCTACAATGAACAAAACTCAAGAAAATATCCAGATTTTCGGCACGAAAAACACCAATTTAGAATGCACAAACAAGTATAATCAAATGCACAACTAGTTATTTTGGAATGTACATTTAACGATTCTAGGTTGTACAATCAATTTGGGGAATGAACATTTGAGTCTAATTGAATGCACAATTGGGAATAGTACTATGCACATATAGTTATTGTCAAATGAACATTGAGAAATGGAGGTCAAGGAGGGGGTCACGGTGGAGAGAGAATGATGTCGAGGGTAGCAGTGAGGAAATGACGCGGAGGAGGGAGGTACGGTGGCCGGAGCTATGTCACCGATGGTCGCGCGCTCCTCTTGGTGGCGTCGCTGGTGTTGTCGGAGGTGGTTTGTGGTGGCGGTGCTCGATGGTGGCCCAGATGGGTGGTTAGTGAGGGAGGTAGGTGGGTGGGTGGGCTGGGAAAGGGGAGGACAGAGAAGGCAAAAAGAAAAAAAAAGGAAGGAATAAATTGGTGTAATCTCAGCCTTCAGTTTTAGATCAAAAGGTTATAAATAGTTTTCATGGTTCCCATTGAATGAATGGTTCTTATATGAACCTAATCCTAGGCCTAAAACATGAGTTTTTGATAATTTTTGCATAGAAAATATAGTGGATATAATTTGGGATTAATATAGGTAAATAAAAGTATGATTTTGAAGGTTTAATTTCTATTTTAACAAAATTATTTGATTCCTTTGGATTTTTCATGTTAATAGAGTTTTAATTGTGATTATGGATTAATTATAGTAATAGAATTGTAATTGTGATATTCATGACTTGTTTATATATCGTAGATCATTCATGTATGGTATATAGGATGGTATCGAGATAGGCAATGAGTTGGATGGTTAGTGAGATGGGAGACTTATTTGGACTTGTTATTTGTATTGTTGTAGACGAGGAGTTTGTGAATGAGAATTAATGCTGTTTTCGGTTGTGGTTGTGAAGGTAAGCTAGCATGCTCAACCCTTCCTCTAATTTGTAGAAACCTTTCGAAAATTATGTGCTAAGTGTGATTGATGTGTTGGAATGAGAACATAGTATCTTAATAGGTGGAGAACTATCATTCTATATAATTGTTATATTGTGATTTGATTGGAGTCATTGTATTCGACTATTGTGTACAGTTTGGTAAGATTCTTACCTTGGAATGTAAGATTGGATGTACATTGATTTGACTGATTACTTTGGTGTGCAAATCTTATTATGCTTGTGGTGGAATTGAAAGTTATTGGTTTGCGTTTATGGGAATATCATTTGATCAAAACTGATTGGCATTTTAAACAAATTAGACATTTAAAGTGAAAGACCATACATGGGGATTATAATTGATATTGCTTGCCTTTGGCCGGTTGGCACTGAGGTGACACAACCTGTTTGCAATTATTCTTGTTTGCTAGCCTTTGGGCGGTTGGCACCGAGGTGACACAACCCATTTGCATTTCTCTTCTCATTAACTTTGCTAGCCTTTGGGCGGTTGGTGCTGAGGCGACACAACCTGTTTGCAATGATTGCTAGCCTTAGGGCGGTAGGCGCCGCGGTGACACAACTTATTTGCAATTATGTTGGATTGGTGGATATGAGACAAATTTCACATAAATGATAAAATTGGAAGATGTTGGTTTATTGGGTTGAGCTTTCTAATGTTGGTTTTGGATTATTGATTGGATTGGTATATATGGTTAGGTGCTAAGTGTTGTTTTCAAAGGAAAAATAAATGTTTTCGAAAGCCAAGGTAAGTGTTTTTGGTTTTTACATGCATGTTGAGGTGTTAGCTTACTCAATTTTTCTGACTTTTTTTTTCAAGTGTGGTTTTTTGTGTTTTAAATCTACCACAGGTGGATGTGATGCTTGCTTGTTGGGGCGCGATTCACCTTCGAGTTTAGATTAGATCATCGAATAAAGCTCGACACTATACTTGCTAGACAATTTACTAGACTTAATTTATTTCATATTTCAGTTTGAATTTTTGAACTATTGTAAATTTTAAAATTTCGAATGTGTAATAACCCTTCTCTCACCATGAAAATTTTGCAAAACTTAAAAAAAAAAAAAAAAAACAGTAGAATGTAGGAAGGGGAAGTGAGGACATTGAGAAAAAGACAAGTAGCCAAAGGGAAGAAGACAAGCAAAGTTGAGGATGATTGAGTTTTTGCGGAGAAAATGTTCCTCTTTTGCATCTCTACCTGTTAAAGTATGGAGCTCCCTATGCTCCTTACAGTACCTCATTTGTTCGTACGCAATTTTCTTTCCCTATAAATACCTTCATTCTTCTTTCGTATTTCGAAGCACCAAACCCTCGAGTGTTACAACAAACTGAAGTGCTTCAGACCATAAGCACACCACATATAAGTGAGTTACGAGTGTTATAAGATTTCGTAAAGATAGTTTACGAAATAAGTAGTTGTTACGTACGAAAGGGGTATTTTAATTAGCGAAACTCTGTCGAAATAGTCATCGTCACTTAACGTAAACGAGGTATAACCCTTAAACTATTATGAAAATATTATCGTTAGAACGCCGCTATTATTTTTCGTACACGTTTTCAAGTAATTGATTAACCTTGTGGCGAATAGTTATTACGGTGCAAGTAACTCGGCGGAATTACCCCAGTTTGTGAACGTTACCGTATTAACTACTAATCCAAGAGTAAATTATGTTAGTGGCAAATAGTAACTCCATGATTAAAAGTAACCCGGCGGAATTTACCCCAGCGGTGAAACTAATCTTAGAGTGAATAATTTCCACTAAAGGACGATAAATAGTAAATTAACAATATGACTAGATAATCGCCACTTTTAGAATTCGGACGTCGTTTGGATCCTTGGACAGTAAACTACCAGAATTAATCAATCGTATAATTGAAATAACAAATCATCTTAAATAATAACTTACGCGATTTTTATTACTTAGAACGAGCAAACGCACAGAAGTAACCTCCCGTCAATTCAGGAATCAGGTAAGTGACTTTCTTCTGATTTAGCTTATATTATTATTTTTCGTATACTCTATAAATGCTTATTTTTGAAAGAGGATCAAGTATTATGAATTCTGAATATTTTCTGAACTACTTTTGAATTGTGGGTTTGTGAATGTTCTGACTAACTGAGAACTGAGGATATCTGTCTGGCCCTGCCAAGGGATTAAACTGGCACTGACTGAGAACTTCTGAACTAACCAGAACTATTACTACCCACTACTGAGAACTATTTTACTATTGTATATTTATTATTATTATTATTATTATTATTATTATTATTATTATTATTATTATTATTATTATTATTATTATTATTATTATTATTATTATTATTATTATTATTATTATTATTATTATTATTATTATTATTATTATTATTATTATTATTATTATTATTATTATTATTATTATTATTATTATTATTATTATTATTATTATTATCTGTTTTACCGTTTTAGCACTTGCTTGATCCGGTTAAATTAGAGACTGTCTTTTACTGAGCTGTTGAGCTCACCCTTTCGATAATAAATTCTTTTCAGGTGATTGTCACTAGCTTGGAGTGGGAAATTGAGTGAGATACCCGGACCAGTTTAGCACTGTAAATTAAATAAATGGCCTTATTTACCGTTTGTACCATATTTTCCGCACGTTTGATATTATGTAATATTTTCACTGTACCTTTGACATTTGAATTTTAAGAAAGGCTTAGCCTACTTTTGTGGGTAGCCGTCTGTTATGTTCCAATATTCGCTTTGGGGCGTGACAGATTAAATGGTATCAGAGCAATAGTTCGACCCTAGGATCAAAATAAAGACCAGAGAGCAAGGGTAGAATAATAGAATGGGTTTTGTTTTATGTCTATATTCAAGAATTTCGTACGAAATAAGTTAATTAACGAGTTACGATTATTTTTTTTACCTAAGGAGCTAATGGCTGAAAACCAAGAGGATGTGGTTATGGTTGAAGAAGAGGTGGAAGAGGTCAATGGAGACAACAATGAAGCCAACGAAGAAAACAGCGACCCCGGCAACTCTGCACCAACTGTCCATGGTCCTGCTGACTTTTATCATGATTTTCTTCAAAGATTGAAGGAACAACAAGATTTGCAGAGGCGGAGCCAAGAGTTTGTGAATCGCTTATTGCCTAAGACCAACGAAACAACAGAGTCCAAAAATCCAATGAGGGATTTCAAGGGGCTAAATCCATCAGTTTTTGCTGGCACCACAAATCCAGCGGAAGCCGAAGGATGGCTATTGGCCATGAAGAAAGTGTTTAGGGTTTTTAAGTGTTCTGAGGAGGATAAGGTAAATTATGCAATATACCAACTTGAGGGAAAAGCATATGATTGGTGGCTTTCAGAAGAAAACCTGTTGAAAGGGGGCGGGGAAATCAACCGTGCTAAACAAATTAAGGCCCTTACTTGGGATATATTTAAGGATACTTTTAACAAGAAGTACTTTCCAAAAAGTCTTAGAGATAAGGCTATGGAGGATTTCTTAGAGTTAAGGCAAAAAGAAAGTATGACAGTGAGTGATTACCAAGATAGGTTCGAGGGACTTTGTAAGTTTGCCCCTCAATTCGTTTCCACAGAGGCAGATAAGGCTTATAGGTTCGTGTATGGGTTAGAACCAAAGATTAAGCAAGGTGTGAGTGTTTTTGAGTTACAAGAATATGCCGCTGTGGTGGAGAAAGCGAGGATAGTGGAATTAAGCCTGAGGGAGGTAAAGAAGGAGAAGAGCAAGAAAAGAGATCATGGAATAATCCAAACCTTAGGAGTCAGCGTTAAGAAACAACAAACCCAAACCTTTGAACCCAGAGTGACCCATCATTTTCCTCAAGGAAGTAGACCATTATCTAGAATCCAACCTTCTGTAGCGAGTGTGGCTTTTCCTGGACCACGGGGAAGCCAAGGAACTGTGAGAACTTGTCAGAAATGTTCTAGGATAATGAAAGGAAATGAATGCAGGTGGTGTTCAGGAACGTGTTTTCGGTGCGGTGAGAAGGGCCACATGATCGCCAGCTGCCCAAAACCGGAGACAAGCCAGGCACCCTCAAACCCGCAGCCCCAGAAGACCCATGTTTTGACAGGCAAAAACACCTCAAGTGATTTCCGTCAAGGTGGCCAAAAAGCAAGTGTTTCTGGAAAAATCTTTGTCATCTTAGAGGAAGGTGGTACATCCTCCAGCGATGTGGTTTCAGGTATTATTCCCATTGCAAATACCCCTGGTTATGTCCTATTTGATTCCGGAACCACACATTCTTTCGTTTCTCATGAATTCGCTGAGAAGTGTAATTTGCAAATTGAGCCGTTAGACACACATCTAGAAGTAAGTACTCCAACAAGACATGTTTGTGTAGCTACTACGATATCTAGAGACTGCATCGGTGGGATAGGACAGAGAGAATTACTTGCAGACCTTGTCCTTTTAGACATGTCTTGTTTTGACGTAATTTTAGGGATGGATTGGTTATCTGCCCATTTTGCAAGCATTGACTGCCATCGAAAACTTGTTCAGTTCCAAATCCCGGGACAACAGCCATTTGTGTACAAGAGAGAGGAACAAACAATTTTAGCAAATATATTGGTTAGTGGTGAGAACTATGAAACCATACCCGACGATATTGGGATTACGAGGGAGTTTCTGGATGTTTTTCCTGAGGATTTACCTGGTTTACCCCCAGACAGAGAAATTGAATTCACCATTGACCTAGCACCTGGTACTGCTCCTATTTCTAAAGCCCCGTATAGAATGGCACCAACAGAATTGGCTGAGTTGAGAAAACAACTACAAGAGTTGGAAGAACTTGGGTTTATTAGACATAGTGTTTCTCCTTGGGGCGCTCCCGTCTTATTTGTGAAAAAGAAGGATGGGAGTATGAGGCTATGCATTGATTATCGGGAGTTAAACAAAGTAACTATCCGTAATAAATACCCTCTGCCCCGTATCGACGAATTGTTTGATCAATTGAAAGGAGCTACAGTGTTTTCCAAAATAGACCTACAGTCAGGTTATCACCAGTTGAAGATTAAGCCAGAAGATGTGACAAAAACCGCATTTAGGACTCGTTATGGTCATTATGAGTTTTTAGTGATGCCATTTGGGTTAACTAATGCTCCTGCAGCATTTATGGACTTGATGAATAGGGTGTTTAGACTTTTCTTGGATAAATTTGTTATTGTCTTCATCGATGACATCTTGGTGTACTCGAAGAGTAGAGAAGAGCATGAGCAACACTTGAGAATCGTTTTACAAACGTTGAGGGAGCAGAAACTATATGCTAAACTCAAGAAATGTGAATTTTGGCTAGAGAAGGTAGCGTTTCTCGGACACATAGTTTCGGCAAGTGGGGTTTAGGTAGATCCTCAGAAAATTTAGGCTATCGAAGAGTGGAAAAGGCCAACAAATGTAACGGAAGTCAGAAGTTTCTTAGGTCTTGTTGGGTATTACAGAAAATTTGTTAAGGATTTTTCCAAAATTGCAGTACCACTCACTAAATTGACGTACAAGGGCGTTAAATTTATTTGGACGATGGGATGTGAGGAAAGCTTTAACGAGCTCAAGAAAAGGTTGACAAGAGCCCCTATACTCACTCTTCCATCCGGAAGTGGAGGGTATACTTTATATTGTGATGCCTCAAAATTAGGGTTAGGAGCCGTTCTTATGCAAAATGAGAAGGTAGTGGCTTATGCCTCGAGACAATTAAAACCCCACGAGCAAAATTAGCCCACCCATGATTTGGAACTTGCAGCGGTAATTTTTGCACTCAAGATTTGGAGACATTACCTTTATGGTGAAAGGTGTGTGGTATACTCGGACCATAAAAGTCTGAAATATATCTTTACACAAAGAGACCTAAATATGAGACAAAGAAGGTGGATGGAATTGCTCAAGGATTACGACCTCACAATCGAGTATCATGTTGGGAAAGCAAACGTTGTGGCTGATGCCTTAAGCAGGAAAAATCACGATAATTTAGCCGCTTTAATTAACTGAGCAGAAACCTCTAATTCAGGAAATGAGAAGGATGAATCTTTGGGTCAGAAGCAATCAAAACTATGAGTTGCAAAACAACATGGCTGCTATAACCGTAAGGTCATCCTTAATTGAGAGACTGAAGGACGCACAGGTACAAGACGAATTTTTGGTCAAAATCAAGGAACGTATGGTGAGTAGACCATTCAAGGAAGATTCTCTGTATTGGCATATTCAAATACATCCGGATGGCTCTCTACGGTTTCAGAACCGAATTTGTGTTCCAGATAATGCGGAGCTAAAGAAGGAAATCTTGAGACAAGCTCATAGCAGTGGATATACGGTTCACCCATGAGGTACCAAAATGTACAAGGATTTAAAGGAACATTTTTTGTGGAGGAACATGAAGAGAGATATCGCAAAATATGTTTCACGTTGTTTGACATGTCAACAGATCAAAGCAGACCACCAAAGATCTATCTGCAGGGAAACTACAATCTCTACCTGTACCTACCTGGAAGTGGGAGGAAATTTCAATGGATTTTGTAGGCAGTCTACCGAGAACTCAAAGTGGATATGAATCTATTTGGGTAATTGTAGATCGATTAACAAAGTCAGCTCATTTTCTACCCCTTAGATCGGGCTTTACAGCAGAATCTTTGGCTGAATTGTATGTTCGAGAAATTGTAAGGATCCATGGAGTACCCGTATCTATTGTGTCAGATAGGGACTCAAAATACGTCGCACGGTTTTGGCAAAGTTTACACGAAGCAATGGGGACGAAACTAAACTTCAGTACTGCATATCATCCTCAAACCGATGGACAAACGGAAAGGACTATTCAAACCTTAGAAGACATGTTGAGAGCATGCGTACTAGATTTCGGAAGTTTTTGGGAAGAATGGCTACATCTTGTGGAGTTCGCATATAACAACAGTTATCATTCCAGTATTGGTGTAACCCCATTCGAGGCCTTGTACGGACGATAATGCAGATCCCCGCTATGCTGGGATGACGTGGGTGAAAGACAACTTCTAGGTTCTGAATTAGTCCAACAAACAGTTGAAAAGATACATGTCATAAGGGGACGTATGAGAGCTGCCCAAAGCCGACAAAAGAGTTATGCTGATAGAAAGAGACGAGACGCAGATTTCAAAACAGGAGATAAGGTGTACCTTAAGGTCTCTCCAACAAGAGGGGTGTACCGATTTGGAGTTCGAGGGAAATTGAGTCCGCGATTTATTGGTCCATATGAAGTACTCGAAAGGGTTGGAAAGGTTTCATATCGATTGGCTCTACCACCAATCTTGTCAGGAGTCCACAATGTGTTTCATATCTCCATGCTCAAGAGGTTTGTTCAACCAGACGAGCAGATAGTCGAACTTAGACCAATCCAACTTCAGCCTGATTTAACCTACGAAGAACGACCACTAAAGATTTTGAGCCAATAAGTTAAGGTACTAAGGAACAAGACTATTCCGTTTGTCAAAATCCATTGGTACAACCACGACGAAAGAGAAGCCACTTGGGAAAAGGAAGCAGACATGAGGGAGAGCTATCCACATCTGTTCGAATCATGATCATGGTAAGTTTCGGGACGAAACTCTCTTTTAGGAGGGAAGGATGTAATAACCCTTCTCTCACCATGAAAATTTTGCAAAACTTAAAAAAAAAAAAACAGTAGAATGTTGGAAGGGGAAGTGAGCACATTGGGAAAAAGACAAGTAGCTGTAGACACCCTACTTTTTCACCCATTTTAGTGCTCGATGATGAGATGGACAGTGGACACGCGTTGAAAGGTATCGTTTGCCAATGGGTTCGATTTATCAGTTTAGACCTGAATTACCATGTTTAGTCAAAATAGCTTTTACTTATGGCATCGGTTTTCTGTTCGGAGCACAAATTCACTCCGTGTAGGAAGCTGCCCAAATCCTCTAGAATTGTCATTAGCATCCTTCCCAATTATTAAACTTATCTAATCTAATTAAATATTATAAGAAGTATATGGGAGATTTGTACTATTTGCTATTACTTAGGACACTACCCACGTTTGACTTTTCAAATTCCCTTTGATTGGCTCGAACACATCATCCAAAGCTTCCTAATGCCACATGAATGCCATCCTCCCCTAGTATAAATAGCACTTCTCGTACCCCTTGTTTTCTCATGCACAGAAGGCACAACTCACACAATACTTCTCCAATTTGTATGCAAAAAGATACGAGACCATGAATAAGCACATGAGTCTCGAATAATAGTATTTGTCACACAAATTCATTCATCCTATCTGCAAAACTCTACCTACATTTTCAACACGAAGATTAGGACAAGAACCTCATACCTTTCAACACATAACACATGCACCCGTACACCCAACCTACGACGTCCAACGACCGTAAACTATCAAATCGATCAAGACAAGACAATTAGGCTACGTGGAATACGAGGGGCAATACTATACCTTGGGCTCGTTGGCAAACGATACTGAGATCTGCGATACGACTACACAAGAACGTCCACCTGAGGGCCCCAAATTCTTTCATAAAACGGTTTTCAACGTACTTATTGTTGGCTATTGTTATCTTATGATCTATGGTGTTTGTCGTATCGATTTACGGTAAGTGTTTCTATCGCACATATATTACTTCATGGTAGTCGTAGCAAATTATATACATATATGTACGTAAAAGATTAACCCTTTATTAATTCAATGCATGCATGGACATAAATAATGTGGTTTAAGTACGTGGCTATTGCTTGACAATTTCTCTCATGATTCTTGTATGTTTTGCTTTGTTAATCAACTGGCATACGTCTTGCTCCTGATCAATAGTAGTATAACACTTTAACAAATTAAATATGCATGCTCACTCGTCTTCTTGCCCACGAAATTCCATGTCTTATTTGGCTTATGCTTCATATAATTACGTGGCTACGTGACTTATTGCATACTTCGTATACGCTATCTAGACGCATGATTTATTAAACGCTTGCATGCTATGTGTACGTGCTTTCGTCGTTAATTACAATTTTTATATTTAATTCGGATCAATTAGTAGAGACCATCAACACGATGAGCGAGTTGGGTGTCTAATACCTTCCTAACTCGTAACCTTGCAACGAACCCCAGTTTAGGTTTGTGGGGAACCTATAAAAAATCCCGCTGGCGACTCCGTGTAATTCACACCTCTTTTCGGGAGAGCGGATCGGCAACCCGCCGGTACGGCATCTCACAGTGGCGACTCCACTAGGGACTAATTGCAAAACTTGAAAATTGATCCGAATTAAATATTTAATGCGTAATTAACATTGCATATTTCATATAGTTTGCATGCCGCGTTAGAACGCCGCGCCCTAGGACAAAGCCAATTGACCTCGAAAGAATGACTATTGACCATCGGACCAATTCGGTTTATGCGATGGAAATATGGTCTACTTTCACCCCGTGACGCTTGTACTTGTCAAAGTACAAAATGGATGGACTCATTAGCACGGTCTGACGTACCGAAACCTAACAGAGTTTGTCCTAGTCGTGGGCGTATGATTTACCCTATTGATCACCCCATTTAGCAAACATAAGACAAATTACGTGCGTCGTTATTTTCAACTCTATACGTGCATTACTTGCCTAAATTACGTGATTGATGTATTTTTGCTAAAACTAAATCTTGCATGTGGTTCGTACGTGTCCTTGGCAATTTGGATAAGTTTAGGATTTCCTGCCCTTGGTTCGTAAGTTCGTAACATGTCAAACTCTACACAATCTAGGGAATCTAAGCCTATTTCTAGTGGTTTAAGGAGTCCAATTAACTAAGTGTCCCTGATTTCTCCAATAATTAAATGGAAAGTTAGGTAGCTACGTTCTTGCGTTGCTTTTCCACTAAAATCATGATCCTAGTGTTTGTAGGAGTCTTATCTTTTCGTGTGTTCACACTCCTACGTACTCTTATTGGCTTCTTTCTAGAGTTTGTCTAGCGTCCAACCGTAAGGAAACTTCTAGCGTCCTAGGACTCCTCTAACATCTGAAAGTTACTTAGCATCTAATTAGACTCCTCTAATTAGTACTTAATTACCCTTAATTAAGTTTAGCTAATGATCTTTAGTTGCATGTAAGATTAAAGCATGAATAAGCGTATAAAACAAGTTTTTATACCTTAACAAGGAGGAAATTTGACCACACCTTCAATGAAGGCTCTTGAGCTGCTATTAAATGGGGATCCTCCTCCTTAATCTTGAGTTTCCAAGCTAGGAAACCTCCTCCCTTAATCCACCAAAGAAGTTCTCCAATATTCACCCAAAACAAGCTAGTGTTAATAGGTGAATCAAACCTTAATTCCAAAATAAAATTAGCTAACACTTTAGCTAATGTTATTCTAGGTTAAGATAAGTGTTTTGATCAAGTTTTCATTGACATGCAATGAAGAAAACTTGATCTTAATGGTGTTAGAAATTGGCTGATTTTAGAGACAAGAAATGGAATAATTCTCTTTCTCTCTCTAAAATCAATGTGTGTTTGTATAAAAATGATGTCTCTCTTTTGTTTGAGCATCAAACTCTAGTACTTATACTAGTGGTAATCCCAATTACCATCTTGCCCTTACTAATTATACCCCTTAACATCTCATGTTACATTTTGGTATAATTTGTACACTTACTTTCTAAGTGTTAGTTAATTATTATATCACCATATAATAATTACCAATTACATCATTTTAGCTAAAATTACAACTCCTTGTAATTAATTAGCTAATTGTGAATACACAAAATCGTAGTATTATACGACTTGAGTTCCGAACTCATAAGACACCATCTGATATAATCAGTTAACTCTTTAACTGAAACATTAAGGTTTATATTATATTGTAACAAATACAAATATAATATCCTTTGGAGAAGCTATCTTTACCGGTGTGACCGAGAGGGATCAGTTGATTACCGCCGTCAAACGACAATAACGTCAAACTCTAGCTAGCCAATCGTTACCGATTTACGTTAATCAACTGACTTAGTATATCTAATATATCCCAGGTTTATTCCTTATTAGATTTAATTAGTCAACGCATTATTGTCGGAGGACACCTACTCCAACAATCTCCCACTTGTCCGAGACAAGTCATGCGTTACCGATTCTCTTGTCCGTTATATCTCCCACTCAATGCGAAGTATCTTTCAGGTCGAACTTGCATTGGATCATGATCAAAAGTGGTTTTCTCGATCTGGATTATGACTGTCTGACCGGAATATCTACCATAGATCTCTTCCGAGCGTGGCCACGCATTTCCAGTCATAATTCCTCGAGTGGCCCAAAGATATTATACCCTGACGTGGGTGGACAATCCCTTCTTGACTTATTTTCTTTGTTTCATATAGCCGGTTATGACCCAAAATATGTCCTTGTAGCCTCCTTTTACGGCACGACTTAGGACATAAATCAAAGTCACCACCTGCTGTATAAACTCAGACAAATAATCTCAGGTCAAAAGAATCGACTAATAGGAATAATATAGATTACCTTGCCACGACCAGGCACAAAGGTTCTATAATTGGTCAAATGTCTGACAGGGTGTCTACTACATCCTGCCTATGTAATCGGTTATTCATCTCCATGAACCTATGACTATTGAACTAGTCATCAACCGACTTACAATCTAGTCAATTGAGACGTCACCTCATTTTATGACTAGAGACAAAAATACTTTTAATCCTGTTCACTTAATAGGGTTCAAATCGTCTCCACGACCTATTAGGAATTAACAAAGTATATATAGATAATTCAGAATTTCATCAAAAACTGAATTAAAGTTAAGTTTATTAAAACTTAAAACGATGAACTCATATATTATATATGTAAAAACTAATACACTTATTAATTTTACATCATATAATCTAACACATGTCTGGCATACGCCTCAAACCCATTGAGGCAACATGACCATTGTGTTTAGCCTGTGACAACGGCTTGGTTAAAGGATCAGCGACATTTTCGTCTGTCCTAACCTTACAAATCGATATGTCTTCCCGTTCCACAAAGTCTCTAATTACATGGAACTTTCTGAGTACATGTCTAGATTTATCACTAGACTTAGGCTCTCTAACCTGAACTATTGCTCCACTATTGTCGCAATAGACTGCAATTGGATCCGCTGCTGTAGGGACTACTCCTAATCCTTCCAGGAACTGCCGGATCCAAACTGCCTCTTTTGCAGCTTCTGACGCAGCAATATACTCAGCCTCCGTTGTAGAATCCGCAGTCACAGATTGCTTGGTGCTCTTCCAGCATATGGCTCCACCATTCAGTATAAAAACATATCCTGATTGAGATTTTGAATCATCTCGATCTGTTTGGAAACTAGCATCCGCGTAACCCTTTACACGAAGCTCAGAATCCCCTCCAAAGACCAAGAACGTGTCCTTAGTCCTTCTCAAGTATTTAAGGACGTTCTTAACGGATATCCAGTGGCTTTCGCCTGGATTGGCTTGGTAACGACTTGTCATACTCAAAGCATATGACACGTCTGGACGCGTACACATCATAGCGTACATGATCGAACCAATTGCGGAAGCGTAAGGTATCGATTTCATGCGTTCAATATCCTTAGGTTCAGTCGGACACTGAGCTTTACTCAGATTTATTCCACTTCCCATAGGTAAAAACCCTCTCTTAGAGTCTTTCATATTGAACCTATCAAAAATCTTATCAATATAAGTTTCTTGACTTATTGCTAGTATTCTCTTTGATCTATCTCTATAGATCCGAATACCAAGGATGCGTTGCGCCTCTCCTAAATCCTTCATCTGGAAATGTTTCTCGAGCCAATCCTTGACGGAGTTAAGCATGAGGATATCATTCCCAATGAGTAATATGTCATCTACATATAGGATTAGGAGAGTGACTTTCCTCCCACTAAATTTTTTCATGTATAAACAAGGTTCCTCGACACTTCGAGTGAAACCATTCTGTTTAATCACATGGTTGAACCGATGGTTCCAACTCCGAGATGCTTGCTTAAGACCATAAATGGATCTCTTAAGCTTGCAAACTTTCTTAGGATTGTTTGGATCTATAAAACCCTCAGGTTGTGCCATGTACACATCCTCTTCGAGAAACCCGTTCAGGAAGGCGGTTTTAACGTCCATCTGCCATATCTCATAATCATGAAAAGCAGCAATCGCTAAGATTATCCGAATAGATCTAAGCATTGCAACTGGCGCAAAGGTCTCGTCATACTTTAAACCATGAACTTGCGTGAAACCTTTAGCTACCAATCTAGCTTTGAAAATATCCTGATTTCCATCCATGCCGGTCTTGATCTTAAAGATCCATTTGCACTGAAGAACCTTGGTTCCTTCAGGCAAATTAACCAAGTCCCATTTTTTATTCTCGTACATGGAATCTATTTCGTATTTCATAGCCTCTAGCCATTTAGCTGAATCCGGTCCAGTCATGGCTGCTTTGTAGGTTGCAGGCTCATTACTTTCTAAAAGCAATAAGTGATCACCACCATCCTCGATCACACCAAGGTATCGATCTGGAGGGTGACTCGTGCTGCCTGACCTTCTAGGAGTGGAGAATGTCACCACAGAATTAGACGATTCAGGAATGTCTTCTGGTAAAACTTCCTGAGCCTCATTTTGCATTTGTGGCTCCTGAACTTCTCTAAGTGCCTGAACTTCACTAAGTTCAAATTTTCTCCCACTCTGTCTTTTAGAAATAAATTCTTTTTCTAAAAAGACAGCATCTCGAGACACAAATACTTTGTTCTCTCGACGATTGTAGAAGTAATATCCTCGAGTCTGTACAGGATATCCTACAAAGAGACATTTATCAGATCTTTGTGCAAGCTTATCGTCAGACTTGTCCTTGACATATGCTTCACAACCCCAGATCTTGATAAATGAGAGGTTAGGGACTTTCCCTCTCCATAACTCATATGGAGTTTTCGGAGCTGATTTAGTTGGGACTTTATTGAGTGTGAAAATGGCAGTTTGGAGAGCGAAACCCCAGAATGAATCAGGAAGCTCAGTCTGACTCATCATTGATCTTACCATATCCAACAGGGTACGGTTTCTTCTTTCGGCTACACCATTTAATTGTGGTGTACCAGGAGGTGTAAGCTGTGAAATGATTCCACAGTCTTTCAGATGAACATCAAAGTCATTACTGAGATATTCACCTCCCCGATCAGATCGTAAGGCCTTGATCCTCTTTCCTAATTGGTTTTCTACTTCCTTTTGAAATTCAATAAATTTCTCAAGTACCTCACTTTTATATCTGATTAAGTAGATGTAGCCATATCTACTAAAATCATCTGTAAAAGTGACGAAGTAGTCATAACCACCTCTGGCGGTGATTGTCATTGGACCGCAAACATCTGTATGAATGAGGGCCAACAAATCACCATCTCGTACTCCTTTTCCAGTAAAAGGTGCACGAGTCATCTTGCCTAAAAGACAAGATTCGCATGTTCCATATGATCCAAAATCAAATGGTTTGAGAACTCCATTGGCTACGAGTCTCTCAATGCGTTTTTCGTTTATATGCCCTAAACGACAGTGCCAAATGTAGGATTGATCGGGATCTCCTATTTTGAGCTTCTTGTTCGATACATGATAGACCTCTTTTGTCAAATCTAAGACATAAATGCCGTTTATAGATTTGGCAACTCTGTACACCATATCATTAAACGAGAAGGTACAACAGTTGTTTCGTATTGACAATTCAAAACCTTCAGCGTCTAACACAGAAACGGAAATTATATTCTTACTTAGAGTTGGTACAAAATAGCAATTATTCAGATACAACTCTAGCCCGGAGGCAAGTTTCAGAATATACGTTCCTACTGATATGGCGGCTACTTTACCTCCATTCCCGACACGGAGTTCAACTTCACCTTTTGCCAGCCGACGTGCCTTCGTCAGCCCCTGCAAGTGATTACAAAGGTGAGATCCACATCCAGTATCTAATACCCAGGATGTGACACTTGCATAATTAATGTCTATCATATAGATACCTGGTTTTGACTTCTTCTCATCCAGGAATTTTGGGCAATTTCGCTTCCAATGGCCGGAATTTCCACAATGGAAGCATTTATGTTCAGGAGTCGCGCCTTTCTTGGCAATAGAATTGTTGCACGAAGCAATCTTTCCCTTTCCTTTGCCACGCGCGGGTGCCTTACCCTTCCCTGCGGCCTTCTTGAACTTCTCCTTCTGTTTTACCGCCACGGATAAAACGTCTCTATTCCCACTCCCACTTGCCATCATATCCCTCTCATGTTGTACCAGCATGGCGTGCAACTCATGAAGATTTTTCTTTAAATCATTCATGTTGTAATTCGTCCGAAAAGGACCGAATGATGCAGGCAAAGAATTAAGCAAACGGTATACCGCAAATTCTTCAGAAATTGGGCAACCTAACTTCTCAAGAGTTTCGACATTCTCAACAAATTTGAGAACGTGAGGACCAACAGGTTGTCCCTTTGAGAGTTTAGTCTCAAAGAAACTCGAAGCTGCTTCGTATTGAAGTATTCGCGGCTTTTGCGAGAAACTTGTCGTAAGCCGAGCGAATATTTAATATGCACTGAAATCAATCATGCGTTTCTGTAAACGCGGATGCATAGCAAATATCAATACATTCTTAATCTGGTCAGATTCATGCTTGTACTCCTGATACAACTGTATCAATTCAGGGGTGGCATCGGGACCTGGAGCGGGAATCGGGGGGTCATATAGAAAATGCTGTTTTCTATCAGACTGAAGGGCTAATCGCAGGTTTAACTCCCAATCAGTGAAATTGCTTCCATCCTCTTTTAATTCATTCTTTTCCATAAAATTACGAAGCCAAGAATCTTTGGAAATTACTGAAATGGATGATTGAGCCATTTTCGGATTTTAAACTACAACGTGGGAAAAACAATCGATTAAATTCATCGTCAAATTCACATTAAATCAATAATTTGTGAATTTTAGCATTTATATAATGATCTCTCTAAACTATATAAATGATTCCGAGATCCGATCTTATATAAATTTAGGCACGCGGAGGCGATACATCCCAAATTTATGTAATTTCGGTGAACCATCTCATGATTGATTCTACCCTTAGAACTCCCGGTTGATCGATTTCAACTAAATCAATCCTTAGTCCCGGATTGCAAGACTTGTATTGCAAATCACGTCGAGATTAAACCAAAATTCACTCGTAATAACTCTTTATTAACCTACTCCCCCAAGGTAAAAAGGAAACACCCCGCTGAGGCGAGCGTGCCCCTAATGAACAAGGGTTGCATAGGCGTGAATTGTGGAAGGACTAAATCTCGATTTTACATTTTAGTGAGAGATCTTGTCATATTTTATCTATCGCTTTTAAGTGAACTAATTCAAGCGAATCATGGATAATGGATATGACAATGTGGGATTGCATATGGCTATAATTAGTGCAAATAATTAAACCAAGCATGCATCGAATATATATCCAAGTCCTAGTATGGCCATAAGACTAGAACCTAATGAAAGCAATAAAACCTAAACTAGGCTTCAAAAGCTTCAATGGCTCCGTCTTGAATTCGATCTCGACTTGCCAACCATTGGCTCCCGAAAAAGCGCCGGTCTCCAATAAACAAAAGTACATAGGGACTATCCTATTATACATTTTCCAAAATAAAATAATTATTACAAACCGGCGATACGAGATCGCAATTATTACAAACCATCGGATACCGTCCTTACATTACGGTACAGTACCGATACTATAGTACTCTATGGCCATACTATACTTGGAATCATGCATATAAGATCAAAAATCAGATTTTCAACTTTTCGGTACAAGCAGCTCGGATAATTTGGGAATTTTCGATTCTAACTCTTTAGAATCAATAATCAACACTTAAAACTCCTTTTAAGTTTAAACTAACAACCAACTCCTTGGTTCTTCAATCTTTAGTCTCCACTAAAAATGAATTAATTAGTTTAATTTGATTATGTTTGCTAACAATTTGTCCAAAAATCACATAATAAACCCGAAACTATCTAAATAAATCATAACAAATTATGAAAATTTTTAGAATTTGTTTCATTATGTGATTTAAGCTTACAACCAGTAGCTTAACAAAGGACAAAAATTTTGCAAATTTATTTTGGTCATGTTCACTTAAGAAATCAATTTTCCACCATTTCCCGTTATTACCAATTAATAACAAATGGCCAATAAAATTATTAAATAATTTCTGGAAATTATACTCATTATAATTCTGGAAAAATTATAAATTTATTAAATTAACAAAATCAACATGCATGTTAATCTAATCACCAATTAATTAGAAAACAGCATAAATCTTGTAAAAACAACCAAAAATAAGCAAAATTAGCAAATAAATTACCAAAAATCCATAATTTCGGTTGGAGCATCCACATGCCCAAAACATCACATGCAACTTTAATTTGTATGATAAAACAAATTTTTATCATCAAATATTAATTAAATTACCAATTAATTTAATTAATGCCCAAAATTAACATGCAACTTAAACCGAGGCTCTGATACCACATGAAAGTTACTTAGCATCTAATTAGACTCCTCTAATTAGTACTTAATTACCCTTAATTAAGTTTAGCTAATGATCTTTAGTTGCATGTAAGATTAAAGCATGAATAAGCGTATAAAACAAGTTTTTATACCTTAACAAGGAGGAAATTTGACCACACCTTCAATGAAGGCTCTTGAGCTGCTATTAAATGGGGATCCTCCTCCTTAATCTTGAGTTTCCAAGCTAGGAAACCTCCTCCCTTAATCCACCAAAGAAGTTCTCCAATATTCACCCAAAACAAGCTAGTGTTAATAGGTAAATCAAACCTTAATTCCAAAATAAAATTAGCTAACACTTTAGCTAATGTTATTCTAGGTTAAGATAAGTGTTTTGATCAAGTTTTCATTGACATGCAATGAAGAAAACTTGATCTTAATGGTGTTAGAAGTTGGCTGATTTTAGAGACAAGAAATTGAATAATTCTCTTTTTCTCTCTCTAAAATCAATGTGTGTTTGTATAAAAATGATGTCTCTCTTTTGTTTGAGCATCAAACTCTAGTACTTATACTAGTGGTAATCCCAATTACCATCTTGCCCTTACTAATTATACCCCTTAACATCTCATGTTATATTTTGTTATAATTTGTACACTTACTTCCTAAGTGTTAGTTAATTATTATATCACCACATAATAATTACCAATTACATCATTTTAGCTAAAATTACAACTCCTTGTAATTAATTAGCTAATTGTGAATACACAAAATCGTAGTATTATACGACTTGAGTTCCGAACTCATAAGACACCATCTGATATAATCAGTTAACTCTTTAACTGAAACATTAAGGTTTATATTATATTGTAACAAATACAAATATAATATCCTTTGGAGAAGCTATCTTTACCGGTGTGACCGAGAGGGATCAGTTGATTACCGCCGTCAAACGACAATAACGTCAAACTCTAGCTAGCCAATCGTTACCGATTTACGTTAATCAACTGACTTAGTATATCTAATATATCCCAGGTTTATTCCTTATTAGATTTAATTAGTCAACGCATTATTGTCGGAGGACACCTACTCCAACAACATCTAGGTGTGTACGCCTTTCTAGATGTCAGATATTCCGTAATCCCGTCATCTCCCAAGATCATAGTAGAGGAAACCATAACTTGGTAAGAGACCACTTTGGACACCTCTCTTAGATCAATTGAATAAACAAATATGATAAAAAAAATCCAAAAAATATCGAAGACAAGTTGAAAACGAGTACCAAGAAAACGACTTTTACACCGTATACATGGACTTAAAACTAATAAGTGTCATGAATTACGTCAAAAAAATTAGTCTCTCAACAAGACGAGATTGAAATTAACGCCTACTCTAATGTTAGAGGAGTAATAATACTACACCAACGAAAGCCCAAAAATTTGTGTGGGCCAGAATTCAGTAGCTAATGCAATTCGAGTACCGAGAGTATAGCGGAGAAGTTCATACTAATTCAAGCCCACATGGGTCAAGGTTCATTAGCCAATGTTATTCAAGTGCAAGTGGGGAAATAAGCGAAGCCTTCTCCAACGTAAGAAGATAAAGTTCGCGTTGACCAATGTTCACTAAATTACTAGTTGATGCCAGCCAAGTGCTAGTAGAAGAAGCAGAAAATTCATACGAGAGCTCACCGGTTCGCACGAGCCTGAAGTCCAGAACTAAGTAGCTTGCCGACAAAATGCCAATACTTGAAGAAATTCATTACTACGTAAGCTCAGTTGTGCACATCAGAGAAAGGTCAATCCTAATGCTATTGAGATGACAGTGGATGAAAAGACTCAAACATACCATTTACGTAGGTCAGAGTCCACATCCAACTTCAAGCGTATGACGATCGAATTGCAATTATTTGGTACGATGAATACCACGTTATTTGGAATACCTCTAACAACACAAGGGCACACCAAATATCGAACCTTCAAGATCGACTAAATACTTTCATACAATGAGTTGTACACTTGTACCCAAACTTAGCAATTATGGATCTAGTGAGTCTAGCAATAGCGATGTTTTTAGTCCTAGAGTCAAAGGACATTTATGCCCTTTTTGATGTACAACTTGGTTCTAATAATAGGACTATGAATTCTATGTACCCTCTATCTTTTGATTTGCCTATTTTGCACACTTCGATGGATAATTGCAATGAACAAAATTTGCCAATATGACTAATAAAGCAATGAAAAAAAACAAGGAAAAAAGGACTTCACAAAAAATTTACAATGGACCAATAAAAGAAAATAGAGGATTCAAAATAAGTCTTTCATGCCTTCAAACTTTTGTAAGAGGTCATCTTTCATTTGTGACTCGTAAAGAACTCACAATGCAAATTTCAATGGAATCAATAACAAGTCAACAAGTGGAGTGTGATTTTAACTTTGTGACGAGAATCCAGTAAACTCATTTTTCTTTACCTATTCCAAGTCTAACATAGGATACCCACTCCCTACCACTCACTTGGCCATTGCCGATCAATAAGTTTCCCATGCATTCTTGAGATCATTTGACACGTTTCAATTGTTCACAATTTCGTGTCCAAATTTTGACCATCATGGCGTGCAACTTCTAAACCACAAATATGACCCCTCTAACATTTTATACCACTATGGCTAGTAAATTTCTAAAATCCATTCCTAATATGGTCACACTTTTCCAAAGGCTCTCAAATTCACGATTTCGGTAACATGAAAATAGGACGCCTGTTTTTTAAACTTTTTTTTCAGGCAAATTAGTCATGGCGCCTGAAAGAGGCACACATTTGTGAACACCTAAAGAGACGCATTTGTGCAATTCTTCTACGTCATTATACATCATTGTTGCCAACCTAGAAATCAATCGTGGCTCACTCATTCTTGTAGCTTGTCATTTTATTAGCTATTTCGAATCAAGTCATGAGAATTTGAGAGACCTTTTTTCGGCTACGTTGTGGTTGCACCATTACAATCAAGCGAATGTCAAAATTTCTACTAGCCATATCATTAATCATTGGATCATTAAACCTTTTCAATAAGCCATATCCACATTTTCTTAGAGTTAGACTTGAAAGTTTGAACCTTAACCATTTCCAATTCACCTACTACCCTTCAACTTGACCCACCGTTAACCCAGATTCAATCAAAGCCCTACGCTCGATCATACCCTTTCATATCCAACAGCTTTCATTTTTCGATCACAAGCCATGATACATCCAACTAATAACTTTTGCCTGGACCTCCAGCCCATTTTAACCTCACAAGTGTTCATGAGTCAAATGACACGAGCCTTTCCAAATCCCTATGCCTCTTTACCAACCTTGCCTACCCTTACAAAGGATCTTTGTCACAAGAATTGAGTCACAAGCTACTTTGTTGTACATTGTTCATAGTTCCACAGTTGTGAGTACGAATCTGAGCCATTAGGTACATTATATCCAAAGCAAATAAGAGTCAAATTCAAGAGATATAGACCAAAGATGCCTCTAAATGATGTCAAAGGGGTCCAATTTTCAAGAATATTCATTACAAGCTCGGGGGCTTCCATGTCAAAATGATTATCTATGAAACTCTACCTACAAGGCAAATCTTGGACCTACTTGAGTCCTTTGAGCGCCAAGTATGCATGAGAAAATCATTGGCCCGTCAATTAGTAAAAGCGAACACTAATGTCGAACATTCATTAACATTTGCATGTATTCTACACACAAGTATAGTCATCCAGTTGAATGTTGTGTACGCATTATCACGCCTTTGCTAATTCCCACGAATCAAGAACAATTGTTAGGCACTCTCTATCATTTTTACCCCTTGCATTAAAGTCTTTACACGAATAGCGAGATCATATCCACAGAAGTCAAACATCCTTTGGCTCTGCAAGTTTACTCGCTTTTCGACACTATTGACTTCTTTCGATCCAATTCACAATGAAGTCCTATATTGCATAAAAGAAAAATTATTAATTGTTCAAAATAACAAAGGTAAATAAGTTCATTGCAATTAAATTGGAGGGTGAATTAGTCTTAATCATTAGGCATTTCTGAATCTAAAGACATTGGGTTCAATTCATATGAAATTACATCTTCAGCTAGACTCTCAAATATCATGTTGTTGTTGGAACCGATCATGTCGAGCTCCAAGAGGGGGTCCTCGATCTTCTCGGCCTGCACCTGCAAGGAGAAAACTCCGAGCCCCGAGCCGTAGCTCGGGGCGGAGCCTCCGACGCCCAAGTCAGAAGATGAGGCATATAGAGAGAGAATAGTATATAGAGAGAGGTTGGAACCTTGTTCCCCCCTTTCCTGGTGGAATGAAGGGGGGTATATATAATGGTGGTAGAGGTCCTAGGAACAATCCAAAGGTACCCCTACCGATCTTGGCCTTCCATCTTGCTTTCATCTAAGGGTTGCCCTTAATTGGGCTTTATAGCATCACATGGGCCTTTATTAAGGTACACTGACCTAAGGGCTATGGCCCAACCACAAAGTGGTACCAACAAAGCCCCTCGGATCCTGGTCGCGTCCTTCGTTGTCGACAGGGGCGGACTCGTTAGTAGCGACAGGGGTACGATCCCTGGCTGCCCTTTGCCGAGGTATACTCTGTGGACCTTGGTAAAGCCATGTGATGTAACGTACCCCTTTCGAGGTCTTCTATTCTTCTGACTTTCTCGAACCATGTGCGTTCGAAATTTCACACCTAGAATGGGAGTGAGTGCTCGAACTATGAATCGTTCGAAAATTTCACCCCTTTCGAGGCCTCAATCCCATGACTTTGGAGAGTTCGAAAATTTCACCCCTCAGTCGAGGGAGTGAGGGCTCGAACTATGAATCGTTCGAAAATTTCACCCCTTTCGAGGCCTCAATCCCATGACTTGGGAGAGTTCGAAAATTTCACCCCTCAGTCGAGGGAGTGAGGGCTCGAACTATGAATCGTTCGAAAATTTCACCCCTTTCGAGACCTCAATCCCATGACTTGGGAGAGCTCGAAAATTTCACCCCTCAGTCGAGGGAGTGAGGGCTCGAACTATGAATCGTTCGAAAATTTCACCCCTTTCGAGACCTCAATCCCATGACTTGGGAGAGCTCGAAAATTTAACCCCTCAGTCGAGGGAGTGAGGGCTCGAACTATGAATCGTTCGAAAATTTCACCCCTTTCGAGACCTCAATCCCATGACTTGGGAGAGCTCGAAAATTTCACCCCTCAGTCGAGGGAGTGAGGGCTCGAACTATGAATCGTTCGAAAATTTCACCCCTTTCGAGGCCTCAATCCCGTGACTTGGGAGAGCTCGGAAATTTCACCCCTCAGTCGAGGGAGTGAGGGCTCGAACTATGAATTGTTCGAAAATTTCACCCCTTTCGAAGCCTCAATCCCGTGACTTGGGAGAGCTCGAAAATTTCACCACTCAGTCGAGGGAGTGAGGGCTCGAACTATGAATCGTTCGAAAATTTCACCCCTTTCGAGGCCTCAATCCCATGACTTGGGAGAGCTCAAAAAATTTCACCCCTCAGTCGAGGGAGGGCTCGAACTATGAATCGTTCGAAAATTTCACCCCTTTCGAGACCTCAATCCCATGACTTGGGAGAGCTCGAAAATTTCACCCCTCAGTCGAGGGAGTGAGGGCTCGAACTATGAGTCGTTCGAAAATTTCAATCCTTTCGAGGCCTCAATCCCATGACTTGGGAGAGCTCGAAAATTTCACCCCTCAGGCCGTGGGTCGTGGCATACTATTTGAAGAGTAAGCGCAAGCACTCGGTCGAAGCCCATCTTCTGATGGTTGTCATTCGAGGGGAGGCCTCCCACAGGCCTCCTTATCCGAGTTGAAGTTTAAGGAGCTGAACTTATATTCGACGCAAGCCCTAACTGGGAATGCGTGTCGCTACCAAGGTGAGGAAACTTCAACCTGCTCCGAGCGATTGTTATTCCTAACAATGCTTTCGACTTTGGTAGGGCAATTTATAGACTCTTGTCTTCGGCAAACTGCCTCGAGCGACTCCTCGTATGGACGATTGCACTTCGAGTGACTTTCCATACGAGTGATTGCGCTCTTGTCTCGCGTTTTCCACGCGCTTCGAGTGTCTTCCCATTTGGGCGATTGCACTCGGTTCTCTCTCTTCGAAAAATGTTGAAGCGTTTGCCGAGCTATGCTCAAAGGCGAGGTAGATAATAGAGAATTTGAATTCCTCCCAAGTAAAGGTTACTCCCAAATTGCAAAGCCCCAATCGAACTAGTACTCAAGATTAAGGGTCAGCTCTAATGTGCCGAGCAACCACTCAAGACCGAGGGCCAGCTCTACTGAGCAGCCGCTCGAGGTCGAGGGTCGACTCAAGCACGCTGAGCAACCACTCGAGGAGTTCGAACTCTCATAATGGATCCGCCGCCATTGCGGGTCCCTACTTCGGGGGCGACGCATCAACCCAAAGGGACGCGTTCGCGCACCACGATTACGAAACATTCTTCATTGCTCCAAACATCAACCCGATTGTGCTCGTACCGGTCACGAACTGAGTTGAACTGCTACTCGAGATCAAGGGTCAGCTCTAGTGTGCCGAGCAACCACTCGAGGCCGAGGGCCGGCTCTACTGAGCAGCCACTCGAGGCCCAGGGGTCGACTCAAGCATACCGAGCAACTGCTGTTGCTTCGAGGAGTTCGAAAGCTCTCACAATAGGCTTTTAAATGAGCTCCTGCGACTAACCTTTCGCAAGCCCGAATCACGCGGTTCCGAGCTGCCGCTTCGAGCGCGGTCGAATCCGATCGGCCTCGGGTCGCGTCAGGTCCGGCTTCAATGTCTTCCCTAAGCCCCTTCAATGTCCTCTTCAATGTCTTCGGCTTCAATATATTCTTTTCGCCTTCGGACCGCTAGAGCGGCTCGTCCCTCTCGAGCCCCAGTGAGTCGTCGTCTCACCCGGGGGGAGCGGCCTCATTTGGGGCTCGAAAGTCCGGGCTCCAGCGGCTAACACTGCTCACGCCGCCTTTCGTCTTCAAACCGCTGGAGCGGCTCGTCCTCCTCGAGCCCTAGTGAGTCATCGTCTCACCCGAGGGGAGCGGCCTCATTTGGGGCTCGGAGGCACGGGCTCCAGCGGCTCACACCGCTCACGCCGCCTTTCGTCTTCGGACCGCTGGAGCGGCTCGTCCCTCTCGAGCCCCAGTGAGTCGTCGTCTCACCCGAAGGGAGCGGCCTCATTTGGGGCTCAGAGGCACGGGCTCCAGCGGCTCACACCGCTCACGCCGCCTTTCGTCTTCGGACCGCTGGAGCGGCTCGTCCTCCTCGAGCCCCAGTGAGTGATCGTCTCACCCGAGGGGAGCGGCCTCATTTGGGGCTCGGAGGCCCGGGCTCCAGCGGCTCACACCGCTCACGCCGCCTTTCGTCTTCGGACCGCTGGAGCGGCTTGTCCTTCTCGAGCCCCAGTGAGTCATCGTCTCACCCGAGGGGAGCGGCCTCATTTGGGGCTCGGAGGGCCGGGCTCCAGCGGCTCACACCGCTCACGCCGCCTTACGTCTTCGGACCGCTGGAGTGGCTCGTCCTCCTCGAGCCCCAGTGAGTGATCGTCTCACCCGAGGAGAGCGGCCTCATTTGGGGCTCGGAGGCCCGGGCTCTAGCGGCTCACACTGCTCACGCCGCCTTTCGTCTTCGGACCGCTGGAGCGGCTCGTCCTCCTCGAGCCCCAGTGAGTCATCGTCTCACCCGAGGGGAGCGGCCTCATTTGGGGCTCGGAGGCACAGGCTCCAGCGGCTCACACCGCTCACGCCGCCTTTCGTCTTCGGACCGCTGGAGCGGCTCGTCCTCCTCGAGCCCCAGTGAGTCATCGTCTCACCCGAGGGGAGCGGCCTCATTTGGGGCTCAGAGGCACGGGCTCCAGCGGCTCACACCGCTCACGCCGCCTTTCGTCTTCGGACCGCTGGGGTGGCTCACCCTCCTCGAGCCCCAGTGAGTCATCGTCTCACCCGAGGGGAGCGGCCTCATTTGGGGCTCGAAGGTCCGGGCTCCAGCGGCTCACACGGCTCGCGCCGCCTTTTGAACAGTTGAAAAAATCGGTAAAATCGAGGGGGAGGTGGTTTTTTGTGGTACTCAATGGGTACCACCACTCGTCCCCACAGACGGCGCCACTTGTTGGAACCGATCATGTCGAGCTCCAAGAGGGGGTCCTCGATCTTCTCGGCCTGCACCTGCAAGGAGAAAACTCCGAGCCCCGAGCCGTAGCTCGGGGCGGAGCCTCCGACGCCCAAGTCAGAAGATGAGGCATATAGAGAGAGAATAGTATATAGAGAGAGGTTGGAACCTTGTTCCCCCCTTTCCTGGTGGAATGAAGGGGGGTATGTATAATGGTGGTAGAGGTCCTAGGAACAATCCAAAGGTACCCCTACCGATCTTGGCCTTCCATCTTGCTTTCATCTAAGGGTTGCCCTTAATTGGGCTTTATAGCATCACATGGGCCTTTATTAAGGTACACTGACCTAAGGGCTATGGCCCAACCACAAAGTGGTACCAACAGTTGTATCAACTGCAATCACCTAGTGGGGTTAATCTCGTCATCGTCCGTCGTATGATCATTGCATATCAACTAGTCAAAGGCCAAAAGGAAAATTTGCTACGTACAATGCGTGAACTATTGAAATTATGGCAGACAATCCTGATGCTACTATCACTCTAGCATCATCTTTGTTCAAGAAATAGTAGTCACTAAAAAAAAAAAAACAGAAACCAAAGGTTCTTACCATTGTTAGAGTGATAGCATGTGCATTTATTAATGGCAGGTAATACGAACATTCGGCTAAACTTATACGAATTCGAATTTACCTACAAAAGCAAGGGAATACCACCCATGGTTTAATACAAATTCAAGGTTTTCTTTGGAACCATCAAGTGATGAAATGTCATTCGAAGCCACTTCGTTAGGCCTTTCACCTTCGACGTTAGAAACTTCGAGACACCACTTCACTTGAAACTTTGTGCTACTTCTAGAACATATGTGGTGGAACAAATTAAACTGTATACGGGAACTGAGACTCATCTCCATAAAGTCGAATTCCGGTACACTGCAAATTCCAACTTCTCTTCGAAAGGCATAATCTTAGTGCACCACATTTTGTCTAGCCTACCTTGAGCGGTCTTTTCCATCCTCGCTAGGGCACGTACGTACTGACTTGTTTGTCCTTGTGTGTTTTGCTTGCATGATTTGCTACGTGTGAAATGTGCTTTAAGTTTGCATTATGTTGGTCATCTTTGCATGTGGTTATCTATGCATTTACACTGCCTTCTATATGAGCTATAATTTGATACAATTGAGAAGCGAAAAAAAAAAAAAAAAAACATCCTCCGTTCGATATATATGCAACCACCATGGAGAGCAATCCTCGAAATGGAAATTTGCATTGCTACGAGTAATATACACTCGTCAAGTTCAAAAGAAATGGCCTATGGCAAGCTACAACCCGAAATTTGATCCCTACACTCGGGGGCTCGCAATGCTTCGATGATCTCGTGTTATTTACAAATGACTTTGGTAATGGAACAGCAACATCAAGCTCACCAACCATCAATCTCTATATTCAATCTCACCAGTCTCTAGACTATAATTCAAAATTCAGCCGTCGCAAGACTCAAAATCCAGCAGTCGCCAGACTATAAAATTCAGCAGTCGTTAGACTATAAAATCAACCTCAGCAGTTCACGGACTATAAATGGCAACAACTTCTTCCGGATGACAACTGCGCCCATCCAGAACATACAAGTTATCCAAATGCACGATGAATGTCTTGAATGACTACTTCGCCCATTCGAGATATCACTCTACAACGCTTACATTTTGATCGCTTACTACGCCCGATCGAAATGGCTACGGTTAAATCTTTTGTGATGCTATGTGTGACTTAGAGGGTTGTTCTTTGTCATTCTTTTGTCGCATATGATTTTTCAAACCTTTCACTTTCGTCTACTCACAGACTCAGTCAAAGCGGGGGCTCCTGTAGACACCTTACTTTTGCACCCATTTTAGTGCCCGATGATGAGATGGACAGTGGACACGCGTTGAAAGGTATCGTTTGCCAATGGGTTCGATTTATCAGTTTAGACCTGAATTACCATGTTTAGTCAAAATAGCTTTTACTTATGGCATCGGTTTTCTGTTCGGAGCACAAATTCACTCCGTGTAGGAAGCTGCCCAAATCCTCTAGAATTGTCATTAGCATCCTTCCCAATTATTAAACTTATCTAATCTAATTAAATATTATAAGAAGTATATGGGAGATTTGTACTATTTGCTATTACTTAGGACACTACCCACGTTTGACTTCTCAAATTCCCTTTGATTGGCTCGAACACATCATCCAAAGCTTCCTAATGCCACATGAATGCCATCCTCCCCTAGTATAAATAGCACTTCTCGTACCCCTTGTTTTCTCATGCACAGAAGGCACAACTCACACAATACTTCTCCAATTTGTATGCAAAAAGATACGAGACCATGAATAAGCACATGAGTCTCGAATAATAGTATTTGTCACACAAATTCATTCATCCTATCTGCAAAACTCTACCTACATTTTCAACATGAAGATTAGGACAAGAACCTCATACCTTTCAACACATAACACATGCACCCGTACACCCAACCTACGACGTCCAACGACCGTAGACTATCAAATCGATCAAGACAAGACAATTAGGCTACGTGGAATACGAGGGTCAATACTATACCTTGGGCTCGTTGGCAAACGATACTGAAATCTGCGATACGACTACACAAGAACGTCCACCTGAGGGCCCCAAATTCTTTCATAAAACGGTTTTCAACGTACTTATTGTTGGCTATTGTTATCTTATGATCTATGGTGTTTGTCGTATCGATTTACGGTAAGTGTTTCTATCGCACATATATTACTTCATGGTAGTCGTAGCAAATTATATACATATATGTACGTAAAAGATTAACCCTTTATTAATTCAATGCATGCATGGACATAAATAATGTGGTTTAAGTACGTGGCTATTGCTTGACAATTTCTCTCTTGATTCTTGTATGTTTTGCTTTGTTAATCAACTAGCATACGTCTTGCTCCTGATCAATAGTAGTATAACACTTTAACAAATTAAATATGCATGCTCACTCGTCTTCTTGCCCACGAAATTCCATGTCTTATTTGGCTTATGCTTCATACAATTACGTGGCTACGTGACTTATTGCATACTTCGTATACGCTATCTAGACGCATGATTTATTACACGCTCGCATGCTATGTGTACGTGCTTTCGTCGTTAATTACAACTTTTATATTTAATTCGGATCAATTAGTAGAGACCATCAACACGATGGGCGAGTTGGGTGTCTAATACCTTCCTAACTCGTAACCTTGCAACGAACCCCAGTTTAGGTTTGTGGGGAACCTATAAAAAATCCCGCTGGCGACTCCGTGTAATTCACACCTCTTTTCGGGAGAGCGGATCGGC
The DNA here is from genome assembly GCA_963457585.1 of Spergularia bocconei. NCBI lineage: Eukaryota > Viridiplantae > Streptophyta > Magnoliopsida > Caryophyllales > Caryophyllaceae > Spergularia > Spergularia bocconei. The sequence goes on from OY734958.1 coordinate 8,264,506, forward strand.
AACCCGCCGGTACGGCATCTCACAGTAGCCAAAGGGAAGAAGACAAGCAAAGTTGAGGATGATTGAGTTTTTGCGGAGGAAATGTTCCTCTTTTGCATCTCTACCTGTTAAAGTATGGAGCTCCCTACGCTCCTTACAGTACCTCATTTGTTCGTACGCAATTTTCTTTCCCTATAAATACCTTCATTCTTCTTTCGTATTTCTACGCACCAAACACTCGAGTGTTACAACAAACTGAAGTGCTTCAGACCATAAGCACACCACATATAAGTGAGTTACGAGTGTTATAAGATTTCGTAAAGATAGTTTACGAAATACGTAGTTGTTACGTACGAAAGGGGTATTTTAATTAGCGAAACTCTGTCGAAATAGTTATCGTCACTTAACGTAAACGAGGTATAACCCTTAAACAATTATGAAATTATTATCGTTAGAACGCCGCTATTATTTTTCGTACACGTTTTCAAGTAATTGATTAACCTTGTGGCGAATAGTTATTACGGTGCAAGTAACTCGGCGGAATTACCCCAGTTTGTGAACGTTACCGTATTAACTACTAATCCAAGAGTAAATTATGTTAGTGGTAAATAGTAACTCCATGATTAAAAGTAACCCGGCGGAATTTATCCCAGCGGTGAAACTAATCTTAGAGTGAATAATTTCCACTAAAGGACGATAAATAGTAAATTAACAATATGACTAGATAATCGCCACTTTTAGAATTCGGACGTCGTTTGGATCCTTGGACAGTAAACTACGAGAATTAATCAATCGTATAATTGAAATAACAAGTCATCTTAAATAATAACTTACGCGATTTTTATTACTTAGAACGAGCAAACGCACAGAAGTAACCTCCCGTCAATTCAGGAATCAGGTAAGTGACTTTCTTCTGATTTAGATTATATTATTATTTTTTGTATAATCTGTAAATGCTTATTTTTGAAAGAGGATCAAGTATTGTGAATTCTGAATATTTTCTGAACTACTTTTGTATTGTGGGTTTGTGAATGTTCTGACTAACTGAGAACTGAGGATATCCGCCTGGCCCTGCCAAGGGATTAAACTGGCACTGACTGAGAACTTCTGAACTAACCAGAACTATTACTACCCACTACTGAAAACTATTTTACTATTGTATATTTTTTATTATTATTATTATTATCTGTTTTACCGTTTTAGCACTTGCTTGATCCGGTTAAATTAGAGACTGTCTTTTACTGAGCTGTTGAGCTCACCCTTTCTATAATAAATTCTTTTCAGGTGATTGTCACTAGCTTGGAGTGGGAAATTGAGTGAGATACCCGGACCAGTTTAGCCCTTTAAATTAAATAAATGGCCTTATTTACCGTTTGTACCATATTTTCCGCACGTTTGATATTATGTAATATTTTCACTGTACCTTTGACATTTGAATTTTAAGAAAGGCTTAGCCTACTTTTGTGGATAGCCGTCTGTTATGTTCCAATATTCGTTTTGGGGCGTGACAGAATGTAATTGGCTACTTTAAATAATGAGACTGTTGGATTTGATATTGAAATTCTCCTTGCATTCAAGTTTCGACTTGGATGCGGAGTGGCACCTTCAAATTTCCTGAGAAGTCTTTGAATTTTCTTTAAAATGTTTTATAAAAATGACAAGAAATTTGGGGGTGTTACAATTATGTTCCAATTCAACCATTGCTCTCTCGCTCTACTTCCTTACGCCGTCTTTTCTCCTCCTATGCTCCTCCTCCTCCTTCCCGATCATTCTCATCCTCTTCTGGATTCGATTTCGCCTTTTCCGTAATTCGTATTCATTTTTCGTGAGAGAAATTCAAACCAAACGTTGTCGAAATTTTATACATATATAGCTAGGTCATGAAATGTGTGTTTATATGTTTATTTAGTTGAATAAATTGGTTTATGCAGATATTATGGCACTAAAGTTTTGTCCACGGATCTTATCGGTAGCCTATTCCGGTCTGTTTGATTTTTGCTTCTCTTGGTTTCGTTTCTGTTGTCAGTTTTGCTGCTGTGTGTATTATTATCATTTGAATTTGCGACCGTTTAATTCGGCATCAGGTGCACATCTAGGCTTACTGGCGTTCATCATAACTTTTCGCAGTTGAAATCGGGGCTCCGATATGCATCCTCTGGAGGTATATTATTCCTCCCTAACTTGGGACTTATCAGTGTTTTTTTACGGGGCTCGGTTTGTGTGGGTTATTCAATTGGCATATAATTCGGAGTTCAAATGAAATGCAAAGAATCAAAAGAAATGGAGGGAGTATATTTAGGTTTATTTGTTATTTTGTTTAGTCGTTTTTCAACACGGGACGCTACATAAGCTTTTATTTACTTGATCCACGTAGTGTTCAAGAATAATCTGATGCACTTTTAATTGGTGGGGGTATTGTAAAAGGAAGTTGTAACATTGACTCAACTACCTACCACACTTCAGCCTTTTGCGGTAGACTACAGTGTTGAGTATGCCATCATTTTGCCTGTAGTCGTGATTTTGTCTTTGTGAAGATCTTGATTTCATACAAGGTGTATAGCTGTAAATATATTTATAATATTGATATTGTGATTGTCATATCTCAGGCTCAATTAGCGGATATTATCGCCACAAGGTGAATTCCTAATTTTTTTTTTGATGATGTTAAGTTCATCAAACTTTGATGTTTCATTTTTACACTCACTTAATTTCTATTGATGTTTTGCATTGTGTATTCATCCATCATCAGTGTTGTGGATTTTTCTCATAGCGGTCTGATTAATTTATCTCTACTTCTGACATCCTATTCCCAGGACTATAAGTACAAATAAAGTTTGGTCTCTTTCTCCATAGATCAGTTCATCCTCATGCGATTTAATGAACTAATTTTGAAGTTTGATTATTTATTCACCATTGTTCAATTTATAGTATTAGTTTGAAGGTGTGTTCAATCTATTGATGAAGATGAGAGGTAATCTCCATTTAAAGAGCATAGGAAAGGCTTAAAAATGAGATTTTAAGTTAGAGATAATTCTGATAAACCAAATTACATACTATATATCTCTTCTTTTGTCTGAATTGTTGTAGGTTCTCTATTTAAAGAAGATAGGAAAGGCTCAAAATAATGGAGACATATCTTGAGTGGTGTCTACTTAATCTGGTCACTGAGTATAGAATTGTTCCACCTTAGCTTTTGTTGGCTACATAACTAACATAAGCCATTAAATTAGAATTTTGCAGGCCGTCTCTTTGTTTCATTCTTCCATTAAGCTGATTTTGCGTTCCTTCCGTGTTTTATGTTACAATTTTGCTGCACTCAATATTCATTTGTCAGCCTTTAACATAACTATTTTGTATCATGGTTATGGCTTTAGAATTCTACTATTCTTTCAAACATGAGCACTGATAATTTGTTTAATTTGTTTGTTCTTTTTTGTTTTATTTTTTTCCCTCTACAGGAACCTGTACATCAAGTCATCAGCCAGAGGGTAATCGTGCTACATAAAATTGATATAATACAAAGGAGGTTCCATTCTCGATTTCCTGAGATGCTTTTATATGAATCATATTGATATGATGTTTACTTTATGAATGTCGTCTATTGATTTGTGCGTCAAGCATAATTCTATACTTTGAATGCTCAAAAACTTCCGATGGTTAAGTAAATTAATCAAATTTAAATGTTGATGCGTTTCTTTGCCCTCTCTTAATGCTCATCAATTATTTGTATGGTGTGTTCATCAGTGTAAAATTTCTCTGATTTAGAGGCAGTTTAATTCTCAATTTAGTGTTTGACTTTACTTTTAATCTCTAAGATGTGGTTGCTTGGTCTGAAAGAAGTGATTGCTTTACTGGAAATTTATGTTGGATACACCCTCCGTCCCAGCTCAAACACCCCATGTAAAAAACGATCCGATATTGGGGAGGGTGTACACACTAATCGGTTAATAAAAATTCCAAAAAAATTGTATGGCGAGTTAGCAAAAACTCTAATCTACTTCACTATAAAATTTTTATGGAACTTTGATAAACCGAGTAGTGTGTACCACCCTTGCCAACACAGGGGTATTTTCGGCACGGGGTGTTTGAGCTGGGACGGAGGGAGTATATAATTAAGTTCAGGCGAGAAATCAGAGCAGTCTGAGAGTTGTACTGTAGATGAAGAATAAAGCTACGTGGATGACTAGAAGATTTTGTTTGAAGAATCATTATAAAAACTCGGCGAAGGCAGTAAAATCAAAGACAAAGCTAAGTAAAATAAAATATCACTCAATGAAGTCTGAGAAAATCATGTACGTTAATTTGATGAAAGCGATGACACAAATCCTAATATGTTTACAAGGAATTAAGAAAGTGAATGAAGGGCCAAGAATACACAAAACATCAGCTCAAAAAAATATCAAGCACAAAGAAGTTGGGTGAAAAACATATGATATCTTATGACCTATGTTTCTAACGAGTCCATTCTGATTGCATAAAAGCATAGTTAAATATTCTGGGAAATCATTTTTGGACTAAATTATGAAGTGTGATTAGAAAACAAAGAGTGATGATTCAGCAAACTGTTGCATATGAATTATTGAGATATGGTGTTTATTCTGGGAAATCATTTTTGGACTAAATTATGAAGTGTGATTAGAAAACTGTTGCATATGAATTATTAAGATATGTTGTTTATTAATTCGTAGTTACAATGTTAAAAAGCAAAGGGAAAGAAGAAAAAAATTAAACCAAGAGATGTGCAATGATTTGTGAATGCATATTCCAAAAAAAAAGGAAACAAGTCAACAACTAAAACAATGTGTCTGAGGACTTGAGGTAAAAAAACATGACTAAACTCCTTTATGAAGACATATTTCGGGGATAAAACCAAGAGTCATGAGCAAAAATGTTAAATGATTGAGGTGAAAGTGCAACTAGCTACGGTCTACTCATATTTAACCAAAGCTACTACTTCACCTAAGACTATGTTTATCAATGGTGCCATAAACTTATGGCACCCCAATATAAAATCTATTTAATCATCTTTTTTTTTGTTGACCCTACTTCATGACACTTTTGTAGAATTTATCAATGACACTCCTTCACTGCCATGGCCTTTCTTTATACTTAAAATTTTTATACTCTAGAAATATATCAAAATTGGTCTTATTTTGTAGAGCTTTAAAAATCATAAATATTGATATAATTTTTGTAATATTGTGAAATTCATATTAATAATTATTGATGTTTAAACTTTTATGTTAATTTGCTTGCTTCTCCCAACAAATCAGAAATAGCCATGTGGAGGAGAGAGAGATCATTATAATGCATGTGACAGAGATTTTTCTCATGGCTTGGGTGCCTGGCTGGGGCATCATGCCATGAAAAAAGAAATGAGGTTTCATTGTTTATGTTTATTTGGCACGTATGAAGGTTAAAAGTGAATGCCATGAGCTTTCATTGCACTCCCAATAACATAGTCTAAGAGCATCCTTTACAATGAATGAAATTTTCAGATTCATCTCTCTCTTACCATTTTCTCTCTCATCCTCATGTATTTAATCAAATTTCCATTCAACTACTAAATCACGTTTAACTATAGTTAATCACGGTAATTACAATATTAATAAATTAAAATATTGTGTTAAAGTATAACAAAATGGGTCTCTATTTATAGAGAATTGAAAAACTGAATTGTTGATATATTTTTTAATTTTTTTTTTAAAGTATTTTTAGAGATATGAGTCTTGCAAGATTTAAAACCGGGTAAAATTTTGATTGGTCCAGGCAGGATAAGGGTCACGTGGCGCCTTCTCATTGGCTGAAACACGTGGCCCTATATCTGTTAATTTTTTTTGTCAGTCCATGCAATACGACGTCGTTTTGCCCAAAAATTGGACAAAACGACGCGTTTCATCAACTATCCGTGAAAAAAAAAAAGTAGAAAAGCTTGAGATGGGGGAAAGTGGGCCCCAAAAGCTATGCTCCTTCTCGCGTAGAAACCATTCATGGGGTGAATGGGTTTCATTTCATTCACTAATGAATGAATTTTTTCATGGCAACAACATCACACTCTCATTCATTCATTGGAATTTTTTGATGAATGAGAATTTCATTCATGGTAACTGATGCTCTAAGCTTTCTTCACAAGGAAATTTCACACAAGCAAAGTTGAATAAAAGGACTTGCATGATCTTACAGCTAAGAATGTTAAAAGTGTACATATATATAAAGCCCATATCCTCCAAATATAAAGAACAAAAAAAGAAACAAACACAGCCCCGTGAGGTCACGGGCACAAAAACTAGTTAGCTATTAATCTATTAAAGCAGTACAGTTCTAAATCATTTTATCAATCCATATTATTGCGAACCATTGAAGATGGGCAAAAGGAGAAGGGGAAGTGATGGCGACATAATTGAAGTGATGGCGGTGTAATCGTTGCAGCCTTGTCTAAGAATTTGATGCTGAAGTTTTGGGATAAGGATGATGATTGATGATGATCTACTGGCGATGAATTGATGATGTTTGTAAGGGAAGTTGAAACCACCTTTAAACAACTGGACGTCTATTCGTCGCCCTAAAAAATGCTATATATCGCCCTTACTTTTGAAAATGCCCATGATTAGTTATTCCTCTCCTAGTTAACTGTCCCCTAATTAAGAGACTAATCATTCTCACTCCATTCCTATCTATCTCCATTACTCCATGATTTCATCCTTTACTCCATCACTCCAAATCGTATCAACATTTCATATCCCCCAAATTTCCCAATTTCATACTCCATTACTCTTAAATTTCCCAAATTTTGATACGATTTGTCCCCCAAATACTACCCCAATTTTTGATTCGATTTGTCTTTTGATACGATTTCTCTGCATTACTTCCCCAAATTTTGCATCGAATTTTGCCCAGATATTTCCCCAATAATTTCCGAAAATTTCCCTCTAATTTTACCCAGAAAATTCCCCCAATACACTGTCCAATTTGCCGCTGAAATTTGCCAATCCATTCCCCAATGATTCGATAATAATTGGGGCCACGAAAAAAACCCGATTTGAAGTCAGCCAACAACGATCTGGATATGAATTAACGATTAAGAGCTGAATTGAGTGGTTGAGTCGTTGTGAAGTTGAAAGGGAGCAAATAATTGAAGATTGATTGAGGGGTAGATCGTTGTGAATAATTGAAGGACATTGAAGGTATGTTTAGATTTGTTTAGTTGTTTATTTGAAATGTTTTGTTTTGGAATTGATTATATTTGGGTATGGATGGTGTAAATAGATTAGGTAGAAATGGTGTTTTTAGAATTGAATTTGAGATTGGGAGATTGTTGTTGGAGGTCGACCTTTGGTGAAGTTTCAGGTGGTGTGTAGTCAGTATTCAACCCGTCTGCACCATGGTGTAGCCCAGTTTTCAACACGGCTGTACCATGGTGTAGCCCAATTTTCAACACGGCTGTACCTTGGTGTAGCCCAGTTTTCAACACGGCTGCACCATGGTGTAGCCCAGTATTCAACACGGCTGCACCATGGTGTAGCCCAGTTTTCAACACGGCTTCACCATGGTGGCGCCTACTTTTCAACACGGTTGTACGATAGTTTAGTGATTTAATTTGTTTTAATTGAATTTGTGTTTGCAAAATCAAAAATTTGTTCCATCATACTCGGTAAAAATCTGTTTTTTAGCACTTTGATTTCCTATTTTACATTAACAAAGTTTTAGTGTTTGTTTGGTTATTTAAGATGGTTATTGTTGTTCCAGCAAGCGAAGGAAATTGTTCGGAAACTTGATCCGATATCTGAGTCGATACCATCTCTTGTGTGCGCCCAATGTGAAGCGTATTCTCGGGTGATTAATGAAGTTCGTCCATTGTATGATGAATGCAAACGAGATGGACCTAGGAGGCGTGCTCCAAAGTGAATTTGTATTCCATATTGATTGTAAACAAATAATTTGTATTCAAAATGTTTTTAGTTTTTTAACTTGTTACGTAACTTTTATATGAAAGTTTGAATTCACTGTAAGAGAGTTTGATTACTTAAATTTTAACTTTTAAAGTATTCCAACAAGAAGATTTTGATTCCAATATGAAGATTTTGATTCCAACAACAAGAGTTTAATTCACATAACATTTACTTCGGCTAAGTATTCACATGTATAGTTTTATTGTTCACATATCTTAGTCAAGGGTAGTACTCGGTGTAATTGAGAACGTTAATTGATCATTATATCGAACTCGTGATTACTCGGCTTAGTTGATATAAGGTTAATTGATCACATTCTCCTACCTAGAGGTGCTGGACTTAATTGAGGAACGTTAATTGATCATTATATCGAACTCGGGATTACTCGGCTTAGTTGATATAAGGTTAATTGATCACATTATCCTATATAGGGGTGCTCGGCTTAATTGAGAAACGTTAATTGATCCATATATCGAACTCAAGATTACTCGACTTTGTTAATATAAGGTTAATTGATCACATTATCTTACCTAGAGGTGCTCGACTTAATTGAGGAACGTTAATTGATCATTATATCGAACTCGGGAGTACTCGGCTTAGTTGATATAAGCTTAATTGATCACATTATCCTACCTAAAGGTGCTCGAGTTAATTGAGGAACGTTCATTGATCATTATATCCAACTCGTGATTACTCGGCTTAGTTGATATAAGGTTAATTGATCACATTATCCTACTTAGGGCTTAGTTGATATAAGTTTGATTTCACGGTAAGAAAGTTTGATAACTTAACTTTTAACGTTTATTAAGTATTCGAACAAGAATATTTGGATTCCAATAAGTAGATTTTGATTCTACCAACAAGAATTTGATTCACATAATATTTGACCGTGAAACAAAAACATTTACCTCGGTTAAGTATCGATCATTGATAAGGTTAATTGATCACATTATAGTAATTGATATGGTTAATTGATCATTTTCTTAGTCAAGGTACTCGGGTTAATTGAGAAAGTTAATTGTTTTATTTTGTTAGTCAAGGGTACTCAGGTTAATTGAGAAAATTAATTGTTTTATTTTCTTAGTCAAGGGTAGTCGGGTTAAGTACTAGTCTTAGTCCATATAAGGTTAATTGATGACATTATCCTAGGTAGAGGTACTCGGCTTAATTGAGAAACGTGAATTGATCATTATATCGTACTCAGGAGTACTCGGCTTAGTCCATATAAGGTTAATTGATCATTTTATCCTATGTAGAGGTATTCGGATTAATTGAGAAACGTGAATTGATAATTATATCGTACTTAGGAGTACACGTCTTAGTCCATATAACGTTAATTGATCATTTTTTATCGTACTCCATTTGATTATTGCAAATGACTATGGTTCAAATACATATATGTGTAATACACAATAAATTACACATGTGAATAACTATAGGTAGCGTTTGGCAACGCGGAATTCATTTCGTTTTCTAGAATTCAATTCTTGAAATTCAATTCCTAGATTTCAATTCCAATTCCAATTCCCATGAATCGTTTGGGAACCCCTTGGAATTGAAATTCTGGAATTTGAATTCCCAACCCATGTTTGGAGACCCTTGGAATTGGAATTGGATTTCGAAAATTTAAAATCTATAAACAATTTACATGTGGCCGAAAAGAGTTTCGATAACTTTTTTCATAGATAATGAGCTTCAATACATATGTTTCATTTAACAAAAAAAAAAAAAAAAAAAAAAAAAAAAATCTCTTCCGACTTGCTCGACTACTCACCAAGACACATTAGTACCCAATCTAACTGCTCATCTTCGGAAAGCGTTTTCAACATCTCAAAGTCATGGACCGGACCATCCATGAACCGTTTCGCGGCTATTATGATTTGATGTCGACCAATTCCCGGAACCTTCCTCACAACATCGTGCACTTCTCTCGGGGTGGGCTTTTGAATTTCTTTTTGCTTACTTTGGACATAGTCTTTGAAACAATCCGCAAAGCTACTCACAGCATCAGCCAAACCATCCCTTTTCTGTTTCTTATTCTTTGACGAAGAAGACTCACCTCTAGTTGAACTCCCTCCCTCACTTTGCAGCTCTCCATCCATGGCTTCCGCGGCTTCCTCATGCGCTTCAGCACCATCTCCTATAGCTCGGTCAGGACCACATAAAGTACATATGTCTTCAAATCATGACCAAGAGTATGGAGAAAATAGGCTACTATTTCTTTAACCGTGACATTTCTAGTAGTCACTAGACCTCCTTTGGTCTCCAAAATGTGACACAACTTATCAAAACAACGTCTATCCAAACGCAATTGTTCTCTACAAATTCTATCATTCATCAAAAAATCCATCCAATCTCTCCGTTTTTTATTACGTGCTTGCTCACCCCAACCTACCTCCTTCACTCTACGGTTAATGTGATGCCAAGCCCCCACTACTACAATAATAAAATTCATAACAAGAACAAATAAATCTTCATCATCGTCTTCTCTAGCACGCTTCCTCGACACAAGGGTCATGAGTAACACAAATAACAATCTGTAAATATGGTTCAATAATAAAACAAAGTTACTAGCTAAGTACACCACCATCATCATGTATGAGAATCATCTTTCAACTAAACCAATGTGATACCAACACCAATAGTTCAAACATAATCTCAATTACAAAATTAGTCACTAAACGATCATAATCCCTAATAAAGTTCAAAACTTTACAACATTAAGTTCTAAAAATTATACCCAAAAGGACAACAATGGCGGAAAAACTTCAAGAACACGACATATAAACAACAATGGATCAGAGACAAAAATGGCGGAATTTTTTTACTTTAATTAATAAAAAAATCGGACTAATCAAACCCATATAACAACATATAAACAAAATCGGACTAATCAAACTCATATAACAAAATATATCAAACCAATTCGATTTCCCCCAATTCGAATTTCCCCCAAATCAATCGAACTTTAAAATCGGACTAATTAAGAGAGAGAAAGAGATTTACCTGAGTTGATAATCGGAGAGGAGAGAGAAGAAGAGGCCGGAGACGGGGTTGAGCGGCGGCGACGGCGATGAGCGGCGGCGATGGCGATGAGCGGCGATGTGTCAGGATGAGGAGAGAGAAAGTGTGGAGGAAGGGGGGAATGTCTCGCAGTAGAGAAATGAAGAAATGAAATGACGGTTTTTTTGAGGGGAATTGAGTTGGGTTGATTTCAGCTTGGGTTGGAATTGAGTTGGAATTGGGCCAATTCCAATTCCAATTCCGTGGGCTTCCCAAACGCCAGAATTGGGCCAATTCCAGAATTGAATTCCAATTCTGGGTTGCCAAACATAGCGATATGTATTTGGGAATCGTTATTGCATCGCTATTCACCCTACAAATCTTCACTGTAACTGGGAACATTCACCTATATCAACATATTGTGATCATATCAATAAATTGTGATCCAGACACAGCTACCTTGGTCCTCCATCTCTTGAACTCGCAAACGAAATTCACATGACAGCTTCCTGGTGGTAGTAACACGTTTCCTTTTGAGCGCTCCCACTGATGCAGCACATGGACTTCTTCACAACACAAGTAGTACCTCCATAGACCATCCCCACTCTTATTATTGTTCCTTTTTTCGTATCTTTAACCAAAAAACCCTTTCACCTTTGCTATTTCATTCGCCCACTTAAATGCATCAAGGAATGACAAGAACTTGTCGTTGGTCTGAAAAAACCCGCTATAATCCGTGTTTTCTCCACCGTAACTGGGAACATTCACCTATATCAACAAATTGTGATTAATGTCAAAAAATTGTGATTCAGATAAACAAATTGCGATCCAGACAAATGAATTTCGATTTATATCAACAAATTATGATTCAGTGAAACAAATTGTGATTCAGACAAACAAATTTCGATTCATATCAACAAATTATGATTTAGAGAAACGATTTTCGATTCATATCAACAAAGTGTCATTCAGATCAATGAAGTCCGATTCATATCAACAAGTTCTGTTTCATATCAACAAATTGTGATTCATATCAACAAATTTCAATTTATATCAACTAATTGTCATTCAAATTAAGGAAATATGATTCATATCAACAATATGTGATTCAGACAAATGAACTCCGATTCATATAAATAAAATGTGTTTCACTATACATTGTAATAGTTCAGATGAATTTTAAACAACAATTCATCATTATCAAATGTTTTGGATTCATATAGCTTAAAAAACATTCAGATGTATTATTCACGTCATAAAATGTTCACGTACAAAATTCTAAGATTATATCATACTTTTATTAATAAGTAATAATAATGCTTATGAATTCATCTTATTACGATTCATATAAACGCATTCCCATTCAAAGAGAAAATTAACCATCCAAAACGTTGGCCCAGTATGCAACACGGCTCGACCATGGTTGAGCCCAGTTCGCAACACGGCTCCACCATGTTGTGGCCCAGTTCGCAACACGGCTCTACCATGGTAGAGCCCAGTTCTCAACACGGCCAGACCATGGTCGAGTCGAGTTTTCAACACAGCCAGACTAGGTCGAGCCCAGTTTTCAACACGGCCAGTGTTGGAGTAGGTGTCCTCCGACAATAATGCGTTGACTAATTAAATCTAATTAGGAATAAACCTGGGATACATTTTATATACTAAGTCAGTTGATTAACATAAATCGGTAACGATTGGCTAGCTAGAGTTTGACGTTATTGTCGTTTGACGGCGGTAATCAACTGATCCCTCTCGGTCACACCGGTAAAGATAGTTTCTCCAAAGGATATTATATTTGTACTTGATACAATATAATATAAACCTTAATGTTTCAGTTAAAGAGTTAACTGATTATATCAGGTGGTGTTTTACGAGTTTGGAACGCAAATCGTGCAATATTACGATTATTTGTGTAAGTTGTCGATATTAACAATTAGCTAATTAAATTGCAAGGAGTTGTAATTTTAGCTAAAATGATGTAATTGATAATTATTATATGGTGATATAATAATTAACTAACACTTAAGAAGTAAGTGTACAAATTATACCAAATTGTAACATGAGATGTTAAGGGGTATGATTAGTAAGGGTAAAATGGTAATTTGGATTACCACTAGTATATATACTAGAGTTTGATGGTCAAACATGGAAGAGACATCATTTTTACACAATCACATATTGTTTTTAGAGAGAGAAAAAGAGAATTATTCCATTTTTTCTCTCTAAAAACAGCCCACTTCCAACACCATTAAGATCAAGTTTTATTCATTGCATGTCAATAAAAACTTGATCAAAACACTTCTCTTAACCTAAAATAACATTAGCTAAAGTGTTAGCTAATTTTATTTTGGAATTAAGGTTTAATTCACCTATTAACACTAGATTGTTTTGGGTGAATATTGGAGAACTTCTTTGGTGGATTAAGGGAGGAGGTTTCCTAACTTGGAAACTCAAGATTAAGGAGGAGGATCCCCATTTAATAGCAGCTCAAGAGCCTTCTTTGAAGGTGTGGTCAAACTTCCTTCTTGTTAAGGTATAAAAACTTGTTTTATACACTTATTCATGCTTTAATCTTACATGCAACTAAAGATCCTTAGCTAAACTTAATTAAGGGTAATTAAGTACTAATTAGAGGAGTCTAATTAGATGCTAAGTAACTTTCATGTGGTATCAGTAATGAATTTGATATTTATCTGAAAGACTGTGGAATCATTTCACAGCTTACACCTCCTGGTACACCACAATTAAATGGTGTAGCCGAAAGAAGAAACCGTACCCTGTTGGATATGGTAAGATCAATGATGAACTGAGCTTCCTGATTCATTCTGGGGTTTCGCTCTCCAAACTGCCATTTTCACACTCAATAGAGTCCCAACTAAATCAGCTCCGAAAACTCCATATGAGTTATGGAGAGGGAAAGTCCCTAACCTCTCATTTATCAAGATCTGGGGTTGTGAAGCATATGTCAAGAACAAGTCTGACGATAAGCTTGCACAAAGATCTGATAAATGTCTCTTTGTAGGATATCATGTACAGACTCGAGGATATTACTTCTACAATCGTCTAGAGAACAAAGTTTTTGTGTCTCGAGATGCTGTCTTTTTAGAAAAGGAATTTATTTCTAAAAGATAGAGTGGGAGAAAATTTGAACTTAGTGAAGTTCAGGAACTTAGAGAAGTTCTGGAGCCACAAATGCAAAATGAGGCTCAGGATATTTTACCAGAAGACATTCCTGAATCGTCTAACTCTGTGGTTCCATTCTCCACTCCTAGAAGGTCAGGCAGAGCGAGTCACCCTCCTGATCGATACCTTGGTGTGATCAAGAATGGTGGTGATCATTTTTTGCTTTTGGAAAGCAATGAGCCTGCAACCTACAGAGCAGTCATGACTGGACCGGATTCAGCTAAATGTTTAGAGGCTATGAAATCCGAGATAGATTCCATGTACGAGAATCAAGTATGGGACTTGGTTAATTTGCCTGAAGGAATTGAACCAAGGTTCTTTAGTGCAAATGGATCTTTAAGATCAAGACCGGCATGGATGGAAATCAGGATATTTTCAAAGCTAGATTGGTAGCTAAAGGTTTCACGCAAGTTCATGGTTTAAAGTATGACGAGACCTTTGCGCCAGTTGCAATGCTTAGATCTATTCGGATAATCTTAGCGATTGCTGCTTTTCATGATTATGAGATATGGCAGATGGACGTTAAAACCGCCTTCCTGAACGGGTTTCTGAAAGAGGACGTGTACATGGCACAACCTGAGGGTTTTATAGATCCAAACAATCCTAAGAAAGTTTGCAAGCTTAAGAGATCCATTTATGGTCTTAAGCAAACATCTCGGAGTTGGAACCATCGGTTCAACCATGTGATTAAACAGAATGGTTTCACTCGAAGTGTCGAGGAACCTTGTTTATACATGAAATTTAGTGGGAGTAAAGTTATTCTCCTAATCCTATATGTAGATGACATATTACTCATTGGGAATGATATCCCAATGCTTAACTCCGTTAAGGAATGGCTCGGTAAACATTTTCAGATGAAGGATTTAGGAGAGGCGCAACACATCCTTGGTATTCGGATCTATATTGATAGATCAAAGAGAATACTAGCATTAAGTCAAGAAACTTATATTGATAAGATTCTTGATAGGTTCAATATGAAAGACTCCAAAAGAGGGTTTTTACCTATGGGAAGTGGAATAAATCTGAGTAAAGCTCAGTGTCCGACTGAACCTAAGGATATTGAACGCAGGAAATGGATACCTTACGCTTCCGCAATCGGTTCGATCATGTATGCTATGATGTGCACGCGTCCAGACGTGTCATATGTTTTAAGTATGACAAGTCGTTACCAAGCCAATCCAGGCGAAAGCCACTAGATAGCCGTTAAGAACGTCCTTAAATACCTGAGAAGGACTAAGGACACGTTCTTAGTCTTTGGAGGGGATTCTGAGTTTCGTGTAAAGGGTTACGCGGATGCTAGTTTCCAGACAGATCGAGATGATTCAAAATCTCAATCAGGATATATTTTTATACTGAATGGTGGAGCCATATGCTGGAAGAGCACCAAACAATCGGTGACTGTGGATTCTACAACGGAGGCTGAGTATATTGCTGCGTCTGAAACTGCAAAAGAGGCAGTTTGGATTCGGCAGTTCCTGGAAGGACTCAGAGTAGTCCCTACAGCAGCGGATCCTATTGCAGTCTATTGCGACAATAGTGGAGCAATAGTTCAGGCTAGAGAGCCTAAGTCTAGTGATAAATCTAGACATGTACTCAGGAAGTTCCATGTAATTAGAGACTTTGTGGAACGGGAAGACATATCGATTTGTAAGGTTAGGACAGATGATAATATTGTTGATCCTTTAACCAAGCCGTTGTCACAGGCTAAACACAATGGTCATGTTGCCTCAATGGGTTTGAGGCGTATGCCTGACATGTGTTAGATTATATGATGTAAAATTAATAAGTGTATTAGTTTTTACATATATAATATATGAGTTCATCGTTTTAAGTTTTAATGAACTTAACTTTTAATTCAGCTTTTGATGAAATTCTAAATTATCTATATATACTTTGTTAATTCCTAATAGGTCGTGGAGACGATTTGAACCCTATTAAGTGAACAAACAGTATATTTTGTCTCTAGTCATAAAATGAGGTGACGTCTCAATTGACTAGATTGTAAGTCGGTTGATGACTAGTTCAATAGTCATAGGTTCATGGAGATGAATAACCGATTACATAGGCAGACTGTAGTAGACACCCTGTCAGACATATGACCAATTATAAAACCTTTGTGCCTGGTTGTGGCAAGGTAATCTATATTATTCCTATTAGTCGATTCTTTTGACCTGAGATTATTTGTCTGAGTTTATATAGCTGGTGGTGACTTTGATTTTTGTCCTAAGTCGTGCCGTAAAAGGAGGCTAAAAGGGCATCTATTGGGTCATGACCGACTATATGAAACAAAGAAAATAAGTCAAGAAGGGATTGTCCACCCACGTCAGGGTATAATATCTTTGGGCCACTCGAGGATTTATGACTGGAAATGCGTGGCCACGCTCGGAAGAGATCTATGATAGATATTCCGGTCAGACAGTCATGATCCAGATCGAGAAAACCACTTTTGATAATGATCCAATGCAAGTTCGACCTGAAAGATACTTCGCATTGAGTGGGAGATATAACGGACAAGAGAATCGGTAACGCATGACTTGTCTCGGACAAGTGGGAGATTGTTGGAGTAGGTGTCTTCCGACAATAATGCGTTGACTAATTAAATCTAATTAGGAATAAACCTGGGATATATTTTATATACTAAGTCAGTTGATTAACGTAAATCGATAACGATTGGCTAGCTAGAGTTTGACGTTATTGTCGTTTGACGGCGGTAATCAACTGATCCCTCTCGGTCACACCGGTAAAGATAGTTTCTCCAAAGGATATTATATTTGTACTTGATACAATATAATATAAACCTTAATGTTTCAGTTAAAGAGTTAACTGATTATATCAGGTGGTGTTTTACGAGTTTGGAACTCAAATCGTGCAATATTACGATTATTTGTGTAAGTTGTCGATATTGACAATTAGCTAATTAAATTCCAAGGAGTTGTAATTTTAGCTAAAATGATGTAATTGATAATTATTATATGGTGATATAATAATTAACTAACACTTAAGAAGTAAGTGTACAAATTATACCAAATTGTAACATGAGATGTTAAGGGGTATGATTAGTAAGGGTAAAATGGTAATTTGGATTAGGGGTGAGCAAAAAAAGCGGGTACCCGTACCCTCTTAGGACCCGGCGGGTCCAAACCCGGACCCGTTGACAACGGGTACGGGTACGAGTCCAAAAATTTAGGACCCGTTGCCAACGGATATGGGTACGGGTCCTGAAATTTTGGATACGTTACCCGCCGGGTACCCGTTAGATTACGGTTTCAAACGGGTACCCGTACCGTTATTGGACGGGTCCAGTGGGTACCGGGGACCGGTAAATAAGCAACGCCATATCAGGCCAAGTTGACATATTAGCCAAACATGCCAATATTAAATCCCAGCCGAAAAGCAAGCTAAAAAGCCCAACTAATAACACTGTGGACCATGCAAAATTGCTAATGCAAGCCCATGTTACTTTCCACACCTAAGACTTCCTCACTCATTATATACATGAGTTTTGCCCACATCTTCCTTCATTTGGTCGATGTGGGACAAATTGTACTCAAATTTCTTTTCTTTTTTTTTCAAATGAATTTGTTGATTAGCTAAGTTTATGTATTCATGTTAGATTGTTAGTTAAGTTTAGTAATCAAGTGTGTATCTATATTGTTATTATTTCATTATGCTATCTAATTGCTTAGAATTCATGTTGACAAAAACAATGGGAGATAGTGATCAAGAGGAAACCTAGTATACTATCATTTTCATTGTTGAATATATAGCATATTAGTACCATATTACGTAAAATAATTGAGTATGAATACAATACATTAGTAGCTATAGTTTAGCACTGTACATTAGGCAAGTATGAATATATTCATCTTTACATATCTATACAGCATATATATATGGGAAGTGAGACTTACTCAATCCTATTATTTACATGTCCGTAGTTCCAAAATGACATTAGTTACGGAGAAGTTGGATTGGAATCTGTCACTTGAAGAGTTGAGGTTAATAAGTAGGGTTGATGAATAAAAGCGATTAAACATAAACATTGCTCAGTGTCGGGCTTTAAAAAAAAATAGTGAACTCACCGTAAGGAGTAAGGAGAACTATAATTTATTAATACATTTCAATGCAATTGTTTTGCAAAGCCGATAACATATGACTACAACTATAATTGAGGAAGGACGATCTCTTAGAAATGAAGTGTCAAAACAAACACACCAAAGAAGGTAGGGTAGTAAATTAGTAATGTAGTATTATAAAAAGTGTGTGTTGATCATCTCACAAAAGAGTATGTTGATCAATGATTACAAATATGCAATACTATTGTATGTATTATCATGAAAAGTGTTTGTTGATCATCTCACAAAAGAGTATGTTGATCAATGATTACAAAGGTGCACTACTATTGTATCACATAAAAGGAATTACTATGTGGATGATTAAATGGGTGATGGCATATATAAGTATAAGATTGCCAAAAAAAAAGAAGAAAATATTAAGAGTTACAGTGTAGTATATGAAGAAATAGGTGAGCAAAAAATGGAACAAAAATTGTCCCACATCGACTAGAAATGGAGGATGTGGGCAATTCTTGCTCTATATAAGTACCATAGCCTATTACATTTCTTTACTACGATGGGCCTAATAAATTAGCCAATTACATTGGCTGTTTGGGGGCCTGTTGTTCACCGACTGCCTGCAGTATTCTGCACATGGGCCTGGTTTCTGGTGGTTTCATAGCAAGGCTTTTGCACAGCCCAGTTGCCACTCGTTTTTTCTTTTTAAAATTTTGGGTTCAGATTAAGCGGGTACCCGGGACCCGTTGTTCTTTGACGGGTCCGGGTACGGGTCTTGGATCCTAAGACCCGTTAGTAGCGGGTACGGGTCCGGGTATCTGATTTTAGAGCGGGTACCCGCGTATGCTCACCCCTAATTTGGATTGCCACTAGTATATATACTAGAGTTTGATGGTCAAACATGGAAGAGACATCATTTTTACACAATCACATATTGTTTTTAGAGAGAGAAAATGAGAATTATTCCATTTCTTCTCTCTAAAAATCAGCCCACTTCCAACACCATTAGGATCAAGTTTTATTCATTGCATGTCAATAAAAACTTGATCAAAACACTTCTCTTAACCTAAAATAACATTAGCTAAAGTGTTAGCTAATTTTATTTTGGAATTAAGGTTTAATTCACCTATTAACACTAGATTGTTTTGGGTGAATATTGGAGAACTTCTTTGGTGGATTAAGGGAGGAGGTTTCCTAACTTGGAAACTCAAGATTAAGGAGGAGGATCCCCATTTAATAGCAGCTCAAGAGCCTTCTTTGAAGGTGTGGTCAAACTTCCTTCTTGTTAAGGTATAAAAACTTGTTTTATACACTTATTCATGCTTTAATCTTACATGCAACTAAAGATCCTTAGCTAAACTTAATTAAGGGTAAATAAGTACTAATTAGAGGAGTCTAATTAGATGCTAAGTAACTTTCAGCCAGACCATGGTCGAGCCCACTTTTCAACACGACTACCATGGTCGAGCACACATTCCACACGAAATTTGTTCAATGTAATCATTAATTTGTTCAATCTAATCATTCACAGATTCAACAAACCGTATATACGTACTACATATCATATCTAGCAAACCAATTACAAAATTTCTAAATCTAACAAATTCATATTACAAAATTTAACAAATGATACCAATACTTAACTAATTTAGCTAATGATTACTACAACTTACTTGTATATTGGCCATTTCTCTTCTTTAAATAAGCGAGATCTTCAAAGCATGACTGAGGTGGGAGGGAACCAAGATTCGAGTCAGGTGGTTGATGATGAAGATTCCGGTGAAGATTCGCGAAGTGTGATGATTCGGGTGAAGATTCTGAAGGTCGGGTTGATGATTGATGAAGTTCGGGTTGATGATGATGAAGTTTGATGAGGTTGAACTTGATGGTGATGAAGTTTGATGAAGATGAACACTACTTAGGGTTTGATGAAGTTGAACATTAGTTTGATGAAGTTTGAGGAAGTTGATGAAGTTGATGAAGCGATGAAGTTGATGAAGTAATGAAGATGAACGACAGTGGAAGGAGGGGAATTTAGAATTAGAGAATGTTAGAAATTTAGAAGCAATTATTATTAGGGGAATTAATGACAATGATTAGCATTAATGACGATGATTAGTATTAAATGCTAGGGCAACGAGTAACATATTTTAGGGCGGCGGATAGCAACTCTCTTAAACAAATGGAGAAGAAAGGTGTTGACTAAAAAACATGCCTTTCTTCGACGGAGCATAACTTCGTTACAATAGGACTGTTTTTAGAAGACAAAATCAAAGGTTGGATTATTTGTGCACATATGGTAAGGTCGGCTTATTTTTAGAAGACCAACCAAACGTTGGATAATTTTTGTGTATTTATCCTTTTATTTGTCGAAATTGTCAAGTGGTGTACTAGTTTTCACGTCTTGGCCGTTGATAATGTGTCATGTTTTGGTGTAGGTAAACGATTGACTTTTGGGGAGTTAAAGTTGAAACACCACCGGTATTCTACCTTAACACTACATTATCGGAATCATAATTAAAAACTAATTAAAAATGATAATACAATTGATAAGAATCTAGGAAAGCCCTAATTAAAAATGATAATCAAAGGTTGAAACTTACTACTCTTGATTATAAAATCAAGAGAGAGGACGGTAGGGTGGCGGTGGTGACCGGCGGCAGGGGCGGTGGCCGACGGTGGTGGTGGCAGCGGCGGCTTCCTCTTCTCTCTCCTTCTCTTCTTCTCTTCCCTTTCACGTAGCTCTCTCTCTTCTCTCTCTTTTTTTTTTCTTCTGCGTCTACTGTAGGCGTGTGAAGGGTTGGAGAGGGTTTTGTTTTTTTTTTTTTTAATAGGTATTATAGGTTTAGTAAGGGCATTTTGGTAATTTTGCCAAACAGCTGCCAAAACGGGAAAGTGTCTCCAAACGTTAAGGTATACTCTAAATTCCCAAAATAAGTTTTCATATCCTTAAAAATAGAATCTCCCAACACTTTATGCCATTTAAAGTAACCCAAAAATATGGGGTGTTACAATCTTCCCTCCTTAAAACAAAGATTCGTCCCGAATCTTTAAACCCATGCTTCAAAAGACACGCTCTTGACTAGTAACGTTGATCACAGGGTAAGATAGAATGGAAAGATAAGAACATGCTTGAGATAAGAACATGCTCGAGATGTCACAATAAAAGTAATTGAACGAGAAGTAAACTGAGTTGGGAATATTGTACTCGAGGTACGAAAAATCGGTCAACATATGAGTCAAAGCACACATCGAACAATTTAATACATAGATCACATCAACAGACATTTAAGAGCAAGTAAGAACAAAGCACACGAGACTCTCATCCCCCTTAAAATAAAGGTTCGTCCCGAACCGAAAATACCTTAAGTGAACAGAAGAGGGTATTTCTCACGCATAACTGACTCCACTTCCCAAGTTGCCTCCTCAACGTTGTTATTGCACCTCAGAACTTTCACCATTTGTGTCTCAGCTCGTCGAGTTTTGCGCACCTTGGTGTCCAAAATTTTCAATGGTGCATCTTCGTAAGTCATCGTTTCATCTAACTCAATGGTTTCCGGGTTGAGTACATGTGTCGGATCACTAACGTATCGTCTGAGTTGGGATACATGAAACACATTGTGAACCTTTTCGAGATTTGCTGGCAAGTCTAACTCATAAGCAACCTCGCCTACCCGTTTGGTCACTTTGTATGGTCCAATGAACTTAGGGCTCAGTTTTCCTTTCTTCCCAAATCTCATTACACCTCTGACAGGTGACACTCGTAGTAGTACCATGTCCCCCTCATTAAACTCAATTTGACTGCGAGTCTTATCTGCATAACTCTTTTGTCTGTCTTGCGCAGCCTTAAGTCTTTCCTGAATCAGTTTGACCTGGTCAGTCATTTCCTGGATGTAATCTAGACCCAAAACCATTGTTTCACTAATGTCATTCCAACATATTGGGCTCTTGCACTTCCTACCATAAAGTGTTTCATATGGAGCCATCTTTATTGAGGCTTGGTAGCTGTTGTTGTAAGAGAACTCTATCAAATCCAACTTATCCTCCCAACTTCCTTGGTGCTGTAGAGCGCAGGCTCTTAGCATATCCTCCAAGGTCTGATTTGTCGGCGTGACTTTGTTCTTAGCAAAATATCGTCGTCATAAGCTATTGGCGTTTAATGATAGTCAAAGCTAACTCCTCAATCTAAAGTTTATTGACATAAGAATGGGTCCAATGAATACATAAGTTGTCAATTAGTGTAATGACCCATCTTTTAAAGGTAGTAGTACTGATAGAATTGCAGGTTGTAGTACTGTTGATCTTTGCATTAGAGGAAATTGTTGGACTAGCAAACAAGAAGGAGGAAGGCAAAAAGAAAGGGACAAATTGCACATTGTAAAGCGTTATCCAAGGCTTGTATTTTCCCCCTAATTTTTAGGACAGCCTTTGGAATTCAATTCCTTGTTGCAGAGTTCCTGTTACCTCCCCTACACAATTTGGTGCTTCTGAATCAATCGTCTCTTCCAACTGCCTATAAATAGATCCGTCTTCCTTCATTTTTTTTCGACGCACCAAACACTCGAAGTGTTACTACAAACTGAATTGTTTCAGACCATAAGCACACCACGTATAAAGTGAGTTACGAGTGTTATAAGATTTCGTAAAGATAATTTACGAAATACGTAGTGTTACGTACGTACGAAAATGGATATTTTATTTAGCGAGGCTCTGTCGAAATAGTCATCGTCATTTAACGTAACCAAGGTATAATTCTTAAACTATTACGAAACTAGTATCGTTAGACAATGCCGTTAATATTTTCGTACACGTTTTCGATAATTGATTAACCTTGTGGCGAATAGTTATTACGGTGCAAGTAATTCGGCGGAATTACCCCAGTTTGTGAACGTCACTGTATTAACTACTAATCCAAGAGTAATTATGTTCGTGGTAAATAGTAACTCTATGATTAAAAAGTAACCCGGCGGAATTACCCCAGTGGTGAAAATAATCTTAGAGTGAATAATTTCCATTAACGGACGATTAACAATTTGACTAGATGATCACCACTTTTAGAATTCGGACGTCATTGGACCCTTGGACAGTAAACTAGCGGACTAATCAACTATGTAGTCGGAATAACAAAGTAATCTTAAATAATAACTTACGCGATTTTATTTCTTAGAGTGAGCGAACGCATAGAAGGAACCTCACGGCAATTCAGGAATCAGGTAAGGGACTTTCTTCTGATTTAGCTTATATTATTATTTTTCGTATACTCTATAAATGCTTATCTTTGAAAAAGGATCAAGTATTGTGAATTCTAAATATTTTCTGAACTACTTTTGAATTGTGGGTTAGTTAATGTTCTGACTAACTGAGAACTGAGGATATCCGTCTGGCCCTGCCAAGGGATTAAACTGGCACTGATTGAGAACTTCTGAACTAACCAGAACTATTACTACCCACTATTGAAAACTATTGTACTTTTGATTTATTTCTGTTATTATCTGTCTTACTCTTTTAGCACTTGCTTGATCCGGTTAAATTAGAGACTGTCTTTTACTGAGCTGTTGAGCTCACCCTTTCAATAATAAACTCTTTTCAGGTGACCGTCGATCACTAGCTTGGAGTGGGGATTGAGTGAGACACCCGAACCAGTTTAACCTTGAAATTCCCTTGGATGACAATTATAGCTATCTGTATATTAATTGTTGGATGTACAATACTTTGTAGTATTTGTTTTGGACCACCGACGATAGATGAATAAGAAAGGCTTAGCCTACTTTTATGGGTGGCCGTCTGTTATGTTCGAATATTTGTTTTGGGGCGTGACAGATTAAATGGTATCAGAGCAATAGTTCGACCCTAGGAATATAACAAAGACCAGATTGATGGGTGGATTAGGATAAATGGGGACCTATAATTAGAAAAGTTATAATTTGTTTTAAATAGAATTTATTGTCGTTTTAACGATAACTTAGTCGTTGTATTAATTTAATCCGCGTATTAGATATGGAAGGATTATTTGAATCCTAGAGAAAGAGTTTGAATTGAACCAAGAAGCGAAATAAGAAACGTTTACGCCACGGCGTAGCTTTGTATTTCAAGAACCAACCGCGCGCTTACAAGGAAATCGAAAGCTTGAGAAAAGAAGTACTACACTTTTATTCATAGCAAACTACCAACTAGAATTTCGTACAACAAATAAACGTTATGAGAAATATTATCATAAGGAGACCGGCCATGTTCAAAGCCCAGAGAACTTCATCATCCGTTAGTTTAACACCCATGTTGCGCAGAAGATGAAAAGGGGTAACGCTTCAAATGTCGTACTTGTGACTTGGCGAAAGAAAGGCGGGGGACTGGAAATAACGATGATGGCAACTGGTAGGCAATTGTCGTGGGTTGCACCAAATTAATTCAATACTTATCCTAAAACTATGTAGTAGGGCAAGCAAGTTCGTATCCACAGGGAATTAGTTAATGTCTATGTATGTAACGTCGATTGGGTAACCAATTAGGGGGGTTTTGTTTGAAGGTTGATTAAACTAAGCAAAGAACAAATAAGTTGGAAATCAATTAAAAGACAAGTCTTGGTTCTTGTTTCAATCCACTACCGATTTATCAATTGATCCTTGAAGATCACTTATCTAATTATGTGAGCACTTTGTTGCGAAACCGAAATCTCTATTCTTCCTTTACTAGTTATTTAGAACGAATCAGCGTATCATAAACAACCCTAACTATCAATCAATCTAGAACACGCGCCTAGATATATTTCAATAGAAGCAATTAGATCTAGAAGAATATCAACAAAGATAGGCAATTCAAACACACGCGGTTCAAATCGAATTATAAATCAATTCCCTCCTTAATCAATCTAACGTTGAATCAGCAATCAATTAGAAAGATAAAGTTGCTAGCGATTAGATCATATAAGTTGCTAATACTAGTAGGCCTCCTAGCAAGAACAACCACAATCTATAAGAATTATAGTGCAAAAGAATTGATAATACTCACAATAGGATCGATAAGTAATAATCTCACAATCTGGCGATAAACGGTAGCTTCAATTCACAATCACCAAGATGGAGGAATTAGTTCTTCATAGAGTTCTTCAATAATCCCAAAATAAGTCTTGAGTTGCAAAGTTATGAAATAAAACGTAAA
Organism: Spergularia bocconei; assembly: GCA_963457585.1. Classification (NCBI taxonomy): domain Eukaryota; kingdom Viridiplantae; phylum Streptophyta; class Magnoliopsida; order Caryophyllales; family Caryophyllaceae; genus Spergularia; species Spergularia bocconei. The sequence continues at coordinate 8,289,848 of OY734958.1, forward strand.
ACCTAGGTATTAATAGTCCTCTAACAATAAAATACGGAAAATATTGAAATACGGAAAGTAGCTTCGCATAGGGCCGCGGACTGCGCGTCCAAATCCGCGGACCGCGCCAACAGCACCCGCGGACCGCGCGTTGCTCTCGGGTCCAATCTTCAAACTCGCATAACTTTTTCGTTACTTATCCGGTGAAGGCGTGTAACCACTTTTCGGAAAGGTAAGATCATGAACTTTCATCTCCACTTGGTTTCAATGCAAAATTCCAAATATCCTGAGAGATATGAAGCTCCAAAATTTGCCTTGCACAACCGGATCAAATTTCGGCATTCTTGAGATTCCAAATGGTCATAATAACCACTAATTCTTGTATCAAACACAAATCACACCAAATAACATAATAAGCAGTCAAATGATACAAAAACCAACGTTAAACACCTCAAAAACCCGACTTTAACCACAACGAAATAGCGCACATCAAATTCCCCCATGCTTAGACCTTTACTCGTCCTCGAGTATCACAAACAACCACCAAAATGTCTCCAAGGCCTTTATAACAGTTAGCACGGGTGGAAGATGATCAAATCCTATCTCCTCTACTCCAATCGAATGTGGCGAGTCTTCTTATTGCTAGTTAGGGGCCGTCACGGATGTAACCTCAACGCAACGGTCCCAAACTATCTTATACTTCATAAATCAAAACCACAATCAAAGCCAAATGGCAAAGAGACCTAAAATGCCCTAAGTGTCCCAATGCCGCTCACACACAACTCCCTCGTGAGCCTAGGTCCGGAATAATACCACGGATCAAAGACTACCTCGTATAGCCACCAACTTCCCCAAACAACCAAGGGACTGAGGATTTCTATCCTATCACCTATACTAAGCAATCCAACCGAACCTCCTTATATCATCCAAGAGAGACCTACCCAGACACGACCTTCAACACACCCTTCCTATGCAACACCGGTATAGAACAGTAGCACACTCCACTCATTTTGCCTAGGCGCCCTTTCGGGTTTTCACCTAGCCTCTCGTTAAATTTTCCAACTCACCGGCTGACTTTCTTCTCTCGTGTCTTTTCCTTACTTTCTTTTTCGCTCCTCTCTCTTTTCTGACTATCTTCTCTCTTCTTTTTTCCTCTTTCAATTTCATTTTTTTCTTTTGTTTTTTTTTTTTTTTAAAGCAATAAAATAACAAAGTAGATACAATATACAATGAGAATCCACTCCCCCATGCTTAAACTGAACATTGTCCTCAATGTGAAACACAACAACATAAATAGGACAACAATGAAATGGGGAAAGAAAAAAATCTCATAAAGATGCAACGGTAGACCAAAAAGGATGCACTCCACCCATATGAATCGAAACATGCTCTCCAACAATAACAAAGCAGCATTCTCCTCAACCTCTTGAAAGAAATGGGCTCATAGAAAAAGAAAACAGGGTGTAGAGCCACTCTCAACTCACACCGTATCCCAAACACCCTCAAGAAAAGTCGCCACCAATCAACCACACTCTCCTCACAAATCCTCCATCTCCCTCCAAGAATAATGCACGTAACAACACAACTATCTACTCACCACTGTCAAATAGCACAAAACCACCCTCCAAATACACCAAAAGTGATCATGTGGTCCAAATGGGAAATGGTTCAAACTTGGGTAGGAACAACAAGCAAAAGTGGTAAAGCGTGGGTAGGAAACAAAGAGAGATGGTCCAAAAAACATGGTGAACAAAAATTGCGGTGGGTAAGAAAGGTGAGAAGTATGAGAAGGGAGAGAGATAAGGGAAAAGAAATGCATACCTTGCAATCGAACATCGGGCATCCTTTTTTTTCAAATTTTTTTTTTTTTTTTTTTTTTTTTTTTTTTTTTTGCAAACTTACACAAAACAAACATTAAAAAGCAAAGGAATAAAACACACAAAATAAAAATAAAAGGAAACTACTTGGGTTGCCTCCCAAGAAGCGCTGTTGTTTAACGTCGTTGGCTCGACGTATTGCGACTCAATCAATGTCAATCAAAAAGTCTTTTGGAGTCCCTTTTTCCTTCACTATCCAACATAAAAGACTCCTACCACCAAATTTTACACAACCCCTCAGTTTTTGAATTGGAACACAAGGGGGTTTCTTCCATTTGCGTGAGTCCTGCGAAACAGAAGACAAAAACTTTCCACCCAACAAGTGAGAAGAGGTTAGTTCACAGCTCTTCAAGCCTCTCACACTGTCATTCAAGCCACAACCTTTGGGGCTACTACCAATACCCACTTTCATCTTGTCTAGATCACGAGAATTGGGTGGCTCCTGCACTATGGAATCAAACACATTAATAGCACAAGTAGAACTATCATCAACAAGGTCCTCCTTGAGACCGTGGATGTTAAAACTCACAACTTCCCCATCAAATTCCATTGTAAGTGAACCAGAATGCACATCAATCTTAGTTTTAGCAGTTTTCAAGAAGGGTCTCCCTAACAGAATAGGGGGTGCAAATTGGTCACAATCCATATCCAAAACATAGAAATCAATAGGAAAAGTCAATTTATCAACTCGAACAAGCACATCCCTAACCACACCTCTAGGTTTCACTTGGGATTTATCAGCCAATTGAATCACAATACTAGTGTCATGTAGAGGGCCACATTTCAAACTATCAAACAAAGATAAAGGGATCACACTGATGGACGCACCTAGATCTAGCATAGCCTCACGAAACACAGTATCTCCTAAAGCACAAGGTATAGTAAACATGCCAGGGTCGCTACATTTTGGGGGTAACTTCTTTTGAAACATAGCCGACACATATTCACTAACTTGTACCTTCTTAACTCTCTTAGATTTTTGCTTATTTTGCATGGTCAAAATCTCTTTCAACACCTTAGCAGATTTAGGAATGCTTTTAAGAAAGTCAAAGAGAGGTACGTTTACCTGACATTGCTGAAGAGTCTCATAGATATCCTTGTCATGTTCATACCTCCGACCATCCTTCAGTGCCTCCGGAAAGGGTGGGGTAGGCTCATATGAGACCAATGGAGGTTCCTTGGAAGATGTATCATCATGTATCAGCTCCGAATCAGTAGGCGAATCAGCATCGCCTTCATCTGAGTCCCGCGGACCGCCGATCTCAACCCGCGGACCGCCGTTTTGCTTCTGCTTCCCCTCTCCGTTTTCTTCCGTTTCACTCCTCAACTTCTTTTGTTTCGAAGTTTTCTCTTCCCCTTGCCTTGATGCACCTCCTTCTATTTCTTTACCACTACGGAGTGTAATGGCAAAGACTTGATGCTTGTAAGGTGGTTCCACTTGAGATGGTATTTTCTGTGCATCTTTCGCTTCCAAACGGCTTATAGAGGTAGCCATTTGTCCAATTTGACTCTCAATGTTGTGGATGCTAGCTTTGGTCTCTTGTTGGTATTGAACAATATTGCTCTGCATTTGAACCACGTTCTGGGTAAGAGACCTAAGCATGTCTTCAGTAGACATGGATGAACCTGAAGGTCGAGCTGGCTCGGATTGGAACTGTTGTTTCGGTGGATACCTACTACCTTGGAAATTTTGATTCATTTGGGGAATATTGTCTTGTTGTTGGTTCCCATACTTGAAATTTGGGTGATCCCTCCATCCCTCATTGTAGGTTTGAGAATAAGGATCATACTTGCGCTGTTGAGAACCAGTAAAACCAACTGCATTAACCTCTGCCACAACATCTTCTTGCAAAGTAGGGCATGTATTAGTGGGATGCCCAACTTCATAACAAACACCACAAGCCTTCACTTGTGGAGGTCTAGCAGATATAACAAAATCCTTCATCAACGAAGCCAGCTGTTGCACCGTATCTTTCAACTCATCAGTGGAACTAGAGTTAACAGCATTAACTCCTTTCCTCATGGGCAACTCCCTCACACTTGTGGGTCTCGAATTCTCGGCCAAATCAGCAATAAGTGCTCTAGCTGCACTTGGGGTCTTGTTCACAATACCACCTCCACTAGTGGCATTCACATGCTTACGATCATCTACGGAAAGACCGTTGTAGAAGAACAGTATGAGATCTTGCTCCGTATAGCCATAGTAGGGACAGCTAGCACATAACTTCTCAAATCGCTCCCAATAATCATATAAAGACTCATCATAATTCTGCTCCACATTGCTGATCTCCTTTTTCATCTGCGATGATTTAGAGGCCGGGAAATACTTAGCAAGAAAACACTTCTTCAACTCAAGAAACATGGTTATGCTACCTGTCGGAAGGTAGTACAACCAATCCTTAGCCTTCCCTTTCAGAGAAAAAGGAAAAGCTCTCAATAGCAACTGATCTGCTGGCACACCTGGCGGCTTCATACCCATGCAAACAATATGGAATTCGCTCAAATGTCGGATCGGATCCTCGCTGGGTTCACCATAGAAGTTGGGCAACTGATGAATCAGTCCCGACTTGATCTCAATCTTTTGATCATCAGTGGTGGCCGGAAAAGTAATGCACAATGGTTGCTGATCAACGTTAGGAGCAGTGAGCTCCTTCAGTGTACGGGTGTCAGGTGGAGGCGGCGGCATGTTGATCTCTTCTTCTTGAACCTCTATTGGAAATGGAAGTTCTTTGAAGTTGTCACAGATTTCCTTGCGTAACCTGAAAAGAAATCTCTCTAGCTCTGGATTATATTCCAAGACTTCGTGGTTAGTAGAACGGGTGTTAACCATAAACCAACAACACGAAATAGAGAGACTAAAATCAACGCCAAACACACAAAACAATTAAAACGCCAATTCCCCGGCAACGGCGCCAAAATTTGGTAGGCAATTGTCGTGGGTTGCACCAAATTAATTCAATACTTATCCTAAAACTATGTAGTAGGGCAAGCAAGTTCGTATCCACAGGGAATTAGTTAATGTCTATGTATGTAACGTCGATTGGGTAACCAATTAGGGGGGTTTTGTTTGAAGGTTGATTAAACTAAGCAAAGAACAAATAAGTTGGAAATCAATTAAAAGACAAGTCTTGGTTCTTGTTTCAATCCACTACCGATTTATCAATTGATCCTTGAAGATCACTTATCTAATTATGTGAGCACTTTGTTGCGAAACCGAAATCTCTATTCTTCCTTTACTAGTTATTTAGAACGAATCAGCGTATCATAAACAACCCTAACTATCAATCAATCTAGAACACGCGCCTAGATATATTTCAATAGAAGCAATTAGATCTAGAAGAATATCAACAAAGATAGGCAATTCAAACACACGCGGTTCAAATCGAATTATAAATCAATTCCCTCCTTAATCAATCTAACGTTGAATCAGCAATCAATTAGAAAGATAAAGTTGCTAGCGATTAGATCATATAAGTTGCTAATACTAGTAGGCCTCCTAGCAAGAACAACCACAATCTATAAGAATTATAGTGCAAAAGAATTGATAATACTCACAATAGGATCGATAAGTAATAATCTCACAATCTGGCGATAAACGGTAGCTTCAATTCACAATCACCAAGATGGAGGAATTAGTTCTTCATAGAGTTCTTCAATAATCCCAAAATAAGTCTTGAGTTGCAAAGTTATGAAATAAAACGTAAAACCTAGGTATTAATAGTCCTCTAACAATAAAATACGGAAAATATTGAAATACGGAAAGTAGCTTCGCATAGGGCCGCGGACTGCGCGTCCAAATCCGCGGACCGCGCCAACAGCACCCGCGGACCGCGCGTTGCTCTCGGGTCCAATCTTCAAACTCGCATAACTTTTTCGTTACTTATCCGGTGAAGGCGTGTAACCACTTTTCGGAAAGGTAAGATCATGAACTTTCATCTCCACTTGGTTTCAATGCAAAATTCCAAATATCCTGAGAGATATGAAGCTCCAAAATTTGCCTTGCACAACCGGATCAAATTTCGGCATTTTTGAGATTCCAAATGGTCATAATAACCACTAATTCTTGTATCAAACACAAATCACACCAAATAACATAATAAGCAGTCAAATGATACAAAAACCAACGTTAAACACCTCAAAAACCCGACTTTAACCACAACGAAATAGCGCACATCAGCAACGACGACAGCTGCGATGACGATGGACAGAGAGAGTGAAGCAGAGGAAAAGAAAGAGAAAATTTGGGATAAGAGGAGGGTTGGAGGTTGGAATGTCGGTCGAGGATTTTATAGAGAAGAGGGAGCAAAAGAAGCGGAGAAAAATAAGAGGGGGGGGGGCGTTTTTCGTCGTGTCAGAAAAGCGTCAAAAAGACACCGTTGCAATAGTAATAGAAGGGGGGTAATAAAACTCCTCGAAGTGATCCCAAGAAAAGAGAGAGCTAAGTTCTGCCGTTAAGGTAGCACCTTTTAAACCATCTTGAAAGAGATGACGAAGATAAACTTCCCAGGAAGGTAAGCACATGAGGTAAATAATATCCCATAACTGTGATTCCATTTCTGAACGAAACACCTCCAAACTTGCTAAGTAAGACTTGAATTGAGGAATGTCTATTAGTATTACCAACTCTTTTATGTCTAACCTGTGTGCCAGTCGTAATCCCTTTTGGAATAATGACAAAGCAAAGGAAGAGAATGATTGATTCTTTCCTCTTGCGCTGAATCCTGCTCTCCATACACCGTCAGAAGATCGCAAAGTCAAACCACCTTTGAAATTTTGGGGGCTATCAAATAAAATAGCGATTGAAAGAGTATATGGTGATGAGTCTTCTTATATCCAAGGGGCAGATGAAATTGACCTTGTGAGTCTGTCAACAAACACAAAGAAAGCTTTTCGCCCCAGTGACCAAATAGACACGTGTAGGCTGTACAAAGAGAAGCCCGTTGGGGGTAGCCAATAGATAAAGTCTTTGAGCGACTGGTCAAATTGATAACTACCACCCATTGTTGCCCTTAGACGACCTACCGAGGTTAAGTCTATTGGATTAGGCCATTGGAAATTTGCCGAGCTAAACTTAGAACCTTTGCCCTTACGAGGTATAGTGCCCGCTAGTAGACAAAAGGGACGAGCATAAACAACCAAGTTTAACATACCATCAGCAAGATGAGTAATGGCACAAAAACAATGGTCACTCCACATGAGTATCAAAGGCGGAATATTTTCTTTTTGAGGAAAGACACTATGTTCCGTGAAAGAAATTTGGGATGATACCCTTTGGCAGATTTCATTTTTCGGTAACAGTACCAAAATAGCTGAAGGATAATAAACCCTAGTCATCACCTTTAGTTGGTGAATAAGAAACTCTTCCGACAAGGATCGTGCGTCACAAACTAAAAGTCTGAGTACACAAGCATGATGATTACTAGGATTTCCAGATAGAATTCTAGACGGGGGTGAATGGTGTTTAGATACCGAGATAGACGAAGCAGAGATAAAAGGAAACGTTAGGTGCAAAGATAAAGCAAACACCTTATTATCTGCAACGAATAGATATGTTTGGGAATAAGGGTCCTAGAAAGAGTAATTTTGAGGGCAATCACCGACTAAAATAGGTATTGCATTTTGAGGAGGTGGGTGAGATGTCTGCTCATGAGTTCTAGAGACCTGGAGAGATAATTGAAGATCAATTGGTGATGAGGGACGTGTGTTTTGAAGTTCATTCGGTTGAGCGTTCGGAGAAAGATCGATGAGATCTTCTGGCATATATCGAATAAAATTGGGTTCTCTCGAAAATCCTTGCTCATTTAAGTTTTCATCCATGTTTAGAGGAAAGTTTGAATTTAGAACTGGGATGAGTTGCGTAATTGGTAGGAACGTATTCCTCTTAAATAGGCGATAAGGGAAACTTGCAGAGCACACAAACAACTCGGCGTACTTTACGAAAGGCGAGACAAAACTCCATAAGGTAAAGAATAAAGGGCACATGGATATGCACAACTCGGGCACTAGACCAGACATACAGTGACGTTAGTACAAAGGTTGGTTGATTACATGTAGTTGTGAGAAGTTTATACCGATACAAACGGATGACTGGTATTTGGGCAACATATTCATAAAGGGTAGATAGTCAAGAAACCCTTTTTAGAAAACAAAAGATATGGTTGTTGTTGTCGCCAAGGAATGCGGCGTATTTTGGACAAAAATTTGTGTGCATGACAGAATATGTACAACCCAAATTTTGGAGTCATCACTCACTCAAGATTTAGTAATAGTCACACAGAACCACCTAAACACAAGGAAACATATCTGGGGCATGTGTATTGAAGTTATGGGGGAAAAGTGGTCAAATTCGAAAAGATTCTATCAAGAGTAACATCTTAGCGCTAGTGAACACCTTTTTCTGATCGATTGAATGCAGGATAATTGTGTTATTATGTGTCAGGATATCGTTGGTGGAATCAAGAAATAAGTTTAGGGTTCCTTATTAATTTTAGAAAAGGCGGAGAACCATGCAATCAGACAAATGAGTTATGCCGACAATAAGAAATATGAAGTCCTCATGATACCCAGTTAAGGATTTGTTGTCACTGGTTAAATCTTTAATGGTGGATACGACAAATGAAGTATGTGACTTTGAAGTTGTCAATAAACAATTTAAAGGATACATGTCATGAGAGGACGTATCAGAACTGCCCGAAAGAAGAGTTTTGCTGATAGGAAAAACACGAGACAAAATTTCCAGGAAGGATTGAGGTGTATCTCAAGGTCTCTCCACCAAGAGAAGTGTACAGATTCAAAATTTGAGGGAAATTAAGTCCACGATTTATTGGCCCATATGAAGTACTCGAAAAAGGCTGGGAAGGTTCCATATCGGCTAGTACTATCACCAATCTTGTCAGGAGTTCACAATGTGTTTCATATTTCCATACTCAAAAGGTTTGTCCAACTAGAAAAGGTGATAATCAAACTCAAACCAATCCAACTAAAGCCTGATTTAATTAATGAAGAACGACTACTAGAGTTTTTGGGCCAAGAAGTCAACGTACTGAGGAACAACGCTATTTCATTTGTCAAGATTCCTTGATACAACCACGACGAAAGAGAAGCCACTTGAGAGAAGAAAGCAGGAATGATAGAGAGCTTCCCACACCTGTTCAAATCTTGATTCTGTGAGTTTCGGGACGAAACTTTCTATTAGGAGGGAAGGATGTAATGACCCATCTTTTAAAGGTAGTAGTACTGATAGAATTGCAGGTTGTAGTACTGTTGATCTTTGCATGGGAGGAAATTGTTGGACTAGCAAACAAGAAGGAGGAAGGCAAAAAGAAAGGGACAAATTGCACATTGTAAAGCGTTATCCAAGGCTTGTATTTTTCCCCTAATTTTTAAGACAGCCTTGGGAATTCAATCCCTTGTTGCAGAGTTCCTGTTACCTCCCCTACACAATTTGGTGCTTCTGAATCAATCGTCTCTTCCAACTGCCTATAAATAGATCCGTCTTCCTTCATTTTTTTTCGACGCACCAAACACTCGAAGTGTTACTACAAACTGAATTGTTTCAGACCATAAGCACACCACGTATAAAGTGAGTTACGAGTGTTATAAGATTTCGTAAAGATAATTTACGAAATAAGTCGTGTTGCGTACGTACGAAACGGGATATTTTATTTAGCGACGCTCTGTCGAAATAGTCATCGTCACTTAACGTAACCAAGGTATAATTCTTAAACTATTACGAAACTAGTATCGTTAGACAATGCCGTTAATATTTTCGTACACGTTTTCGATAATTGATTAACCTTGTGGCGAATAGTTATTACGGTGCAAGTAACTCGGCGGAATTACCCCAGTTTGTGAACGTCACCGTATTAACTACTAATCCAAGAGTAATTATGTTCGTGGTAAATAGTAACTCTATGATTAAAAAGTAATCCGGCAGAATTACCCCAGTGGTGAAAATAATCTTAGAGTGAATAATTTCCATTAACGGACGATTAACAATTTGACTAGATGATCACCACTTTTAGAATTCGGACGTCATTGGACCCTTGGACAGTAAACTAGCGGACTAATCAACTATGTAGTCGGAATAACAAAGTAATCTTAAATAATAACTTACGCGATTTTATTTCTTAGAGTGAGCGAACGCATAGAAGGAACCTCACGGCAATTCAGGAATCAGGTAAGGGACTTTCTTCTGATTTAGCTTATATTATTATTTTTCGTATACTCTATAAATACTTATCTTTGAAAAAGGATCAAGTATTGTGAATTCTAAATATTTTCTGAACTACTTTTGAATTGTGGGTTAGTTAATGTTCTGACTAACTAAGAACTGAGGATATCCGTCTGGCCCTGCCAAGGGATTAAACTGGCACTGATTGAGAACTTCTGAACTAACCAGAACTATTACTACCCACTATTGAAAACTATTGTACTTTTGATTTATTTGTGTTATTATCTGTCTTACTCTTTTAGCACTTGCTTGATCCGGTTAAATTAGAGACTGTCTTTTACTGAGCTGTTGAGCTCTCTCTTTCAATAATAAACTCTTTTCAGGTGACCGTCACTAGCTTGGAGTGGGGATTGAGTGAGACACCCGAACCAGTTTAACCTTGAAATTCCTTTGGATGACAATTATAGCTCTCTGTATATTAATCGTCGGATGTACAATACTTTGTAGTATTTGTTTTGGACCACCGACGATAGATGAATAAAAAAAGCTTAGCCTACTTTTGTGGGTAGCTGTCTGTTATGTTCCAATATTTGTTTGGGGGCGTGACAATTAGTCTATAAGAACTTACCTTTATAATTTTTTTCCCAGGCGACACATGACGAACAACTAAATGACAATTTGAATCAGGTTTCAATAATAATACGGACCCATAACTTCAAACTAAACATATGATATAAAAGTTTAATAATTAATCGGATATCCATTTTTTTTTTCATTTAACGTGAACATAGAAGATTATTTAGTACTATTAATTGAAATCATTATTAAGAGAACCGTGCAACGCATGGGCTTTCATTCTAGTGGTCTAGAAAATGAGGAAATATTTGATCTCCTCAATGCTTAATCTAGTGGTCTTTGTTTTTGTAACCTCTATTGCTTTTTTCCCCAATTTGGATGAAAAAAGCTAATAATCTTTGCTTGCCAAAAAAAAAAAAAACTCGCCGAAATTGGATCATATTACAATTAATATACAGAGAAGCTGGCGAGGAAAACAACTTATACAAGGCTTTTTATTAGTTACAACGGAAGCTAATTTTCAAATAGTTAGGGCCCACGAGTTACTTTCCAACGAACCTGAAATCAAATACAGATAAATCAAAGAATTACCCCATGACGGGTAGCCCGAAAAATTTTAACACGTCATCTCCTAAGCTGAGTAAAAACATGTCATGACCTAAAAAGCAAAAATCATCCAACAACTAGTAAACACATAACCATAAAATTTGATGATTTCGCACATACGTAGGATAAGAATTATAGGGTATAAAATCGCACTTGTGATTATATGACTCAATTGGAAACAACCAATCTAAACCAATAATCCGAGTTATCTCATGTAGTGAGAATTTCAATCCATCATTCACATAACCAATCTTTATTTGATAAGTGGGGAATTAACAATCAACAATAAAAGTTTATTTGTCATACCCCAGTAATCAATAATAAAGGAAAATCAGTTCTCCCCACAATAACATGAGACTACTAGACCTTAAGTGTGCACACCCCATAAGAGGCTATTTTTAACAAAATAGAGTAGTACTAGAGCCTAGCTCACTTAAATCCAATGCGGAGGGGGCTCTATTAAAGCCGATGCGCCTTTCACAACCGATAGTGAAACCTATATGGTCCACGTGGTAATAAATAGTCCCAAGCCCTCACTATTTTATTAAAAGAACGGTGATCACATAGTCAACACAACCCACACATATCCAACAACATAATCATGCAATTCGCCGCTCTGCGCAAAATCCAAACCATTTGCGATTCTTTAATTGCCTTTTTCTCACTTTCAATACGAGTAATTATTTAGTCCTTTGGATTGATTGGTCGTTCTTATTCTTGAATATTAGTTCTATTTCAATCGTTATATCTATGAGTTTTTTTTTATATTGTTTGTTTCTATGGGTTATCAAAATTCATTTATCTCGCCTTTTATGTTTGTTAGCTTTGGGTGTGCATGAAGAGTGGATGAGGTGGTGTTGGCGGTTGTGGTTCTCACTTCCTGACCTAGTGCCTTGTTTTTGAGAAATCGATTGATTTCCCTGGGTTTTGTCTTAATTATTGTTTTGGTTTTTCGCTTGTCTCTCACTTTTGTGAGTACGCATGTTTATTTGATCTACACTTTTTGGTGTACCAATGGAGCGGTGTCTTACGATATGGACTAATTTTTTGGAATGTGCTCTTATGCTGCTGGTGGGGTTTAGGTGACTTTGCATGTCCTCCTGGCGGTTGGTAGCGTGCTATGTGTTGTTTTTTCGGCTTTGCATGTGTATAAAGAAAGGCATCATGTGCAGCTGGCTCCGGTGGTTGTGGCATGTATGGAGTTTCTTGTTCTTGTGGTTGTTCTTGCATGTGGTTTGAAGCCTCGGAACGGAATCATGCGGATGTTTGTTGTTTGGGCCTAGCTTTCGCCATTATTGTGTGGGGTCTTAGCCGTGAGTTGTGTGGTTCCGGTTTCTTAACTTTTTACCTAGACCACTCTCCTCATTCCTAAGCATCATGATACACCGGATTTAGCTCGCTTTTATTATTTTTATTTCGTAGTTCGTAATAGTAGTATAATATAATCTAGCAGTAGTTATAGCGGTAGTATTGTTGTAGTTGTCATTCTACTCTTGATACAAACCACTTTAGAGTGAGTTTAGTGGTGTGTTTAGATCTGTTCATAGGAGTTTGGATCGCATTTTGCCTATATTCTATCTTTTGTATTTTTAAGCTTTAATGAAAAATATGCGAGTTTTATCGAGTTTTGCAAGTCTCGGGATAGAATGTCACGAGTTACGAGGATCCCGTGAGCGTTGAAACTGCGAATCTATGATAATCGGGGTAGAATAAACTTTCGCATTGGGTGCCATCCTAGATAGTAAGGGGACTTAATTGGTCACCATGTATTCTTACCTCCTTGGAAAATTATAAATATTTACTTAACCCACCTTGATAATTGCATTAAAGTTGAAATGTTGGATTACTAGTTTACCTTAAGCCCCCGCCCCTGAGCTCCCTCCCACACCCCCATCTGCCAAACGAAGCTTGTTACGCACGTAGTGATACCCCGTCTTAACTCAATAATCCCCATTCTCACTAAAATGCAACACTAATTTGTCGGGGTGTGATATTTCCGCAAGTGGTATACTCGGAATCTCATACGCCTCGAAGTTCAAAAGCCTGCCCCGAACCACATCACTCTTCCACACCCTCAACTCCTTATCAATCCACTCCGTCACACGACAATCTTCTCCCTCCCCTCTAGGTGACACAAACCATCACCTATCAGCCATCTACACCCTTCCCAAAACGCCTCATTCGCACCTACAATACTCCTCCAAGCATAGCTTCGATGGTGCCCCAACTCAGCCTCAAAGAAGTCGTTTCTAGGAAAGCAATCTACTTACCAGCGCCTCCGGGTTAGAGTGAATCCGCCACGCTTGCTTCATAAGCATTGCTTCATTGAAAGCCCCTAAATGTCGGAACCTCACTCCCTCCTCACCTTGCGATCGACAAAGTTTGTCGCACGCAACCCATGGAATCTTTCTCTCACCCTCCTTAACACCTCACCAGAATCGAGCGACCAAAGAATTGATCTCGTTACAGAGGCTTGTCAAAATTTTGAATAACCTCATATGATAGGTAGGGATCGCTTGGGGCACAACCTTGATTAGGACCTCTCTACCTGCAAAAAAAAAACAAACTCCGTTTCCACCCCTTTAACTTCTTCCATACTCTATCCTTAATCGTTCAAGAAGCCGCGCATCGGTTCCTTCCCCCCACCCTGGGAAGGCCGAGATAACGATGGTGTACGTCGACGAGCTTGACTCAAGCAAACCCGCCAACCTCGCCCACGTTGGCACTGAATGACACCTCTGATTTCTGAAGATTCACCCTCTGCTCGATGCCCCCTCATAAACCCGAAGTATCTCCCGGATTGTGACACCCCGTATTTTTGAGACGTTTATTTATGGAAGCTATTGAGAATAATCATTTTGAGAGTGTTTAATTCTATTTCGGGAAGTTAGAGTTTACTTTCCTAATTTAGCTAATCTCCTAATTGGGTAGCCCAATTACTAATTACCGTAAACCGACTTACCTAAACCCGTCTTTTAAGCTCTCACCATAAACTATAAATACAAACAAACCCCAAACCTTATTCCACACACACCTCCCGTCGCCCAAGAGAAAGGAAAAGAAGAGAGAAGAGAAAAGAGAGCCGCGGGAAGAGAAAGAGAAGGAGAAGCGCGCGCGACCCGAGGGCCGTCGCCGCCGCCCTTCGCCGCCGTTTGTCGCCACCGCCGACCGCCCTACCTGTTTTCCGTGCCCTCTTGCCCTTTTCTTTTAGTTTTGCATCCAAGAGTTGTAAGTTTTACACTACGTCAAAAACAGGCTACGAGAACGGGTCCTTTAAAGCTAACCAGAACGGTTCTAGAACCGTTCTCTAGACGACTGTACTTAAAGCCTAAGAGAACGGTTTGAACCGTTCTAATAGCCTTTAAGAACGGTTCTGGTAAAAACCGTTCTGAAAGGGCTTTAAGAACGGTTGTCTTGAAAACCGTTCTCAAAAGTGGAACCCTTTTAGAACGGTTTTGCTCAAAACCGTTCTCATATGTACCCATTTTAAAAATAAAAAAAAAAAATTTTGATATTTTCTATTTTTCCAACCCCTAACCACGATTCCCAGCTTACTCAGAATGAATAATTGACGATAAAAACAACATTAACACCAATGCACTCAAAACGAATTGAACAACAACAAACCAAACCAAATATGCGCTCTTATTATTTTGTGCTAAAATTTATACACGAAAAAAGTAGAGTAAATGTGCAAGATTTAATATCAACTTATGGCAAAAAAAAACTAATCAAATTATAAATCTAGCAAAAACTAACCAAATTACATGTTTCGTATTTCTAAAAATTTCGTAAATCGGATTGATGGGCTCCTTTAGCTTGTTCTTCGGCTTTCTCAGAATGCATTTCATCACATCTTCTTTTCACATCTCCTTTTGTCCATCTTTCCATACTTCCATTTTTTCCTCCTTGTTCAGTCTTAAAAACAAAAAAAGAAAAAAAAAAGAAAAGAAAGAAGTGGTTGTATCAAATCAACATAAGAGGGGAGTACAGAGAAAGACCAACTTCAAAAGAAATTCAAAGATGATAATCAATCTTAAAAGATCATATTCAATATTTTTCAACCTTTCCGTGACCAGACTTCTCATCTCCTCCGCCTCTTCCGTCGTACTTCCCCATCTCCTCCTTTAATGAATAAAAAATAAACATAATTATACATTAGAAGAAACAAGGATAAGTTGGGGAAAATGGAGAAAATTGAATTTTTTTTTAACTATAATTATCGCAAAACAAACAAACTATGACATATAATAAACAGATCTGGAGAAAAAATCACATACCTGGGTAGCACCGATCTTAAACTTGGCCAAGTAAATCACCCTTGACCTTCTATGTTAACTGTTGAGAGGGAAAATCGTAGAGGTAAAATGACAAAGAAAAAATCTGAATGAATAAGTGAAAATGTCAAAGGGAAAAAAGATGGAGATAGAGGAAAAAAAATAGAGTGAATGAATCTGAGAGAGTAAGTTATGAGAGGTGGTGAGAGAATGGACGGAGATAACAAGGAAGCTAAGGGGGTATTTTTGTTAATGTTTTTATTATTCTTTTTTAATTGATATATTTAGAACGGTTAACATAGGGAACCGTTTTCTTAGGTGTCCCTTTTAGAACGGTTCATATAAAAACCGTTCTAAAAGCTTGGGTTCTTTTTAAAACTGTCCCTTTTAAAACGGTTTTTAGTAGACCCGTTCTAAAAGGTATTTATTATTTATTTTCTTTTTTTCATAAATAATCTTTTAGAACGGTTTTCAACGGAACCGTTCTCTTACAATATAAGAGATCGGTTTTAAAAATTTCCGTTCTCTTATGAGGGTTCTGGAAGCCCATATTTGACGTAGTGTTAATCTCTCTAGTACACTTTTAAATTAGGGCTTTTACTATTATTCATGTTAATTGAAGTTTAAACATGAATTGGGTGATGATTAATTGTTGTTGGATTTATGATTGGGTTTGATTATGTTTGAAGCATGAAATAATGAATTTATGAATTAGGGTTTATATAATTAGAGTTATAATGATTTAATGATGATCTTATGATTAGAATGGTGTAGTATTTGAAAGGATTGGTTGTTATAATTTAGAGAATTGATGGTTTAAGTTTGGAGTTGTTTTATGATGATTTGATGATGGAAAATACATGATGTCCAGATCTGGTCTTGCCTTAATTTGAGTGTTATCATGATGGTTTTGATAAGTTTAAGATGAAATTATGTTGTTGGTATGTTTAGAAAGGTGTTGTGCGATTTTGGTTTCAATTGGAGATCGTTTGAGTATTGGAATATGAGTCTAGAGGTGTTTTGTTGATGTTGGTAGAATCATGGTTTATAATAAGTGATTTACTATTGGTTTCTAGGTTGTGTGTTCGAGGAAGTACCTTTCTGAGAAGTGTTGTGTTGATTTGTGATTTGCAAGGAGGGTAAGAACGTTGGTTACAATCCCAACCATGTTGACCAATCCTCTAAACTATACTTCCTTGATCCTAACCTTATCTTTGATGATCATTGCTCACAATTATCTTACCGTTGCTTTGTCTCTGCATCTATCTCTTGAAATTAACCATGCAGCATAAGCCTTTTGGCTCACTTTCCACACGGCCCTTCGGCCTCCGCCGTTCGACCGGTTCGGCCTTTCGGCCGGCTCGGCTTCCTCGGCCACTCGGCGCTTTTGGCCGAGTGTGTCTCTCTTTGTTTCTTTCTTGTTTCGATATTGTTGTTTCTTGAGCTTATAATTATGATATTGATAATATAACATGATAATGAATGATATCGTAAAAGTGTACACTAATGTTGATGATTATGATTGATAATAATGTTTTGACGATTACCACCTAGAGTAGATGACTCGGCTGCTCACCCGTTGGATCCTCCCCAACACATCAACTTCGTTCCCACCCCCTCCGTCACTCCCCCACGCGTCGTGGATAACTCGTCCACAATCCGGTGAGGTCCCCACAAATTCTCGAACTTGTATTGTCTCTTCCGTCTAGTCTCCCCCATGAATTGTTTAAGCACAATCGGACAGTGGTCTGACCGCTCACGCCCCAAATGATACACCGCAACCTGTCGGTTAAGGACGATCCACTCCAGTGACGCCACCGCCCTATCCAGCCTTTCAAAAACGTCTTGAGGTTCCGCTCGTTTATTCCACCACGTAAACATATCACCATTGTAACCATGGTCTTTCAGCAAACAATCATCCAAGGCCTCGCGAAACTCCTCTTGCTCGCGCGGGTGTCACTGGGGTCCCCTTCTCTTCTCTTCATTAAACAGAATCTCATTAAAATTTAATGTCCTCGAGCAGCTCTCATGACCGATACTTCTCTTCCCTATTAGCCCAACCGTAAAACGCAGTAAGACGCAACTTACTCGAATAATACAAGCCATCAACCTCCACATCGATCAATATGGTGCGAAGAATGACCCAGAAGACTAATATTGATCCCCTCCTTCCACAAAATCTCGCTAGTCCCCCACTCCTACCCACCGCATCTGAAACCACCCCCGCGAACTCATTGAGTCGACTGATCACCTGATCCATCTCCTCTCCTCCCAGTTTTGTTTAAATAAAAATAAGCATCCCCGGTCTCTCCCTCTGTAGCAACTTCCGCAGACTACCAACTTCCGGGGCCTTGCACAGACCTCGACATTTGTAGCAAAGGATACTCATTGCTTCACCCCCACCCACCTCCTCATCCATTTCCATGTCGACCTCTTTCCTCTTCCCTCTCCCCACACCATCCTTCGACCCCCCAGTCTTAGTCTAATCCCGCCTGATCCTATGGAACTTCCTCTGCCCCTGACTACCCCTTGCTTTCCCCACATCAAATTTCTACTCCCCTTGTCCCACACTCACATTCGAGCCCACCCAATTCAATCTCAAGCTGTTCTCATCACTGCTTTCCTCTCCCGTGCCCTCAAAGACCCCCTCCTTCTCCACAACAGAGAAAATCTTTTTTGCTCCCTCCTCAGCTCCTAACACTTTTCCCAAACCAATCCCCACCCGCCCCTGCTCTGTTTCACCCTGAGCCACGCTACTCTGTCCTCCCCCAACCCTCTCATCCTTTTTTCCACCATTATCGACCTCCTGAAACAGGAGTTCCCTGTTAATTAACCTTTCCCGAATTCTGGACCTTCATATATAGCTTCAAAAGATTCTACTTATTCGATGAGACGACCCCTGCCCCTTCTTGGAGACGCCTTGATCCACGCACCCCACCTCATTCCTTCACGTAGCTCATCTTCCGCCACATTGGAGCAGTCTTTCTCGGTATGGTCCATCAAACCACACGCAAAACAGAATACGACAACCTTTCATAATTGATTTGAATTACGCACTCCTTCCCCGCGATATCAATCGCCTACACACCCACGCCCAAAGGTTTCTGGACATTAATCAGCACCCTGACCTTCCTTAATCGATCCCAACAAACCTTCGACTCTTTTATTTCTAGGACTTGCCCAATCCTCCCAGCCACCGCAGTCACATCTCTTTCCGATTGGCAATTCAAGGGTAAATTATAAAGACGCAACCAGAAAGGACAATGATTGATTTGGACATCATTTGGTTGCATCGAATGGTCAAAATTCATCAATAATACCAGTTTATTAGCAGAGTTCCAAGGTCCGTTCTTCATTACCCTAATCTTGTCCCGCTCGTGCAAAAATTGAATCACAAAATGACCATTCTCAATTGGAGTGGAAGTTACCTTTTTTGAAATTCCCCAAGCCTCCGCGATTGTTCTCTTCATCGTCTCAAAATTGTAGGATCGAATAGACAAGACTTTGCCCAATATGAGATATTCCGCCTCCTTTCCCTCCGCCGCGTCCGCCACCTCACTCATATCGAACGCTTCTTCCTCCTTTCCCCCAAAAATACTCAGGGCAGAGCACCTATTCACGAGATCATCCGCCATAGTGATTGTAGTGAGACCTTGATTCGTAGGAGTAAGGCCCTCGTCGATGGAGGGTAGATTTTGCTCTAACTCTGTCGCCTAGGTTTTTTTTTTTTTTTTTGTGAGAGAGAAGAGAGTCAAACATTGGTATATATATTGTTAGCCTTATCAGATTGCATGGTTAAAAATTAACCAACGCAACGAGAGGAAGTGAATTATATACACATCCTTCTATCATATCTAGATTGAGTATAATAGATGCACAACTAGATACTTATCTAAATCGAAATAAATGATGAGAATCCAAACTCAAGTCCAATAATTAACACAAATAACGACTTTTTTTTATTACCTATATAAATAAATGTAGAAACAAAATTTAAATCAATTTAAACATTAAGATAACCGATGACAACAGTAAAATGGGACTAATCGCAATAAATCACACATACCCTAGGAACCAAACGTGAAAAACTTAGTAATTAAACTACATACGTAGTATCAATATGTCGTAAACTATGATAGGTAGGCAACAAGATACTCATCGAAACTTGAAAAAAAGTGACGAGTATCCAAACATAAGTATAATAGGAGGATTAACAAAGAAACGATCGACAATATTTTTATTATCTACATAGATGTAGAAACAATAATTAAATCAAATTAACTGTTCAAATAACCAATGATAACTGTAAGAAGGAACTAGCCACGAATCACAATAACTCACACACCCTACACCCTAGGTACTAAACGAGAAAAACTTAGTGAATTATATACAAATCAATCTATCGTATCTATGATAGATGCTCAACTACACACTCATCTAAACTGAAAGAAAAAATGAGGAGAATCCAAATTAAGGTATAATAAGAAGATCAACAAAGACACGACGACTTTTGATCATCTACTGATCGTAAAAATAAAATCTAAATCAAAATAACCGTTCAGATAACCATAAGTAGGAACTAGGCACGTATCAAGATACTCACACAGCCTACACCATAGGAACCAAATGAGAAACTTGGTAAATTATAAACACATCAATCAGTCGTAGACACTCTTCTAAACTTGAAAAAAGGACAGAATCCAATAAGAAGTCTCATAATAAGAGGATCAATAAAGAAATGACATTCTTTTATCATCCACTTAAATGTAGAAAGAAAATTTAAAATAAAATAATCATTCAAATAACCGGTGATAACCGTAAGTATGAACTAGTCACGACTCACGATAACTCACTCACACATCCTACACCCTACTCCCTACTCCCTATTCAATAGTAAGACTAGAGGATCAACAAAAGTGACGATCTCTTATCACCATCTACTTAATTGAATTAAATAGTAAGAAAACTGACGATAACGATAAGTCGGGACCAGTCTCCAACCTCACTCCCTATTAAGAGGAACAACAAAAGTGACACTCACTCATCATCTACTCAAACGTAGAAACATAACTAGCGATAACCGTAAGTCGGGACTCCGAATTAGCCCCCAACTCCCCCATTAGGTCACTCTCACACACACACACACACACACCAAAGAACCCAAAAAAAAAAGAATCCAAAAGGGTACCAACGGACAGAAAATCCATTAATTCGGAGCTTATAAAAAGCGCGCTCGCTTGAAATTTGTTGCCTAAATTCGCTGATTCTTTCAGATATCAGTCACTGTATATCTCCCCCCTTTCACAACACACTGCTTCTCTTCTCCCCCCCTTCCCCCCCTCTGCTTTAAATACCCCCAATTATCCCAATTTCCCTGATTATTTCATTCCAAATCAATTTTATTCACTTGTTCATACATTTCTAGGCCACATTTCTCCCCCAAATTCGACACCGAAATGGGTCGGTCTCGTGCTGTTCCCGTCTTTAACGATGATGATCCTTCCCAAAGGTCTGTCCTTTTTCCTGTTTTCCCCCTTTGTTTCTTTGTTTTTTTATTTGAATCTTGTTGATTAAGTTTTGCATTTTACATATGTGTTGCACTTGTAAAATCATCACCATTTTTGTTTACTTTTGATGTTTTGTTTGATGTTTATGTGATTGGTGGTTGAATTTTATTACTTTAGAAGGGTGTGTGTGATTTTTCATGTGTTAATTAAGTATTTTGTTTGATTAGGGTTTATGATTATGGTAGAAATTTGTGTGGTAAACTTTTGTTTTTGGATGATTTGTCTTGTGTTATTAATGTGTGTATCTGAATGGTGGTTGAATTTTGTTATGGATTGTTAGTTTTGAACAATTTGAGTAGATTTTCGTTCGTTAAATTAAGTATTTGTGTTTGATTAGGATTTAGGGTTTACTGATTATCCTATAAATGTTGTGTAGTAATTTCATTTTGTTTTGGATGATTTTCTTGTGTTATAAATGTAAATCTGAGAATTGTGGTTGAAGTTTGTTATGGATTGTGATTTTTGAGCAGTTTAAGTAGATTTTCGCGCGTAAACTTAAGTATGTATGTGTTTGATTAGGGTTTACTGATCATCCTAAAAATGTTATGTAGTGATTTCATTTTGTTTTGGATGATTTGCTTGTGTTATAAATGTGAATCTGAGAATTTTGGTTCAATTTTGGTATTTTAACAGTGATTATGGCGTAGTGTATGCAGTTTTTCGCGCGTTAATTTAGGTCTTTGGGTTTGATTAGGGTTTTTTGACTACCCTAAAAAAGTTGTTTACTAATGATTTTCATAAAACTGTCTGTGCTTCTTATTTTGTGAAGTAGCAGTCACTCGGTGTGATTCTCGAAGCAATTTTCATCTTGGGTCATCCGTGCGCAGCCTCTCTATGTTTCAATAGGGGGAAGGCTTGCGTGCATCCGACCCCCCCTTACCCTGCCTTATGGCGGGAGCCTTTAAGGCACTGGGGTGAAGTTGTTGTTGTTGTTGCTTGTGCTATGAATGCATATCTTGAATTTTGGTATCTTGATAGTGATTATTGAGAAGTGTGTTGTAGTTTTTCGCACGTTAATTGAAGTCGTGGTGTTAGGATTAGGGTTTAATGATTATCCAAAGTTTGTGTAGTTCTTTTTCTTTTTTTTGGATCATTTGCTTATGTTATAAATTATCTAAATGATGAATGAGTTTTCGTATCTTGATAGTAATTATGCATCAGTGTATGTCGTCTTTTTGGTGCGTTAATTTGAGTCTTTGTGTTTGATTAGGGTTTAATGATCGGAACTTGGGATTGAAACTGCTGGCGAAAGGGACTGTAGATTTCTCTAACCTTTTTGTGTGTGTGTGTGTGTGTGTGTGATAAACTTTTTATTTATTCATAAGGGAATAGATTATCTAACGTTTATAGAGGAGTCATTAGGGAATGGTTATAGTTGAGTTTGGAAGTGAAACTCCTTGCAAACAGAATTGAAGTATTTTCTTTGCAGATTGAGAGAGTTGATTTGTAGTATTTGAAACCTTGTTGGGATCAAGTTCGGTCCAAATGGGTAAGTTGGGTGTTACGGCCTGATGTGGAAGATGTGAAGGGATTTCGTTATAAATAGTCAGACACTAAATTAAATGACATTTTGTATGCACGGAGGAAGTACTGAAGAATCATCACTCAGAGTGGTTTAGTAACTAGTGAGTGATTGGTGATTGAATCTTTGTGTTTGGAAATTGACAAGTGAGTAATAAAATTGTGAAATAGTGAAGTAGTAGTTAGGAACTGTTATAGGAGGTGTAGTAAAGATTGGTTGCTGAATCGCTGGATGACGGCACAAATAACAATGTTGAGTTTTTGGAGAGTAAATATATGTTTGACACGTGTGATTTAGTTTGTCACATAGTTAAGATCAAGGTTATTCTGTGGAAATGGTTTACCGAGCGCACAATTCGATACAGTCGTATTTAACATCATTGTCTATAGCTTAGGGATTTTTTTTAGCAAATCCAATATGATGATGTTTTCATACGTAGGTTTATGCGTGATACATAAGAAGGTAAAAAGAAAAATTATCTACAGATTTATGAACAATTTCTGATATTCCTTTAAAGATGAAAAGTCGGGCTATTAAGCAGTTGCCAGATAAAGATCTTATTGGGGATTTTTTTCATAAGAATTAGATGCCTCACCTCCCCCTGTGATGACTATGTCATTATATAAGGTGTGCTTTGAGTTCCTGTATGTACCCTCAACATTATTAGATGATTATTTCTTACCATAAAAGATGGCACACCGCTGTTGGTTTATATTGGAGCTGCTTTCAACATTAATTTTTGAGGATTCAAAGTTTAAACATTTCTATAGCTCTTCCTTGAAGGGAATGCTTTAACTTGCTGGTCTAAACTCATGAGTCATTGGTGAAATACACTTACTGTTCAATGTACTAAACGTAATGCATTATGAAAAGAAAGTATGGGAGTAATCGTGAAGTAGCAACCTTGTTTAAGTATTTTATCTTCATGTCCCTTAGCATTCAAGCTATGGACATCTTCCACCAGTAACTTGGTTTAGTGCATCCTTACAGAGTGTTTAAATTTCAGTTGAGGTGGGAAGGGGGGGGGGGGATGGGAAAGTTGATGGGGAGGGATTGATTTTTACTCTTAACAATGAGATGGCAGAATAGAGAAGGGAACGTGGGAGGGAGACACTCTGGTGGATGACAAAAGATATGCTAGGGATTCGGGAGAAGGTTGCTTTAAGTTTTGCCCCGATCCTGGAAAGGTAAGGTGAATCATAACATTAAAGATGAACATTTGATGAGATAAAATACAAGATTTTGGGAGCAATAAGTTTGAAAGGAAAACAAAGTCCTGGATGTGACAAGAGACAAATGAGAAGGTTGCTTTCTGTTTTACTTATATTCTGTACAAAGTGAGGAGGTGCCTGTTGTTCCAATAGGGGGGGGGGGGAATAAATCGTTACAATCTTTCCCCTTTCGAGTTCACTCTTCAGCCAAAGGACATTGCATTTACGGGTCCCCGGTCATCCAGTTCCCCTCGTGATTCATCTTAAGGTGAAACAAAGTTCACAAGTTTCATAGTATGGCCATTTAAAAGATATTTTTAAGCCCTTCATCTCTTTGCTTTGGATAGTAGGTTCGAGAAGGGAACTTATTGGTAAGAAATCATTGATTTGGGGTGTAAGGAAAACTGTCCTGGTAAAACTTATCAAACTGGTTGGTCAAGTGGGCTCTTTGACTGTGAGGGACTGAGGATGTAGTTTTTGTTCAATGTGGATGGGAATAATCGATGACGATTCATGTTAGCCGACCCCAAATCATTTTGGGACTAAGGTTTGGTTGTTGTTGTTGTTTGTGGATGGGAATAATTGATTTTCGAAATGTAAAGCTTACAACTTCAATTGAACTTGGAATTGTTTTGAGTTACGGAGTTGTTGGGGGGCATGTGCAGTAAATCCCTTTCATAAATTACATATGTTGCACAACATAGGACATCCGAGGAAGGTGGACAATGATCTTGGACACTAGTTGTTCTGGCCTATGATTCATTTGCTGGACCAAGTGCCTTGCTTTTCCTTATAAGGTTAATTCTAAATTCATGTATTATTACCCTTGATCCTGGTGAAATTTGGAAGTCCAATGATACTCTCCTATATTTGTTATTGAAATGGTTCACTGAATTTTGAGGAGGATTTGACAAGCTAAGGAACTATATCCACCCCCAAAAGAATTTTCCCCTTTTAGTTTTAATTTTTTGATATCCAACACGATTATATATAATTGAGAGTCATGGTGGACAACCAAGAAGCATTGTTTTCCAAAGAAAAGATAGAGGTTTAGCAATAAAAAACGCGTTAGAGTGAGATCCTTTCCAGGATATTGATCCATCTATACCATTTGAAAATCGTCTTGTTTCTCATTTTCTTCATGGACATATGTGACGATTTAGCGCAGGGTGTCAATATGCACAACCTTCTCCAGGCAGATGAGGATAGGTGTGTTGCTCAGATTTCTCCATTTTAATTTGTTTGCAGCTTGTTAATTTGAATATGGTGTTGGATAGAGTGGTGTAAACAGAATTCCTGCGGAGGATGGAGTTTGATTTATACCTTTTCTTTGCTTTTGTTTTTCCTTTGTTTGATGTTTTCCAATATGTTTCGCAACCTTTTTCCTCAAACCTTTTGTAACTCCCCCCCCCCCCCCTCTTTTTTTATGTTTTGGTTTAGAACATTTTGTGATGTTTTCACTACTTTTTCGCTTGGTTTTTCAGTATTTCTTTTTGTTTTTTTTGTTGTTGTTTTGTTTATCAAATTATGTTAGCCAACCTAATATCAATTTGGGACGAAGGGTTTAAATCCTTAATGCATATGGAATGTGCTTTGAAGGATCAATCTTTTTTAGATATGATTGTCTGGAAGTTGTATTTCAGAATTTGGTTAAAATTGTTGTTATTATCATTTATCTTTTCTTTTAGAACATTCTGTGTACATAATTCAGTTTATGTACTGGCTAGATTAAGAGACTGGTTACCTTTTGCTCTCCTTGCTTCCTGAGGGGGGAGGGGGGGATGCTAAAACAGTGTTGCTATGCCTACACCCCGTTAAGACGGTAAGGGGGAAAGAAAGGGTGTGAAAGATGCATTATTAACTTTGGTCTTTGCCTGGTGAAAGCATCCTGATATTGATGTCACCAAATTCAATCATGTGCTCAATCTTGTCTAGCTTCATCTTTGTTAGAAGCCTAATATCTCTACATGCTGTCATTCTTTGCGTGTTGTCTTTTTGAAAATTGCCTAATTAAAAAGAATCTTATATTAAATTTCCTAGGTGGAATTGTTTTTCACATTCGTTATGCTGTCCCTCGCCTGTTATCAGCTTCACTTGGTACTTTGTAGTTGTACTTACGGAGCGCAATGCAATAGTTTCCTTATCAGCCTTCATTGACACTTCTGTTGTTGTAATATTATAAATTTTACTACAAATATGTTAAATGATCTTTCCTTATTTCCATCGCAAAAAAAATTTGATCTTTATTATTTCCTTTTGTTAAATTTTTTTCTTGCCATTCTTTATCTGATCTGAATTGTCATAATGAGAGAGCTTGATAATGAGAGAGCTTGATTCATATGCAATATTAGATCTTCTTGGCGTTCTTCATGTTGCTCTAGTGTTACCTTGGGGTAATGTCTTTTCAGAAATAAGGTGTTTTCACAAGTATAGTCAGTCCACTGTGATAGAAGTGCCAGTGCTGTTGTTATCTTGAGGTGTCCTCACTAGTTTAGGTATTCCACTGTTACCAAAATGCTAGTGTGCTTCCATTTTTTCTTACGTCGTGTGTGTTTGGGGGGGGGGGTTACGACTTTTGTTCCTTTTTATACACTAGTTCTCACATGATGTTTACATAGTCAAATTTGGTCAGAGATGGTGAATGATAGCACTCTGGTACCCTCACACATAAGAACTACCATTGAGGTTGTAGTTTCGTTGATCCGAGGTATAATTAGTGGGAAGAGTAGCAATTAGCCCAGTTTCACAGGGAGACTGCGGAAGGGAAAGGGATAGTGGTTTATGGGACAGGATACTAAACATATACGATTTCCTTTTCTGAAACCCCAATAGAAGTAGAAATAAGACAGGAAGAACCACCAGTACTAGAAGTAGAAAATGAGAGGTGATAGGTTTGGACTGTGCAAGAACGGAACTAGAAGGATGTTAATAGAAGAGTTGGGTTGCATGTATCTTCTTCCTGATATGTTCTACAGTTGAAATTTGTCGAGCAAAATGTATTAGTCAGCTCAGGTGAAGGTGAAGCAATGTTTGCCACCAGAGAACTTGAACGGAATTTCATTTCTACACTCTTGTGGGTTTCTTGAAAACAAAGTTTGTTGATGTATGTGGGAGGAATGAAGGAAAGTTTCTTTGGAGATGTGCAATTTTAGTTTTATACTAATGTGTTTGGGCCGAACAGACATCATCAGAATTTAGTCACTCTTGGGACTATGCTTGGGAGAGTTGTATTTTAGCCTCACTTTCGGGCAAGGCACTAAGTCATCTGCTAGTTTTAGGGGGGTCCGTATTGCCTTCCCTCAAATGATTTGGAAACATTTAACTTCTTAAACTTGGCGTACGTTTTGATGAAAGTTTTTTTTCTGTGTAGAAGAAAAGAAAAACTAGCACGTGAAGGCTGTTTATCCCTTTTCCTTTCAGTTTCAAATAGGCGATAATAATTTAGCCATATTAGAGAGATGGGATGTGAGTAGAAGTAGAAATTAGGAGGCTGGTTGTTTAAGGTGTTCGAAAAGATTTAGAAGGATGTGCGATAGAAGAGTTGTGTGCACATATTTTCTTCCTGCCTTGCTGATGTAAGGTGATTAGTGATTTGCTGATCTGTGTAAGAGGTTGAACTTATAGCTTCTGCCGCAGCTGTCATTTAAGTTGAACGCGTAGAAAGGTCTGAGATGCTAGGTAGAATTGTTGCCTTAAAGCAATTTGTCTTTTATGGCTATAATTTGCGAACGTGTAGCCATTTCTCTTAGTTGTGGATAAGATTTTGCTATATGAGTGTCATTCTTTTTTTGAACTGTGATATGGCCCTGTGCAATTCGCGACGCAATTTTCATTATGGGTCATCCGTAAGCAGACTCTCTATGTTTTCAAATAAAGGTTTAGGCTTGAGTACATCTGACACCCTGTACCCCACCATAGAGGGGAGCCTTTGGGGCACTGAGGTAATGTTGTTGTTGTGGTGATATGGCCCTGTGGCGGTGGAACCCCATGACTATGCAGGCCCCTTGTTTGTCGGGGCTGTTTTAACAACTTATATACAGATCTCTAGCAAGACTATTCTCTGAAAAGAAACACGATAGCAAATGAATACTGCCCTGGCCCAATAGTTAGTGTAGGGTAGACAACGGCTCAACCAGGGTGGTTCATGCCTGGAAGATGGAGTATATATAAATGATTCAACCAGGACAATACGGGTTGGACCTTTGACTGATCGGCCATATTAAATTCTTCATAAATTAGGGTAACTTACATTTCAATCATAGTTAGGTTCAACAAAGTTGTACTAGCTTATTCTCATGGTGAGGAACCTTTTGGAATACATTGTTTTTCGTACTATGAATGCTATTCCCGTGGTTTATTGTGTGACTGAGGTGCTTTTGTTATGCAGCTGGAAACAAAGTTGGTTTTTTTTTGCTTGTGCTTAAATGTGACATTGTGCCTTGAAGGCTGCATTGGCGATGTGGTCTTGTTGCGTGTGTATGTTTGCATTGCGTTTTCTCTTGCCGTAGTAGATGTAGCTCCTTTAATGTTGGTCTCCCTCTGTATCTTCTTCCTACCGACCGAAAATGATACCACAAAACTAATGTCCTTGTTGTGTAGAATTTAAGGAGGATCTCATCTTATGAGATAGACACGCTAATAATAGTGGCAGTCCCTTATTATGATTGTTTAGATTTTGGTTCCAGTTTGTTTTATCCATTACTTTCATTCTTTTGGGAATTTTTAGTAGTTCACTCATTGCGAGAAAGAGAAAATTTGTTCAATTTGTTTCCTTTTGCTAATTTTATGCTCAACAATTGGATTTATGTGCCCTTCATCTCCTTGTCGCTCCGTTTTCATCATTCTCCAGCAAATCGAAGAGGAAAAGGACACCCTCTAGTGCAGAAAATGTGGAGTCCTCAACAGCAGGTATTGTGATGACCCATTATGCATGCTGAATATGCTGTAATTCCCGATAAGAATATGACAATGCTCATTTTTTGTGTCAGGTCAAAGTTCAAATGAGGCGAAGAGGGCCCTTTATCATTGCAATTATTGCAACAAAGATATTTCTGGAATTGTCCGCATCAAGTGTGTAATATGTCCAGATTTTGATCTGTGCGTTGAGTGCTATTCTGTTGGCGCAGTGATTTATCCTCACGAAGCGAACCATCCGTATAGGGTTATGGTAAATGATGCTCTTTGTGTAGACTATCTTTCTTGTTTAATGATTCATCTTCAGATGGCAAATGAAATTATCTTTTTTCCAATTTTGTGCTACACTGTCACATTACAGGACAACTTGTCATTCCCACTCTTATGTCCTGATTGGAATGCTGATGAAGAGACATTGCTCCTAGAGGTATTCTTATATTGTTAACTTCTGCTTATGATGAGCACTTGATTCTTGCTACTACCATGCTGGTACTCTTATATGGCTGGCTGTATGCTTTTGATATAGGAGCTTTTTATGTTAAGCAAAGTGCTGAGAATTTTTTTCTGATCAACCTTTTGACTCACTTGTTTAGGGAATTGAAATGTACGGACTTGGAAACTGGGCTGAAGTTGCAGAACATGTCGGAACAAAAAGTAAATTAGACTGTATTTCTCACTACAATACTTTCTACATGGAGTCGCCTTGCTTTCCGCTTCCAGTATGATCACAAGGCTCAATCTCAGTACTCTCCATTCTAAAAAAGTGAAACCTTAACGGTCAATTTCATGTCGTGACTTATCCTATTCATGTAATTGCAGGACCTGTCTCGTGTTGTTGGGAAAAGTAGAGAGGAACTTCTTGCTATGGCGAAGGAATATAACGATACAAAAAATGGTCAGTTAATAAAATTTTGAAATCTTTGATTTACTTGTTTGGGAAGTTCCTGCTCTGAGTACTGCGTAACTGAAAGAGAACTGAAATTAGAACTCTTGAATTGGTCATTTCACTTGTAACTGGAGAGAGTGTCAACTTCACACCTCACTGTACTTTCTATTTCTTCCAACTCCATAATAGACTCTGGTTCGCTGTTCAAGAATTTCTCTTCACTCATTCAAACCAAATGTAAACAATCTAAAGAAATGGAGGAGTATTTTAGTTAGGAGTTTTGGCTTTACACAAAACGCTGTAAGACCTTATGGGCAGAACATGGGGATCGTAATACAATAGCGAATAGTTCGGTTTTCTTAAAATTTGGGTTAGCTAAGATCTACAATATTGGATTTTTTGGAGGATCTCTTTTGTAAAAACTTGCAAATTTATCCTAAAAGTTCCATCGTGTAATCAAAACTTACACTCAGATGGTCTATTTAGAGACGTACTGGTGTTTTTAAAGCATCTCACATAACTGTTCTTGACTCTCTCAGTCTCCCTCAACAGTTTACTAAATACTTCTGACAACCTTTTCCAACATCTAGAAAAATTTGACTTGACATTGAGGGATGAGAGCTGCACTGTCATATGACACGGAGTTTAGAGAGACGCGAAAGGGGGCCACCTTCGTAAGAAGAATGTGGCAGAGATGCATGCTTCGTTGGATATTTGCCCAAACAAGGACTGGTTGAAGAACGAGCTAATTCGGAAGCAAAAGGTGCATCTATGGAAGTTAAGATGAGGGGAATCGTCTTAACTCTTTCATAAGATTTTCTCAAAATCGTTTCTGAATCTCCACACTTTTTTTTTCTCTCTTTACTTCCTCCTTTTTCTCTTTCTTCCACTTGCTTTGTAATCTGTATACTCCCTTCTTCCTTTTTTACCACTTCATATTGACGATTTATGTTAGGGGCCCCTAGTAATGGGCGAGAAGGTTTTCATTGTAAAATTATTTCCCTGTTACAAGTTTACCGCTCAGTAGGCTAGCTACTAACTTACTGAGATGATTATTAATCTCTCTTGATTTGTATTCCATGTTCAGTCTTTTCTCTTATAAAAGAAATGGTAGAATTGGACTGTAATTACTTAAATATATCTTAATTGCGCTTTTAATTGGAAGATTGCGCTGATCTACTGACAACTATGTTTTTAAGAATGAGGGCCTGAAATTATCGTGTTTTTCTGGGTTATTTCTGTAGTCTCCATTGTTAAGTTTATAAGTTCTTAACTGCTTCTCTTTTACTTTCTGGATTCCTCTTGCTCCAGCTCTCGAAGAAGTCACATTAAAAGAAGAGTGCTCTTCTGCAAAAGTAAAGTAAGGCCTAATTTTTCTCTGTTGTGTGTTCTGTTTGTAAATGCATTTCTATTGTCATTATGCTTACACTATGCTATTTGTCAAGCCATGAATACCCAAAAGAAGCTTCAAGTAGCCAGTCAATGCAGCCTGGTAGTGGTATGTATTACTCATTAAATTCTTTCTTTTTGGTTGCGAGTCTGTCCTAACCAACTCAAGTTTGATTTATCTCTAAATAATAGGGGCAGGCTCTGCTGTGGCTTCTAGTTCTACTATAGCAGGGGCTGTTAAGAAGCCTTCTACTGCTCATATGGTCAAGGATGGTAGTGATGGCATCAAAGTTGAAGGTGCGACAGAAACATAGATCTTTAGTTGTTTCTCTTGTCTGTCCAGAAACTCTACTCTTATTTTTTGTTTTACTGGAAAAGGTAGTGTTTGGTAATCTTTAGGATGTAAATATGAAACATTTTGATATGGTTGTGCAGATACTCTTTCAGATAGGAAAGTAGGAGAAAAGAAGCCAAAAATGGATGAGGGGCCTTCAGTTACAGATTTGAGCGGGTACAACCCTAAGAGGCAGGAGTTCGAGATTGAATATGATAACGATGCTGAACAGTTACTAGCAGATATGGAATTTAAAGACACTGACACAGAAGCCGAGCGTGATTTGAAGCTCAGAGTGCTGCATATCTACAATCGAAGGTTTTACTTCAGATTGCTTTGTATTTCTTTTTCCTAGTGTCTCTTTCTTAAACTTGTGAACAGTTTTTCGGGTTCTCAAATGACAAATGAGGTTATTACTTTATCTAAATTTGTGCCATTAGCTCCAATTGATGCCCCTAGGTAGACTATGTCAATATGTCTAAGATGCTTGGATTCTGGTAGAAACTGATATATGAATTGCAGTAGGCTTTCACTTCCGGTTAATTATGATAAATTCATTATGAACATTTGAAATGTAATTTGTTGAATATGTGGCTAGGTGTAGTAAACGTGCTATTTTGTCTTCTGAATTCTGGTATCATGCTATGGCAATTTGGCTTGAATTTGGTCAAATATTGCAATTTGCAAGTAATGTGAATGTATTTTCCTATGGACAGTTATGCACTTATAGACTATAGTTATCTTTGCTGAATGATATTGTTAGTTGCCATTTGACATTAATATCATATTAGCATTTGAGTGTCTTTTAACTGTATCTCTCATCCATGCCTTGGGGTTGATATCAGGCTTGATGAGAGGAAGCGTCGGAAGGATTTTATTCTTGAAAGGAATTTATTGTACCCAGATCCTTTCGAGAAGAACTTAACACCTGAAGAGAGGCAACTTTGCCAGCGGTATAGGGTTTTCATGCGGTTCCATTCGAAAGAAGAGCACCAGGAACTGCTGGAAACTGTCATTAACGAACATCGTCTTCGCAAGAGAATACAGGATCTGCAGGTTCGACTTTAGTTCTCTGTGTTTCCTTCAGTAGCCAGTAGCCACAGGGATTTACTCTTGTATGTGTTTTTTCATTCTGCTTGTACCGTAGTAATGATTCAATGTACTTGCATTCGTTGGATAATTGAGAGCTTGTCAACCGTTGTATTTTTGGAGGCCTAGGATTTCTTTAAGTTTCTGCCTCTAATTCAGGGGTGGGTTGCGCTCTTCGGGAAAGTGACAAAGTAGTTACATATTTAAACTGCAGGAAGCTAAAGCTGCTGGCTGTCGCACATCTGCTGAGGCAGATAGATATCTTGAGCTAAAGAGAAAGAGAGAGGCAGAAGAAAAAGCACGTAAAGCGAAGGAGACCGTTGAGGCTGGTTCAGGCGGCAAAGTATTGCTGAGGACAAATAGTCATCGAGACTCTGTCCCTAAGGACTCATCTTCAACGGCTGCTGGACAGCCAACAGCAAGCTCGCTCGATGACTGGGATGTCACCGGGTTCCCAGGAGCCGAAATGCTATCTGAAAATGTAAGCTGCACTCTTGTTATTTCTTCTGAGCACTATGCGTTTCTATCTTGCCAAAAATTTAGTTTCTTCAGTTGTAACATTGTTGCTTATTACAGGAAAAGAAGCTATGTAAGGAGATAAGGATATTACCTTCACATTATATGAACATGCTCCAGATCATGTCGATGGAAATGATGAAGGGGAATCTTACCCAGAAATCGGATGCACACGAGTTGTTCCAAGTCGACCCAAGCAAAGTCGATAGAGTCTATGATATGCTTCTGAGGAAGGGATTTGGCCCGCAATGAGCTGTATTGTATGTTTCCGGCTCCATTTCAACAAAACTTGTACATTAATATTACCCCTTTCCCCCCTGTTTTGCCTGAGAACAGTAGAGATATACCCTAGTCTCTATTCAAAGACAGAACTTGAAGATTTATTCCCAGGGGGTCAGGGCGCTATAAAATATATAGCCCACATTTTACAGACCAGCTATGTTTCTTTGATCGTGTTGCTTGCCCTAGATTGTTTAAGTCGGTTCGGACTGGCACCTGAATCCTCAGCCATCGAACAGTTGCTTAGGTAATAGGGGGTTAGGACTTGGGAGTACTACCAAGTTGTGGCTAGCTATACAAAGGGCATGCATAGGTCGTCCCAATAGGACCTTCGAGGCCACCAAGACATTCTTTTCGTACATACCCTTGCTCTTCCTTATGGCCTTACCTTCTGTCAATTATAAAGGAGATGAATAGAAACAGTTTCGAGGAGAAGGTGAATCAGGAATTGAAGGATATGCTTAGGTTGGCCTGAAACATATAAGATGAGGCCAGGCGAAGTCAGGTATTAGTGTATTACCCATCAATAGTAGAACATAGAGAATGGGCTGATTGCCGAGGGAGGGGGAAACACGGCCTCGTGTTTAATGTATTTCATAAATAAGACAATCAACTCAAGCATGAATAAAGAGAAATTAGATGGTGAAGCATGAGGCTCGAGCATAGCCTGATTCTAGTTCGTGATTTCGCTCATCAAATAAAAATAGATTCATGAAAGAGAAAATGGGAGTTATAGCCAATTAGCCTTTGTAGGAGATAGTGTGGAGTTGGTCTAGCTGACTACTCCAATAAACATGGACTTACTTCTAGCACTTCGCCTATTGGAATTATTGGTAGAAAATATCTATGATTAACACTTTCTAAGGACGAAGTTCTAGTGGCTTAAGTGCTGTCATAACTCATGATATCTGTAGTAATTTAAACATATTGGGTTTGAGTCTTGCCTGGTCAAGATGAACTTTTGGATCGAATTGGTTTTGGTTAAGGCCACTGTCAAGTTGAGTTTTGTAACTTTGTTTGGTAAATTAGTTTTGGGTTAGGTCCGATTTGGGGCGAGTAATTCAAGTCTAGTTACCAATGGTTATTCATTCTCGTCATTTCAATTTTGGGTCAATATTTTTCGTTTTATGGGGACAATTAGGTGAAATTATTTAATTAATCGAAAGTATTTGACTCGATGGCCTGGATTTGGACGATTCAAACTCATTTTAGTTGGGTCCTATCTTGCCAGGTTTTTGGGTTAACGGTTCGGGTCAAAGTGATCGATCGGCTCTAAATATTCCTAACCTGTTTTATTGTTCTTGCAAATTCCGTTGATTTATTGTAAGAAGTTTACCACTCACAATTTATGTGAAATCAATATATATATATAAAAGAGGCTTTTGACAAATGCATACGGCGCTTTATAAATCAAGAAATTCCCACAAAGCACTAGAAATGAAGAAATGCACAGAGAGAGTCCAACATTTGTAAAACTCTCACGTAAAGTTATCTACTGAAACATATATAATCTGTTATAATTTGGGTTACGTATATCAGAATATTATGATACATATATCAATAAATTCATGTCGGAATGTACTTCAATATAAGATCCATTCACACATATTTTAGAAACTTTTGACAAATTCATGCGACGCGTCTAGAAATGTAGAAATTACCACGATACACCGTAGAGAGATAGAATTTTCTCATAATTTTGGAAAAGATAATGTTCTGATAATTGTGAATTTTGTTTAAAATATATTGTGCGGATAGAGTCCAATCTTTATAAAATGCTCATATAAATCTATCTACATGAAACACAATATAATGTATCGTTAAATTCATGTCGAGATGTACTTTAATATATGATCCATTTACACATATTTATTACAAACACATGATATGTGACACAAGTGATAAGGGAGATATGAGACATCATAACTCATAAGTAACATACATTCAATCAGTAATTATCATAATTCAATTATTTTAAAATAAACTAATTAATAAATAAATAAGAATATGACAAACTGTCCTGCGCACGGGTTTTCCAACAGAAGGATTTTGGGGAGTATAGAGAGAGTCTACATTTGTTCGATCACCTTAATCACTAGATTTGTTATTCATAAAAGAAAGAGATGATTATTAAGTCGATATAACATTTTAACCGTGCAACGCACGGGTTTAAACCTAGTGGCAATGACAATTAGCATTCCACAGGTGTCCTCCGCCACTGTTACTAGCTAGCTAACTTAATTTTATCTCAAATTAGAGTTAGTTGGTCTGCTAGAAACACAAATTCTCATAAAAGATGGTATCTCAATATTAATTTAACCAATAGCCACCCCATTAGCCTTCAATTACACTGGGTCAGCAGTGATGTCATCGATGATATCATCGCTGATGTCATCGCCACCTCATTATTGCATGTGTTTGACTCATAAAAAATGAGTTTGTGAATGCTTGAACCTGTAACCTCAAGGTTACAATTATAACACTTCAACCACTAAGCCAAATTGATTTTTTTGATACTTTTATTAACAAAACTATATATAAAGGATTTGATATTTTAGGAGATAATTTCGGATAAACTTTGGACAAGATAATTTGAGTCATATCAAATCATTTTATTTTTGGAGATAATTTAGGAAGTAGTATATATAGGCGCAATATATTAGGAAATAACACATCTTGGGTTTGTTTTGTTTTAATACAAAATACGGGTCAACGGGTGGAGTCAGAGTTACAAAAAAGTGTGTTAAAAAGTAGTCAGGGTTAATATGAATTACAGTTCACAAAAACAGGACCCGAAAATAGCGGGTCACGGGTCATAAATTGTAATTCGTACATAAACGTAAAATACTGAAATAAATTCGCTATACTTATTTCCATTGAATCAAACATAATTTCTCTAAGATGATACCTTAAACACGTTTCTTTTCGTCTTAATTATAGAAAAACTGGGACAACGAGCCATCTCAAGTTTAACCCAAAAGAATAATGGTTAAAACGGGTTCGAGTTATCAGTGGTCAGAACTTGATCAGGAAGAAAACGGGCTATTAACCTTGAACAACGGGTCACATCTGGTCGGTTAAGTTTTTTACAATCCTACCATTTTGCGTTAGTATGAGTAATAAAATAGACTTATAACTAAATTCATATAACAACCCGTGCAATTTTGCACGGGCTAATAAACTAGTAATTTATTAAGAGACCATTATACTATATCACAAAGTGACCCTTTCTACCTTACTTATAATAACCATGATAATACTTTTAGTGATCGTATTAATTTAACATAATAAATCACATTACCTATGATTTTGGAGGATCCCATCATATAAATTAGCTAAAATTTATAAAGTAACCCATTTGCAAATCTTAGATTAAGTGTTAAGGTGTTTAATTAAAACAATTACCAAAAGTAATATAACGGTCACTAATTACATAAACGGGGTCACGACATAAGTAACATGTTTGGTCTCTCAATAAGGCTATGTTTGGTAAAACTAGTTGAAATAGTAGCTAAACGCTGAAATAGTAGCTGAATGCTGAAACAGTAGCTGAAAGCTAAATTTATAGCTGCAATATTAGCTGAAAGTTTTTAGCTGATAGTAATAGGAGTGTTTGGCAAAATTAGCTGATATACGAGCTGATATATATAAAATTACATTAAAATGTATTAAATATTTTTATCTCATTTTATTTTAGTAAATAAATGAGGATAAATTAGGAATAAAATTATGATAAGCTAGCTTATTTTTTACGGTAAATGCACGTGGTGTCCCTGAGTTTTGACGTTTTGCACATGGTGTCCCTGTCTTTGAAACTACTACTACTGCTACTCTCTGTTTATTGGTGAAGCAGGGACACCATTTGCATTGAATTAGAAAACTCAGGGACACCATGTGCATAACGTCAAAACTCAGGGACACCACGTGCATTTGCCGTATTTTTTAATATGTTATCCAGGGTAACATCTTAAATAAGCTAACTTATTATTTAAGTTAGTGGTGTCACCAAACACACTTATTTGGTCAAAGAGCTAGCTTAAAAATCTAGTCAAATAATCTACTTTGGCCAAATAAGCTAGCTTATTTGGCATACCAAACATAGCCTAAATTATTGAGAGACGGTCTCCCACAAGACCTACTGTGCTAGAAAACTTTCTAGCAGTGCTAACAGTCTTTTCCGTAAAATTTCATTCCAGAATTATAACACGTTTGAAGTTTTTTTTGGTAAACATGTTTGAATTTTGCTGGAGAATATTGTAGGTTTGAGAGCATATTGTTTATCTTAAGACTATATAATCTGTTAACTAATCGATAAAGGCATTTAGATAATAGTAGACAAATTTCAAATGGAAGCACATTTTAAAAAAAAAAATTATGCATTTTTTTTCAATATCAAACTTATGAGTAAGTCTTATGTGAGAGTGAGATGCATGGTCTTACAATAATTTAATCAGCTCACCTTAGTTTTTTTAATATCGTGATGTCTTTTACGTTGTTGGTGACGATTATACTATTTTCGGTAATTGATTTAAGATTATACCATGACCTCCTTTAGGGTTGGTATGTAAAAGGATTGCTTTATACATTATTTTTATTTTTTTCAAATGTATGATCGTGTAAAATCACAAATATTGTCGTTTATTATGCATAATCTAAAATGATTTAAA
Source organism: Spergularia bocconei (assembly GCA_963457585.1). Lineage (NCBI taxonomy): Eukaryota > Viridiplantae > Streptophyta > Magnoliopsida > Caryophyllales > Caryophyllaceae > Spergularia > Spergularia bocconei. The sequence goes on from OY734958.1 coordinate 8,327,710, forward strand.
AGTTTAATAATGATCAGAAAATATTAGAAGGATCATTATTTAGCTAAATAAATTAGTTTCACAACTCTTTTATGAGACCGTCTTATATACAAGACCGACTTACATATTAGGGTTATGCTTGTCCACATGAAAAGTAGTAAAGCTACCAGTAAAGAGTTGGCAAATGGAGTAAGACTAGGACTAAGTAACCTGTACGTGGCAAGTAACACTTGAGAACGAAGATGAGAGCAAACTTCGCAAGGTCTCACACAAACAAGTGCAAACTCACCTCAAAGCTCAAGATCATAGACAAAAAAACATGACAAAATGATCCCTTTTTTAAGTTTTTACAATGCTTCCTTATTCCAAGAAAAAAAAGAAAATAATAAAAAAAAAATAGTTTAGGGTGCATTTTTGTCCTTTTTATGTACCTCATAGAAGAACAAAATCTAAACACAAACATCTTGAGACATTTCTCCATTTGGGCCCTTCCTTTTCTTTTTATAATAAAACAGTAATTTTCTTTTATCTATTCATATCTTTTTTGATATTATTTCTAGTAGAAATTTCTCCCACTTCTAACCCAAATCTTTTAGGACATCAAAAAATTTCTTACTTATTTTGTCAATCTCTCTTCCCCACCAAATAAAAAACATTCCTTGCTTTTTCATCTTGTGTTACATTTTAGTATTTTTCTAGCTTTGACTTGGATAATAACTTTAAAAAAAAATAAAGAAGTTTATTTGATGTCTTCATCACCTCCTTCTCACACACACCATGTTGATGATCATGAGGCCTCTTCTTCTTCTAGAGGAATAAGAAGGAATGGGAATGGAGGGAATGGGAATGGGAGTGAAAGTAGTAGGAGAAGGAGGAGGAGGAGAAGAAGACCTCCAACTCCACTACCATTACTACCACCACCGCAACAAACACCAACACATTTCTACTATGAAGAAGCGTCAACTTCAAGTTATTATGATATGAACGGAGGTGTTTGGCCGGAACCCTTTGTTGAAGCACTTGCCATACAAGTTGCTCTTGATGCTTCTCTTTCTCATGGTGGCCGCCTTGCTGTTGCTCCTGCCCTTGCCATTCTCTTCCAGGTTTCATTCCCTTTCCCTTGAATTCTGCATTGCATTATAACATTAATTTTTGCCATTCTTTTCTTTCATTCCCTTTCCCTAGCTATAGCTACTTCTTTTCATTGCCATTGTAAAAAAGTGCCTTTCCAAATATTATTATTGTATTATTTTTGGCAATTTATCAATATCTTTTTGCATGATTATATTATATCCCATAATGTACTCCATAAGATATTTATTTTATTTGGAAATAATTATCATAATAATGTTTATAAGGATAATTAAGAGATTGATGGGTCATATCAGATTAAAAGATTTTGAAAATGAAAATAAAAATTAAAAGAAGTAAGAATGCCATAATCATCATCATCTGTTGTCCTAGTAATTATTCATGTCAAGTGTGATTAGACAGTTTGGAACAGTGGTTCTGATATGTGCTCCATGCTTTGGTTAATTAAATATGTTAAACTTTGTCACACCTTATATCATAAGTAGCTAGCTAGGCTAAGCTTGAAGCTACATGTACTTGATTGTATTTTTTTCTTAAAGGGTGGTGGAAATTTCTGACTTTGACCAAGGGATTATTTTTCATTATTATTCTTAGGATTATGTTATTTACCCTCAATTTATTATAATTCTAATCAATATAATTATTTTTATCAGTATTATTACTCTTATTTTATTGTATAAGTCAATGAGTATTTGCAAAGATGTTAAGCAATATAAAAATCTGATTATTAGTTCTAGAAAATTTCAAGGGTTATAAAAGTAAGGACCTGACATTGTATCTGGCCATGAATAATCATGATGGCACTATTTAATTGATGAAGCTTGTTAATTGTAACCCATGTTTGTAGAGATAATTTTATTTTTACTTGGGTTTGTCAACTTTGAAACCATTGTTATGTAAGTTGGTTAAACCATAGTGTAATTAGATATGTAAAAGTATTTGCAAAATTGCCAATTGCAAGGAATATACGAAAAGTTAAGGTGGTAAAATGTGGAAAAGAAAAAGTAGGCTATCACGGTCGAGAAACTATTATAAGAATGTAAAAATATCGTCCGAACATGTTAAAAGAGTTGACATCCTCTCTCGTCATCACAAGAGGGATCCAAACATCTAAAGAGGTGAAACAAAAGAGGTAATCCAACAACTATTATTTTCCTGAGGGTGGAGAATTTACCCCAAAATAAATAAAAATAAAAAACTGAGAAAGGCAGTGTCTGGTTCCTTCCAAATTGTGGAAATTTCTACTTTTGGGTAGTTTGTTGAACATAATCAGAAAACTCTTGACAAAAAAGCTTAGTATCAAAAAGCTATGTTTTTTTACCCATTTGACTTCACATCAAAATAAGGTCACTGGAAAATCCAATTCTTGTCTGACTTGCTCTTACCAATACTACCAAGTATTTAAGTGACTGAAAAATTGCTATTTTTGGGCAACTCTACCAAAGCAGAAACCTGACCTTATTGAATCACATTGAGGCCTAGTCTAGGTTTGCATATAATAGCGACACTTTTACGTACTAACATGAAATAAATTGAGCATATAGTAAAAATTTAAGAAGATGAAATTATTTCTAATGTAAGTTGCATTAATGTAACATAGTACACTGTTGTGTAAGTTATGGTTTAATGTCCAAGGTTTATTCGGGGCGATCTTTGAGAAAAGGGGTGTGTTATGGACCATCAGTCAAGATCACAATGGTGCTCCCCAAACTTAATTAACATCTTCTTGTTCTTCTGTTTCTTTACTCTTTAACTGTACTCTTCGTGATGACTGAGACTCGGGGCCGAATTGAAGTATGGAGTAAGATTTAGAGATCGGGGTAACTTCATAATAGTGAGCTTCTCTCGCTTATTTAAAAAAAAAATGGAGAAAACCAGGGCTGAAAACTTGGAATTCAATGCAAAGGCGATTCTTCGGACAAGCAAGTAAGGTTTTGCAACACCGTGCCCCCTGCTTGTTGAGGGAGTATTTCTTAGAGGTGACATGGGTTGAATGGGTGTAATTAATCATATAGGGTTAGGAAACCAGGCTCGAAAATGTCTAATCTCCGTCTAGCTAGATTTATCTACCACCTCAATATGATATCGAATCATTGAGAAATGTAATTTTTTGTTCCCCTAAAAGGGTGGCCGGATCGGATGAGGGAGTAAGACCGATATCTTGTTATGTGCTAGACTAATTGTCATACGACTATACGATTACGATGCTATGTGTAACATTGCTCGTTATTTTCATGGGGTTCGGCATGGAGTGTGTTATGCATGTAGGTATGTGACTGAAATGACTGGTGAGTACTTGAGTAGAATACAAAATTAAGCTAGTTTCTAAGTACAATAATCAGAATGATGGCATATATAAGACTGAAATGGACAAATGGTGGTACAACACAAGAGAGAGGGAGCAGTCAAAGGGTACAAAGGATAAGAGACAGAGGTCTTTGTGGGGGTCAGGAGGCTTTTAGGTTTAGCTGGGATGGGATGGGATGGCTGTATATAGGTATCATAGATTCCTTGCTTTATACGAGACAACCCTTTAGACCTTCCTTTCTTGGAAATGAAAGAGAGAGTGAAAGGAGATATAAAAAGGAGAGAGATTAACGCAGGCCAACATGATAATTATAATATTAAGTCTTACTTAGTCGAGATTTGTTATCCACAACATTTTGAATGATGATTAGATTTGGCAAGTCTTGCCCAGTCTCGAACATTTAATATGGGTTAATTGGTTCGAAGAGCGTTAGCCTACTTGGAGTAGAAATTGACAACTTGAGGTCCGAAATGCATCAACGTGATTTGGAAATGACTGAATTGACCAAATTGAAATTATACAAATTTGACATTGATACAATTTGAAGTGCTTTCAAACGACCAAACTGATCCATAGTTGACATACCCAAACTAGAGCCCGATGAATGAACTCAAACCAAACCCGAAATTGGCCTGGAATATTAGTGATACGAAAGTGGTAGATCCTAATTAAGCTGTCATACGGAGTATTAGTTATCCGAAAGTGACAAGATTCAAATTGGTTCGACTTGAAATTCATTTGAATGGCTCTTTTGCCACGCATATTAATGAGTGTTTTGTTTTTGTTTATTTGTTTCTTTACTTAGCTAGAAAATATTTAATTTGTTGTTGGACCAAAGTAGATTTTCTGTCTCATTCCATGTACTCCGGTGGTATATAATTGGAGCTAGGGTATGTACAATAATTCATATTATCGGTGGTAGAAGAAGAATATTCAAAAACATTGTAAAATTATGCTGAATTGTTTTGGTGTTAAAAATTTCGTTTTTAGATCCTAGCTTTATTCTTGGGATATATAATATTGATGAACGGGCAACCGGATTGCAATGTTGTTGAATCCATTTCATATAGTCACATTATTTGGCAAAGACACTATATTTCTGCATATGATCCATATAATTATGTCCGTTCCTTGTACTAGTTTAGAAATTTCGTTCTTAAGTCTTAGCTTTGTCCTTGGGGTTTAATCTTGACTAACTAGCTTTGGCCATTTTTGGGATAGATAGAATTACAGAAATCGACTTATCTTTTTACATTTTTATTATACTTGATCGGGGAGTCATTCGATGATACACATAGATACGCTAGTGATTCAATTTTCTTCATCATTAGGCGCGAGTCTTTAAGATACTGAAGTAGCATTTTGGAGTATTGGAATGTAGTAGTAGTAGTGGGTTAGGTGAATGTTGCCATAGTATCCAATTTGCAGTTGGAGGAGTGCATGAAATCTGAGAGATTTAACAAGACAAGTCGAGAGTGAGCATGGTTGAAAAAATAGAGCACAATATTCCACACGCGCAATTTGTAGTATGTGTCACTGTCATATCTGTGGCTCTGAGACTGAGTGTGACTTGAAGAAGAAGAAAGGCAGAAAGAAGAGAGAGAGTGAATCTCCTGAGTACTGATGAAGCTACTTATTGTAGGCTTCTGCAAACCCTACTCTACTCTCTGCATCCCCTCTGCTCTGCTATCTTGTGCTACACCAGTCTTAAATTTTCTTTTTTTATCTCATGTACTTTCACTTCTTTCTCTTTCAAACCCTTGTCTCTTCTCTCGAGATCAAAGATGTTAAAACTATAGGATAGCTGGGGTAGGATTTTACACTCTTTGTATTGATTTCTACGGTCTTTACTACGAATATATTTGACAAAGCTGACTTGGGGCCGAATTTTTGATTGATCAAAAACACCAGTTGAGACCCGGTTTAGACCAAATTTAAGCAATGCCATTAGAAAGTGGGGATGTTATTGCTACATTATTTAGGAGTCACCCTACCCCAATTATTCATGTAGTCATGTTGCAATTTCGCGCATCTCTTAAAGATGTGTGTAGTGATCTATTTCCGTAATGCAAAACTCACGAGGGATATAGTGATCGGATTTTCAGCACTCGCATAAAATGATCATTTGATTTGTTTTTTTAGAAAATTTCTTATTTCTTTTGTACTCCGTTTACCTTTTTGATTAGAGATGGCCTAGTGTGGGTTTACCACCGTGCTCGGTTCACCAAGTTTAAGCCGAGTGCTAGATGTGCATAGTGATGGTAAATATTTACTGTATTAATCATCAAACATATATGAAATGCTACAATGTCAAATATGTTTTTTGAGGTTAATAAATCTCAAATATTTAAACATGAATGCTGAATTGGATGTAAAATTAAAATAGCAGTAGTGAAACTTACATGCATTGAAAAGCATGCGTAGTAAAATCGAGTTTTGGTAGTAAAATACCATGCTCCCGGGAGCACAAGGAGCATGGTGGTCCTCCTCACAATAGATGAGTGGGGACCACATATTAAAAAATGAAAAATCATTTTAAGTGTGGTCCCCACTCTTTTATTGTGAGGAGGACCACCATGCTCCTTGTTCTCCCGGGAGCATGGTATAATTTGCGGTAAAACACTGTCGATGCTGCAAACTCAATGTCCATGTTAAGACTTAAGACCCATTACTCTACATTAGAATTCTAGCATTTTACTTTCTTTTCTTTAATTTGTTCATATGAAATGCTGATTAAACTTTTTACTTTTAACATTATTCTTTCGTAAAATTTACATATTCTAACAATGAATTGATCGAGCATGTTAGATGAATCGTGTAATATTGCAATGAATTCAACAAATAAGAATTCGTGGTTATATGTACAAGATTAAAAGTACAGTTAATGCATGATTTTTTTGATTGGTTTTATGAAATGTTTGATTAAACTTTGTTGCTGCATGCTACAAACAGGTATGTACAACATGGCGAGCAGTGTCACGGTCCCAACTCCTATGGCAAAACCTCGTACGTATTGTATGGAACCACACTAACCTTAATCACCACCCTACATGGCGTCATCAGTTCATGTACCACCACCGCACCGCCCGAAACTTCCGTGTCTACCGCTGCTCTCACGGTGTCCTCCACCCTTCTGACCACCCGCCTACCGCCGCCCCTGATGATCAAGGCGGGGCTGCTGACCAGCTTCCCCTCTTCTGCCTTCGTCTTGCACTTTCGAACAACCACCTCGCTGCAGGTTTTTCCGATGGCTCGGTCCGGGTTTTCGACCTCATTAACCACCTTCACCTCCGCACCATCCACCCTCTCCTCCGTGACCGCCTTGGCCTCTACTCCCGAGCTGTCTCCGGGATAATTCTCCACACCGCTGTAGACCGGCTTGTATTTGCCTCCCTTGACGGTGACATCCATGTTGCCTCGCCACAGGCGGGAGCCGGCCCGGCTAGAAGGGCCTACTTGGGAGACGTGGTGAATGACGGAGCTTTGGTGGACTTTGCTGGTTGTCAAAGGTTTTGGATCGGGCTCTACGCGGGTGTACCCGGTAGGGCTTTTCGGGTTTGGGGTGCGGAGTCCCAGGAGCTTCTGTTCGTTGGTGGGTCACTAACTGATCCCGAGTCCGTCATGGGCTGGCACATGCTCACTGAGCTTCGGCCCACGGAATTTGTGGGTCGGGTTCGGGTACTAAGAAGTGGGCTTGCTGTTGGGGTCACCAGCATTAGAGTGCTGGCCTTGGACCTAGAGGAACAAGCTGTTGTCTTAGGAGACGAAGCTCCCCGACGTGGGATCATTGTGGGGTCGGTGGGTTCAAGTAACGACACGTTTGCCATCGTAGACACACGTGGAGTGGCGAGTGTACGACGTGCACGGACACTAGAGGAAGTGTGCAGGTTTGCGGTGGCACCCAGGGGTGCTGGAGCTGTGTCGCTTAGGGGACTAATAGGGTGCATGAATAGCATGTACGTAATTATATGTGTAGGTGGCTTAATAAGGGTTTGGGATTCCGAGCATGGCGAATATTTGTACAGTCTGAGGGAAACATTAGAGGAGGCAAGTGCAATTGCTGCGAGTGATCGGTATGTTGTGGCTTCTTGCAACACGACTATACACTTGTGGGATTTTGGTGCCTAAACTCGAATTATTTCTAACCTGGGTTCAGAGGAGTTACAAAAGAAGATAATGATGTATCCGAGTTTTGGACATCCATTGTAACCATGGAAATCCGTAAGTTGGCTTATTAATTAGTTGTAATTGTGCAAAAGTGGAGACTATAGTGGTAGTAATAAGAAGGATGGGGTATATAGAGACACTAATAATTGTATTGTTATTGTATATGTACTCGTCATTATTTGGGATGAAGCAATTGATTATTGGAAAATGATCTAAAATAGGGCTTTTTAATTTTCTTGTAATGGGGTGTTATGGAGTTAATGTAAGTCTTAGGGTTTTTGATACTGGTTCAATTGGATCTGTTTTTGTGGGGTTTTGATTGTGATAGAGAGGAAAAGTAGTACAACCCCATTTTTTTTTTTTTTTTTTGTATCATTTTCATATGTGGGGCTGATTCTCTTTCCTTTTTGTTGACTTGGGCCATATAAATTTTTGTACATCCTCTCAAGTTGTAGGTTCTCATGGATGCATCCTTCGATAATTTGTTTGATAGATGGCTCACAAATTACAATATCGATAAGTCAAAAACTCTATAAACGATGGATCATTTGGATAAGAACGGAGGGAGTACATTATAGCTTCTAATAAATAATATGGTTACTTTTAAAAAAATATGGTGTTCTAGTTATATACTCCATCCGTTCCATTAGATTTTTTACGTTTTGTTTAAATATGTGAGAAATTCAGACGAAACGTAAAGAATCTAAACAAGTGGACGGAGTACGGTATGTAAGAATTTTTCATTCGTTGTACCTTTTAACATAGGAGTATTGTTTGAAACCAATGTATGTTAATAATTTAATATAGACTATTTTCCCCCCTTTTGTGCTAGTATCAACTCAAGTTACAGAATTTGAAACCATTATCAACTAAGAAACATGTGAATGAAGGCTACAAGAATTTACAAAGAATAGCCGGGAAAGTTGGAGGTGCATCATCTAAATGAAGTCTCATAGATAGACTAAAACTAAATTTAGACATTGTGATTTGTGAACGATTTAAGAAGGAATGAGCGACAAAATTTCGAACCCAACCAAGAAGCTGTAACATATAAAGATTGTTATAGTCACACCAGTAGATCTACTTACTGTAAGCTAGAACTTCGAAGTGATTCAGAAGCTCGCGATTTACGTACAACGTTGAATCTGTGCAACCAAGATGTTAATGCCGAAGAAACGTCTGACAGACATACTCGTTTCTATACTCTTTTGGACAGAAAAAAAAAGTTAGTCATGCCTAAAAATTGCGTCTCGAGAAACTATTCTTCTGTCTGTGTTTCTCCATCAATCTGCAACACCCAGCACCAAGCGCGATTAGGAGCTAATTTCACAGGGAGCACTTAGGCATGTAAGGATTACTTAACACAACACAACTACGGAGTATATGTTTTCGAAGAGGCAATGATGATCAACAGTCACAAACTTTATTTTTGAATCAGCTAGTGTTTCGACTCTTTATATTACTGTATATGGCCATGGGCATGCACACACTTGGAATATGTTTCAGTTACGCCCCCATATGGTTGAAGAACTTAAGATGGTCTTTCTGATTCTTTTATGTGGTGTCAAATTTAATGAAGCTATCATATCAGTATGACAGTTTATTTGATATTTAAGGCCAGTAATCTGCTCATGTGTAAATCAAGTGAGAGTTAGTTTATGATTTTGGGCAGTTTTTCCATCAAACACTGAACGAAAGACTTTCAGGGTCGTGTTGTGAGTACCTCTTAGAACGTTCGATGAATTCACTTGGAATATCTTTCCCTTTGTAAGATGCAAGAACTCCTCTTATGTCAGGTTTCTGTTCACCGACAACTGTTCAGCAGATAAACACAGGAAGACAAGAGTGAGGAGAGTTTACAGGTTGCAGTAGCGCACAAGCCAAAAGCAACTATCGGTCTATCCGCAACACATGAAAATCTGATGGATATATGGATACTCACAAGAAAGAAACGGGATGAGGTCAATCAGTGTTGTATCATCCAGTTCCTTATTCCATGGTTTGATAGGAATACAATTCTCAGGCTGAAGGCAATTATCAAGTGCATGTCCACTCACATAGATAATCCTCGAAGGATCTCTGTTTAACTTGGAAAGATCCTGCAAGGAGTAGCAACGAACTTAAGTACTACAAGGACTTGCATCATTATTTACATGTATATGAAACAAAGAAGGTCGACCGATCCCCATATTGAAGAAAAAAACGAAGAGTACAAGGCTGATATTTTTGGATCGGACAACTGGGTGACTTTAGCACAGATACAACTTGAAAGAAACAAAACCCCAACGCCTCTACAATTCCAACATACTACTCTAACCAAGGGGCCTCTACCTACCCTCCCAAGTCCCTACTGCAGCATAAATGACAACAAGTAACTGAAGATTCAAACATAAAAGGCAAATATGGGAGCACCAAACAGCAGCTCACAATTCAAATATGTAAATAAAATTAAGATGACCGAAATTGAGCCAGCCCTAGTAGCAGGTTCAAAATTAGAAAAGCATGGAATCATACATGACACTCCTACATTAATATCACTTAACTTGCTCTGAACCATTCAGATCTTAGGTCTTCAATGTAGGTTGTGTGAAATATTAGATATTCTCCATGTGCTATCCCTATGATGTGTCCCACGGTCCCACAGGCCACCGCCGTATCATCTTATGCTTGTGTTACATTCATATAGTTACCAATTGATAGACATTACCTTAGATCTCTACCCGATACATTACAAACATTACCTCAGGTCTCAAAGGCTTTCACTTATGGCGAGGTAAGGTGGGCATGCAGTGTTAGGCCTCAAAACATAAAGAGACAGTAGAATGACCGATAATGAACATTGCATCCACAGAATGCTACTATACAATGAAAGCAATTCAGAAAGTGAGCAATATGGCTTTACTCCATTGTTATATTTCAAAAGCCAGTCATTTCGTCCCATATGTCAAAACATGGAGTTAACTCGGATCTCTTACGGTGTTACCATTCAAGTTTAATTACAAGAAACGAAATTCCACAAGAAAAGCAAAGCTTTACGAAAAAAAAATCACCTCAGATCTCTTCTTGTCCAGATATGACGGAAATACGAAACAAAGAGAACAATGATAAGAATTACAAAGAAGACCTACCCGGTAATGCTTTGCATCCTAATATTTTGTGTCTTTCCTTGTTAAGTAATGGGCCACACCTCTCTCACCGAGCTTCTCTAACAATGCTTGATCTTGACACTTATAAAGCCAGAAACATGATCATCAGTGTTTTGCGTATGTACATATAATGGTCCAAACAGCGATATTAAGAAGCTGACTTTACAGCTACCAGAATGTTTATCTTACCTGGTCATCGCTATATACAACAACCTCATAATATTGAGCCATGTTCACCAAGAAAGCGTCTAGTCCTGGTCTCTTATAAGTAGACCAACCTGTTTCCCGCTACAGATCAAGAGAGAAAGCAACAATTCAGAGGCTCCAGTGTTACTCAATGTTAACGTTACACCTGTTAGGGATAGGTACTCTAAAATACAAATCTGTCATCATCTAAGTCTAGTGTATTCCAACTGCTACTATTGAAGCAGTGCCAGCCAAAATCAATCTGAAGCATAAAGAAATGGAACTGAGTGGACAATGGCATCTAGGGGTGCCAAATTATCTAAGGGTACATTTGATTAAGAAAAAAAAAAAAAAAGGTTACCTTCCATTCATTATATATCAGTGTGCCTCTCAAGTCCAGAACAAGTGTCATAAGTCCAAATTGTTGAGCGTCTTCCTCCATGTCTGGAAGAAGTTTATCATCAACAGGTTCTGCCAAGAACTGAAACAAATGTATGCATATGGTGTTTAGCCAATAGAACAAGTGCAAGATCGATATGTACGAAACGAAGAGTAAAGCTCAAAAGAGTGACCTGCACACGTTCTTCAATTAACTTCCTCAGATCCAGGTACGTATTGACAGCTTTGGAAGGAACTAAATAAGTAGGTATGAAAAAAAAACACATAAAGTTAGTGGGGATAGAGTAAATATCAAGAAAAATGGGAGATAAAATTTAAATGATGCAAATTTTACACAATCGGAAATAAATTCCTACATAATAACCATACTCCCAACTAATTAAGTTCATGAGCAATTTGCAAACAAGATCAGTTTCTCTGTTAGTCAGAACATATAGACAGTAATAATAATACCCCGTATACACATTAGAGGACAAATACTCTGGAGACTAGGTTAGGTCAAAGGGATACATCTAGCTTCAAAATACAGACAACCCTAACTACAGCCAAGTTAAATTATTGGCTACAAGAATAACTGTATCAGAATTGATCATAGGTTCTCCTACGATCAAATGAGTATTCCATTACCTCCACAGCCAAAGAAGCATCAATAGAAAACGAATCGACTTACAAAGCAGAAACAGGAGGCAAATGCAAAATCAGGAAAGCCTTACCTGACATGAAGGCAGTATAGACCAGCTGTGAAAGATTCTGGTAGAGGAAAGAAGGAAAATCAGTTTAGTAGCTGGAAGTCAATGTGTACAAAGATACTTCACGGCATAAGTTTGCACAAATCACTACTATATCTTTGATTAGTAGCCTGTGATTAACCCAAATTCTAATGAGATATGAACAAGCTTGTGGATATCTCTTCTAAAATGGTCAAATCGACTTGTGGTGAAATGATTATTGAAATACTCAGTGATAGCTTATGATATACTACATAGAATAGGACTTCTATCTCAACCTCCTCTCTACAGTCCCTATTGACTTCATATTCATGGCCCCACCCTCGCTGAGACTTTACCAAAACCTCTTTGTCCACCACACTCTCGCAGGTCTCAGCCTCAGCCCTCAGGGTACAGTCGAGGAAAGTATGCATTTTTCCTCGTACCTTTTCGACTAGAAAGAAAGAAATTTAATTCTAAAGGCCTGTGAAGAAATTTCCTTATTAACATGATTGGTAAGCATCTTGTTTTACCTACTTTTTGCCTATAGTCAACACTATGTCCAATACATGAAATCAAAATTATTTATGATAGTTCCTTATTATTTTTTTTTATTATTAATTGTTTTTAAATCATCTATGAATGCTAACCTTTAAAAGTACAGCCCGAAGGCATAGAGATGAGGAAATAATAATGATGTAATAACATTAATATACTTTTCACTCCGTCCAGGCCTTCAAACCCTAATAGAGAAGGAACACCACTGTCACCTGTGAAACTACGAGAAAACTATAAAGTAAAAAGAAAAAACGACTCTTATGTCTGAACCTCTATTCTTCCATTTGTTTCTTTGTCAGTTCACTCTACTAAAGTTCAGCAAGGCAGAGCTTTATCAAAATTAAAATCAAACACCCCTCCATGTAGTCTTCATAGTTCATAACCCACTCTTCCAACTCCTAGGAAAAGAAGACCACTGAATACATAGAGATTAATTTTTTTTTTTTTCCCCAAATACAAGAAGATTTCCATAGTTTTAAAGGTCGAACTTTCGTCTTACTTATATTTGATTTTCTGTCACACTTCCACAATCTACGAAAGCTAAACAATACCAGCTGGAAAATGTAATACACTGTAGACTGGAAGGTAAATCATCCTTTTTCCATTTGAATCCTCAAACATAATATATAAGATTTAATATAAAAGTTATCTCTTTATCAATTTGAAGAAGAATACATTTATCCTTCAGGACCAAAGTCCTTCATAAAGGGGAGCTACTGATATTAAGTGGATACAGAATAGCAAACCAAACAAAGGGTTAGCTTTTCAATGGATAAATGTTATCTAATGATGCTTGAAAGTTAATGCAAAGAGAAAATAGAGTATCGCCGTAGGTCATTGCAGTCAGATGCTTCATTCAGAGAGGAATTGACTAATTGCTAGGTTTCATACGGAAACAAGGGGCTACTTGTCAAACATCAAGCCACATGTTATTTAAACACCCCCTCCCCCAATAAATAAGACTTCAGAGCCCAGGGTCTTTTACAACCATTTCGAAGCCCAAAAGAGACAAAATGACACCAATATGACACCAAGTGTTATTCAAACAACATTGTAACCTCCAATTAGAATACAAAATAATTGATATGAGAATTTAACTTATTTAGGGCATTGATGAAGAGAAACAGGAGGACAAACATAATGAACAGAGGGTACGAACTTCCTTATTCTAGCGTACATCAAAAGCTTGATTAATGACATCTCACCCCCCATCTTGTGCGATGGCAACGTCTTTTGCAGATGGGTAAGAAAGAGAACCTATGCAAAAGGACTTGTGGTGCTACCTAATAGAAACCGCAACCGTTGTATAAAAACTTGAGGATGTTTCTAAGAAACTACACAGCGGCAGATTCGAAAGTCTGGGAGTTAACAACACCACCCTAATTCTACCAAAAAAAAAACCACCACCCTAATTCTTCTACAGAGGCTTCGATGTTTGTTGAAACAGGTCCCAACTATCTGATACTTTACAATAGAAAAGAAATGCAGACAGTTCGATGAGCCATCCAATAATTTCTTCTAAAAACTAACAAGGAATTTGCATTAACGAATTAAGAAGATTACGAGAACAACGATAGGGCAATAATCTTAAGAAGGCGTTATACATAGATGGTATCTTCAAACTTACTTCAACAGTAGCAGCACTATCCACTAAGGGATGCTTTGTTAATGACCGAAAGCTCTTGGTCTTCTCATCAACTTCATCAACAGTGTATGCTACACCAATAACAAAAGTACTGAACTAAATTATTTGAAAATAAAAACAAGGTTAAATTGAGAAAGCATGGAAAAAGTTCCTTTTTGTGCATGAAATATTGGTGCAAGCAGCTTATACAAGAAAAAGTGAATTAGTCACACAACTATACAGATAGGTTAAAGAAAGGTAAGAAGGAAACCATGTCACCAGAATGGATTAATCAATAAACTTTTTCAGCCACTTCAATAACACGGGAACTTAGTTGAAATGATTACGATACAGTTTCACTAGGAGGAAATTTTTATCAACAGGAAACTATTAAACTAATGTAATCCAAACTTGGCTACCACCATACAACTTTATTTGGTAGAGAAGGGAGAATATTTGGCAAAGTTCAGGATAGAACCTAAGGGGAAACGGATAGTATCAATTTTGTTCTCTTTCCCATTTGGCCATTTCTTCATTCATCCTAACCAAACAAACTACGGAGTATATTGTTACTTTTTTAGATCTAACAGAGCTTAGAAATACATACCACTAAGCCTCATTGGTCATTACTATCTTAAGCCACAGGCAACGAATGTTCAGGCACTGCCTTGTTTGACACCACAAGTACTAAAATTCATATTGCACGAACTTCATAATGTACATTGTCCATAAAGATCAAGTGTCAGCATCCATCAGATCCACTACCTAGTATATCTACACTGGACACTATAGTTTTTACAGAACAATCTAAAATGAATAGGTTTCACCGCATACTAACATTGACAGAGGTATACTTCAAGAATATCCCGTAAAAGATCCAACTAAACAACGATGCTCCTCTTTTCATCCTTTTAAGACAATAGCATCAGCAAATACAATCTAACAATACACCTCTATTTAGGGATTGCCTTGACAATCATCAGAGAAACACATGTGGATCATTTTTCTATAAGACGTATCCTATAACCAGTTGTTGAATCACCCAAACAGCTTAACCACAGGTTTGCTAATAGTTCGGCTTAGCTACTACGTACTCTTCCAGGATAAATGGAGACCACCCTATCAACAAAGCAGTTCACGTCTTGGTGCAACAATGCGAGTGACCGTATCTATCTATCCCCCGTATTTTAAGTACCATTCGCAATCATAGAAAGTTCCTATCGGTTCCTAAAGTTTGTGATCATTATTTCTACGCCGAATTTTCTACTACAGTCAGCACCTACGTTTAATTTCAAACAAAATGTCTGTCAAATTGAAAACAATCGACACCGATTACTCTCAGAATTTACAAAGCAAATCTAATAATCAATTCTAATTTAATTTAACAACAAGCTCCTCCCTCAATTTCACTATAATCGGAGCAATATCAACAGAAAAGCGTCAGCAGCAAGATACTCATAGTAGCGAAACAAACAAATTGTGAAATTGTGGAACTTAGAATAAAAATCGTATCATCATCGGACAATAACTTACACTACAAGTTTCATATTATATTAAAAGTAAAAAAGAAGGAAAAAAAATGAGAAATAAAGAGAGAGAGGTATTCGAACCGTAGGTGGCGTAACCAGCGGTGCCAAGAGTAGCGGCGACAGCGGAGTAGGCGGCGAATTTGAATACAGAGAAAATTGCGCGGCCGGTGGAATAAGAGCGCGGAGTTACAGGAGGAGGATTTGACGGTGGGGAATATGACGGCGCCGCCGCAGCCGGTGTCGCCGACGGTGTGGAAGAGAAGAACTCATTTGATTGAGCAGCGGATTGGAAGGTTCTGGCCGCCGGTGTCGCCGACGACGATGGCGTAGATGAGAAGAAATCTTTGGATTCGGAAGCGGACTGAAAGCGTCGACTAAAACGCTGCGTTTTGGGGCGGGTTAGACGAGGAGAAGAGCGAGTTATGGCGCGTAGCAGCATCATCAGGTGTTTTGTGCGTGAGGAAGAAGACAAAGATGAGAGGGTTTAAGCAATACGAAGGTTTTTGGTTTATTCTTCTACAAGAAATCTCCCTCCCCCCCTCTCTCTCTCTCTCTTTTTCTTCTTCAATTTCGAATTTTTGATTATATAATGCCAAATCTTTGCTTTAAATTACAAAAAAAAAAAAAACAAGGAATAAAAGACGGTACTCTGTTTTCCCTCAAAAAAAAAAAAAAGAAAAAAAGACAGTACTCTGTACTCTGTAAATTTCCTTACTCGCTTGAGTATCGAGTCAGATTCAATCACTATTAAAGAGTAATAAATTTCCAAAGCGGAAGACTACTAGCATAGTAGCATTGCACAACCCAATTTTTCCAGCACTCCAACTCAAGCCTGAATTTTATTGTTGACATGCACCTTTTTGGAGTGGAGTGTTGGTACTTGGTAGTAGTGGGGTGTCAATAGTCGTTGCTTTTCTTGAATATGTGCCCGTGAGAAAGGGGCTTCCTTAGGCTGATAGGCTCAGAATGAAAACAAGTGAGACTAAAGTTTTTAAGATACCCACTATTTACAGATAGATTGATGGTACTAGATAATCTGTAAACCTGACTGAAGAAAAAACATTCATAAGCATAGAGAAAGATGCTAAGCATAGACAAAGTTGTTTGTTTTAGTGAATATATGTTGAGCAGCATTCCACTCTCCCTCACTTCATGTTACAGGTCGATTACCAGAGTCGATATGCCATCGGAAAATCTGAACAAAAAACAGACCAACTGGAAAATACCGAGATAAGATTACGTTAGTCCAAACTTGATGGATGAGATGCAAACAGTCTAAGATCAATGTCAACAACACGCCAATCCCACCAGCCATTAGAATCAGAACGACAACATCATGCTGTAACACGAAACAACTCACTCAGCATCAAATTCATAAGCATAGAATTTAAAGATGGAACGAGTAGACTCCTGAGAGACAATCAGTTGTAGAACAAAAGATGAGTTTTTTCAATCTATAGGATATGATGGTACCATGAACTGACATCATAAATATGCGGATCTTATAGAAGAATGATATGCAAGAGTAACAGACAACGTTACAAGTTACAGCTCATATAAACTCTGAAGGTGAATTCGACCCAGGCTTCCTGTCATCCCCCAAGTCACCAGGTCCAGGGTGCTGCAGATTCTGTAAAACCTGAGGATGCAGACCACCAAGGCCGCCACCCAAACCATCGCTTCCAGACCCGAAAAACTGACACATAAACCTAGCCATAACCCCAAGAATCTGCATTTGGTTCTGGCAAGCATCAACATGCATTTGCATCATCTGCTTCTCATGATCAAGCTGCAAGCCCAACATTCTCCCCCTCCATTCCATCTCCTCCTCCTCCCTCTTCTCCTCCATCTTCATCCGCCACCGCCGTTCCTCATCCAATTCTCTCTCCAACCTCAATTCCCTATCGAATTCCCTCCTTGCCCACCTCATCTGCAACTCTTCCAACTCCAACTCACTCTCCTCCACCCCTTCCTCCTCCTCCCTTACCCACTTCTCTTTCGAATCCTCCATTTCCCTCCTCGCTTCCTCCCTCGACATCAAGACCTCATCCCTAGCAAAATCCCTCCCCAACCTCCTGTCCTCCCTCTTCACCAACACATCCCTCAACTCCAAAACCTGAGCACCCAACAAAGCAATCCTCCTCCTCTTCAACTTCCTCCCACGAATCGAACTCGACCCTTCATTTTCTACTCTCTCTCCACAGGCACCAAGCCTCCCACAAACTCCACCTACTTCTTCCTCCTCGTCCTCCTCGCCCGTCTCTCCATCCTCCTCAAACCCTTCACAATCAATCAACTCAAACTCTAACCCTAAATCATCCTCCCCATTATCGTCCCCAAACAGCTCCTCAACATTACTACTGAAATCCCCATTATTATTAACGCCACCACTAGAAATCCTCTTACCATTCTCCTTCACCTCAACCTCCACATCCCCAAAAACCTCCTTATACTTCAAGAAATTCTCCCAATGATCTTGCCCATCTTCCCAATTGAACTCCCCATCAGAAACCTTGATTTTCTGCTTGACCCCCAAATATTGGTGTCGCATGTTCTGCACCTTAATTGAGACATCCCGCCATGACCACTTGAAGGGGAAGGTGATTGGATCTTGGAGATGGTGAAATGAATTGACATGATCAGCGATTGGCTTGAACTTCTTCTCTCGCGTTTTCAATTTGACAAGGGTTCCTGAGTTTTGAAGGTCGGCATATTTTGTAAGTAGGGTTTGCTCTTCTACCTCTGACCATTTCTTCCTCTTCATTTTCTAATCACTCGCGATCTCTTTCCAAAATTATTGCTAACATTATATCTACAAAAAGAGGTTGCATTAAACCAAAATATCACGCCAAACATTGGTAATTTATATCAAAATACTGTGCTAAAGCAATAAAACCAAAGCAATTGGAATTTATTACACTGCTATAAATTCAGGAATTGATAAAGATATAATCTGATCCTCAAATCATTAGGAAGGACTTCATGTCAACGTTTCAACTTTCGCTGTTTCTTAGCAATACAATATAATGACCAGGACATTAAAAAGAATTCATCTTTAAATCCAAATAATCCAGCTCAGTACAGGAAGCTTCTATTAACACACCAGGATCATCTCTCAGTAAAGAAGAATTTCGTGATATCTCTGGAGTCCTGCGCATAAGTAGGTCATCTAACTAGGTGTATATGTTAACATCTCCTTGTTCAGAATTCAGATTCTTCTCCCACACTGCTTAAGATCCTATATGTCCTTCCAAACCATCTTCTCTCAACTTCCTTTCTTTAAGATCGATGTCAACTATTATTATATACAGAAACATTGCAAAGAGCAATGTCGACGTTTCTTTACCGGCAGGTATCAACATTTCTTCATCAACAAATTCGAAATAATAGCAAAGTAAGGTTATATAAACTTTAAAATTGTGATTCTTTGGAGATCATATTCACCTATTAGCTTAATGATAGATTTCTCTTCATTATTTTGGTTAACTATTATTGAATCACAACAACAACAGCAACATCTTTAAGCCTAGTGCCTTAAAGGCTCCCGCCATAAGGCCGGGTAAGGGGGGGTCGGATGCACGCAAGCCTTACCCCTATTGAAACATAGAGAGGCTGCGCACGGATGACCCAAAATGAAAATTGCTTTGAGAATCGCATTGACTGACTGCTACTTCACAAAATAAGAAGCACATACAGTTTCATGAGCCATTTTGCTTTATTCCATTATATCCCAAAAGCCACAGAATAATTAGTCTTTGGCTCCATCGGAAACAATGTTGACTATTATTGAATGTATACATAAAAAATGTGGATACCCTAGCACCAAGTTTGTGACAAAATCAAGTACACTGGGAAGTAGCTAAATAAGAATTCTCGTATCCATAAGCAGTTTCAGTGCTAAAATGCCGAAAATCTACACAAATAATGTTCACTTTCAACCATGTACATACGTCATACTACTCCATGCCCATTTAAATTTTTCAAAAAAAAAGAAGGAAAGAAAAGAACAATCAATGAGTGGATATAGATAAGAAAAACTATGATAATCTACTAATGAAGTTAACAACAAAACATGATGAGTCCTATGAGACTGGATACTAAGAACCCGACCAGTATCAGACGGCAAGGCAATCAATAAAATCCAAGGTTGCGCCATTGACAATATCAAGCTTTTTATAGAGTAAGGCCTAAAAACCATTACTGAATTAGCGAATTTCAACAAACCATATAACTTCTGTCCCTCAGAGGCAGAAATTCCATATCTATCTCACCTAATACTCAGATTTACCTACAAATAACAATTAGGGAATAACAAGTATTCACTTCCTGAATTCAAACAAAAAAACAATCACTTCCGAAAGAATACAATACAATCATGCTCAATTAAACAAAACGAAAATAATCTAATTCCAAGAGATTTGAAGTTAGACTGAAAGAGATCCTCGGAATTCCCGAATCCACAAGGAAGGTGACACACATTCAAAATTCCATAACCCTCCATTTTCTAATGTTGTTTCCAAATGATACTAAAACGGTAAACGAACTTGAGCTATAAAATGAAAGGGTTTGAAGAGTGTGAATGATGCCTAATCAAGAAAGTCTATAACGTTAGACTTTCTAGTGTTTTCGAGTTCCTTGTGAACCTTGTCTACAATAATGTTTCGCCATCTGAGTTAGTTCGGATTCAAGGGAGTTACAGATGAATTTACTCAGCAGCAGAAGCTCAGGAGTCCAAAATGCCCAAAACTCTTGATTAAAAGGTTTCATGTCAACGCAACTACGTGTGTTTTGTAGGTAAACATATAAACGATGTCAACATTGATGCAGAGGTCAAGCTCCACTTGACACTCATGATCCTAATTGTCGAACCCGAAACGATCACGGCAAAGTGTAAACCCTACCAAGCTGCTTGGATTGGGATGCTTGGAGCACATACCCCGTAAAATACTCAAAATTAGGACAGTGACCCTAATTATAAGGGTCAGTACTTCCAAGCTCAAATCAACCAAATATTCACCAAATCAAAATGAATTTAATCAAGATTTCTACACAACATAAATTCTTAACAAAAAAAAGGCGAAATAATAGAGATGATGAGTTGGGGTTCAAATTAGGCAAATTAGCAACAATAAGATAAATCCCCAGAAAATCAACATCAAGTTGACATAAACCCAAATTACTAAAATTGCAGAATCCTAAAAAAATTACATGAGATTAGAATAGTTAGTTACCTGTAGCTGTAGTGCATAAACTCCAAAAAATCGGAAATCCCAAATTAGAAATTTTATGCTCCAAAGTTAACATCTACAAATAAAATCAAGTGGAAGAGAAAGGAAGAAGTAAAGTTAAAGACTTAAAGATGATCGAAGAAAATAAGTTTTGGGAGGAAATCCCTAATCTACCCCTCATGTGCTTTACACTCCTTATTTGATGACTGTAGAGTCTGTAGTTCCTAGTTGTTTTGGTATTATTTTTTTTTTTTTGAGAGGGTTGCTTTGGTATTTCTAATTTCGGAAATGTTTGGTATTTCTAATTTCGGAACTACATGTGAATGTGGTTCACATTACACGAGCTTGGAACAACAACGCCGATCTTTTGGCAGCACAAACTCAGTGGGCTATACCACAAGACCCCGTCAAGGGTAATGTCCCGACGTTGATCGGACTCAGAGATGGCGTGGGGATGGCGTCGCTTTTTGACGAGAATGAAAATCCCGTTTCTCCTTGGGAGGATGTAATAGCTAGTAGTAGTAGTTAGGTTTTGTTTTTCTTCGTCGATCACCAAAAAAAGAAAAAGAAATGTTTGGTATTTTTAATTTAATTTCGGAAATGTCGAATTTCCGTACACCGTATTTCTTTCCAGTATTGTGCTTATAATCATTTGAGACGTTCATTACCAAAAAAAAAAAAAAAATCATCTCAAACGTTCGAGTAATAGTGTAGCTCGTGGTCGTGGGTTGGCTAGGTTCAATACTTCAATATTGAATTTGTAGCTAATTAGAATTTCCTCGTTTAGGTCGGGGGAGCCCCTCAATAGATTTTTCCCATTTTTTTTGACTTAATATTTAATTAAGGTAGGAAATGCAGTTTTACCACAATATCATGTGCCCCATAAGCACACGTTAGAAAAAAACTTAATAAATTGGTTGCTGGATCGTCAAACGCAGAAAAACAAAACGAAGTTAGGACAATGAAGACGTTTTGCGTATAGTATTGTGCATCTCCTTTGCTCGTCCTTCTAAACATACCACCTTCGGGTTCCTTCTAATATCTACAAGTAACCTCTAGTATGCTGTATGTGCGGTAAAAACCTTTCGTACAGCTGCTGTTTCATACATCACACAGACTCCGGTCACAGTTTCAGCGAGGTTTTGAACTTATCGAATGAAATCAAGGTTTTTGCTCAGAAGTTGTTTATGAACTCGTATCTCGAATGTCTGTACTGTTTAAGACAGGTGACCGATAACTGCTTGAACATCACAAGAGCAGTGAATGAACACAAAAAATGACAGCAAGGATTTCAGCTTACAAATCAGGAACACGAATTTACAAGACAGAAGCCCAGGGATATAGACCTCTGCCCAGATATATGTACGACATAATTCTTCGTCTTCAAGTGTTTCTACCTTGATTTCAATTTGCCAATCATGATTCATGAATACTCGCCACTAAGATCGCCCCAGCGGACATTGTGCTTAGCAGCTAGGTAATGAGCTCCAACTGGTCCCCTGCTACCGTATGGGTAGAGCTCAGGAGCTATCTTTTTCTCTTCGAGTTCCTTCAACAATGGTGTAAATAATCCCCATGCAGCATCGAGCTCATCACTTCTGATGAACAACCTCCGCTCTCCTTCTATAGCGTCTAGAAGTAACCTCTCGTATGCATCAGGTATTTCTCTTGAATACCTTATAACATTAGCAGTTCATATTCAGGAGACTATGATATTCACAAGGCAAATGCATTCCATAACTCGTCTCAAATCTAAAAGACATGCAAACTGAACCTTCCAGGAGAAATAATGTAACGACTGCACAATTGATCGAGAATTAAATTGGTTTCATTAAATTGCACAATTCAAGTGATTTCATTAAATTGGTTTTCTATTCGACTTTTCCCATTATGGAATGAGAATTCAAAATTAGGAGAAAATTATTAGAATGTGTGCTCTGGTATAGCTATTCCCAATTTATTAAGATGATTGAGCATTACCTATCACTGTAGAGCAAGTTAAGGTCACTCTGGTCCAATCTCATCCCAAGGCCAGGAACCTTATTGTTGAGCTTTAAGTAGATAGCTTCATCAGGTTGAACCCGTATAACGAGCTCATTTGTAGCATTATCTAAATCAGTTCCAAAGGTCTTCTTGTACAAGTTTCCAGGAACATGTCTAAACTGAACTCGGATTTCAGCTCTGCATTACACACAGCAACAAACTTAAACCTTTGCCAAAAGCAGGAAACTATGAAGAACAAAAAGAAAAAGTATTGAGAATTGAATAAATAATACGGAGTATGGAGATAGTAAGACTTGACCTCCTTGTATTAAGGGCTTTTCCAGCTTTCATCAGAAAAGGAACCCCATCCCATCGTGCATTATCAATAAAAAGGGCAGCAGCAGCAAAGGTAGGAGTGAGGCTGTTTGATGGTACAGTTGGATCATCTGTATAACCAAGATATGATTTTCCCCCTTTGCTGTGACCCTTGTATTGACCCACAACAACATCTTGAAGCTGAAGTTGCCTCATTGATCTTAGCAGTTTTACCTGAATGTACGAGAGACAAATATATATCACATATCATACCGTAAGCAGGAATGCAAGGATTCGAGGATATACTCTAATACCTTTTCATTCCTTATATCTTCAGCATCCAAGCTGACAGGTGTCTCCATTGCAAACAAGGCTAGAATTTGGAGGAGATGGTTTTGCATTATATCCCGGATTATTCCATAACGATCAAAGTATCTAGGAAACAAGCCATGTATAGACAGGTACTAAGTCCATCTCCTTATTCTCACTTCTCAGTCAAGTAATTAACTGGATTGCATACTTACCCACCACGTCCCTCCGTGCCAAAGTCTTCGGAAAATATCAGCTGAACATTTCGGATGTAGGTCCTGGACCATAGGGGCTCAAACACCAGATTTGAAAAGCGAAGCACTGATAAATTCTCAACAAGTTCCTTCCCTAGGTAATGATCAATTCTGAAGAGAGAAAATAAGGTCAGGCCCAATTCCTTCGACAAATTGTTAAACTGAAGAAACACAGACAGTGAGATAGGTAAATACCTGAATATTTGCTCCTCGGTAAGATACTGCTTTAAGCTTCTAGTTAGGTCACGAGAGGACTCTGAGTCACGGCCAAATGGCTTTTCAACAATTACCCTTGTCCATCCACCTTCAGAGGAAGCTCGATGGCTAGCACATCTCACCACATCCACAAAAATGTTTGGTGGTATTGATAGGTAAAACAACCGGTTTGGAAGCTTCCCAGCCTAAACAGATACTGGAAGATTCAAATTCCAAGTTTCATTGCCTTTAGTTTGGACAGTTTAAACTTCAAGTCTAATCAGAAAAGGTTATTCTTTGAGTTCTTGAAAAGAGAAACTCACCACATAAGACCATTAGTTTTAGAGCACGTCTAATTTATGCAAGCGCAATTTAAAAGTCCACATTTGTAATCAGTGCATACCCCTGCACAATATCCATAACAAGCCTATTGATGCTTATTAAGTGCTTGAGTCAGGCATCTGAAGAGAGCAAGCAGCTTACTTGAAAGCATCATATGCATCGTACGCCCTATTTTTGAACTTTTTTTTGGTGCCAGGAGATCTTACTCAGGTTATACTTTCCTACATCACATATGCTCTAACGGCAACTGATACAAGGGAAGACACCTATTCTATCTTTCATCTCTCGGGGAGAATTTATTATTTTCAGTTATTTAGTTTGGCAAAGAATTTGCTGTTGTGTATTTACTTGATATTTTTAAGTTCCCGATGCCAATAAAGGAGAAAAAGAGAAGAAAAACAAACTCCACTGCTCCAGAATGACAACATATTCCAGAATGTTTTAGTTAATATCACATTGACACAAGAAAGCACAATTTTACACCAAGGATAAAATAGGATACTCTGTAAGCATGATACCAGAGAACCCTGGCTTAGTTCAATAACTGGAGCACAAACACTAAAACCTGGACTGGTTCCTTGTTCTTTTGTAAAGCAAGATTTCACGAGTACCAATGCTTATGCTAGTTGCACTTTTTCCAAATCCTTAGTTGATCCACGAATCTTTTAGCTGAAGGCCCTGGAATGGAATAGCTCATCCGTGGAAGGGGCAAATGAGTCATTAGATAGTTGCTTGGGGCTCACTCCAATACTAGTTATAAATAGGGAGTCCCTAGGAGAAATAGGAGACATCTAGATTATGATTGTATCAGTTTAGAAACCATCCTACGTGACGACAGTGAAGATATTAAAGTATGGACTACAAGGTACTAAAAAAACGAGTTTTAAAAGTCTCAGCATAAGTTTGAATGTTTGAAGAAAAATTAAGAGAAAAAAAAATAGTAAAACTCATTGAGGAAAATAAAGATGAACAGATTCACCCAGGCCTCCCTCTCCAACGCCATATTGCGACCCACCCATGCAGTACAATAATCATAAGTGCCACAACTATGATTAGGAGAAAGCAAACTGGACGGCGCTTGGCTAATTGCAAACTATTTGGGAGTGGTAGGTGGTACTCAATACCCCATTAAGACTCATCAGCATCTAAGCCAAGTATGCCCTTTCTGACCCCCTTTGGAAGACTACATTGTTCTAGAATTTGGATCCTCAATTTCAGTGTCGAAGGTTGCCAAACCTCCAAAAATGATAATTATTAATTACCTTCTCTACATGAATCAGATCCTTGCTAATTCATTTTCCACTGTCCCTTGCAACCACCATATTATACAATTATACAAAGTAATATGCATCTCAGCTCAATCCTAGAAAGTACAATTAGTAAACAGCTAATCAAACTTACAGAATTTTACCTCTTTCTCTTTCAGCTTACGGTCCAATTCTCCAAAGTCATTCTCTGAATTATACAGACCAGAATGATAAAAACATCTTTGTAAAAATTGATCCATCTTGTCACCACAATTTTCCCTGGAAGCAACTCCATCTTTCAATTATTGCAACGTATATAAATTCACAAAGTAAGCACAGTACTGAATGCAAGGTTAGAACTCAGGATACCTCTGGTCTATTCTGCATGTTAAGGTCTCACTGATCATGTTCCGAAGCTGCTCATCGCCCATTCTGGTTCTTGCATAGCCAAAAATTGTAAAGTTCTGCATATATGTGATTGCAAATGAGAATCTTTAACTTTCTAAACAGACAGATAAATCATCACACCAGCCAAAAAAAAAAAAAAAAAAAAAAAAAAAAAAAAAAACATGCCTCAGGTAGCCAGCCTTCATAATAGAGAGCAAAAAGGGCAGGAAAAATCTTCTTCTTTGCAAGATCTCCTGAGGCTCCAACTACAGTTATACTCAGCATTGATCCTTCTTTGATGGAGCCCGAGATGGGAAGAGATTGTTGATCAACTAGTGGCTCAATCTTCTTTGCAGGAATAGGACTTCCTTGCACATCTTCTAAACAGAAAAGATTCAGCTCTAGTATACAGAACAAACATATATATTTAAAATAGTCTTAGAAGCTCAAGTACGTGGAGAAGAAAAGAGATCATACATCCACATGTTAGAGGTTCCTGTCCAAGCAGCGCAAGGGGGCTGTACATATATTACACAGCCTGTCCCCTAAGCTATTGGCAGGTTCTTCCCATGTGACCCGTAACTCCGCAAGAGAGATGAAAGAGGTACTAAAAAGGTAAAAGCCCATAACTATGGACATCAATTGCCCATTCTGCAGTATTGAAGCACTACTAGTTGAGTCTTAAAATTGGAAATTCAGGTCACTGCGAGATTTCACTATGGTTCTATAGGCGGAATGCTTCCATAGATGTTTTAACATAGGATCACAAATAACAACCTAGGATCTGATATATGAGGAAGTTCTATAATTAGTGTAAGCAATGCATGAACAAAAAAGAAGAAAGAAAACCTCCAAAAAAACCTGACACGATATCAGCATGTGAAAACCCTATATGATAAGTAAATTCAAAATGATTACAGAATTTCTCTAAGATACTACCAGGACAGTAGTACAATAAACAGCTGTGTTCTAGTAAAGCTGCTTAATTATGCCCAGCGAAAGCTTAAAAACATTAGAAGCATAGTGTAGACGGCCGAAATGAATTAAGCTAATAGCTAAAGGTTTGAACAACTGGTTTCGTATTTACTTGTTCACAATGTACAGAGTAAGATAAACTGCCTTAACAAATGAGCTTTCAACCTAATATATGCATATTGCAAGACACCAGCTGTCTGTTTCTGTTTGGTATCAATACTAGACAAGAACCTTTCTGTAGATATAGCTAGGGTTAAGGTTTAATCATCTTTGCACCATACCTTCCTTATACCTTTGCACACTTGCACTTAATGAAGTTAAACCATTGCTTAAGAAACCACGCTTAATTTGGCAGATCTGACACTTAACTCCCGGGAGCTACGCCTCATATATAGAACTGACATATCTGACTACACAAGGTGAGCGCATATATAAGCACTAATAGCAAACGACTTTGTTTAGTATAGCGCTAATGAAAAAACTATGATCACTAGCAGGGAAAGGGCAATAAATGGTCATACGGAAGGACGGAGTGGGAATTGAGGGTTTTGGAGAAGGTTTTAGCTCGAACCTTAAGTTTAACCCCACTGTAAGCGGATTGCTTTTGTTATGCCATTTCTAACTGTCGACAATATTGAGATGGCCTATCAGATAACAGAAAGTAAAGCCCTGCTGCCCTGCTACTGATATAGTTTTGAGATTACTGTATACTGAAACAGCTTCACTACTTAAATCATAGTAATACACTAATTAAGCCACCACTTGAAACCATGACGATATGACAGAGTGGTCTTGGCTACATGCATTCTGTAGCTATGGAGTATATTGGCTGGTCTTACTTTTGGATCAAGGGAGCTCTTATGAATAGAAATGACATTTTTATCATGGAAAATTTGCCAGGTAGCACCTTTTAAGTTTGAGATTTTAACAGTTAGCATCTTTTATGTTCATTTCTGCCAAATGACACATTTATTCATGATGAGAACATATGAGCACTAAAAGAAAAATGTCTTGCAGTTCAAAAGTTGTCAATCACAAAGAATGATCAATAGCCTAAACTTCAAAGAGACTGAATCTGGTGTCATGGTAAAACAACGTGAGTTTTCAAGGTATCAGAGTGATTTTTTGCAACAGAAGCTAAGGAGCATGCCAAGACAACAACAAAAAAAATGGAATGCCTGATACTGGAACAGTAACACCAGGTGAATTCATTGTGAACGAAGGTCCATGCCTGAAGGTTAGCTTAGTGGTTTATATCACATTCAATCATCATTACAATTAGCCTGGATAAAGCCTAGGGAAATTTCTTCTTAAAAAAATAAGGAAAAGGAGATAGGAAACTAACTGGTAAATTATGAGTATGAGCAATGAGGGATCTTAATTTCATAGCCACACCCCTCATTTATCATCTCAATAGTCACCAATCACCCAAAAAGCTGTCTTCCCCCTAGCTTCCAACCTTGGTGTGCAACTCTGCACCAAAGTTTTTTTTTTTCTTTTTTTTTTTCTTTTTGGTGTGCACCAAAGTGATTGTTTCTATTACACCTCGTGTAAACAGTATAGTCACAGACTCACAGTATTGAGACAAACCTATCAGCATTGTGTGTAAGCAGTTAGCCTATCAGCATTATCAGCATTATGTGCAAGCAGTGATATGACAGAGTGGTCTTGGCTAAATACATTATGCAGCTATGGAGCATACAGGTTGATCTCGCATTTGGATCAAGGGAGCTCTTATGTATGAATAGAAATGACATACTTTATACATGATGAGAGCATACGAGCACTAAAGGAAACTGTCTTGCAGTTCAAAAGTTGTCAATCACAAATTAGGATCAATAGCCAAAACTTCGAAGAGACTGACAACTGGTCTGTGGTAAAACAACGTGAGTTATAAGGTATCAGAGTACCTTTTGCAACAGAAGCCAAGGAGCACGCCACGGTGACAGAAAAAAGAACATACAAAAATGGAAAGCTTCATACTGAAACACTAACACCAGGTGCATTCATTGTGAATGAAGGTCCATGCCTGCAGATTAACTTAGGCCATTGGTTTATATAACGTTCAATCGTGATTACAATTAGCTTGGACGAAGCCTAGGGAAACTTCTTCTTAAGGAAAACAAGGAAAAGGAGTTCTCTTATGCAATCAGCAGGTCCAATACTTTCCAGCAGTCCATTTCAGGTTGCTATACATTCAATTGTGCAACAACTATCACGTAGGAGGCTAATTGGTAATTTGTGAGTATGAGGGATCCTTATTTGATAGCCTCACCCTTAACTTATCGGCACAGTAGTCATCAATTTCCCAAAAAGCTGTATTCCCTTAGTGTGCACCAAGTGTTTTTTTTTTTTTTTTTTTTTTTTGGGTGTGCACCAAAGTGATTGTGTTTATTACACCTCAAGCAAACAGTAAGTATTGAGAGAAACCTATCAAGCATCCGAACATTAGATACAGAGAACTTTCCTTGAAGACATAGTATGTATAGCATTTCGGAAAAAGTACTTCATATTCACGAATTAATTATCTCATACAGCACATCTCACCTATTTTAAATAATTTGTTCAAATCGAGTTCTGGTCATCATGCCTAACAACCTTAAACTTCACTTCAACTAATGACAATCACAGTAAATGCAAGGTTGGCACTTGCAAACCCTTAATTCTATACCTTACAATGACCCATTTGCCTTGGCCACGCCCCCTTACTCGAACTATGTGTTCATAACCCCTACATCGAGAAAAAGGTCGTTTCCACTAGACTGTGTGTCTTCTTGAACACAAATAGTCGCGAAATTCCAACAACCTGACAACCTATCAGCACAGAACCTGAGCTAAATTCGGCATCAAGGGGCACGGCTTCTGCTCCTTGATCCAATGTCAATCCCTGACCTACATTAAACCCTTTATAAATTTCGACACCCGTCTCTCCTCTCCCTTCCATAATTCAATTCACCTCGCTCACATCAGTTACCACTAAACCCAAAAGCTGCACCATTTGTAACCATCCATCAGATCAATCTTGTTCTATTCTGATTTCCGTATACTATTGACTAGTGTCCAAAACTAGGTGGAGAACATCCATTTAACAAGAAAAGAAATGCAGAAAACATCCAACTCTTACTATATATAGACTGAATTTTTAAGCAGTTATTCCCAATTATGCCATTTCAGTAGCTAATCAGAACATAACATCAAACATAAACAAAGCATACCAAACAGTAGAGTCAACAGGCACTGTTAAAACCCGGGGGGAGTTTTGTCGCTCTATATGGTCAAACCCGACCCGAATCAAACAGTTAAAAAAAACGAAAATGACAAGAAAGTGTATGTACCTTGACCATTCTGGAGAGAAATTGGATTTAAAGGATGCCCATTTGCAGATTTAGAGTGGAAACACTTAGTGCAGTAAAATCTAGAAAGAATGTGCGAAACCCATTTACAAGAATGTAATCTTGATGGTAAAATAATGGAAGATTGCGGTAAAAAAGAGCTGACATTGTTGGTTTTGGAGAGAGAAAATGATGACAATGCTGTGGAAGAAGATGATGAACAAGAAGCTGTCGTCATATGCCTAGCCATGCAATGCAATTTGTTTTTGATTGTCAAAATTGTTGTGATATTATTCCCAGATGATTTAGATTTGAATTGAAGTATATAAATTCTTCAGAAATCTGAATTATGATTATTTAGGGAGTATTGTACTTTTCAACCAGTTGGTGGATGATCTGACAATCGGTGCCACTGTGTGTGTGTGTGTGTTAATATCTTCAACATGAGGCTATGGATTAACTAAATTATCAGCATGGGCACACGAATCAATTGATGTTGATTTTTTTTTTCTTAGGGAGAAAAAGTTAGGATAACCTTAGCAAATTCGGCATTAGCTTAAATAGGTTTTATGATAACTTATAAAACTGTTGTGAGATTTGTGAGGTACCGAGTATAAGGTAGGAGATGAAATGCTCTGTAAGTTGTTGTGTGTTTATTCCCCGACTAATCGGTACTATTTATAATAATACAACGGATGGGCGTAGGGGTGAGCAAAATCGGGTACCCTGTTTTTCGGGTACCCGAAAACAGGGTACCCGGTTAAAAAATCTCCAAAAAATGATACCCGTACCCGACCCGGAAAAAACAGGGTACCCGGTTTTTCGGGTACCCGGAAAACAGGGTACCCTAAATTCGGGTACCCGTACCCGAATCTCCCATTTCAGAATTATCGTAACTCTTAAGTCTTAACTGTCACATTCGATATCGCTCAAAAAAGCTAATCAAAGTCCTAAGAACTTGTAAAAGCATAAAAAATCCTTACAAGAGTGTCCAAAGTTGAGAAACTAATAGGTAGAATGCCTATAAAAGTAATTTGTCAATATAACTAATTTTCAGCAAATCATCAAATTAACTTATGGCCTATGTCATAACTTGCGATTCGCAAGCAGAATTTTTGTGTACTTAGGTTTTGGTACCTTCGTTGTTTGTGCTTCTCTAAAAATTGATGTGTATTGTAATGTGTAAAAGTTAGGCGCCATGTTTAGCGCATCACCTTAGTTTTGATTGGGTCTTTTTTTCAATTAACTTGTGAACCGGGTATAAACCGGGTACCCGATGCGTCTTTTTCCATACCCATACCCGACCCTAGTTTTATTTAAAAAACCGGGACGGGTACCCGACCCGGTTAATACCCGGAAAAACCGGGTAATGAAATTCGGGTAGCGGGTCGGGACCGGGTCACTAAACCGGGTCGGGTATTTTTGCTCACCCCTAGATGGGCGTATACGGCGTATATCCTCATCCTTTACATAGAAATGGGGAATGGGGAGGCTTGACATGCTAATACACTGTAAGTCTGTAATGGTAGGCTGATATGACTATTGCCTGCATATGCAATGTTTCAGCTTTAGTTGCAGGTGATGAATAGTCAATTACTATTTTGCCCTTTCATAACACTCCCCCTTGAATATTCATCTATCATTATACGCCCGGATATACTGTCTCGTTAAAAACCTTGTCAGGAAAAACCCAGTGGGATAAAAACCTGTACGAAGGGAAAAAGAGTGTAGTGCGTATATATATACTCCCCCTCAATTTAATGCAGATCCCGGAGACGACGCATTCCAGCTTTGTGCACAAGTTCTTGGAGCTTCTTTGATGGAAGTGACTTTGTGAATACATCAGCTATGTTATCACATGATTGAATCTTTTGAACGTTGATCGTCCCTTGTTTGTGGAGATCATGTGTAAAGAAGAACTTTGGTGCTATATGCTTGGTCCTGTCTCCTTTGATGTAGCCTTCCATTACTTGATTGATACAAGCTGCATTATCTTCATAGATAGTGGTAGGTTGATTTGTAATTGTTTTCATACCACTCTCCTTTTGGATATGTTGTATCATGGATCTTAGCCATACACATTCTCGTCCGGCTTCGTATAACGCTATCAACTCCGCATGGTTTGATGAAGTTGCGGTGAGAGTCTGCTTTGTTGACTTCCACGATATTGGAGTGCCACCGTAAGTGAATACGTAGCCGGATTGTGACTTGGCTTTATGTGGATCAGACAAATAGCCAGCATCGGCATATCCAACAAGGGTTGCATCTCCTTGTTTAGGATAAAATAACCCGAGATCTTGCGTTCCCTGAAGGTATCACAGTAGGTGTTTAATCCCATTCCAATGCCGTAGTGTTGGACTCGAGCTATGTCTTGCAAGTAAATTGACTGAGAAGGCTATATCTGGTCTTGTGTTATTTGCTAGGTACATCAATGCACCAATAGCACTGAGGTAGGGTATATGTGGTTCGAGTACCTTTTCACGGTTTTTTCGAGGACGGAATTCGTCGGTTTTGACATTGAGTGAACGTACCACCATTGGAGATTTTAACGGGTGTGATTTGCTCATGTTGAATCTCTCAAGTACCCTTTGGGTGTACGTTGCTTGGTGGATGAGTATTCCGTCTCTTAGATGCTCGATTGGTAAACCAAGGCAAAATCTTGTTCTTCCAAGATCTTTCATTTCGAACTCTTTCATCAAGTATTCAGCAGCAATTTGGAGCTCCTTTGTAGTTCCGATAATGTTCAAGTCATCCACATATACTGCAATGATTGTAACTCCATTGTTTGATCGTTTGATGAATACGCATGGGCTTATGGAATCGTTTTTGTATCTCTCCTTGAGGAGATACTCCTTTAGACGATTATATCACATCCGCCCAGATTGTTTAAGTCCATACAAAGACTTCTGCAATTTTAGGCAAAACATGTCTCGAGATAGAGTTGTATTGTTCAGGAAGTTTTACTCCTTCTGGAACTTTCATATATATGTCACTGTCAAGTGAACCATATAAATATGCAGTTACAACATCCATGAGGCGCATATGCAATCCCTCGGAGACTGCCAGGCTAGATAAGAACCTTAAGGTTGTAGCATCTACAACCGGTGAATATGTCTCATCATAATCTTTTCCAGGCATTTGAGAAAAACCTTGTGCAACGAGTCTTGCTTTGTACCTCACAATCTCGTTTTTCTCATTTCGCTTTCGCACAAAAACCCATTTATGTCCTACGGGTTTTATGTTCCTGGTAGTCGGGATTACAGGACCCAAAACTTCTCGCTTTTGGAAGGATTTTAGTTCTGCTTCCATTGCCTCTTTCCATTTTGGCCAATCATTTCTCTTCCGACATTCATCGATCGATTTTGGCTCAATGTCATCATCAAAGGCCATTATTTCTGTGGCAATTGAGTAAGCGAATATGTCGTTTGGTGTAACATATTCTCTATCCCACTCTACTCCAGTGTTGATATAATTTGTGGCTATCTCATGGTTATCATGATTTCCATTTTCTGGAGTTCGTTCTTGGGCAATGCCCTTATTGTCATGTGAAATTGAACCTTCTGGTTCGTTTTTCCTTTTCATTTTTCTTGGTTTTAAATCCTTTGCTCCAATGGGTCGTCCACGCCTCTTACGGGCTGATGACTCATCAATAGGATTTTTGTCAGGGTTTTCAGAGGGTAACTCAACTCTCGCAGGGGCATTCGCGGCAGGGATATATGACTTTGTCACCCTTTTTATATCCGTGAATGCGTCCGGTAATTTATTTGCAATATTATGCAAGTGTATGAGTTGACGCACTTCTTGTTCACATGTGCTAGTGCGTGGATCAAGATGGGATAGCAATGTTGCGTTCCAAGTGATTTCTTTTCTTCTTGGGTCCACATTTTTCTCTCCCCCTAAGACTGGGTATTTTTGTTCATCAAAGTGGCAGTCGTTAAATACTGCCTTAAATAAGTCACCAGTCAAAGGTTCGAGATATTTAATTATTGACGGGGAATCAAATCCAACATAAATTCACAGTCTTCTTTGTGGGCCCATTTTTGTACTTTGTGGTGGAGGAATAGGTACATACACGGCGCAACCAAATGTTTTCAGGTGTGATAATTTGGTGCATGGCCAGTAACCAATTGCAAAGGGGAGAATTTATGATATGCACTCGGTCTTAACCGAATCAACGATTCTGCATGCAGTATAGCATGTCCCCAAGTTGATGTTGGTAAACTGGACTTCATAAGTAATGGTCTAACGATTAATTGTAGTCGTTTAATCAACGATTCAGCTAAACCATTTTGTGTATGAGCATGTGCCACTGGGTGCTCCACTTCTATTCCAATGGACATACAATAGTCATTGAATGTCTTGGATGTGAATTCTCCTGCATTATCCAATCTGATTTTCTTAATTGTATGATCGGGAAATTGGTTTTTCAATCTAATAATCTGTGCAAGGAGTTTCGCAAATGCGATATTTCTTGTGGATAATAGACAAACATGTGACCAACGTGTTGAAGCATCAATCAACACCATAAAGTATCGAAATGGTCCACATGGTGGCGTGATTGGTCCACAAATGTCTCCTTGAATTCGTTCCAAGAACGATGGAGATTCATTTCGAACCTTAAGTTTGAAAGGTCGAAGGATCAATTTTCCAAGTGAACATGCAGGGCATGCGAAATCACGAGTTTTTGGAACATGTTTAATTGGATGCCCAACAGAATTTTCTGCAATTCTGTGCATCATCCCAGTTCCAGGGTGGCCTAATCGGTCATGCCACAAAGTAAACTCTAACTGTGGGTTAGAGGTCATATGGGTCTCAATTGGACTGATGTGCGTATAATACAATCCAGAGGAATATGCTGGCATTTTCTCTAAGAAATGCTTGTTGCCTGATCGTGTTGTTGTCAGGCATAGATATTCTTTGTCATTATCAGTCATGGTTTCCAAATGATAACCATTTTGACGCATATCTTTGAAATTCAAGAGGTTTCTTTTAGATTTGCTTGAATAGAGTGCGTCATTGATTACTAACTGTGTCCCCTGGGACAGAGTTATATATGCTCTACTTGAGCCTTCAATTAAATTGGCAATACCAGAAATGGTAATGACATTAGCTGCCATACGATTCATATGCGTAAAGTACCTTTCATTTTTCAGAATGGTGTGTGTGGTGGCACCGTCTATTAGACATTGTTCTTTGCCATTGTTGGTCATATCTTCAAAAGAAATGAATAATACGTTAGATAAAACCAGATTTATTCATTTTGATAACAATATAGTACATTGTGACAAAACAACCTTATTGTAGCACACATACAAAAGGAAATGCATGAAAACTATTTTACAATCAAGAAGGGGAAATGATAGTAAATCACATCAAGCCCGCATCTTCTAATGCAAACTGGGGACTATTCCCATGCTCCTCGATAAGATAGTCTGAACTATCTAGACTTGCTGGTTCAGTTGCTAGAGGAGTGGCATTGTGGATAAAATTTGATTCAAACTTCTTGCCCTTATTTTTTATGGATGCTTGGTAAAGATCCACAAAATGTTTGGGTGTGCGACATGCGCGTGCCCAATGTCCAGCAAGTCCACAATTGAGGCATGCGCCCTTTTTATCAGGCTTGTCTGCCCTTTCCTTGCCATTGTTATTGTAGTGGAATTTCTTATTCTGACCTCTTCCAGAGTTAAATCCACGGCCTCTGCCTCTTCCGCGATAGTTTCCACGGCCACGTCCACGCCCACCATGGGCAATAGCATGAGCCTCGGGGAGTGGCGCGGAGCCGACAACCCTCTTGTTCTCGTTTAAAGCAAGAACTTGATTATTTTGCTCAGCTACTAATAAAACAGCAATTAGGTCATTATATTTTTGGAACTGTCGTTCCCTATATTGCTGTTGAAGGACGATGTTTTGTGTCCCCATTGTGGAGAATGTTTTTTCAAGTTTAAGTTTTTCAGAGACAGGGTGTCCGCATAGTTCTAGTTGCGATGCTATGCGGAATAAAGCAGAATTGTACTCATGGACTGACTTGTAATCTAGGAACCTCAGATTATCCCAAGCATGTTGGGCTTGAGGAAGTATGACTTCCTCTGTGTGCTCATATCTTGCTTCTAGGTTGGCCCATAAATCCTTTGGATCCTTGACCCTCAGGTATTCTCTTTTAAGGCTTTCTGTGAGATGGTGCCTTAAGAAAATAAGCGCTCGTGCCTTTTCTTGGGTGTTTGCCATGCTCATTGGGCCAAGAATAGATTCTAGTCCCATGGCCTCGAGGTGGGCTAGGGCGTCATCTTTCCACTCTAAATAGTTGGCTCTAGACAGGTCCAAGACATCAAATTCTCTTTTTGTGATGTTTGCCATTTCTGGTCACATTTAAGGTTATAAATAGTCAGAAAAGTAAAAACTTACAAAAAAAAAAATACGATAATAATACATTTAAAAGCTAGTAAAATATCACACTGGGATGCAAGCCGTAGTGGTGCGAAGAATTTCTGATCTAAGTCGAGGTCAGAGGTTCGAAAAACAATTAAGGCATAAAAACAAATGCTGAAATAAACCATTACATGAACTGCATCATTTTCGTATATTTTATGCAGTTAACATAATTATTACATGGATTAAGCGATAGGTTAATCATCCACTACGTCAAAAACGACCTTCAAGAACGGTTCCCCTAAAGCTAAGCAGAACGGTTGTAGAACCGTTCTCTAGACGACGGTACTTAAAGCCTAAGAGAACGGTTGCACCCGTTCTAAAAGGGTATAAGAACGGTTCTGGAGAAAACCGTTCTAAAAGACCTTTTAGAACGGTTTTTAGCTTGCTTATCTTTAAGAACGGTTATTACCAAAACCGTTCTTAAAGACCCATTATTAAATAAAATTTTTTTTTTTTTTTTTTAATTTCTGCTTTCCCAACAACCCCTACCCACGACCCACGACCCCCAACCCGCCGCAGCAACAGCAGCAACAACAACAACAACAACAACAACAACAACAACAACAAACTAAAAGAAATACAATCTGGACATCTTGCAAAATTAAACAATATTATTAATTTCAATAATTACAACACAACCAGATCCAAAAGTTGGATACTAAAATACAAATGAATTAACAAAATACAGATCTAAAACTATCTTAAACCTTAATTCATTTTCTTTCGTAACTTTGTTCATGTCGTGGATGTTCAATCATCAACATTCTCGTATATTAGATCTGAGGAAAAAAAACAAAAATTATACAAATTAATTAGTATAAACAGTAGTAGATCCAATAAAAACCAATAGTTATACAAATGAATCAATATAAGGAGAGTAGATCTTAACCCCAAATGTCGAAAATAAGATATGGTGACCCAAAAAAAAAAAAAGATGAACAAGATCTAAAATTAAAAAAAAAATATAAATTAATAATCTAATCAAGGTCTTGAACATACCTCTAAACGTCTTCGTCGTTATCGTGCTACACGAATGGTGGTGAGATTCGCCTCATGAAGGGTCCGGATGTTAGGGTTAGTAGTAAAATTGGGTGGAGATTGTCGAATAAAAATACCTTAGATAAATTATCTTGACATAAATGAAAGAAATAAGATGTTATTATGAAGAAGAGGGAGAGAGAGGTAGAAGATCAGAGAGCAAAGAGAGATCAGGGAGAGAGAGGATGAAGATGAGAGAGAGCAAAGACAGAGGAAAAGAGTGGGAAAGATAGATGAATAATGATAAGGGGGAGGGGCGGAAACCACGAGGGTGGTCTTTTAGAATATCAATTTATTTTTTATTTTAATTTGTGGGGTTTTATTTTTGCTGGGTCTTTTAGAACGGTTATTGCTATAACCGTTCTCTTAGGTGGATCTTTTAGAACGGTTTTTGTAAAAACCGTTCTTAAAAGTGTGGTTCTACAATAGTGCACACCTTTAAGAACGGTTTTTTGAAAAACCGTTCCCTTATGTATATAAATTTAATTTCCCTTTCTTGAAAATCAACTTTTAGAACGGTTTTTAGCGGACCCGTTCTCTAATACATAAGAGATCGGTTTTAAAAATTTCCGTTCTCTTATGCTGGTTCTCGAAGCCCAATTTTGACGTAGTGATCATATTAGTGATTAACATTTACATTTTGCGAAATGGAGAAGAAGAAATATAATAATTCCCACTAAAATTACTATTAAAATTACTACCCAAGAAAATATGTTTCTTAACTGCCTAAGTGATTCCGGGATATTTGGGGTCTCGGATTGTTGGTGGGGATTTCCATTGCTAGGCATGATTAACTCAAAAAAAAATTGTGTATGAATGTAAGTTGAGAGATGAAAATAAAAATTATATGAGAGAGAAAGAGGTAAGGAGGCGGTCGAGAGAATGGAAGGGTTAAGGCTCCTTTTATAGGTTGTAAAAATATCATGCAAATACTATTTGGTAAAAATATCTACATATGGTAATATCTAAAGTGTTATTATTGTTAATGTTAATAAAAAAATGGTATTATGGTGGTCATAACGTTTAGAGGGTAAGGGCATGAAATTTGTTAATAAGTAAAAACTTGTCCTAACTATAGTAATAAGAAATGGTAGCTCAATTGGTAAAGACATGCATTGCTTAGTAGGAGGTCATGGTTTCAAGGATTCTTGGAGACAAAACTTACTTCCTCCCCCTTTTTTTTTCTTTTTAAAATAAGAGCACTAATTGAATGCTGGAGGAATCCACTACTAATTAAATAATGTAAAGGAAAATTAAGTGGGCTAACATGGGAAATTGTAGTGCAGAATTGAAACATGAAAGAAGTGATGTGTGTGGAGGAGGGAAAAGGCTACACATAAAACCATTGTATGAAGAATCTCATACAATGGGTTGTGGCAGCTTCTGATTGGCCCATTTCAAAAAAAGCATATTCCCAAATTTTAATTTTTCATTCAAAATTTTCAGATGGTTTTAATTCAAATTCTAATTTCTTTTTCCTTTTTCTTTTATTGTTGGATGAACAAAACCCTAAATTTTTGTTTTACTTTCTCTCTCTACCTCATTTTTTTTGGATCAAACCTCTCTCTTCTCTAATATTCTCTCTACTTCTTCTCTTCACCTTCATCCAAGATGAGCATAGACGCCGGCATCGGTAAGATGACCGTCGGCGACCACTCTACCGACGACGTGCCATTACCGGAGACACCGCGCCCGCCGTAGATCGATCTAGTACGAAATTAAAATTTCAATCCAACACCCACATGAAACTTTTACATGTTGAATAATTGTTAACATCTTTATTTATGAGTTAAAATTAGTCATTGATAATCAAAGAATTAATTTACTATAATTGTATTTGGTATTGCATTGAATCTGGGTTGAATTAGGTTTTATATGAAGATTGAAGATCAAGGTTAGGATGAATATGAGGTGAAGAAGATGAAGGTTAAAAAGATGAAAAAATTATTGATTTTTTCTTAAATTTATATGGAGACTTGTTAGTTTAAATTCAATTTACATGTGAGTAGTTAGTTTAATTTTAATTTTGATTGTATGCAAATGAATCTAGATTAAGACATCTGAAGATTAGAAAAATGTTGAATATTAAAATGCATATGAAGATGAACAACTTAAAGATGAACAGCTTGAATATGAACACGAATAAGAAGATGAATAGTTGTCCCCGCTTTAATACAATATTATATTATACGATACAATTAATTACCATTCGTTTCTGGTCCAAATCTGTAGGTTTTCCCCATTAATGCAGACAAAAATACCTTCTTTCACTTAATTGTCTCTTTCTCATGCTTCATTTTTCATGAACATGTTAAGTATGAAGGAAACAATAAATACATCACTGATACTAATTAGATATAAACCACACATTATTATTGTAATGTCAACCACATTACATAATGTTAACTAGTTTCTTATAATAATAGTTCCAACTAATAATTAAGTCACCATGGAACCCATATCAACCACTGAAGCCCAATTAACACTTGCTAGTAACCCCAATAACCCTAAGAACTATAATAACCCAAATCACCGTAGACACCTTCATAATTCGTTTGTGTAAACTATTCTTTGTACCTTGCAAAGAATAACAAAATGAGTATTAATATTTCTTAAGATCATAAAACACATTTGTAAGAATAAAATAATTCATTGAACAATTATCTTTTGTCAAAACAGGGTTACGTTGCGTTGTAACGTTTCCATACCTACTGAACGTGTAAATATTTTATTGACATTTGTCACACAAAATAATTCGCTTTGATACACTATTGTCTATCCAAGGTCGTCCAAATAATTGATTTGAAAATAAATATGAAAATGAAAATGAACAATATGAATAAGACAAAAAAAGGAATATCAATACTATTGTCATTGTCTTGAATACAAAAGTTTATTGGTTGATACTTATAGTAAAATTTTAATATAATTAAAGTATAAGGAGTATGAAATAACATGCCATGAAGGAATTGACTATGGATCAAACAAACATCATGTCAAATATGTGAAAAAATAAAAGATTTATCCAAAATGGGCGTTAACATTAAAACGTAGGGGCTACAAAAATATATATTATATTATAGAGTTTATTAGATGCAATAAATAATTTTTCAATCAAATGAAGATATATGATCTTAAAATTCAATCCACATGGAAACCGAAAAATGAAATTCAGATATTAAACTTACAATTTCGATACATTACCATTCCAATTTTATATGAGGAATATTTTGATCATACAAATGTTTTTAGGAAACAACCTCATAATCTAGTCCACTTTATTGTTTTGACTATTTCATATAATGACCATATTATTTTTGGTAACTTATTCGCCCTGAAAATCAAAACATTCTTTTTATATTACAAAATGTTAACTACAAGTATACTATATTCGTACCTGGGGTGTGCTCATATTCGATAGCCTATATCTTACTACTTGTTATGCTTTAGGTTTATTACGGTAGTGTCACGTTTTTTATTACTCAGTGTATAAGCTTTTGGCTCCTTACCTAAAAATAAAATGGATTTTTTTTACTTATTATATCAACTTTTAGCCGTTAAAATAAACCATGATTATAAAATCATAATTTTAATATAAAAATTTTAAGGGTCCTAGTGGCGTGATTTTAGATAACGTACCGATGTACATTTTCATATATCATAGTTGATTGTAGGTTCGGGATACAAATGAAACATGAGGGATATATTTTAAATTCATTCAGCTACTTTAATGTAATAATCGGTCAAGGTATTAAGTCACCCTAGAACCCATGTCAAGCTTAGAAACCCTAATAACACTACCTACTAACCGTAATTACTCTAATAAACGTAGTAACCCAATTGATTTTAGAAACCATCATTCGTATGTCGCACATAGTTTTAGTAGCTTGCAGAAAAAATACATTTGTAAAAATAAAGTTTTTCATTGAGCAAGTAGATTTTGTAAAATAAAGATTGTAAGGTTTCCAAGATTCGTGAACGTGTAAATATTGCTATTAACATTATTAGACGCAAGATTTGCAATAGAATCGTTTTTTTTTATCGCCGCCTAATCAATTATATTGTATGATGATGAACATTGTATATAAGAAGGGCATGGAAGATGAAGACTTTGATGAGTAGGTCAAATATATGGTCCATATGGACGTTACCACTAAAACAGTGACGCAACTGTAATATACTGCGAGATACAAAAATGTTTTACTTTAGTAACCCTAATAACCCTAGATTTTCTATCAACCCTAATAACCCTAGAACAATTAATAACCCTAATAACCCTAGAATTTATAACAACCATAATAACCCTAACATTCCTAAAAACCCTGATTATGGACTTACCCTACTAACAGTTGCTATCTTATTAACCAAAATTATTGGTTTGAATCGAATTATAGTACTATGAATGCTGTTTTAACGAAATGTGCGGCGTGATAAGTTGACGATTGAATATGTTGTTAACAACATATGCACCATTCAAAGGCAATGAACAAAAATATTATATGCGATACTAAAATGACACTGTTAAAACGGAAGTGGTCATCTTGGAATCATCAAAAGATGGGTGAAACGTCATGATCATGACATTTATTAGGAAAAAAGTTGACGTGAACAAAAATCACATGATCATCACATCTATTCAAACCAGTGGTTTTTCATACACGTTCTCGACATGCAATGGGATACTTTATGAGCAGAGGGAATACAAAAGTAACAAATCAGATATTTAGGCATTTACTAGAAACTTTAAATGATTGATGTTTATAACAATAATTTTTTTGTTGAAACAGCAAATGGACACATTTTATAAAGCAAAAGTATGTTATAAGCAACTGAACACGGATTCAAGATACATAATAGGTCTTGAAATATTACAAGAAGTGATCTTTCTAACAGTTGAAATTTTCATGATATTTCAAACACTTCCATGACTTCATCCCACTTTGGATTACAACATGAATATTCTCGCCAGTGTGCCCAAGCTTTGCAAAAAAACGGTATTACGTAAAATGCTCTTTCACCGGTAATCCTTGGAAAAATCTGCTCGTCAATTATTTTACGGCCCGATGCGACTTTGATGGCAGAAGAGGACTTGTCCGTGCTAGTGATGTCCGGGCTAGGTCGATGAAAAACGCCTCTTATCTCAGGATTATGATAATGCATAAAGCAATGCCTTGTTTTTGGCTGAAAATCGTTTATTAATGAATCAATAAATGGTTATCAATAGTACCCATACGATACAAGACTATTTGACAGGATCCACAGTTTTGCTATTTTTCAAAAAACAAATTCATTAATAAAATATAATTGTCATTCCGGATGAATGTCTTTTCAAGGGTTATAGGATGAGACTTTGAATTGGAGAAGGATGCTATTAAAGATGTTTGTGGTGCTTGGAACCATTGGTTCACTT
The DNA here is from genome assembly GCA_963457585.1 of Spergularia bocconei. NCBI lineage: Eukaryota > Viridiplantae > Streptophyta > Magnoliopsida > Caryophyllales > Caryophyllaceae > Spergularia > Spergularia bocconei. Next base: position 8,370,849 of record OY734958.1, read on the forward strand.
ACTGTTGTTGTAATCCTAAGTGAGATGATATCATGACATCACGTAGGAAGGTGAATCTAGATTTATAACCATGTACCACAAATGTTATTCCATTATCGGAAATATCTTATTAATTTCAATAAACATATCAATTTCGTCTAAATATGCTATTGTAGTATAAGAATTTGAACATTGTGCAAAATTATATTCTGCAAAATTATATTTACTCATTTTTCAACAATTTCAATAATTACAAGAACGCAACAATTTCAATAATGAGTCGCTTCAGTTGTTTTTGGATCCCTGGCGCCGTATAAGGATCGGTGGGCTTAACTATACGTTGCCAATGTTCGGGATTACTCTATGACTGGATCTTAAATAACACCACAACAAAATGGGTAACCATATGACACTATTCGTATCCAGGGGAGTTAACCACGATATCTTCATGCGCAATATCCATTCGTTAAAAATTATGAGTAGGATAATTATGTGAAAGAGTAAAAAAAAAAAATTAATAAATAAGACGCTTTAATTATTAATTATCTTGGAAAGGTAAATTACTTATGGTTTCAATAAAGGATAAAAATTTATTTAATAGCTTTGAAAATTGTTTTGCATTAATTTATTGTTTGGTAGACGAAAAGTCACAAGAATTTTCCAAGTTACATTTCAGTCGAAATACCTTGTTATGTAGTAACTTAGCATTCTTTGTATCTATGCGCTTTATAACGTACCAGTATTTACAATTATCATCATGTCAAAAAGGTCAACCAAGTTACGCGATAAGATTACACTAGTGGGGAGACAAATGAGAAAACGTCGTGATCATGCGTCTATTTAGTTTATAATGTAACGCCTACACATATTTTGTGTTAACCATGTAATAACAGTTTTCGGTCCACAAATTCTCCTCATGTTGGAAAACACATGCCTTCCGCTGGACCACCATCGTCTTCAACACCATCAGCTTCATGTGGGAGAACACTTTCATCCAGATCTAGTAGGTCATCAATGTCTTAACATGGACACAATTACAAAACAATTATTAAACACAGGATACATTAATACCCGGTGTGGTCCTAAACATTTAATTAAACACAGGATAGATCAAGTATAATCTATCTCGTGAATAAAAAACAAAATAAGTTAAGTGGATACTAATTAAACATCTAGGTTACGTTGTATACACAAACACTATGAAAATCATTTTCATTAGTAAAAATGGATCAAAATGCAGGTTCACGCACGAATTGAAGAAAAAGGGGAAAAATGGGGATTTGAATGGACAACTAATCATCTCCAAAATTAACATATATAATAACCAAGAATGAACATACAATTGAAATTAATTACCTCTAAGTCTTGAATCAAGCAACGATGGTATTAAAAGGCCAATTTAGCTCTTGTCAATCGAAAGAAAAAATGAAACTAACCCTAGATTTTCTATGAACGCCCCCTCAATTAAAAGTGTGATTGCATGAGCATCTATGGTGACTCGATGAAAAATGAAAGATTTGCAGTAATTATTGATGATTGAAATTGAGGTTTTTAAGAACTTAACAATGGCGTTTGAAGTTCATGGTGTTCCAGAAAAAAAAAATTGGGGAATATTTTTGATGATAGAAATAACAGAGAAGATGAAGAGTAAATGATGAAATTGGGGGGAAAATTTTCGTTGCAATGATTTTCATTAGGCGCTGGAATTCCCGCCTATATCTTCCCTCCAACAGGTGGAAGAAATTGCGCCATCCCCAAAAAATTTTTGCGCCAAATTCATCTGATTTTCCCTCCCTCATTTTTTTTCATTTATCCTAGGTGGCAGCTCCTCATTGGCATTGTATGAGATTCCTCATACAATGGTTTTATGTGTACTAGTGAGCATGAAGACAAAACATGTTACATGCATGAAGAAGCACATAAAAGCTAGAGACAAAAACTACAATCACTTCCAAAGCAATAAATGACGGGAGCTACTCCAGTTCCTATGTTGTTGCTGTGGAAAACACCTGCAAATCATGCGTAAACTTCCTGCAAAACACTATCATACATATACTCTTATTCATCTTCATTTTTCTCTTCTTTCATTCAAGTAGTACGACTATATTTGTGTAAACGGTAGAGTGTTGGGTTTTGTAAATTGTACTCATTTTCAAGTGCTTACAGTCTTGGTTATACGAGATTTCCTTCCTCCCCTTTTTTTTCAAATAATAAATGAAAATTTGCCATTCATTCATAAAGGAAATTTGAGGTACAAAAAGTTCACTTTGAGGACCTTTATTTTCAAGCAGCCATGAAAAAATGGAGATTCTGATATAACTAGCGTTTCCAGAGTACCATCTCAGGCGGCGATTCTGAAGTGGCTAATATTTCCAGAGCCTGACCATTTGAGACGGACGTTTCTGCACTAGTTATGTTTTCAGAAGTCGTCCGATATATTATGTTATGGCCATGAGCTTGTCGTTGCCCTCCATTAGGTGGCGTGACTTGCTCGTTAAGGTAACCCAGTTGGGTAACTGACCACCATGGTCAACTTTTTTTTTTTTTTTTTGTATATACCTCCCTTTTTCAGAAGAATGGTCTTTGTCTTTTTCCACTAGGTTGATTGACTTCTTGGTCTTCCCCCATTTCTCTACCTGTTTCTATAATTAGGGAAAGCGCGGGACGATTTTCGAGTTGCTCTGGGACTGGATTATCATTGAGGTCTATGGGGGCTTATGCAGGTGTCGGGGTGGCTGTTCGATTAGTCGCGGCGTGTTCGCCGATTTCGGGGTTTCCATTTTGAGCCGATAAATTATTGTTTGGGGAAGGCGCGGTACCACATAATGGTAAGTTATTGCGGTCCGCAATGATATAAACACTTGATAGCGAGAGATGGCTTATATTTATATTAATACCGTTGGAGTGCCTACCCATAACTTAAATAGTAAGGGAAGCTGATAGGGAGTTTAGAATTGAAGAACTATGGTTTTGATAACTACCTTTGATTGTGAGAGCAAACTCGTGCTGATAACGTGTTGTGAGATTTGTGAGGTACCGAGTATAAGGTAGTAGATGAAATGCTCTGTAAGTTGTTGTGTGTTTATTCCCCGACTAATCGGTACTATTTATAGTAATACAACGGATTGGCGTATACGGCGTACATCCTCATCCTTTACATAGAAATGGGGAATGGGGAGGCTTGACATGCTAATACACTGTAAGTCTGTAATGGTAGGCTGATATGACTATTGCCTGCATATACAGTGTTTCAGCTTTAGTTGCAGGTGATGAATAGTCAATTACTATTTTGCCCTTTCATAACAAAAACAAAATTATTTGTTCTTTGAGGTTTTGATTGCGTGATACATCTTTATAAAAAACTGAAAAGCCAAGTTCGAAGAAAACAAAATATTTGCTAGAAATTGCAAAAGCTACTTGTAGTTGTAAGGCCCTGTCCGATTCAACTTATTCAACAGTGTTTTTAAATCTGATCAAATTTATTCAAATTAAATCAAATCAAATCAGTTTTATTCAAATCAAATCAGATCAAAATTATCCAAATAACAATCAATTAATATTGTCTATTTCTAGTTATTAATTCGTCTAATTGCAGTTAATTTATCAATTAATTCAGCTCAGATCAAATCAAATCAAGTTTATTCAAATCAAATCAAATCAAATCAAATCAAATCAAATCAGTTCAATTCAAATCAAATCAAATCAAATCATAAAAATGCATCCAATCGCTTAGGGCCTAAGGCCCTGTATGATACGACTGCATCTTTCTTATATGATTTGATTTGATTTTAATGAATCTGATCTGATTTTATTGACTCTGATCAGATGAAATCCAATTTGAATGACTCTGATCTGATTTGAATGACTCTGATCTGAACTGAATAAAATTCGGGATTAATGTTAATTATGTTATGGTCAAATTAGTTAAATCTGATCTGATTTGAAAGTCTCTGATCTGACCAAATTTGATTTGAATACTTCTGATCTGAATTTAATAAATATGATCTGATCTGAATATTTAGTTTATTAAAACCTATCATACAGGGCCTAAGTGAACGGAAAAGTAAGTGTTGAAAATGTAGTTTGTATTTGTTTAGAAATATACACTCCGCATATCCCGTTAATTTCACTTACATGTAATGTAAATCTCATATCCAAGTAGCCTTGTTCTTCGCAAACAAATGAGTACTCAGATAGTAATGAGGCAAAAGAACAAAATACGAACATGTTAGTCAATGTATTAACGTTTCTGATATAATCGAAGGTTTTAAGCCTATCTTGAATTGGACTATATAATATGAATGACTCAATCTATGTAATTTATTGAAATTGGTTTAGGCATTGCTATTTTAATAGTTTTTCTAGAAAGTTGTACTCAAAGAAAGCTGGAAGGCTGGAACCAGTTGATGTTCCCATACAAACAACACCACCAATAGAAATGAAACGGATATAACTCTTATATAAATAAATATAATACGTGTAGAAACTAAACATTTCCGCCATTAAAGAGTAAAGTTGAAGCTCAAGACAAAATAGAAATTTGTGATTTTATTTCATAAAGCTTAGAATGAATTTACAGAGTGATGTTGGTATTTATACAGAATAATTAGTAACTGCTCCTAACAGAATTTACAACAGAATTCCTATTATACAAATAACTAACTTTGACCATTTGTAACAGACTTTGACTCTTAATCCTACGTGGACTTGATGACACCAAGCTTCATTCTGATTGGTTGACTGTTGCTGGCAGGCTGCTCTGATTGGTTGGTGGTGCTGAGTCAGATCGGACCGATGACCGGTGGTGGTGTCATGTATTGGAGTGTGAGGTCAAGTCAAAGCTTCATTACAATGCCCTGTCTCTACAATACGGAGTACATCGTGATTTCCCTGAAATGCTACATACAAAAAACACTTTAATAGATCCCTATCCAAGGTGAGTGCTAAGTGCTAACTAGGTGAGAAGAAGACAACTAAGAACACTCTAATAGATCATCTCCCACGTAATATTTCAAATTGCAATTCTATGAATAATTTGAGTGTTTGGAATAGTGGCATAAGAGTATTTAACTCGAGTCGACGATTCTTTAATCTTGTCATGTTCGGCTTAGGTAGTGCAGGATCAAACTAAATTCAAATCATTTTCAAATAAATAGGTTCATTTCAGGTTTTACTCGAATTCAGATTATCAATATGAGCTGTCCACTTCCAATGTTCGTGTAACATCAAACAATTTACGACTCATTTAGTAAACGAAACCAATTTGCTAGCTTACTCTCCCTACCAAACTAAATCTTACAAGGCAAGTCACAAGTTCAAATCCTCATATCCCCACTCCCGCGCCATTATAATCTGCTCATTTGCATGTACAAACAAAAAAAAAAGCCGGGCATGTCCCAGGTTCCCCTAACCACAAGCCGGCCATCACCAATTCACCGTCTGGACAAAACTTCGGCTTTACCATTCTTTTCTATAGGATTTCTAGTGTTGGATCTCTTTGCCTATCGTATCAAACTCTTCGCGCCTTGGGTTCTGTTGGGTATGAGCGCGGTGATATATTTCCCCGATTTCCTAATTTGGTCAGTCTTGAAATTGACACTAATTTCGGTGAGCGTATGATTTGGGAAAAATCTTTACCTGCTTCTCTGTTAACTAAGGTGAAGATAGTAAAAAAGCTGAAATTCTTAGCTTGTGACGAATACATGGACAAAGGCAACCGCATTGCTATTGAATTGGTACAGCATATTCTAAGACATGCATGCTACTGCTTTGGAGGAGTTTAATGTTTCTGTTTCGTACCTTCGTGAAGACATCCGAAGAGATGGAGCTTCATGGGAACACAATCTCTGTGGGTCGATTTTTAGGAATTGGAGAAGCTGCTCCCGGTGTGTGATGAGTTTCTCGGGTCATTACGTCAGTGCCTCCAGCAATGACTTTGGTAACAAATGGTAATAGGATATCTTAGGTTGCAGTATGTCAAGGATTAAGGAAGTTTATTTTGACAACCCTAACTTTACTTCCCTCGGATATGCATGTATGTATGTATGTATGTATGTATGTATGTATGTATGTATTTTCTTTTGTAGTTTAAGGAATCGTATGCATGTCTCGGTGACATACCGAGTCATGAGTCATCCATCTCTTTCATGGCATGTTTAACTTGTTTACTTTGTCTAGCATCGATGAGTAATAATCGTGAACTTCTTAATCCCAGTAGCATGCTCTTTTACTATTAAAGTTGACAGTGACATTCCTTTCTTCATTATAATGCCCTGAAATTGGGTTCTGGAGTTATTTTGCTGCACATTCCAGGAAAAAAAGTGCTAGAACAGATAATTTGATATGTCTGATGGCTGATGCAATGTGTAATGTATGTACGAGTATCTTGTAATTGACTCATTTGGAAGAAGATTGACAAATTCTGTTGGAGAACCAGGGTATGATTAGAATAGAAGTTATCATTTCTCTGCCACTTGATTTCCTTGCATGAATCTTAATGCTTTATTTCTTTGATAAAGAGACTGATCAGCAAGGTTATAATAAGTTTCGACAGTCTTAACCTGTTGTAGTATAATGTCATTTGAAGGTTTACATGCGACCTGTGAGAAACATACTTTGCCTTGTGGTAATTACAGTTTAAGCATTTTGACGTGTATTAACCTGTTGTGCAATAATCTCACTTTCTTGTCGTATACTGAACTATGATTTGTACTAGGATATATATACGCTCAAACTGTGTGGTACAAGCTCTTGAGTTTTTGTTCTTCTGTTGAGTTGGTGATTTCATGATGACTGCATTTTCGCACATGTAAACACTCTATACAGTACTTCTTCATTTGTTTTAGAAACTTTTTGGAACTGATGTTTCACTGTTAATTACTCTAAACGAAGACTTACTTAGTCAATGATAGTGATATTAACTTCAAGCATCATCCGAAAACCTTAATTTTGGTATACAGATGAGAGGGAGAGGATATGATGTGGGATGAGGGTTTTTCTGTTAACTAAGCTCAAGAGAGTAGAAATGCTGGCACTTTTAATTACGTACAAAAACAAAGACATTGGTATTGGATTGATACAGTATATTTTAAGACATGCTACTGTTTTGGACGAGTCTAATGTTTCTTTACACTACTGTAGTCGAGATACTGAACGAGATGTTATGATGGAATATGAGTCGTTGTTTGCGTTTTGAAGAAGCTCCTCTGAGTGTGTGATTAAGTTCTCCGGTCTGTATGTCATTGCGTCCAGCAATGGACGTAATGGCTTTGATAAGAGGATGCCTTGCAGCGTGTAACGGGCAATAAAAGTTGAAGAATTGTTTGAATGTCTTGGTGAAATAACAAGTCATCCATCTATTTCATGGCATGTTTAACTTGTTGACTTTAATTTTTATGTTTGGCATTTCTTTCTTTATTTTACTATTGAAGTTGGTTGACAGTGGCATTTCTTTCTTTATTTGTCATGCCCAGCAATTGGTTTGTGAAGTAGTTTTTCACATTTTTGCTGAAAGGAGTGCTACTCCAACACTACTTTCCTAAAAAATTTGGTAATTTCTCATCTGAAAGAAGATTGACAACTTTTGCTAGACAGCTAGAGAATGAGGGCATGATCAGCAAGGTTAAGTGTTTCGACTTTCGACAGTCTTGACCTGATATAACCTGTTGTGCTGCAAGTCTCATTTTCCCAGCATGTCATTCGTAGGATAATTCATGTGCATAAATTGAGGGGTTACCAGCTCTATTTGTTCTTCTGTTGAGTTGGTAATGTGCAAGATCTTTTGTTTTGATTATGCACAGGGCGAATTGTTTCGGACATCACTATGCTTAATATGCCTGAATACGTTGAAAACAACACATCATTGTACTCATTTATGAATCTTCACATTTACGGTAAACTCTACAAGACTACAAACTTGGCGGAAAAATAACCTGAGCCCATAGTAAAGAGTGTCGGCCCTCCGTACGAAGTTGTACGCACTAGTAGACTTGGTAATTGGTACAACCGTACAAGCCGTGTTGTGTGGGCAGTGTATGTAAGTCTAGATCTTTTTATTTTTTTGAAGTTATGTAAGTCTAGATCTTGATTACACTTAACATTGACTTGTTCAGTCCTAAGAAGTTATGCTGGACCTTGCGGTTGTAGAAAAGGTCATAGCACAATAGTTGACGAGGTCGTGGCATACCGTTCTAACTGGCTGTATACCCTTACTCATCAGGGAGACAAGGACCTTTGGGTCGATCATCCCAATTTTCACTGATGTCACATAAATCTATCACTTTTTACATTTTTTCATTGCGTTGAAATTAAATAAGTTTTGTGAATTCGCCTATGGATTAATGTCCTCTCACTCAAATTAGTGACTTGGCAAACTTGACAAAATTTGCTTCAAGTCGAGTAAAATTCGTGACCCCAAACAAACTTGACATATATTGAGGTAATGGATCTGACTCGTTACAACCCGCTCCCACCTGCCTATCACTCTTGAGAACATTCGGGTTACCAGGTTAAAACATACTATGAGAGTCTAATCCACATTTCTATACTAGTGTCATACAACGACTATTATACTCCGAATGTCGATTTCTATAATCCCATAGTTAAACTTTAGTCTTTACACTCCTCCATATGAGTCACTATCTCTAGTACTCCTACACGAAGAAGTATAAAAATCGACATACGGAGTATTTAGGAGTCATTGTATGTCACTCCTACTTACAATGGTGGTGAATTGATAGTAGTTAAGTGAGAACGTGTAACGCTTAATTAGGGAGTACAATCTCTAAATTCAACCACTGTCTTCTTTCACTGCTCTGACCTTTAAGCTCATACTAAACCAAAGAACCAAGTCCTTCCAGCTTATTACTCGAGGTGACTTGCGGTGAAGACTTATTTAGTCAATGATATGTTATTAACTTATTGAGCATTCATCATCCAAAAACCTTAATTAACACCTAATACAAACATTTTGCCAATCTATTAAGTTTTTGTAATTGTAAGAAGATACCACTCAATGAAAGAGTATGCCACGGGGCAAAAGGTAGGTGCAAATGAGAAAAGTAAGCTTCTTTTTGTCCGACTTAAACAAAGAGCTGACTTTGGAGGGTCACCGGTCTCCTTTGAACTTTCCACACTTCTTCTTCTTGCTACCCTACTTGCCCACATTTTCTTATTTTCAAAATTAAAAGAACTTGTTATCCAATTTTCCACCACCTAATAATTGCATTATAATCCAAATTTTTTGTATATATAACAAAATTTTCAAGCCCATTCATTTCATTTTCATATCACTCTCATACTTCAAACTCTTATATCAAATAACATATTGGTATAAGAGATAATAGTATAGTTTACACAAGATTATATTATAAACTAAGAATAATGGAGCAAATTCAAGTCTCACAATTTATTAACATCAACAATTTTATGAAAAAACCCAACTCTGCTTACATTTTATCTGTTATATTCTTGTCATTTTCACTGGGTTTTCTAAGCTTGTACAATCTGATATCTTCATCAGACCTGTGTGGCTCACTTGTTTCTGGTATGAGATTCAGCATTGGTAGAAACCATATGTTCCTTCTCTGTAATGGAATTCTTGTCATTATTGTCAAAAGTTCGTCTTCGTCTTCATCTTCATCTTCATCTTTACCTTTGTTTTCGTCAAGAGAGAGCAACTCTGCTGATGATCAGATTATCAGTAACAGTAAGGTAGTTGAGGACAGTCAGAAAATGGTGAAGCAGGTTTCTGAACTGTCAGCAGAACAGAAGGGTAATGCTGATGACAGTAAGGCACATTTTCTGATACCTGAGGAAAAAGCTGCTGTAACTGCAGAGTTGGTAGTTGAGGAGCTTGAATGTCAAGAACAACATTTTGATGATGCTGATGACAAGAATGATCATCATGCTGGTAATAATTGCGACAACGATGACGAGGAGGTTCATGAAGAGGATGCAGAGGAATTGAACAAGAGATGTGAAGAGTTTATTAGGAGGATGAAACAAGGGATTATTTCTGAAAGCAGACAGTATCATGATTTAGCTAGATTTTCTTGAAAAATGGATTCTTAGGTTATTAGATTAATACTAATTTAATTGGTCTGCTTAATACTGCTGACACTGGAGTACCCTTTTTTCCTAGCCTCCTCAAATCTTTGGTTGTGTTCTTAATCAAAAATCTGGCCTTGCATGTTGATGTATATTGTAACTAAGAAGTAATCTTCAGGGAAATTTTGGCTACATTCTTCTAATGATATGTTATGAGCATGCGAAAATTAGAATTATGAACAGGCCTTTAAAATTAGTCTCAGAGTAACTTGTAAGTGAATTAAGATGAGCAGATGACAAATTTGACACAGGACAGCAACTAATCTATGCAAACACCATCAAGAACACCATTCAGTAAAATCACGCTTACGCTAGGGGTTGAGCATGTTCAAATATACGCAATTTGACAATATCGAGCTATATGAATTGAAAAACCATATATGATCAACTCGATACCCGCATTATGGTAAATCTATGTTCAAGTAAACCTTGAGAGATAAAAGTTCGATATGACAAACATAAGTCTCATCTCACAAGTTTTCATTGTAAGCCTTGAGTAAAGTTACGTACATTTAGGCAGATCTGCGCATCCTAATACCGATGAAAATCACGGATTTAAGAACGATGAAAAAGGAATCCACAAATAAGGTATCACTCAAGCCTTAGCAGTTAGCGCTTGTCATAAGCTCTAGCAGGCATAAAAAGCGAAGAACATGAACCCAAAAAGAGAAAAAAAAAAAAAGGAGCATGAGTTAAGAAAAAGAAAGAAATAAAAAAGTGGAATTTTAGAGCACTTTGGAAAAATATAGGGACACCCCACATATTCATTTCTTTGCATTATCATACTTCTTATCATTTCTTTTTCATGATTTGGTCCACAATTACACATGACAAGAGAGAAAGAAAGGAACTTGTTTTGCTTTCAATAGTTAACACCTTTTATTTCATTTTATGAAAGTTTTTCACGAACAAGTCCTCAAAAAAATATCATAAGATGCTCCTTTTTCAAAAATGAATAAAAAGCGTGACAAGAACGCATCATCTCTTCCCCCATTTACTACACAGCATGGCCATGAACAAACATATAGGAGTTGGACATATTTGATGTGTTTTTTTAATAGTGATACCCGTGCATGGATTCAATTATGTATTTTCTAGGCATAAATTTTGGCCTAAGAAAACATTTTTTGGTTGTGTAATGTCAAGATTTTTCATGATGTTACTCTACATCTTTGTTATGATGAGGATATATTTAGCTCCCTTCAAATGAGATTGCTCTGATATTTTACATTTGATTTTAGTTTGAACATTTGATCGGAGAAAATTATTTCGGGTGAGTTTTAAAGCATAATCAATGAAAAGTTAAACTATGTATCTTCTGAATCCTCACTAGAAGTTTAAAGATTGCAAATCGATTTTCAATGTATTAAGTAAGTCCACATCGACTTCGACACTAAACTAGCTAGAGTCATACTTATTTTACTACCTTAGTTAAAACAAATCGCGAGTTTTTCAATTTGATTTTTACAAGCCTCTCCTATACAAGACTTAGAATTGAAATATAAAGAGTATGCACCATAGTCCGTAGAGAATAATTCTTTTATAGAATGTCAATTTGGATCACAAAATCGAACAATAAATAAAAGTAGCACGAGTAGTATGTACTAGATTGAAGGTGGTACATGCATCATTGCGGATTCAATTTAGTTTCCTTGTACCCAAACAAAATCAAGTGAGGCTCACAGACACGAATGCAGCATATGGAAGACAAAGGCCCTACTATTATTCCCTCTTTGTTCTTCAAGTATAAGTTTTGAAGCCACATTACTCCTACTTGGTCCCCGAGACAGTAAACAACAATAGCAAGACACAAGGAATATTCCAGGTCTTCTGTCCCTGAAAGACAAGCTTAATCCAAGCATTTAGATGGCCTTCTAATTGCAAGTTTAAGGAGGCATTATGCTAATGACGACCACGAGGTTGATCTCAATCATAGCATGATGAGATCATCTAGAGTTGAAAAAGCAAATTCTTCTCATTCAGTCAATGAAACGTTAATTAAGGTGGGAGTCGATAACTCGATAGGTAAGGAGTACGATCAAATGGGTGATGGCAAAAAGGGAGAATTGAACCCGTATCACGTGTTTGTGCCGTGATACTCACATTATAGTACATGAACAACATATACGGATACAGATAATATGTTCTGTTAATGAGAGATTAATTATTGTTCCTATGTTTGTGGATGGGAGTTTAGGGGCTAATCATGTCAGAACTTCATGTCTAATACAAAAAATAAATTAAAAAAAAGGTTGTCTGTTCCTTGTGTCAGTCCAGAAATAAAATAAGCAGTATAACACATGAACACAACAGCAGAAAATGGCAGCAAGAAGGTTCTGTGACTAAAGAACAGTAAATTATAAGATCTGATCCAGATATTATGCGACTAAAAGATTCAGATCTGGTAGCCTCGCTTTTTTTGCTCAGTTAACTTCAGTGGCAGATAAAGCAAACATCCAGGATTGAAGCTAATAATTGAGAAATGCGAAAATTGGAGGTAATAGAGAGACTGAGATTTATGAAGGAACCTTATAGCTGCTTAAGCTGAGCACTCAACTGATAGGTTGAAAAACGTCAGTAAATAAACACCCAAGCAGAGCTCCTGGATCGTCAGAGTAAATTGCTTAGCTTAATAGTTCAATTGAAAATCCAGAAGATTTGCTGTCAACTGTGCTACTCTCTAGATACTGATAAATCGGTCAGAAAGGCTGCAGTAGTGCAGAAGCTCTAATTCTTCTTATAACCCACCTGCAAATTGGCCAATAACTCAGAAGTTAAAGAGAAATTTGGGAATAACAATAGCTCAACTGATTTCCAATTGTCAGACAAAATATCTAGGAAATGAGTCAAATGACAGCGACTATAGACTCAACAATAGACGTGACTGCAATGAAAGTTTCTACTCAGATGAAATTTCAAGAGATACCTTCATCCATTTCACAAATTCACAAGGAAATTTTCCAACTGTTGTTGAACAAACTGAAGCAACGCAATATCTCCAGTGTGCAATCTTTATCAAGACACAGGCAATTGGAGATGAATAAACATTTTTGCAGCCTGTAGAGCACGCAGAAGCAAACCCCAATAAAGCACCTCTCAACTCAAAACCTTGGCGTCTTAACTGTGGAAAGCGAGAATTTCAGCCATCAGAAGTCTGTGCATGAACAGAGATAATTCCCCTTCTTTTACATTGGAACATAGATCCAGCAATCCTATTCATTGGGGAAGACCAGTAACACAGAACATCACAATAACACTCAGCTAAAAATCATGTCCCTGTCGTGAAAGAACCCCACAGGCATCCTGAAATCGTCAAGACAGAATATCTATATGACTATATCTGAAACAGACATACGACACGGGATACAGCCTGAATACAATCATAATTTCCTTAACCAACTGGGTACAAAATTTGCAAGAACACTTCTGTCAGCCCTTTCACAAGACTACACCATCCATCGGCAGAAACAAGACGGAAAAGTTCCTCTATTCAAGAATAACATCCAAGACAGGATCTGTAATCTACAGTCTCAAATTCAGATTACACCAGTGAAAGTAGAACATCAAAGTGAGAAATGATGGCATGTATAGGATATCTTCACCTCCAATGACTTCTGTTCCTAACTAAGGTCCTAAGTAACCCTCTACATTGATTTCATAAACGTCCCGATGTCTTGGACACAGTTACATATCTACATTTGTTTTTGCTGACATAGACAGATTATCCACCAAAAGTCGTAGTGTCTGGCCACATGGAGAAGCTTAAAATTCACTTGAGTTATTGGATGTCATTTGGGAAGCAGCATCAGGAACACACATGTTTTTAGCACGGTCAAGGAGGGTTGTGAGTTCCCTATGAACGAATTTGCATCGCTCCTGTGACATCAATGATTCCTCGAGCAGAGCATCAGTTATAGAACGTAATGCATGGTAATTCTCCTCTCTGACAGTAGGGGTACTTTCATCGCCCAGAGAAACTAAGGAACTCTCCCGTCTCCATCGGAATGGAAAATATTTGTCTGGAACATGGAAATAGTTCTTTGTGACTAACAAACGAAGAGCATGCCTGCACAATATCCCTGAATGTTCAAATCCCTTACATGAGCAATGAACTTGGTCCTCCTCTGAAATCCATATTACGAGACACTCTCCTTCAATTTTGTTATAGTGGCGCAAAATATATGACTCCTTGGCCATTTCTGTAATTCCATATTGAGTTGATAGAACAAGTTCATGTTGAAATACATCAAAAGCGTATGGTGTAAGAAGGCTTCTCGCATGTTCTTCAATAGGCATGCTCGTCTTCAGATGAGTGAACCGTAATTCCTCAGTGATTTTGTATCCACAACTTGCAGCATGACCAACCTGAAATAACACAATGTAGGCTCACTCATACACAGAAAAACTACATTGGTTAATACGAGACAAATTCAGGATGTGGAAAACAAGAAGGTACCTGCTTAAAGAAGCCCTGCAAACATGTTTGTTCGTTCAAGATACCATAGAGATGTGTATCTAAAGATCGCATATATTCAGTTGTCACAATTCGAGCAACAAAGCAGTCTCTGATGTATGCAAAAGCCCAGGACTCTCGAAATGAAATAAGAAGAGGAATGTGTTTATCTAACCCCAGTTCAAACCTAGCAACCAGATGAGTCCAGTGAGTTTCAAAATCTTCTATGCTCTCCAGATAGCACAAGATTTCAAACTCAGATTTAAAGTCCGAAAATTGATGTCCTAGAGGCAAAGAGAACCAACTGCTTAGCTTGGGCATAAGATAACATAACGACACGACATGTCTAGAATTTGGCAATTCATTTGCTATGGCGTCCTTCAGTGCTACATTCAGATCAGTGACTATAGTTTGTGGATGTCTTCCTCTCATAAACCGTACAAATGTCTGCTTGAAGTTACAGTACATTAGAAAATGCCATAACAGAAGCTGGAAGGTAAACAAGAAGAGTTATAGGCACGAACCTGTAGGGCCCATGCAATGGAATGGGAGCTTTCTTCCTGAAGCAAAACAAAGCCAAAGAAAGTTGGCTTGCCATGGCTATCTATACCAGAAAATACACCAAGTAGCAAGCCATATGTGATGGATTGATAGGTCATATCAAACTGAACAGCATCACCAAAAAGGTCGAAGGCGCGAACTGAGTCGCCATTAGACCATGCAATATTTTCAACATTGCCTTTAGCATCTGCAGTAAATTCAAAGGAAAAATCAACGTCCTTTGCCACAGCCTTGCAAGCCTCAAGCAACTCCACCGTATCAGCTACCTTCTTTTCCGTGAGGTGGATGTCATTTTCTTGGACAGTTTTCTTGCATGAGTGGACAAAGTTCCTGATGTCTTTCTCTATAAAAGGCAATTGCCCAGGTTGGACACCCTTTTCCAACTCTAGGACCTCGATTATCTTATTAACAGGAAACCCAGCTCTGGAAAGTAAGAGAATCCGCTCTTGATCACTTTCTTGCATTTTCCGGTATGCAGGAAGCAGACGAACTCTATCATCTTCCAGTAACTCATGATTATGAACATTACTGAACTGAGAAACATACCACTGAGTTGTAGCATTCACAATTTCTTTAGTCAAATACAATTTTGCGTCACAACCACAACGTACTGATTTACGTTCTCTAGGATGCTCTACATTAGCTTTTTTCCTTGGCTGGTTGAATCCAGAGCGGTAACAAACAAAATCCCTTCTGTAAACTCCAAGGTTCTGGCTTTCAGTTGATCGTGCTTTCCTAATGGAAAACCCGTTCTTACGAGCAAAAGCACTGTAAAACTCGAAAGCCTCGTCATCACTTTTGAAAACCTGACCAACATATGGCGTAAAAATCGGATCTGAAGATGCTAGTGCTGAAGTTCCATTTTCTGTTGATTGAGAAGCTTGGCCTTCTTCGTTACCTTCATATTTGATAAAACACTTCCACTCTCCACAGGGGCACTGCACTCGCTGTATCCAAACAGGGTTTGTCGGTTTCATTGCCATGCTATGGTAGCATGTAAAACATATTAAAAGATCAAATTTTGACAGCTACAGGTTGAGTTGTGGACATGCTCACAAATTTTGTAGTCCTGACAATACAGTAGTCTCAACTCACTTATGGCTTTTGGGAAGAATAAAGAGGGCATTCTCTTAATACATCTTACGCCAAACATATACATACATTACATCCACGCTTTCTCTCATTATCCAAGCAGGTTCATCACCTTTAGCCCCATAGGAAGTTGACCTTATCACTTTTCCTGTACAAAGGATCCATAAAATTAAACTAAATTAAATAACCATAACCTCAGAGATGTTTCAATATAGAGAAACAATTTAGGAACTTTATACAGCAATGAGAAAACTTCTCGCATAAGTGACAAAACAACATAGCATGGAAAGTTTACTACATCAAATGGTTAGAATGGAATCTAAACCCCCCCCCCCCTTTTCCCTTGATCCCGAAAAAGATCGAGAGATACCATTTTAAAGACTATAACCATGTAACCAAAACATTTCACATAACCAACTTCTTTTGCCAGCATGAGATATGATTTGTACACCCAGGAAAAAATGGGGCTTAGGAATCGCTGATTGTCAAGCTTGGAACACTACCACGATGTTTCAACATCTTTGGAATGTTGCGAGGAGGAGGGATACTGAGGGTAAATTGGATTAATGCCACTTATCGCAATAGTAGTAATTGGTGGACTTTGTACTTACAAGTACAGGTGGGCATGGAAGCAAATCTGCAGAGATAGAGAGATGCTAGATGATGGATTTCAGGAAGAGAATGGATTCTTCAGGCAGATGGTAACTTCACAGTTAAATCGGACTATGGTTGGTCAATATCTATTTGTAAAGTCACTGCCTAAGTAGGTATGGTATTCCCAAACATTGGTTTATCATGTGGTTAGCTATGCACAGGTTAAATCCTACAAGAGATAGCAGCAATTTGGTCTAACCAAAAACATAACTTGTATGTTTTGCAACATAGAGGATGAAAGCATGGATCACCAATTCACTAAGCTGATCTGGACATCTGGTTTAAGAAAGCCAGTTGGACAAGCATCACATAATAGCATATGGCTCTGAACGACTGGGAAACATTGGTAAATGGATCAGTGGTTAAAGATTACTGAATTTATACAAATGTAATGTATAGTTCTTATTGTTTTTTTTTTTTTGAAATAAATATAGTTCTTATTGTTAGTGTATCAAATTAGACGACTTAGAAATGATGTTGTCCGGAACGGCAGAACGCTAAGATTGATGACACTGACAAGTAATAATCAAGATCTAACAAATACAATTCTTGGCTAGCCTAGGCACTGATGTAATGCTAGAGAGATAGAGCGGTTTGAAAACTTAGCCAAGGTTTTGAGATGGAAACAGGGTCTTTCTGCTTCAGACGCCTATTGTATATCTTTGTGCTAGCTTGTATGAGCTAACATTTGGTTTAACAAATGAAATAAATTCAAATTTCAGCAAAAAAAGAAAAAAGAAAAAGAAAAGGAAAGAAAGAAAGAAAATAATAAAGAAAAGGGCCAAACTCTAAAGAGACTCTGACAAAGAAAACAGTCTAGAATATAACAAATCGGAACTCGGACCAAAATCCCCATCATGAGGATTCTCGTAAATTGAAAATTTCAAGAACTCTTTACATCCTCTACAAGAAATCTTTACATATTGAAGCAACTTGTAAGAATGACATAGTTTAAAATAAAAATAAAAATGAGAGAGCATGAGCCCCCTGCCTGAAATTCCTTCCCTTGATGAGATATAAATTATAATCCCTTCCTCCTTTCGATTAGCAATCTACGTAACTATCCAAGCTCACAAGATGATGTTTGCTATTAGATATGCCCAACCAAAAAGATACTGTTTTGCATGTATGCACAGTATGCTACACCATGAGGATGCCTAAAAGGGGAGGTATAATTAATGAGATACTCAGCACTCTTCACAGGTATACCTAGGCCTTCCAAATTAGAGAAGCCCTTCTTGCACAATCCACCCTCCTGGAATTTCTTAGGGTAGGAAAGAAGAGTTTCTAGGTAACACACTTCTCAAGGGAAGATCTAAAATTCTAAAAGCTAATCCACTGACAATCAACTTTCCTTGTTGTTTCTAAGTCTCAAACCAACTACAGTCATCTAAATAATGGTAAGAGCATTCTTAAAAGTTACGAACGGCGAAGAAAGAAGGCATTGTATTCTGAAAACGGCAAGTGAATCCAATCCTTGCCCAGCCTAAGACCCTTTAACCTTCCATCTCTTTTGAAAAGAGAAGGTAACCCAATTGGATAAACTACAAAGAACAAAAAGGAACGCTTATCTGAATCCCAAAGTAGATGCAACCCACCAATACCATTCATCAAGTAAGACGGAGAAGCAAGCAAGACGTGACCTTCAAATCCATTTCTTTATATAGAACCCCACAACCCTTATAACATTCATTACCACCAAGTATACAAATAAAGAAAATCCAGCTCACATGTTCTAAGCGTGCTCTAAACCAATTCGACAAGTCACTAATACCCCTCCTAAGTCCTAACATTTCAGCTAACATTATCCATCTCTTTTTTGGCTGCACCTAAGGCATCCAAAGTTTGTACCACCCTCAGAAAGAAGCCCAACAGAAATTCTAGGAATAATTGGCACCTTGCCTAGTGGAAAACACATTAGTCATAACTAAAATCCATTAAAACAAAAACAAGAAGAACCTAGTAGAACGAAAGTAGAGTCTCGTCAATGTTCCTATAGAACAGAATAGCGAAAGTCTCTCATTATCACCGCCTCACCGGTCACAAACAGCATCTCTCTTTGCCACAATACAAGTGGGAACTTTCTAAAGGTTCAAGGGAAGGGGGACACCATTACACTCACAACGGTATATATCCAGGAGCATTTCCGAAATGGCAAATGCCATCATATACAAGCCGGTAAATGAGTCGATATCATTACAGCTTCAGATTCATAGGTTTCTTGGATGGCAGTAATCAGTAAAGCATCCAAAAAATAAATCGAGACGACTACAAAGCCTACAACCCTTGAGCAGCATTAAACACTAGATCAATTCTATTAACATAATTCGCTGAAGATGGTAATCATGTACAAGGATTAACCCCTTTCCAGCAAACCCAGAAAATTATTTGGATATGGCACAACAGCAGAATAACACAGAAAAATCACACAGCAAGATAAACTCAAAGTCTCATACTATATGATATCATATATTGATACAAAGACAATTCAGATTTTTGATTAAATTTTATCAAAGCAATCAAAACAATAATTAAACCAAAAAAAAAAAAGAATGGGTTTCTTAATATAAACAATGTGTAGAGTACATTAGTTCAAAAGGGAAAGAAATGTATGAAGATGAATAATTCGACATGGGCTTTGGCAAAAAATGGTAAAACTTGGATGAATTGGAGAGCAAATTCGGCATACCTGAGGAACTTTCTGTAATAATTTGTCCGTCAAAGTGGTTAAAAACTTAAAATTGGTCTGTGCCTCTTCTAGACTTCTAGTCTTCTGAAACAAAGATACAACTCGTCAATGAACTAGTTCACGGCTACACCAAAATAGACGAAACGGACTATTTGGTCCGGTCTTTGTCATTTTGGTTTGAAATACGAATATACGATAGCAAACCCATAAATAGAGGAGTAGATATCGTCTTAAGATATAACTTTATATATTAGGAAAGGCGTGTGTTGATCACTTGAGTATACATCCTCCTTAGTTTTGAAAGCGAGGAATAATGAGACGGTTGCTATCGAAATACATTGCAACTAGCGGGGGAGGGGTTAAGAGTTTTAAGTGTTATTATTATACGCAACTTGAACCACTCCATTCCTGAACATTTGGTCAGGTCTTCGATCCAACCAAATTGGATTTCGGTATTAAATCTAACCTAATATTATTTCAATGGTTTGAGCGGGGTTCAAATAGGTTTTAGTTCAATCGTTGGTCCCCTTTCGAACTTTTGATCTTCGGTTTAGTCCGGTCTTGCCCCCTAGTCACACGTGTATTCTAGCTGGTAAGAGCTTACTCGCTAGAGTCATTGAGTCTAGTACTCGTGACCCGTAGTCAAAGTTAAAATTGTTTAACAAAGTCATCCTAAAAAGTCAAAACATATTAAAAACGATAAAACAAAATAAAAAACAGAGAAAGTCGTATTTTGTGTTTCCTTTCCTAGGGATCTGCTCCAATAGCGTTACACCTGCAAACTCCGAAACAATCGACAAAATCAAATAACCCTGCTTCTCCAATCCTCAACAAACACAACATTCATCATCAACAATGGCAACCATACAATGATACAAACATTTTGCCATCAATTTTCATCTTCAGAAAAACGCAACACAATCTTCACGCAACAACATCTCCTTCATGTCGTAACATCATCTCATACGTAACCCTTAAAACGCCTGCCAATAAACTCAACAAACTAAGAGTATCTTTCAACATACGCAAATGCGGCTGGTTTTCACCAAAATCCAGGGCCTCCGTTGCTACATCAGCGGCCGTGGCAGATGGCAGTTATACGGGTTCCTCCGGTTTTTTTACGATGTCGTCGGGGTCGTTTGGCTCGTCACCCACTGTCACGTTGGAAAAGCCTAAACCCCAGTTGAACTAAAATTCCAGCAAGTCTTCCCTTGAGGTGTATGCCTATTCGTGAAATTTGAGCTCTCGACTAACCAAATTCTCCTAAACAATTTTCGTCTTTTCGATAATGATTTCTATGTCTTTACGTAACAATTGGTATGAGTATAATAATTAATGTCGATCTTGCATGAGACGACTCAAAAGTTATATCCTTATCATCTCGTATGTGTACAAAAGTTGTTGAAAGCTTGAAATGTGACCAAGTGAAATTATCATCGCGTATCAGGATTTCGGATGATGGAAGGCCAATGTCAACCAGCTAGGACAGTGAGTATTATAAAGTTGTCATTGTATACAATAATTGAAGTTGTCATTGTATTTCAGTCTAACAATTGTCCATGGGAATAAGACTAATTGCAAGTTTGGCCGTGATGCATATTACTATCGAACTTGTTACTATCGAACATGAGAGATGCGAGGCTAATATTTGAGTGATATATTTTTATCACATCCTGAATTTATTAGGTTAACTTACAATATTAATCACCTGACTTTGAATGTGCTGTAATAGGATTACTGATTTACTGCAGACCATGCTTTCCTGCACAAGCTCTTGTTTGAGCAGTTTGTCACAATTGCTTGCTCTTTGCGTTCATAATTTAAACAACGAGGAGAGAAGTGTATGTTCACTCTGGTATTCTAAAGGTTAACTCCTATACGGAAAACGAGAACTTTCACATTGTTCTTTTAAGTTCTTTGCTTTGAAATCATAAGGAACTCAAAATTCAAATATAATATTTTTTTGAGACCAAATGAAGTCGGAATGGGATTTAGACTTAATAAATGTTCTAACAGCATCTGTGTGCAATTTAGTAGTAGTTTGGGCTCGTTTGGAAACATCCCGTGGTCTAACCAGCAAAAGACATTATACAAGCTCCCAAACAACATGTCTGAAACGAGTTACCGTCATAGACAATTTGATGTACATCAAAGGATTCAGTCATTTGTCTCCAAAGCTTTACAGTTTAATTTAGTGGGTTTCACATTTGGCGTTGTTCAAGCTGCATTGTCAAATCGTTCTGCCGGAAACATGGAAGGAAGGTCAGTTTGGGTACTTGTTGATTTTTACCTAATATAACATACTCCATCTTGAATGCACCTTTATATCTTCAATTTGAATGAGCAGGTTGTTTGTGCAAATACCACCTGCAAATACAAATGCACTTGGTTATTTGAGCTTTCCTTGGCCTGATCCAAGTTTTGTACTGAGGTATACCTTTGAACAGAGAAGGCTAGGAATTGCAGTCGAAAAATCATCGTACAAATAGACAAGATGACAACTTCTTAATTACTAGAGGCTAAACTAACTCTACGATGAAATTGGTAACTCCATCGCGACTCTACAATGAAAACCCGAGATAATCTCTCTTTTCCTAGGAGCAAATTGCATAAATAAACATAAAATGCTTGTTTAAAAATAAAAATACTTCATGAAAATGGTAACGGAGTGATGGTTTGGGTGAAAATATGATTGGAGAACTCACCAACTAAATATCTCGGGCAGAAGACAAATAATCCAAAATATCTGTGACTGAATAGGCTACGAAAGCTCCGCTACAAGTAACAAACATTTTCATTATAATTCACTACATCAATGAATATAATTTACCTTGAAAATGCTTTTTTTTTTTGGCAAATACTTACCTAGATGCTAATTTTGCGAGATCCAAAAACATATCCAGTAATTATATGTACACGCTTGGGAATAATTTTCGAAAGGGAATTTCATATGTAGCATCATCGACGAGCTGTGCATGCACAAAAAAGAACATTATAAAAAGAAAATAATTCAAAATCCTTAAAATTCATAGATAGAAAAATAAACATATCGTTTAACATATGCATAAGTCAACTATTATCTTTATTTTAGGAGACTATCTCAAGTTTAGTTGTATACTAGTATATGTTTTTGTTTAGACCAATTTTCTAAGGAAGTGCTATTAGTGGCTCAATCGGGCTAGTTAGTTGCTTGTTTATTTGATTTATAGTTAAAGATAAATATATTTAAATCACTACGTCAAAATTGGGCTTCGAGAACCAGGATAAGAGAACGGAAATTTTTAAAACCGATCTCTTATTGTATACGAAAACGGTTCCACTAAAAACCGTTCTTAAAAGTTTTTACAAATTAAAAAAAATTAAAAAAGTAGACTTTAGAGAACGGTTCCTCACAAAACCGTTCTCTTATGTGTGGTTAAACAAAGAACCAAATAAAAGAGAACGGTTTCCTATAAAACCGTTCTTATAGATCTACTTAAGAAAACGGTTCCCTATAAAAACCGTCCTTATAAACTAAAAAAATAATTAAAAAAAAAAATTACAACTGCCCATTCTATTCATTTCCGCCAGTTAATGTTACTTTTTCTTTTCTCATTCTCTCTCCTCTTCATTCTTCTCTCATAATTATTCTCTCTCTCTCTCACGCCTCCTACAACTCTTTCTCTGATCTTCTCTCTATTTCTCTTGAATTATTTTTCACTCTTAATTACATCATTCTTTCCTCTCTATTCTTGCTCAACAACATCATCACGTTCTCCTCGTCGGCGACCACTTCTGCCGCTTTCGTCCACTCTTTTTGCCGCTTCCGGGGACCGATTTTTGGCCACAACACCACCGTCTCCGTTTTTGTAAGAAAATGATTTTTTCTTATAAGTTTCTTACAACATTGTGTTTTTTAATTTTATAGTTGGATAAGTGTTTCATTTGGCGTGAGTAATTATTTTTTAGGGTTTATGGGATTGGGGTAATTTAATTTGTGGGTTTCAGATCTACTTTTTTTTTTCTTTTTTTTTAATCTAATTTCAGATTTTATTTTTCAGATCTACTCTCTTTATCCTAAAAAAAATGTCAAATTCAATTGTTCTGTTTGGGATTCACTTGAGCCGTGCTTGAGGTAGGTTGTTTTATTTAGTTTTTTTTTTTCAATTCTGAGTCGATTTATTTCATTGCATCAATTAGTTTTTTTTTCAATCGTATTCTTATGTTTTATTCTAATGGTTTGATTTGTGTTTTTTTTTATGTGGTTAGAATGCAAAGAGGTCGATGAAGGAAACCCTAAATCTGAAGTTTGGAAAAGATGAACACGGCCATGGCGAAGAGATTTCCGAGAAATTAAAATAGTGTTAGGTTTATATGTATGGTTAGTGTCTTTGTGCATATTTTGTAAATTTTGTTGTGTAGTTTTCCTGTGATTCTATATGAACAAGATTTTGATGGGAATTGTATGCCCATTTTTTTTATGAACAAGATTGCCAAGTTCTCGTTGTTGACCTTGTTGTTGTTGTTGTTATTCTGGATTTCTGGGTTCTCTAGGTTCGGAATCGTGGGTTTGGGTTGGGAAAACATTAAATTAAAAAAAAAAAAAAATTTAAAAAATATGGGTACATACGAGAACGGTTTTGATCAAAACCGTTCTTAAAGGGTTCCACTTTCAGTACGGTTTTTTAGAAAACCGTTCTTAAAGAGGTATTAGAACGGTTTTTAGTATAACGGTTCTTAAAGGCTATAAGAACGGTTCCAACCGTTCTCTTACCCTTTAAGTGCGGCGTCCTAGAGAACGGTTGTATAACCGTTCTCCTTAGCTTAAATGGAACCGTTCTTAAAGGCCAAATCTGACGTAGTGAATGGAGAAATCTTTGATTCTTTTAAAGGAAAAATAGGGGTGAGGCAGGGAGACCCTTTGTCACATTTGCTCTTTACTCTCATGAGTACTTAACAAGGGTATTGAATGAGGTGGCCAGGAGAGACAAGTTCAGATATCATCCACTATGCAAAGAGTTCAAATTAAATCACCTATGCTTTGCAAATTATCTCGTGATGTTCTACAAAGGCACGCCAGTTTCTATAATGTTAATGCTTAGGGGCTTTAACTCATTTCTAAATCTTCAGGATCGACTATGAATACATCAAAATCTAAAATTTCTTCGCTGGAATGAAGCCAAGAATTGAGAAAGAAATAGTACATATGACTGGATTTAGGAGAGGAAAACTACCTTCCAGATATTTAGGCATTTCTCTAGTGTCATGGAGAATTTCTGTGATGGATTGCAGGATTGTAGTGAGTTTCGGAAGAAGTTGTGCAAGATAAAGATACAATGGCTTCCATTGCCAGGAGTTTTCAATGGCGCAAGTGGCTGAACTCTGAGCAGAACTATACTCTTAAAGAAGGATACATGGCCAGGTTCTCTCATGGACTAAACAAATGTGGAACATGTATACAATCCCAAAACATTCTTTCATATGCAGGTTGGCTGGGTTACGTTACAGAGATTGCAAATGAAAGTGAAGCTGCACAGATTGGGGATAATTCAAGATGACGACACATGTTTCATTTGCCAGATGAAGCAGGAGAACCACAAGCACATGTTTTTCGAATGTCAATTCAGTAACAAATACTTATAGGAGATGGCAAGAAAGCTTAATACAATATCCCAATGACTGGAACATTGGAATGGTGCTGTAAAGTAAGGAATACGTCGAACCTTAGCAAACAACTCATGCGTCATGGCCATGTACCTATGCATTGAAATATTTTATATGGAGAGAGAGGAGTATGTGTTTACTCTGCCATACAAAACGGTGGATGAAGTTTTTGTAAACATCAGGAGTGGAGTTAGGCGAAATTCTAAGAAAGTAGGACCGAGTGACGTTAATTGGTTAGTAGAGGCTAATCTAATGTAATTTTGTGGCCTTGTAAACAGCATATTTTTTGTGATTCTTGATCCCTATATATAACTTACCTTTTCCCAAAAAGAAATAGTGCTTTCAGTCAAATAAAAGTTGTTTCTTTCGTAAATTTTTCTACCCAAAATTAGACAATATATATAAGTAAAGAGGTATTCTAATTCGCGTGATTTGACACGGCACAGAAAAATCTAACAATGTCGCCGTTGGAGTTATAAGTATGAAAGTTATACACCTCTCTCATCATGAGGCCATCACTGAGCTGATGGAACCATTTTGCACCACGTAAGAAGCAGGCATCCATCATCCTATTAATATACTTCTTAATATGACGAACAAGGATTGTACCATTTTGGAGTAGTTTCCGCAACTTCTTCATAAAACTTGTACGTTGGGTGGAAGACCAAAAGTAAGGATGATCTAGAAGCCACAAGATAGAGACAATATCGTTCCTGTGTCATTTAAAAGAACAAATAACAAATTTAAACAACAAAAAAGTTCATAGTGGAGTTAGATTACTTATATTGTAGCGTTAAACTGGTTTTTTCATATTGAGAGAGCTAAGTTATACACAGTAAGTTGGCTGATTTCATTCTAGAGTTAAGTTGTTTGCATGATGGAGTTAATTATATGCATTCTTGTGTTAGGTTATTTCGATTGTGGAGTTAGACAGTTCACTATTAAGACAGATTATAAGACATTTCGAGCTACGTTACTTGCATTGTGAAGTACGATACTTTTCATAGAAAACATTGAAAGAGTATGTCCTTCGATCAAGTTGTCAAATAGTTTGGTAATTAATTACGGAGTGAATTAATTCAATTACGTTTAGGTAATCATAATGTTTAGGCTAAAAACCTCTTATGATTTGTTGATCATTGATCAGCTGCTAAATGTAATTGGACCTAGTGGGTCACACACACTAAGTGTGGATCAGGTTAATCAGTCTTTCTATATTTATGAAAATACTATGAAATAGTATTTTGCATATATGGACTTTCCTAATTAGATTAGAGAAAGTATCTTAGAGGTTTCCTAATTATGTACGGAGTTTAGAAAATATATGAGTACGAGTATATATATTTACCTTGTGCAAAACTCTTGAACATACGATTATCTCAGAGATAATTAATGAATTGGAGAGAAACCACCTAAAGTGAGCCCTACGAGGGTCGATGTAGACTGATGAGCATGGAAGAATAGTCCGTTCCATTGTGGTAGCCGACAAACTCCTAAGAATCTGATCCAGCTGTGTGGATACTGGTAGAGGGGCAACACTAGAGGTCCTGATCTCCTGATTAATTAGAACTTATATGGGAATTCACGCTACAAGACGTATGTCAATATATGCAGATTCATGTTAATACATGTGAGAGATCTTGGACTGTTTTGATGGTTTTTCCGCAATTAGATTTATCAAAACCTAACAGTGGTATCAGAGCGATCTCATATCGTATTAATTTGATCTGAAATTGATGTGCGTTTTGAGTTACGATTTGATTGTGCTTAAATTGCAAAATGAAATTAGATTTGGTTAATTTATAAAACTTCGTTGTTATTAGATAATTACTTCCTTTTGCCCCAAAATTAATATCATTGAATTTGACGCATGTTAAAGTTTGTTGTCCATTGGATGATCAATTAGAGAGGTTTACCTAATTGGATTAGATCAATACGTGCCTAACTTTTCTCCAACTTTTAGCAATTGAGATTGGATCCTACGTAAATTATTCACCATTACCTAAATAAAGTATTAGATGTTTTTATTAAGGAAATTAAATAAAGCAAACTTAAAAAAAGGTCCGCACCAAGGATCAAAAGTGCTAGGCACGAGAACATCATAGTAGTCCAGAAATTGGTCCGTGTTGATGGATCGGCCTGACGCCGGATAGACACAGCGACAATAGCCATGGTGGCTGGGCTTCAACAAGATGTCGATGGTCGACGTACACAATACGACGAGCCATATGGCCCTCCCGATCAGCAACCAGATGTACGAAACCCCGCGGAGTGACCGACCGACCAGGACGAGTTGCTAGGCCACGTCGTCATAAGCTTCGCGCGACAAAAACGGAGGCCGGAGAACTGGATTTTCGCACGACATGAATGGCAGCCAAGATGCGTCGGAGCTAGGCTTCGAGCAACTCAAGTGCCAGCGGTGTAGGCGTTGACGATGGGTACGAGCTGGGTTCGTACTGATGGGCTGGGCTCGTCAAGAGAACACGAGTCTGACTCGTGGTTCAAGCCTCGGTGTATAAATTTGAGAACGGACGCCAGGCTTGTGCGGGTCTGAATCACCAAGGCGCGGTGAGGTGAAGGTTTGGTTTTAATAGAGCAGCTAGGCTGCGAGGTGATCGAAAGTTGGGTGATGATGGCGACTTGGTGGACTCAAGACGTATTCGGTTAGACTGAAACGTTAGCAAGCGCCGAGAGGTTTTCTGTCAGCGAGCTAGTGCGTGTGATTATTGAAATAGAGCTGGGCTCGGGTTCACTACTGATTAGTGTGTAGTTGATGGTCAGTACTCACAATTTATTATGATCATGCATGTGTAATTTAATAGGCATGTCATCGTAGGTTGCGATTAGCTTGTAAAACTCAATTACTATTTTGACTTTGATTTTGTTATTTAATTGATATAGCTGGTAGGCACCAATATCTTCCTCACTAATGTATTGGTTAGACATAGTGCTTAATTGATTTACCTTAAAGAAGGTACTGTGAGCTGGGCTCAGTCAGTCAATGATCAAGTGAGAGGGAATAGTCCCTTAACGACTATTTTGGTCTATAAATTCTATTTGGATAGTCCAAATTGATCCCATAAATGGAGGCATAGATTTAAAAGAGACATTAGATGGGCTCAAATTGCAATTTACATTGAGTAATTTGGAATTACTTGATACCGACACAATAAATCGATAATTAAAATTTTGTTAATTAATTTATTAATTTAGATTTGTTTAACTAATTAGCGTGCGTGATTATATGTTATGTGTTTAACATGTTTTGAATGCGTGACATGAGTTTTAATATCGATATATTAGAACTGGGTCATTCATTTTAAAAGTGAATGAATGAATGTATGAATGGTTTATGTATGAGGTGACTTGTATGACCCAAAATAGGATAGTAAATACAGTTTGCGTACTGTTTTGTATTCTTGTAATCTAAATACGATCTGCGAATCGTGAAACATTTTTGTAATTATTTAATTTTGTTTTCACGGTCTGTGAAGTTAATCAAATGTAATTACAATTGAAGTGGAGACTGATAATTGCAAGTCCAATCATAGTCGGTGGTGCATAAAATGACGTGGATGGGATCCAATAGTCTCCATAAGGTGTCTTGAAAATTAGATCTTTAGGATTAGGGGCCATACTAGGATCACATTTAATTTTCGCATTTTAATTTGGTATTTTATTGCGTTTTACGATTTATGCATGTCGCCTATATCTCGTAAGAGTTCACTAGAGTTTAGGTTAAACATATAATAAATCGAAGTATCTACTAATATTGAGTTTATTGCCTTTCCAACAAGTAACACCTCTGAAACCCTCGATCACCAGTGATAGGTTTTGCCAAAGTAAGGTATCACTTATAATCTTGGGATAAGTACGGGTGGGTGTATGAAGAGATTCACACGTTAAGTTGGCTAACTCAACAATATCAGTAAGGAGTCCTTAGATGTTGAGGCAAACGAGTAAGTTTAACATTGGATGTGACTTACAAACCAGGAGTTATATTGGATATAATTAGTAATGGAATTACTTACCTAAATTAATTGGTTTAAGTGTCAAGCAAAAGCTTGCTTAATCCAAATAATTTGGGATCTTGGGGTCATTTTATTCTTGTAGAGTATTGGATATGGAATAAAGTGTTAAAATAACTTAAAATGTTTCAATTATTGTTATTTATTTGGTAAATGTTAGATACTTTGCTATACAACAACAACAAACTTATTTAAATTTTGCGTACAAATCATTTGGAATGATTGTGGACGACAATAGTTTAATTCGATTGGTATCGAAACTTGAGAATAGTTTTTCAAGTGGAAGGAGAAACGTTATATCTTGGAGATAGTAATTTTGTTTTCTTTTTAGGATTGGCTACGACTATTGAGAAGATTACCAAAATGATATGAAGTAGATGTCTATGTGTCTAGTGTAAGCACTTATTATTAGATAATTTAGGCTGATAACGTTATACAACAAACTCAAGAACAAGGTTCAAGTGAGTGCGAGGATAGAATTATGACACATTAGAAAGTTTTGATCATTGGATCGAAAGTGGAAAATAATTTTGTTTCAAGTGCTCAAAATGATGGTCATTTTGAAAACATATAACAAATTGAAGTTTTTCCTAATGTTGGCTAAGGTTTAGTCAAAGACATCGTTCTCTAGGAAGATAAGATCAGAAGAATGGAAACATTTTTATTAAAGATTATTTATGTCATTAATCTTAGCATAAAATCTCTACACCAAATGTATTAGATACTTGTTGAAGTAGATATTTGTTTAAGTGGTAGGTTAGACATGCCTACGTGTTAAGCATACAACGATAGTTGTTTTAATCGCGATTTAGCTCTATATTAGTTGTGAGAATTCGTTGTTTTGGAAACATTCTATTACATAAATATATAATTGGGTAGTATTTGATTCAAATCCAACTTGTGAATAACGTTGTTTTATCATGTAAATAGTAATTGCATCGAATTAAGATTCATTCTTGAGTCGTTAGACATGGAGTCGTACGACATATGCAAATCTGTTTAGTGACAAAATGCGAAATCACATTTTAGAAATGGTGATAGCTAATGAATTATTGGGAGTACACTTTGTGTAATCCAATAAATTCAATCACAAGAGATGGATTTAGTTATTTCATTGCATTAACGAATGCGAAATAAATATGGTTATATTTATGGTGAAATCAAAGTCTAAGACTTTTGGAGAGTTTAGAGAATTTCAAAATGAAATATAGAATCTACTTGACACTTGATATTAGGCACTCAATTAGATTGAGATGATGAATATCTAGATCAATAAATTAAAGACTATCGTGAATAATTGTGGGAAAGTTCCACATTAATTCCCCCTAGAACACCAAGATATGTGTGTCTGAGTGAGTAATTAAAATCCTACTAGGTATGATTTGATCCATGATAAGTCAAACCAAATCTTCAGTTATCATTTTTGGAATTTACTTTATAGATTGTGTATCACTAAACAGTATTTTGTCAATAGTAGTTTAAAAGACTCCATATAGATACGGAAAGGAATAGTTTCTAGATTGTCTTACTTATTTAAAATCTGAATTTGCTAAGTCATTTGTAACAAGGTTTGTCAAATAAGCTTGCCTTATAATCAGATTAGTGTTTCTTTGAAAGAAACAGGGTGATTTATTCTCCAACATTTGAGAACATAACATTTGTTGCTCGAAATGGTGTGTCCAGCATATGAAGCTCCAAAGCCGGATGAAAATGTCTGAAATTGCCATGTTTTCTTAGTAATATGCATCACTAATGGTCTCATTTCAAGGAAAATATTTGTGAATCTTTTGGGTCAGAATGTTGGCATTAAAAGATGAAAGCTCTTACCCCATCCTCCCTCATCAATGGTCATGTGAAATAATCATCAATTTGAGGTGTAATCATCAGGAATATTTGAATGCCAACACAAATTAAGCTATCGTGTTGGTAAATGGAAAGGTCGTTCTAGCACATACATGGTATTTGGAGAAAAAAATAATCTTAACCCGATGGTGGAAAGGTGACTCGTAGTACAAGTAGATTTCCACCAATTTCCGATGGTAGGATGAAGTGGAAAGAACCCTAGGCTTGAGGGAACTAGCACATATGGCAAGTAGGGTGAAGGCACATACCTAAAAAAGATGGGCAAGAGACAAGTGAAAGATAGGCAGTATCTAACTAATATGCTGATAATTTCATCATAGATGGATCATTGCTCTATACATACATATGTAGATATGTTTTACTTACAAAAATGGCAAAAATCAACAGCTATCAAAATATAGTTTAACTTTTGCATGGCTATTCACTGGTGGCGCAAGTATGAAAGGCACTACAAAAGTTAGATGATGGACTCTTTGAGTCGTCGGTTTTCAACTTCCAAATCTTATTGTTCACCTTTTGTTGAAGTAATTTTTTTTCATTTTGAAGTATTCCGGCTGCATTCCCTACACACTTACCAAACTCTATGCAACTAATTTTCTCAATTTCTCAATGGGGGTGCTTTCTCACCCACCTTAAATGCAATGAGATCCTCATTTAACCCTCTAGTGTACCGAAATTGATACAAATTTAGAAGACCATATTGCAGATAGTTTAAGTTCCTTACAAGTGCATGTTGCAATATTCTATTTGTACCAATTTCTTTTCTGTATATAAGCGCATTCCCAAAAAAAAAAAAGTGAAAAAAAAAGAAAAAAAACTAGACCTGTTTTGAAGTGAGCAACCAACATATTTTGTTTGAAAACCCATTTATATTTATAGTCATGCTTAATGAGTTAATGGTACTCTAACTTCTATCATAATAGTAATACTATAGAACTGAAGTTTTAAATAAGCTTCATCTGAAACCTTCTTTGATGCTATAGGGTGATTACACTTCCAAAACTCATCTAATTGCACATATTCTTTTGAGTGCTGCTCTCTTGTTCTACCTAAATATCGGTGCATGTTCATCTTAACATATAAGAGTATTTGGCCAAGTCCAACAACTCCAGAAATATTTCTCAGAAACGGTTTTTGAGAAGTAGTATCTGGAGGAGGAGCTCCAAATCGGAGCCTACTTCTCATGAACAAACTCACATTAGAAGTGCTTACCAGGACCGGGAGATAGTATACGAGCTTGGCGAAATAGACCCTAAAAAAATCAAAAAGCAGTGTCTTGTTACACATGATTTGCGGTGTGTGCGAAATGGTTTGGGTTCGCGATTCGCTACCCCCTAGATAATCTAATTCGCACGGTGAATCGTGGTTCGTTAATGGATGGACATAATACATACTTAAATCTAAAGCAACCAAAAATCTCGTCCATGACCTGTACGTTCGGTCTTTCACACCTCACAAAAGAACCGACTACTACCTCCGTCCCAGTGTGATCTTCTCATTTCCTCTCTGGTCAGTTATAAAGATCTTCCCGTTTTCTTTTTTTGTCAAATTTTATTCGCCCAGCAGCAACCACTACCACTTTTCTAAATGGTCCATCAATTTCTTTTTCCTCGAATTTTTGGCCCACTAGCACCCACTACTTGTTTTTTTTTTTTTTTTGTATTCAATTACATCTCTTAATCTTTGTGTCATCCCCAAATAGTGAAAACATACTGGAGGGAATATTTAGTCAACTGTATAAAATTTATTCAATAAAAAAGAATCACATTCCAAATACAATAATCGACCCAATTCACAGCGGAAACTACCCCACTCAATTTCCCAATAAATAAAAATCTCATGTCCAACCTACCCCACCATTTCCCTGCCTTTCATTAATTCATACTATAAACACACTTGCCATCTTTCTGAGAAAAGGAACACACACTCCAAACCCCATCCTTCTAACAAATTATAAGTCCTTCATCAAAGTCGTGTTTCTCCACAACCTAAGAGTTCTTAACTCCCAACTTGTAATAGGTGTGCTTGGAGGTGGCATGGTCACGGATGCGAAGTGATAAGCAAACCGATTCGAAAACGAACCACAAAATAGTTTCGCACGAACCAGTTCGTGATTTTTTTTTTTTAATTTTGGACAAGTAAGATAAGATATCAATATATTCACAAGGAAATCAAGGGGGTGAATCCCATACACAAAAAGACACCTAAAGGGTGACGCCCATATACAAAAGATAGCTAATCAAGCTTTAGAACTATCTTGAGAATTTTATCCACAATAAAGAGAAAGAAAGTCAAGTGTCGGTGGGAGTGTAACACAAGACTCCAACTATACAACATCCTCAAAAACCTACGTTTGAAGTCATGGAGAGTCAACATAATATCATAAAAAATGCGATGATTTCTTTATTTCTAAGTACACAACCAAATCGTTGTTGGATAGATCTTCCACATTTCGGCTAGCCACCCTTTCTATATTCTACTTATTAGATTTAATTCTGAAGAGATCCGGATAAATGAATTTTTAAAAAAAGCTCCCCACACCCATTGTCATGTCAAAATAGAATAATAATTAAGCGCCATAACACCTACCTAATATCTCTCAAGCCATTTCATACTCCCAAAAAAATAACTCCTCTTTGCTCACTCTAATTTGCTCGCCTACAATGTCTTCCATGGTCTACTTTGTGATGGTTCGCTAAGGGTTGCGAGCTGGACCCGAAATCCCTGGGGCGGGGAACAAATTATGTGACATTGTGGAGAGTGCTAAAAGACGACGGTGCCATTTGTATTGTGCTCTCGTTCATTTACGATAATGAAATTTCATATATTTTATAATACAAGTTTGGTGTACACATACACTACTAGAGTTAGGCTAAGCGTATATTAAAATTAGGTTATTTGCATTGTGGAGTTAGATAATTTTCATAGTAGAGTACGCCTTCCATACACGTAAACTCTAGAGGCGATGTGCGTCTTTTTTCTGACTTTGGAAGTTCTCATAGGATTTTTGGCTCAAACATTTTGATAAAACCCATATTATTACCTTTAGGGACTTTCACAAACTATGAGCCCTGTTTTGGTTCCATGGGACATTTTGACCCAAACTCAATTCCACTCCATTTTTTCTAGCATTCAATATGTCAGAAATACCAACTATAAACATGCATAAACACTAAGCTAAGAAGTTTCCTAAATCTATTTAATGTAGTATTAACGGAGCTTAGGTTACAATTGTCTTTATAACATTTAAGTTGCTTCAAAATTTAGAAGGTGATTCGTTAGTTTAAATACCTATGCAATGAGCCACTAATGTATGCAAGATGAAAAGAAAGGGCGATTACTTTGACAGTCTGTACAGCACAATCCACTAAAATCGACATATCATGCCTTGCTTCCAATTCTTCTCTTAGAGTTGCAGCCGAGTCTTCCTGGTCCTACCGTTTGGAGACAATCTTTTCACTCTTCAAAGCAGTGCTACACAAATAAACAATATGTTGGGTAACTCACAAAGAGTAAAAAGAAATTCTGAGAAAAATCACAAACCCTGCTGAAAAATGCTAATACTGTACTAGTACAATAGCCCAATCAGCAACACTATCTGAGTTCAAACAAGTTTTTAAATGATTCTACTGTGACAAAGGCTCCTAAATGCAATAAACTGGGATCATTTCAACCTTAAACAAGTCATCGTGTTATATTTTGTAAACAATCTTGAATCTGCATGAAACTGGATTTATACTCCCATCCAAAAAGACTAAAAGATGCTAACAGTAGTCGTAGCCGAGAAGATGAGACTCGAGAGCCAAATGGAAGCTAAGAAAGCAAGTGAAAGATAAGCAAAAGGCTACTTACTCATCTTCAAACCGCTGAATTTCATCCATGGGAGAGACATGTGTCAGCTGGAGAGGTCCTCCATTTTTTCTGAAGATACCATCAGTCATAAAGTGAATCGTTCATCAGTGTTTGAAAATAAATCAGACTATCCCCTCGGGGAAACAAGAAACTAAGATAACTTATACTCACTCGCTCATTCTCTTCTTTGTTGCAGCTCCAAGCCAAAACAAACCCCAAAGAACGACCACAAAATTAGTATCATTCACAATGGCTGCATATTTTAGAAATCAAAATACATACGAGTAATGTGGTAGGAGCATGCAATCTCGTTTTATCTTCGAGTAAGTCTTGTATAAGACAGTCTCACACTAACTTATTGTGAAACCATCTTTTTATATATAACCTCTTTTACAAGATTAGTAACCAATCAACCATTATACTTCTTCTACTGATATGTAAGATTAAAGTGCCCCATATAGAATGAGTAAATGAGTTACTTTATAAAGTATGCCTAGTTCTATATTTCGTGGCCTTTTTAAATCACGCCTATTGTAGTTCAATCGTAAACTAACACCGTCACAATGAATGTTAAATTGTTCAATTTTTAACTAAATAAAATGGTTTCACAATAAATTATTGTGAGACCGTCTCATATGAGACTTTGCCTAAGAAAAATATCACCCTTCAATCACATCACATCACACTGTAGCAAAGTATGAAAAACTAACAACACCTATGAGTAGGAAGCCCCTTAGATCAGTTTCACATTAATTTAGTTTAGCCCATAACTTAGAATTCCAAAAACATATAAGGGTTGCTTGGGACGTCGGATAGTTATTAAGGAGGTGATGACACAAAAATTAAGAGATTAATGAGGCAATGATAGTGATAGGTAGAGAAGGTCGGACAGAGGTAATACCACCTCCCCCCTTGGGTAATACATTGTCCCTAAATGGGGCTACTAGTTCCCACCTTAGTTTAATAAGGAGCTAGGTACACCGAGTGGCGACGGCGGGCATGGGGCAAGGTGAAGGCCCGCAACTCATGGAAACGAAGCACCACTCATTTAGCAAACCAACTCTTATTTTCCAAAACCTTATTTTACAAAAATAATACCATGTTTGGTGTTTAAAGAAGGCCCATGTGTAAAGAGGTAGAAACTAGGGATTAAGGGACAAAGGGAAGGGTAAAAGTAAATATATAACAGAAAACAAATGGAAATTGCATAGTCGTGCGCCTCATCTGCGACTCGGATCGTTTTCTGCACACTGCAGCGCCTCAGGCCTCTAATGTGATGTCAGCTGTGCCTAGGCGCGTCTCATGCGCACACTTTTACACTAAGGTTCCCACATCACCCATTCTTCCACCCTCCCACCACTTGTTTGTTCCTCCTTAACGATTACCACAAACCAAATAAGACATTACCTATAAATCCATATACAAAAGTCTACGATAACTTATGTCTTGGTAGACGGATCTTGTCTAATAATTAACATGAGTCCTATTTGAAGAGTTTAGACACGTTAGACAAGGTATTCACATGTAATCTACATAAGTCAATTCAAATAAATTTATTCCAATTTAGTGTGATTGGACAAAATATTCACGTGTAAATAACACGGCCAAAAGACTCTCGTGTAGCACATTACTCAAAACATTAACTAGATGTGCATATACAGGAACAACCACATTGATCGTAACAATACATCAAGAAATCATCGCTTTTTTATGATATTATGTTGACACACCAAGACTAGATAAAGCCTTCAGAAATCCGCCACAATCCATTATTTACGACTTAAATGGTAAGTGGTAACCTCATCGCAATGGAATAGGATTTTACTGCTGAAATAAGTGGGCAAAGGAGGGGGGAGATGGTTCCTAACACGTATTCCCCATAACAATGTAAAGGGATCTTTATTCAATTAAGGTAATCACAATTATGTTAACACCATTACACAATCAAATGTGCTCTACAACACATTAACAGATGAAATTTCTCCAAATAAGAAGAGCGGAGAAAATGACTCCGCTATATAAAATCCACTCACTATTAATTTGGCTGGCCATTACTTATATTGCCAGCCAACTTGACAATATGAAACCCAAAAGCCTGTATCACTTGGATTTTTTACATGACGCTTTTTATGTTCTCTTTTGTTTTCAAGGTAGAAATAATATATACCTATGTGTATTCGACACATGTCCGACAAAGATAAAAAGGCAGGTAAAAGATCCAGTCACAACTGGCAGCATGGGACAAGGAAAAAAAAAAAAAAAAGGGTGAGTAATGCAAAATTGCTGGCTCATACAACATCATAAGCTAGGTCAACGATACGTGTGTAACATCATAAGCTAGGTCACCAGCTCATCATAATTCCACTGCTACACTAATGACAACACCATTTCCAAGTCAAATGAGCTAGTATATCACCATCTCTATAATCTAAATTGCGTATGGAACAAAAGCAGATCCCAAAAATCATCCAACACTAAGCACACATCGGTAGCAAAATGAATAAATTCAGCTCAAAGCAAAAATACAAATTCTCCTCACCTCCTTTGGCTTCAGACAAACGTTCCACCACATCCTCATTATCATCAACAGCCTCTTGATCAGAAGGCTCCAATGTCCCTTCATTGATGCTATCATTATATTCCTTGCCTGAATTTTCATCCTCCATCATCTGCTACACAATTGGCTCCTGCCGTTTATAATGAAGACAAACATCCATTAAAAACAAATATTAAACGTCGTTTAGGATGTAGACACATAAGGTGTTGGCAGTAAGACCCACAAAAGATGGGCAAGACCCTCCAAATAAAAGCAGTAGCTTAACTAATGTGCTGATAATTTTATCATAGGTGGAGCAATGCTCCATACACATGTAGATATGCTTCCTTATAAATGGCAAAAAAGAAGAGTTATCAAAATGCAATTTGATCTTGCATGACTATTCACCAGGAGCGCAAGTAAGAAAGGCGCTACAAAAGTTGGATGGACCCTTTGACTTGTTAGTTTACTGAAGAGTGCCAGAATACGAGGGTCACATGCTATCATTCGTTTACGAAAATAGAATTACATATGTTTTATAACACAGTTTGTTGTGAACACTACTAGAGATAGGTTAATTGCATAGTGGAATTACGATTTTTGCATCGTGGGGTTAAAAAAAATTCATAGTAGAGTGCCCCTTCCGTACACGTCACTTGAGGCTAGCGTGCGTCTTCCTTTCTGAATTTGAGAGTTATCATAGGTTTTTGGCTCTAGAATTTTGAAAACCCCCATATTATTACCTTAAGGGGCTTTCACAAAATTTGATCCGTTTTCTTCCAGGGACGTTTGGGTCAAAACAATTTCAGTCGCTTTTCATCTCAGTTCAATATGCTAGAAATAAGTGATCCAATGGTAAACATGAATGGTCTAGAAATTAGGAACTTTCCTAAATTTATTTAGTGGAGTATCAAAGGAGTTTAGGTTACATTTATGTTTATATTCATTTACATTTACGTTGCTTCTAGAGCTAGAAGGTGCCTAGTTAGTATAGATACCTATGTCATGACCCAGTAAATGTAAGCAAGATGAAAAAATTGGCAATTACCTCGACATTCTGTGCAGCATGATCCACTGGAATAGATATTTTACACCGTGCCTCCAATTCTTTTTTTTGAGGTGCAACCGAGTTTTTGTGGTCCAATCCTTTGGTGACACTCTTTTTACTCTTCGCGACAGTCCTACACAAATTAACAGTTTGTTAGGTAACTCATAAATAATTTGTGAGGTAACTCAACCAATAAAAAGAAATTACGGATTTACGGAAACAAAACATATGTTATGTATATCTTAACCTTGTAGGTGTAGTCGGGTCTTCTCCCATCTCTAATTCTCTTATGTCCAAAAGTTCTTGCAAGTTCTGATCTTTCGGCGTGCCCAAACTTAAGGCCTTCTTGTACAACTCCCATGGCTGTAACTTTAAATATTTTCATTTAGTGAACAAATCATACAAAAATTTAGAATGTTTAGATCACATTCAACAAAATTTTTTTATTACCTCAGGATAAGATATAGCAGTAGTTTGTCATTTTTAACATCTTTGAGAGCTTTATTTGCTACATTGGAGGCCACTTGAAGCAATCTAAAAGCCTCATATGATGACGTCCCATCATCAGAAAAATGCCTTTCAGCCAAATAAACAGTGTATGCTCTCTTATACCATAGGCCATAATTTTTCCGATCAGGATCCAAATCCACATCTATTCTAATTAATTGATTCCACATAGCTTTAAATGCACTATCCATATTTGTGGCCACTGTGGGCAATCTTTCTTCAGTCAGAGAACTGCAAATAAATATTTGTAGTCACTGTGGACAATCTTTCTTCAGTCGGAGAACTGCAAAAAAAAAGGGTTTTCAATAAGAGTTGATATCATTACAGCTTATGTTTCAGTTACAACAGCTTAAAAGTCAACAATAAAAGTCTGAAAATCTATACAATAATAAATAAATAGTAATAAAAAAAAGTATACATCCACATAGCTGTCTACACATTATGGTTAGGGAGGTGAACCGGTGAAGCGTAGTTACTAATAAAACTAAGAAATTACGAAAAACAAACGAGATAGAAACTGCAAATTGACGAAGACAAAGTCTTATAGTATCTTTTTTTCTTGGACCACCGCCATATTTAATATAAACGTTCAAATAGAAGTTGTAAGGGTTGATACTCATGAATTTGATCATACAAGGAGGCTTACATTGTAAAAGTTTACAATGAGGGCAAGGTATTACCGCAAACAAGAGTCGTTAGAACTTGTCACAAAACGCAACTGTTCGAGGAAATTGTTTAGGCCAGAGCCATTCAGACCAAAAACATCGAAAAACCGCACTGCAACGTCAAGAATGATTATATTCATGTGCATCTTAAACAATTATCCATCATTCAATGGACATCATGCAAATGTTTTTTTTGGAAACAATATCTTAGAACTTGGAGTGATGAGTTGCATGGCACCAAATCTCCATATCAAGCCTTCCAATGACACGAATACCTACCTCTCTCAGAGTCGATATCAAAGCTTGAAAGACATTATTTGACAATTTTAATTTTAAATTATCTCGCATCCCTGTAATGATAGGGAAAAACCAGGTAAACAGCCGAAAATAGAAACCAAAAGAATTCAAAGAAATGTTAAAAGTCGAAGAAAATATAAATCACCCCAGGTGAGCATCCGTCTTATTTTTCAAAACAATTAGTTTTGATGACTTGAGTGTGAGAAACAGTTGAACGTATTCTCTCATCTGAGTATCATGGTCCTTGCTCTCTTTATCGTCAAAAACACTATAGAGCACCTAAAATCCATAGGCTTATAGTGGCATACACAATTTCACTAAAAGAGAAGATTTGAAATGACACATATAACACATAGTTGAGAAAAAATCCATTACCATGACAAATATAAGGGAAGATTTGGATTTCTCCATCAGACTAAATTTGTAATCTCCATCACTCTTAATTTATAAATTTGGATGACAAGATTGTCGATTTAATGATTGTAAATTTGTACAACATACATATCAAACTCAATTACCTCGAATTCCAACATTTTAATTTTGAAGCCATCTAAAACGTTACATATCCTTGCAAATCCACTTCATTTTTTCTGTAAAACAATAAAATAAATAAGGAACCTTTAACACATGCATGACATCATATTAAGTCAAGCAAATTTAGTCACATTCTCAGTTATCTTGGGCATTCAAACATATTGGCCACCGGCCTACTTCTTCCTCGAGTTGTGCTCAAAATACCTAACAGGCTTCGCAAGGAATATATGGGGTATAGAGGAAAAGTATGGCTAAGTCACATTTATTGGCTGTTGCACAAGCGGCTGGGGACAAATGAGGTTATCAGTTGAAATTAAGATCTATTTGTCAAATGCATACTCAAAACCAATAATTAATCATTCCACGTCTGTGTTTCAACTATTTAGAAAATTGATATTTACCTCATATTCCTTGTACCACTCACACACACACATGCCTGTCTCCATATATTTTTTCTTGAAACTAGCAATTTCAGACTCTGGAACACGATTCCCGATCTCAAAAATTTTACAGATAATTGTTGACTTGCCGGTCTTTTTGGGGCCACATATCAATACATTCAAGACCCTGTCAAACAAACCAATAAACACATTGACATCCATCTTTACCTGCCCAAAAACATACAATACCAAATTCATTAAAAAAAACTAGATAGAACAAACAACCAAACTTCTACTGATGTTTGCCACCTATAATAACAAATTCTTTTGAATAAGTTAGGGAACAGCTCTCAGTTGCCCAATGTGAAACATTATCTCAGTTCAAACAAGACTCTATAAGATTATAGTGCGACAAAAGCTCCTTCAAGTGCAAGATACTTAGAGCATGTACATTCATGAGTTATCAAATATTTGTTAAGTTAACTCATCTTACACTCTCTCTCCTCATAAGTCATATGTTGAGTATGTACATCACTCTTGCACTACAATACTACCACTCATCCATTAACTCATCCACCCCATCTTTTTGGGCCCAAAATATTATTTACAAATAAGCAAAATATGGTTGTTAGTAGTGCTATACACGTGGCAGCATCTTATTGGTTGGGTCAATAAATTTGCAAAAAGAAAAAAAGAAAAAGAAAATGTGGGAGGAGGACGGATGAGTGAAGGGGTGTGCTCTACTTCTTTACTCATCCCATTAAGTAAAGCCCCCTTCACTTGTTCTTCTCTCTAAAAACAAGTGAAGCCAACAAGCTCCATTGTAGCCAACAAGTGATACCCTCTCTCCTCTTTCCTCTTTCTCTCTCCTCCATGAGTAAAGCAACAAGTGAAACAATAAGCTCCATTGCACATACTCTTATAACAAAGTTGCCCGTTGAGGTGTGTGGAAGCGCGAAAGGCTACTTACTCATCTTCAAGCTGCTGAGAAACTTCTGTCAACTGGAGAGACCCTTTAGTTTTCCTGAAAGATAACATTAGTCAGAAAGTCAATCGTTTAATCAATGTGTGAAAAGAAAATCGACTAGCCTTTCAAGGAAACAAGAAACTAAGAGAACTGGTACTCACTTCCTTTTTCTCTTCTTTTTTCCAACTTCTGACCAAACTAACACGAAAGAACAAAACTAGAAAGTTAGTTTCATACACAAAGGCTTTACATTATAGACATCAAAATACATAATGTGGTAGGGAGCATACAAACTCGCTGTATTTTCGACATGAATGTATAACACTTTTCAGAATAAGAGAAAGCCCAAGCAGGTATATCACCTGTGAAGCACAATTAAGAAAAATATCAACCTTTCCATTGCATCATCACTGTATCAAGGTATGAGAAATTGACAATACATGTGAGCATGAAGCGTCGTAGTTCAAGTTCACAGTGTCACATTAATTTAGTTCAGCTCATAACTAAGAATCCCAAAAAATTACAAGGGCAGCTCGTTATATTAGGTAGTTATAAGGAGGTGAAGGAAACAAAAATTAAGAGATAGATGAGGCAGTGAAAAGTGGGAGGGTGAATTCTGACTAGATAAAGCCTTCAGAAATCCGCTACAATCCATTATTTAGCATTTAAATGGTAAGTGGGAACCCCGTCGCAGTGTAATAAGATTTTACTGCTGGAATAAGTGGGGAAACAAGGGGGGAGATGGTTGTTAAGACGTATTCCCCATTACTCTAAAGGGATCTCTATTGAATTAAGGTAATCACAATTATGTTAACACCATTACACAATCAAATGTGCTCGACGACACATTAACAGATGCAATTTCTCCAAATCAGATTAGTGGTGAAAACGACTCTACTATATAAAATCCACTCATTATAAATTTGTCTAGCCATTACGCAAAGTGCCAGCCAACTTGACAATATGAAACCCAAAAGCCTGTATCACTTGGACTTTTCACAAGACGCTCTTAAGTTCTCTTTTGTTTTCAAGTTAGTATTAACTAGTTTTTGCGCCCGTGACAATCACGGGACTGTTATACATCTCCTCTATACCTCTTTTGTTTGGTTAAATTAAAAGGATATATGTGAGATACCTTAATTTCAATTGATCGTCAATGTTTATTACCAGTTTTTTCGCTGTAAGTTTATTTGGACAAAACTAATTCGTGTATTACAAAACTTTCCTTTTAATGACCCGAACTTAACTTGATAGAATACAGACCTTGACTGAACTTGGTCCAATCATTGTTAACCAGGCCAAACAATTGACCTCTAAATCAACCACAATAATTATATAACAATTGTAAATCTTAAAGGATATTTTCAGAATACCCATGTAGTTTCCGACTTATTCAGATAAACCGCCAATGTTTCCACATTCTAAATAATGCTCCAGAGGTTTGCTTTTCGGATCTTTTTTAGGGTTTAGCCTAACGGCCACTATCACTGTCATTTTTTAACACTTTCAATCATCATGTAATCATATCATTTGGAGTAACCCTGACCTAACGTAATCAAATTCAAATTGTTATTCTTATTAGTTAATGTGTGATTTACGTATTGAGTACTATAGTACTGCCGATAAGTATTCCCAACACTCCATCGCTACCGGTTTACTAATCCAGCATGTGGATGAAGACACTATTGATCTCTTTTGAACTTGTTTCAACAATCTCTCCTTTGCCGACATTTTTGACTCATGTACACCTTGATTCACATCAAAAGTCGAGTACAAAGTATTTAGTGTATTAGTTATTGCATTTTCAAATTTTGAGGAATTAAAAAAATGCTTATATCACAAAAAATAAATTGAAAATAACATAGGAGGTAAATTGCTCATATGATGTTAAATTGCACATTTAGAAGTTAGGCTGTTAGATTGCACCATTGATAATAAGTGTAGGGGGCAAATTGTCACTTTCGCCCTTCGATAATCCCATAGTTATGCATGGAACAATGTTACAATATTGAAATTTTAATAGTAAACACTTGCAAATGGTAAAAATAAATGACCAAAACGATCAATTCCGATCCATTATAATAGTTATAGTCGATATAATATAATTATTTGGAACCTAATAATATGGGATTACAAATAATGATAATGGGTACATAAAATTAATATGAACTTTCATTTAAAAAAAAAAAAGAATATGAACTAACACAGTAACACCCTCCTATAGTGTTGTATATGAGAATCCCTTTTCTGCAGTACTTTCCGTCCCTACCAAAGTTATCATTATTTTGACAACTTAAAAAAAAAACGATGAAACACATATTTTTTGTATGCTAAGCCAAGCAAAAGACCAAAATATATATATATAGTATGTTGAATTAGTATGTTACAAAGAACTTGGAAAACCAACGGCCAAAAGTCACTACATTGATTATTATCAATAAAAAAAACTTTCAAACTAAACATAGAAATCAATCAAAAAAATTTAGATGTATTGTGGAAGATGGAAAATTCTTTATTATTTAATTTAAATAAATAAGTTGATTAATGTATTCTATTTATTATATTTAGAATTAAAATATTTTCATTAGTTTTAATATATTTAATTCATAAATTTACATATAGTGCCACACGTAGCTCTGTGACATGGCATTTGCAGATGACAACTATGCGAAATCAACTATGTCATGCCACGTGCATTAGTAATGTTAGCCTATTAATATTATTATATAGATAGATATGTACCTATGTGTATTCGTCATATGTCCGACAGAGATAAAAGGTAGGTGAATGATCCAGTAACAACTGACAGCATGAGACAAGAAAAAAAAAAGGTGAGTAATGCAAAATTTCGGAAAAGGCTACACATACAATAGTTGTATGCGCATCTTTCATACAACTATCTATAATTGGTGCACATAAAATAGAATAATTTTAACAAATGGAGAAGATTCCATATTCAAATAAATTTGAAGTCTGAATCATTAAAAAAAAAAGAATATTAAAAAAGGGAAGATGATACACATACAACCATTGTATGTGAATAATAAATA
Source organism: Spergularia bocconei (assembly GCA_963457585.1). Taxonomy (NCBI): domain Eukaryota; kingdom Viridiplantae; phylum Streptophyta; class Magnoliopsida; order Caryophyllales; family Caryophyllaceae; genus Spergularia; species Spergularia bocconei. Next base: position 8,415,754 of record OY734958.1, read on the forward strand.
CTTAGCTTTTGGGTTTCCAACATCCTCACATTTTTTTCCCTCTAACTTTCCCTCCAAAACATCAAACATGTACCTCAAAAAAAAAAATCGTTTTTCACATGGTTAGGTGTCACTTTATGATTGGGTTGTATGCAAGTTTCACATACAATGGTTTGTATGTGTATCAATTTATCATTTTCCCAAAAAGTCTGGCTCATACAACATCATAAGCAAGCTCAACGATACGTGTGTTAACTATAATCTTTTGTTACACTAGTTACAACATCATTTCCTCGTCAGCAGAGGCAATAAATCACCATCCTTATAATCCAAATTGTCTACGGAACAAAAGCAGGTCCCAAAAACATCCAACCCTAAACATAAATGGACAGCAAAAGATAATACATTTAACTACAAGCGAAACAACAAATTATTTTCATCACCTCTTTGGGCCTCAGACGACGGTTCTACCACATCCTTAATATCATCAGCAACTTTCCTATTTGGATCCACGCCTAAATCTTCCTTATCCATAGTTTTATACTCAATTGGTTCCTGCTGTTTAATATTAAGACAATCATCTATATCTATCGATATAATACTATTAATAGGCTAGCAAAACCATTTGCCTAAATCCACGTGTCATTCTTAAGACATCAGCAAACGAATTTGGATTGGTCTGCGACGCTTCACCCCTTCCTTTCCCTGTATGGCGTTTTACGCAGAGCCTTATCGGATTAGGCGAAGGCCGTTTTACTGCCTCCAACCCGATGAAACACTTCACCTCCCCATCTCCTCTTCTCCCTTCCCAAGTATATATATATATACGTAATACATAATATGTATGATTCATCGATTTATTTTTTTTAATCTTTTTTTTTTGCGTATATTTGGCATTTTTTTATACCTGCCATATAAATTATGAGGGACGGATGATTTGTTTTTGTTTGCCATGAATTAATCTATTTGCACGCTTTCTAATTTGTTCATTAGATTCAACTTTGCTCTAATTAATGGATGTCATCTTATTAATCGATTCATTTTTTTTGGGGTTCAGGGATGGAACCCATGTGCAACTTCTGTGCAGATTGATTGACATGGTAAATTCCCTTGATTTTGTATTGCTTAATATTTGATTTCGTACTAATTTAAAAAAAAAATTAGGGTTTGGTTGCAAATTTGTGTTTTCCCTAATTATTGTGCATCAATGGGTACAAGTATGGTGCTTTCGATTGCTACTTTTTGGGTTATAATATAATCAAAGTTGGATGAACTGGGATGTTGCATAAACACAATTTTCTCTGAAGCAAACTTTTTTGCATTGCCATAACATATGTAGGTTTCCTCGATTGATCTGTTTTTTAGTTGTAAACCCACAAATTGAAGAAACACAGGTCAATTAAACAAATATTGTATGTCCGAGGCTGGGACAAATTAGATTGGCTATTGTTAATATTATATTAGCAGTAGTATTCAGATTAGTTCAGAATCATTCAGATCGGATCAGATAAGAGTCATTCAAATCATATCAGAAATGTTCAAATTTTTATCAATGCATTTGGTCCATAACTGATACTAATTCATTGAAATTCAATCAAAATTTCAACACATTCAGATCAAATCAGATAAGATCAGAATCATTGAGATCAGATCAGATCGGTTCAGAAAAATACAGTCCTATCAAACGGGGCCTTATAAGGTATGAATATCACAAAATTGGTAGTCTTACATCACTACATCAGGCTTGTAATAATAATAATAATGTTTGTGAGTGAGAGTAATGACAAAGTAATACCCAAATAACAGTGTGAGGGCAGACATTCACAAAATAAGGAAAAGAACCATCAGCTTCTTCCATGAAAACCACGACACCATCTTAGGCGTCTTCCATCAACACCAAAATCCACTAATCCACCAACAAAATCACGACAACTTAAAAAATCCAGCAAAGTTGATACTGCGTATCATGATAGTGTATCATGATAGCTGATCGAAAGTTGATGTACCATAAATCTCCGAGTGATCATCAAACGATGATAAGCCAAAATTATTATAAAAGGCAAGAAATATACTTTTTATGTCTGCCAAACACTTAAATATTATGCTTTCACATTATAATTATGCTTTTACATTTAAAAAATGTTATTTTCGGTAAAATTTCTAATTCCGCTATGAACTCGTTAAAGTAGTGAAATTTGCAATTTATTATTTTTGGGAACAACGTGCAACTTATTTACATTTGTATTTGTATTTGAATAACTGTGGGAGGACGCAGAAGTAACGGGAGAGATCAAATGTTGAGCAAATGGTTGTCGTGTTGCTACTATCTACCTCTCTCATTTGCTCCCAACCTCCTTAGTTGATTCCCATCACATGTAATTGTGTTATCATATTCACAATACAAAGCGTGAATAGTGTAAAAATTAACATATGTTAATTAGTTAATACTATACTATATTATTAGTGGCCTGCATGTTGGTTAATAGAGGAAATGGTATATTGAGTGTTCACACAATCACGTATAATAAGGAAATTATGTTTACACAATCACGTATAATAAGGCAATTACTATTATCATTTCTCGTTTTGATTTATTACGGCCTACAATCAAATTTGGAGGTGAATTATTTTGTTGCTGACATGCCGATTAGTTTATTAAAGTCGTGCCACATCAGCTTAATGACACGACTTTATTAAAAAGTATAGATAGATAGATAGATAGATTGCTGCGATACCGATCATCACTTTAAAATTCCACCGGAAAAAAAATTATTTATTGTATGTACACCATGACATGTTTTTTCTTTTTTATTTTTGGTGTCAAAATATTTACAAAGAAATAGCACCATTATTTTTGTTCATAGAAGATATCATATTACAAAGTATTTGTTTTTTGTTACAAAAGATATCATATCATAACTATTTTATTTCACCGAAATATGCTTAGATATCATTAGAATATACAGAAAGATTTTGGACCAATCAAATGTTAATTTTTGTACACGTGTCAGTTTGATTTTAACTACTATCCACGTCAGCTTCCGTTAAATCATTGTAAAAAAAAAAGTAATTTTCTTGGAGCAAGATCCTCGGGTGTGTTTGGTAGTCGTAGCTGTTCATGTAACTTTTAGCTGTTGAGGTAGTTGTTAGCAGTTTGACTAACTATTAGCTGTTAGCAGGTAGCTGTTAGCTGTTGGCTGAAAAGTAGCTGTTAACAATGACATGTTTGGCACGAGCAGTAGCTGTTGAGTTATTAAAATTATATATATTATAAAATTAGAAAATCTGAAATGCTACTTTCTGGGGGAAATGCTACTTGTAATAGCATTTGCCAAATACCTCTTAAAACGCTAAATGCTACTTCAAATGCTAATAACAAATGTACAGCCAAACATGTCAAGTAGCATTCTGACTTGGTCAAAACGCTAAATGCTACCTTCAACTTGGCTACCAAACATACCCGAAGAGATGAACCCTGTAGAAGAAAAGTGTTGTTATACGTCGGCCTAGGTGAAAAGTAAGGAAAAGTTTGACCTCAAAAAAAAAAAAAAAAAAAGTAAGGAAAGGTTACTCTAAAACCCTCATTCCGTCTCTCCCTCTCCTTTTCCGGCCTGGTACATTTCCCGACCACCGGCACCAGTTCATCACCACCCACACCGCCGCGTAGCCACCAGGTAAACTTCCTTCTAATCCTTGTTAATTAATTTCAGTTTTAAAATCCAGGCTAATTACAAAATCGGTAGTGGTAATTTTATTTTTTTACTGCAAAACCCTCATTTTTTACCCAGTAACATTCATGAAATTACCTTTCCGACCACCGCTCATACCGCCTTTGACGGTCGATTGTGACATTTACTAAATAGGGAAAGAAGGCCAAAACCCCATTGTAGAAGATATTCTAACACATTCTTCCATACAAGGGCACCATGAGGGTTGGAGAGGATGATTTTGGGAATTTCACGGCCAAGGTTTTGGAAGATGGTTCGACTTTAATACACTACAGCGATACGGTGGTGCCGCCTTACGTTGGCCGAGTATCTGTGGTTGTCAAGACAAGGTGAGCTTTCAATTCTTGATTCTTTATTTTTTTTTATTGTTTCTTTGAAGTTTTTGATGATATGTATGTCTAGGGCAATTGGTATGATGCTAATTATTTCGTAGTGTAATTTTGAATTAATTTATTCTTATTCTTTGTTTTGTTTTGTTTTGTGTGGGAAGCCAGAAAATCACCACCCAAGTGTGATGGAGTTTGTGACTTGAGCCATGATAGCAATATCAGGGGCCTGATGTAATACTTTGTAAGTTTTGAGCGAATTTGAGCAAACGCACGCCTTTGTGCGGTTGCTGTTGTGTATATTTCTTGTGTGTGAACTTTTTACAGGCAATTTTACGTATATAGAGTATTTATGGATTTATATATATAGACAAACTATTGTTATTGTTTGACCTAGGTGATTCTAACTACCAAAGAAATTTAAGAATAGGACATTAACTGCAGCTTATATGAAGGTCACAATTAGCTGCACATGGCCGTGACCAATTCGCATGACATCTTTGTACGTCTCTAAACTTGAAGGGAGAGATACATAGGTTGCTTGTTTTTGATTTTACACTCTGAAACACGGTAACTTCCATCTACCTGTTGTGCAGCCCTTAGAGAGTCTTAATACTTTTGCTGTTTGTTTGTTACGATGAGCTTGGTCATGTGGTTTAATTTCAGAACTTGGTGCTTGATTCTCAATATGTATGACTGACTCTTGTGACCGGGATTGGATCAGAGAGTCTTGGCTGTGACATAGTTGAATAGGAACAAGTTGCAAATGCTTTCCTTTAGCCTTTATGTAGCTAGTGCCAAATCTCCTCATGGACATCAATTGTTTTGTACTTTATAGCATTAAGATGACCTGCATAGCCTAGAAACACACATGCAACTCTCTTGGTCTGGAATTTGTCCTTTCTTCTTTCAGGGTTGTATGCCATGGAAAGGCACCTAACTGCTTCCGATTGACCATTGTCGGGCACTCTACTGCTTCATATTTTTTGAGCCATGACACACCTGAGTTTTTGTGGAAAACTCATCAACAATAGTCAGGAAATACTTTGTCTCGATAGGGTCCCCATATGTCAAAGGGATGCGCAACAGTGGTCGCACTCAGTATTTGAAAGCTCAATTATTAATTTTCCATCGGCCATGCTAGATAGATTTTGTCAGCAACATAAGCTTGACCCTATTTGAGAGAAGAAATCTGCTTTAAAAAGGAGCATGACCAAGTGCCAAATGGAATATTGGGCATCAACTTTTGCATTTATGGAAGTGCTTTCATTACCAGGCCTTTCAATTGTACATGCGGGCTTTGAACATCTTGGTTCAGCCTTAGGTTTATGATCTGGAATTACAAAAGATAAGCTAGATGCTACTGAGATTTTTCTGGCTTGTTTATGATTTTCTGGCCTTTCGGTAAGATAGACTTCAGTTCGCCCTTCCAGTCCTTTTCGACTTCCTTTGTAGTATAGTCCAAAACATCAAAATGAGTAGTATAAAATGTCACATAGCAATTATTGTCCCTGATCAATGTCTGACTTCAGATTCCAGTTAACTTCAGGAATATATAGGACACCCTTGTGAGTGACATAGGCTACTCCCCCATTTGGGAGATTGATATCTGGCCTATTGGCCATTAATATACATTAGAAAGCATGGTTAGTTTAGCAATCATAATTGCATCCCAACTCCACTTTTGTTGCGAAGTTGCTGCTGCTAGGCACCAGGTTCAGCTGTTTCTCGAGTTGTTGGGTAGCACCCTAGCAGCACCAGTTGCCGCTACCAGATCACTTTGTTCTTACTGTGCATAAGATGCTATTCTCTTAGCTCCTTTGGCCTTCCCATAGTTTTTGTATTGCTTGTTGCTTCCTTGATGGTTGCTGAATCCCTGGCCGTTGTTGGAGTATTTGTTCCCTTGCTCCCAGGATGTCCTGCAGGAACATTGCTTGCATTAATTTTCATCTTGCTCCCACCTACTCATGAGGGCAGTCAACTCCCTGTCCTTGGAATCTGTTAGGTTGATCCTTTGTGGTTCCTTTTACAGCATTTTTGACATTGCAGTGTCTACACTCTACAGTAGGCAGTGGACACATGAGCTGCTTAGAGTTCCATACTCCACATGTGATCCTTTTTAAACGCTGGAAGAGTCTTCTTTTGTCAGTTTACTTGTTCATTGCCTCAAGAAGTGCAACTATTTTAGTGTCATATGTGTAATTGGTGGATAGTTTATGTTTTCCAACTCATCCCACACAATTTGCAGTAGAGTTCAGTACCCTCCAATTGCTTTGCTGTTTTATGCCAATTCATTGGAGTCCTTGTCGAGCTTAAACTTCCTGCTGCCATGGACCGCAATGTACTGTTTGAAGCAGATCAGGCTTCGATTTTGGTTTCATCAACTTCGGGTTCTTGGCAGTTCTATCACAATGCCAGTTACATAAACAAGTTTTCTCATGGCTGCCAGTGGAAGTCCATGTCAAAGTACAATTTTGCACTCAAAGTCAGAATAGGGTTCATTTTCAGGGTTTGATTACCCTTACCAGGGTTGTAGTGCAATAGTTCTGTTTACATTTCTTCTGATTTTACGAGACTTTCCTTGTCTTCAGCCATGGTTTCTTATCAAAATTTATTTATTTTTTATTTATTGTTTATTTTTTTAGTTACTTGCACTTTTACAGTACTCAATGTAACAGTAACAAACTTACAGAGTTGATAGTTTATCTTAGATTTTTGAGGAAAAAACACTACCATTTTTGGTTCTGTATGTGCTGACTGTCAACATGAAATGAGCAGTATTACAGACATCTATTGATTCAGGTTTTAGAAACAGAGTAAGTGATTTCTGCTCTAAGTAAGGAAGGTCTATAAATATGTTGAGATTGCTGGAAGTTCTTATTTCAGGTGGTCCAACGAGCGGCATGAGGAGATGGGTTTCTCCCATTTTCTTGAGCATGTATTAGGGCGTGTAGGAGCGGAGTTGTCAGGTGTGAGTCGGTTTGACAACGAGTATGATACAAAGCACACTTACACCAAAACAGCCTGCAACCATACGCTTTTTTCTTTTGACGTGTCTACCAAAGATGAGATCAGAGATGCCATAAAGATCTTTGGCGCTATTGCGAATAAGGTAAGTATTCCAATCTTCGTATTTAGTTAATTGATAATTGCTACTATGTTTATATATGACCGTCTTGTGATGTGTGATTATGTGCTCTTTTTTTTTTTTGGTAAGAATTAGAGAATTAATAGAATTCAGAATGTTTTGTTTCCACATTTTGCTAGGCTGTTCACTTCTGTTAGAGTCATAAGCCTTTACAGTACTAGTCTTAGGAGTGCCATACCAGTTCTTCTAGGCAGCAATTACATTGGCTGTAGAGCTAGCAGTTTGCATTATTCAACCCCAATGCTCAAAATGCTCTCTTACTGCCAAGAAGAGTTGGTCTTTGCTTGACATGTCCAGAGAGTGTGGTGCTGTAAATTAATATTGCTTGATCCATACTCCAAACTTCAGCATTATGACAATGAAATTTCCGAAGCCATCTGGTGAGAATGGCTTTGTTCCAGATGTTTCAGTTGTGTTTTTTGGAACAATAATTGTTTTATTAGTACTTTTTTAATCTAAATGGTTTACCTTTTGGAACATTTTCTTATTTTCATTATGTGAATACAGGCTAAGATTCAGCAACAGCACATCAATCTTGAGAGCGATCCAATCAAAATCGAACTTCTTGACAGGATGGATAATTCGTGTTTTACACTTGCTGACTTCGTTGACGCTTGTGTATACGGCGAAATTGATATCAGTGGAGAGGTACAGTTCACCTTATAATCTCCTTTTGCACATTTACGCTTCTTTTAATGCTAAGTCAATTATGGCTTCATTTAAACTTGTCAAACTGTGTCTAGTTTTTCTACACATTATTAATGTTGCAGCCTAGGTGTATGTCGTGGTGGTTTCTTGAGAGACTAAGCTCTATTCTTGCTGAAGATTTGAATTCTTTCTATGCCAAATGGTACACTTCGAACAACATGGCCTTGATCTTCGTGGGAAATTGCCAGTTGGAGGTATGTAGTTGTAAGTCTTCTTTCTCTTATTATTATTTTTTGTGTTTGTTTTTTTAACTTCTAACAATTTATTTCAGGATGTTGGCAAAATTGTTGAATCTCACTTTGTCGGGGACAAACATCGGCCTGGCGTACTAGTAGGACATGGGGCAGCAGGCCATGGTGAAGCAGCAGGACCGATTATTAAGAGCATAACTACTGACAGGATTTCGGTAAACAGCTAACAGCTAGGTCTGCAAAGCCCCTCTTCTATTCAATCGATTTTTAATTATGACATTCCATTTTCAGTCAGGTGCAACATGGGTATTTAGACGCAGAAAAAGTGCACTCAAAGAGCCTGAAGACCTTTGTCAGCGATGGGAAATGAAGTCAAATTGGAATGCATATCGAAAAATGTTGTTGAGGAGAAGGAAATTCGATGATAACATATCTGTAGTCTTCCAAGAAAGAGGGCTTGATGACTTGTACATGTTTTCATTCAAGCCAGTACCACAGCTCTCGGATATAGAAATTTTGTTAAAGCTTTTTAGACAGGTGATTATGTTAAAAGAATGAATTAGCCCTATATATTCAAAGTTCTGGAACTAATATTGAACTTGTGGTTTCCCTGGATTCTCTCATAGGTTCTAAGATTAGGACAAGAGCCTTTCCCACCTGAATGGATTCAAGAATGCCGTGAAGATATTGTGAAAGAAGTTGAAGATGCAAGAGCGAAGTATTCTAAAGACTGTCGATTCCGCATTGATTTACTTATGACTAAGTTGCTTGGTGTGAGTTTCATGTTCTCAATGTTTTCTTCTTCGGTTACTCTCAAAATCTTTTGTATTGTCGTTCTATCAGTCTTCCTCATCTTTCATCTGTTATCCCTATTAGTATCATCTCATTTTTCGTTCCACTACTCTATTCATAAACAGATGCATTATCAGCTACTATGTCATGTTTTGCATTTTGTTTAATGTATTACTCCCACCACTAGTTTCATCGCAATATAGGTAAAATATAACTTACTAAGTTCATGTTGCCGTTATATTAAAATGGTCGAACTAGCAACTATTTTTTTCGTTTGGTTTCTATGGATAGTCTTCTCATTAATTTTCATTATGGTAGCATTTCTTGTATGGGGACTCGGTCAGTAGTCCAAAAAGAGATTCAACTTTGGCTCGTTGTTGGCTCGAATCCTGTAAAGGTCGGTCTCTGTCTCTATCTGTATGTGTCTTATTTCTGTTTGTTTTAGTTTGCAATCTAACGACATTTTCTGAAACCGAAGACTCGACAGGCATTGCTCTGAGTTTCTTAAAAAGTTCTGTGGCACAATCCTGGTTACTTGTCAATAATCTTGAGGTGTCCAATAAACGAATTTTGCGAATTTTGCAAAGGGCACTGAATAGGTTAACTAAAAGATGGAAATGTATTGGGCAAAACGATTTTTCCCAATATATTGATTTACTGCATCAAGTCTGCAATAATAAGTAAGTTACATTTTTTAACTGATTGAAATGAATACTGTCATATCATTTTTGCTTTAATGATTAATAATAATAATTTTATACTGGTAATGCAAATCATATCTCGGGATTACTTTTTTAGGGTTATCAAGTTGCTTGCTCACCACGAGGCTATTGCAGTAAAAGAATGGGAACTCCCTAATGGAATGAGATTAGCTTTCCAACGTTCAGACTCATGTGACCAGGTTTATTTCCCATGTTTTCATTTGGTCATATTAATTTGCGACGACTGTCTCTAACTGAGTTTAAACACTTTATCGATTATTCTTGAGGCATTTGTATCAATTTCTATGCAAATTACATGCTGCATGTTTGGATCCATGTATCTTGGTGAAGAAGATCATTTATAAATATGGCGTAGATGTTTCAATTTAAAACTATACAGTGCCGCACATACGTTTTTTTTGTTTAATTGAGGACATGTACTGGTTGTTGTACTATGTGTTTTCCATTTCATGGACCCTACCATCACTCAAATAGCCGTGATTCTATGCTATTTTGTATATTGAGCTGTTGGATATGCATGTAGAATTTACTGTAATAGTAATTCATAAAATTACCAAAAAAAAAGATTTTTGTTGTAGTGTTCTGTTTATGGTAACGCTTTGATAAATTTTAAAATGCAGTGCAACATACTGGGATTTGCTGTTGGTGGTCTTGCAGAATCTTCAGAAGATCTTTACCGCTCTCATCGCCATGTGGAGACAGTAGCATTTCTATATGATCTTAGTGGGCTTGACTTTGGTATTAAGAGAACGACTATGAATACAAGAACTATAATCACTCGGCATCGCAGAGAATTTGCCCTCAGTTTTGAAAGCAGTGACCTAGAAACTGCAATGCAGGTTAGTAGCATTTAAATTGGAGCAGTGAACTCGTTTTAGAAGTTGAAAGGACCTAAGAGATGTCTTCATTTATTTTTCTGGTTTCGTGTTTGTAATAATGTTGCTTTCACTGTCAACAGTTAATTTTTAACCTTTTCTATAAGAACTTCGTACCGGAAGAACCAGGAGATATAGCAATTCAGTGTTTAAGAAGATCGATAAGTAGTAGCTATTTTTGGCGTGACAAAGTGACACAATATGCTGCTGGAGAATCTTACATTTACCAGGTAAAAGAGTCTTTTTGTTTCTTCTAGGGTGTTGTATTCTAAATCTCCTTGATATATTATGTTTATGTTGTCCTCTTTATAGATACCAACTATAGAAGACCTTGAAAAACTTGACATTGTAGAAGCTTGCAAGTATTTCGGTGTCTGTTTCCGGGAGCCCAGACAGTTCACCATAGTAATAGCCGGGAACCTTGAAGAAGATACTGTAGTTGATATGGCCAAAAAATATCTGGTATGTTCACAAACTAAAGACCTAATCTTTTGTTCCTTTTTGAATGTAACATACATATAAACTCAAGCTTAATACACATGTTTATCTTTATCAAAGGGTTCGATACCAACTGATCGTAAGAGCAGTGCGTCTTTCTTCCCCAGTGATCCGAGGGAACTGAAGAGAATCCCCGTACGATTCCCTGAGAAACAGATGAGGTTAAGTTTTTCTTATTTGCAAGTTGCATCTCATTCAATTTCTCCATTTTGTCGCATGAACTAAACCCAACTGGAGAGGAAGTAATAAGATAATTACTCAGTCAAAGCTTAAAGTACCTGCACTTACCTTACTTAGCTGAAAGTCTCACCCTACTGGTCGTTCATATGTCTTACATTCAGAGAATCATATGGCTCTTAGGGTAAGATGTAATAAAGATAGGGCTTATTTTCAAAAAAATAAAAATAAAGATAGGGCTAGAAAACTTCTTTTTGTTTTCTTGTGGACTTGGTAAGATATCTTTGATTTGATCATTTTTAATAATTTTAAATGCTTAAATAACTACTTACCGTTCTTAAAATTTTTGTGAAGAGAAAATCGTTTATGAAAAAGCACGACGACAACTGTATTGCAGATCCCCATAAAAATACCACTTGATCGAACACCAATGATTTCGTATGCGGTCAAAATCTTGGCTAATTGATTGAAACTGGTATGGAAGCAGGTTACCCAAAAAATCTCTGGGTGAATTCTAGAACATTTCTTTTAAAAGTTTTTAGTTATGTTTTAATGGGTCTAAAGTCGGTCAAACGTCTCTACTTGACCACTTGCTCCGTTTGCTTGTCAAGTAGTCGTCACGGGTTCAAATTCCGTCATCCCTAACCAAGCGTACTAATGTGGCAGTGCGCATTCCTTCGCAGTGTCCCGCCTTCTCCCGAATCCTCCGTAGTCAGTGTGGATTTAATACAAGGATTCAATGATTCTTTTGTTCAGTATGGGTAGTACAAGCTATGAAAAATGGGAGACTATGTCCTTTCACACACACCGTCTATCGCATGCTTCTAGTAATCTGATGCAGGCCACTTATCAAGTTTTTACTTCATGTTGTTTGAAGGGTTTAGTTAGCACTTATCTGATATTATTTCTGTTTCAGGATCCAAGAAAATTCATCTTCAGTCCAGCTCACAGAAGCTTATGTATGTTTCCCGATTAGGCTTGCGAAACAGACATTGGTGAGCTAAGCAAAATTTGATAAATCTACATCTACGTTTGGTGCTGATTTGTTTCCTTCCCCTGCTTAAAAAAACTTTTATGTGTCACTCAAATTATCTTATAATGCTATAGGAGTGGGATAAACTGTTTCTAAAACATGTGGAAACCTTGATGCGACAAAGGCTGCTACGTCATCTTCGTATCAAGTTAGGAAAGGTACAATGCAACCACCTCAATTTCTGGAATTTAGTAGAACTTCGTTCGTTGAAACTTCCGAACTTTAGTGTTGACTTTGATTATTTTGTCTGATCGATTATTTGGGAGCGTGTACATTTTGTCTATTGGCTCTAAGCTGCTCTTATACTAATTGTTAAAATTGTAGTACAAGAACTTTTTCAAAAAACTTTCTTTCGACTAAATGGTTGAAGTTGTTTGTCAACTATCCCCCTTCGATGTCATTTTTTTCCTTTGACTCAAGGTTAGTTGTGGCGTTGAGCATAAATTTTGGTGATTGGACTACATTTAATTGATCAAATTTAGTTTATTTTGGGACAATTTGATAAACTCTAAAGGGTTTTTTTACGACTTTTATCTTGACGCAAATTTGTGTAGTCTTGATTAGAATGGAACTCTAATTACTTTTGCTTGTCTCTGTTAAATTTCTATTTGGTGACTAGTACAAAGAGTTGATTATGGGTCTTAAGACTATTTCTTTTCTTCTTTTTTTCTTTTTATGGAAGTAGTTATTAGCTTTTGGGTGCTGATTTTGCCAAGGCAACAATTACCGTTGCCAAGGCAAAATTAAGTTACTCTCAGTTTTGCCCTCATGATAATTAAAATTAATCAATAAAAACTTAATCGCACCCTATACTCTTGTAGTCCTGTCCCCATTCACCAATCCCCGTCATCTTCAACCTACACCCCTTCCACTCCTCCCCTGATTTCGCCACTATATATGCACGCTCGACCCGTGTTTAATTGTTACCGTCATATAACCTTCCTAACATCCCCCTCTTCTAAACCCTCTCGCCAGCCACAAGCTTTGATAGCCGTCATAGTCGATTGGGCGTAATCTACTGGGACGGCTATCAAAGCTTGTGGCTGGTGAGAGGGTTTTGAAGAGGGGAAGGTTATACGACGGTAACAATTAAACACGGGTCCGAGCGTGCATATAAAGTGGCGAAATCAGGGGAGGGGTGGAAGGGTGTAGGTTGAAGATGATGGTGATTGGTGATTGGGGAATAGGACTACAAGAGTATAGGGTGCGATTAAGTTTTTATTAATTAATTTCAAATATCATGAGGGCAAAATTGAGAGTTACTTAATTTTGGCAACAGTAATTGTTGCTTTAGCAAAATCAGCACCCTAGATTTATTCATGTGGGGGAAGAGTAGGAACTTGTAAAAAACAAACCACTACAACATCAATGAATTGAGGTACTCAAGGACCTCCGCATGCAACTTCCCTCTAACATAGGCCCATTACCCTAACACTCACAACAACCTTTATACGACCAATGACACAAGAAGTGGGGTCGCATTCGTCCCAGAAAATGCGTGAATTACGCTCAAACCATGTCAATATACATCTTGACCGATTAGATTTCAAGTGTTTGGTAGTGACATACTTGTAATACCATCTCCAGCTCCGAGTATTCCAGTGAATACAAAGCCATGCCCAAAATTGCTATCTATTCTGTACTTGTATAATCGCAGGAGAAGAACAAGTGTTTATGATCCTCCAAAGAGATGTAGACGACACCTATTAACAAGAACACGCCCCTTGGTACAAATCCTCTGCCTCTAAGTGGTCAGATTAGCAATGAAGCTATTCCTAGGAGTATTGATAGGATCCCAGATGACTTTACCCCCATCCATCTATTCTTAGGGCTAAAAAGACTCATAAGCTTTACTCACCTTGTACCTTGGACCCTGCCCATGATTACAGAGTAGCAGCTGCAACATCAGTAGAGCCAATCATGTGAAGACGCTCATCCCTGACTCTGAGAATTTCTCTCCAAATTTTAAAATCTTGCTGTCCGGGTAAACTGTCCATAGATTGTGAGATAAAAGGAGATAGAATTTGGCAAGAAGCTCCTTCTGAGGATACTTGCGCCCTCAGAAGCAGACTGAAGCTGCCAAAATCAGCGTAAACTTTATCCAGGCAAGAACCGCCTTCATATGGAAACAGGAAACCCCTTTACTTTTGTGGGAGCACATGAACTCATACAGCTTTTAAAAAACATTTTTAACTTGAATATTCCACACAAACTCTTACAGAGCCTATGTATTTACTTTGGAACACCTCTTGGAATAAGGATGCTAGGACACCATAATTTTGAATGATAATATATATAATGGAGTTCAGAAATTGACCTTACATCCACAGGAAAGGAGGTTGGATGTGACTGATGCACATGGTGCTTGACCTTGCTAACTGATTGTAGATGTCTGTCCATCTGAGTAGTAGTAGTTTTGATTGATTCAAGAAGTGGTGGATTTCTATAGCATTGAATTTTATTGTTGGCTCAAACTCTGAGCGATGTATAGAGGTTTCGTTGGTTTGGTTCATGTTATGCAATTGGCAAGGGCGTTGAGTCTATACAATATTGCTATGTGCAGGAATATATTGATTGAATACTAGGCTTTCTCAGAGCTAGGGTTGGTCTTAGACTCTTAGGTAACATCTGGACATCATATACGCTGTCTATAATTGAGTGTAGCATTGAAATGGATTAATGAGCTTTAATTCCTGGCCTTAAAAAAACAGCTTTAGTTTCATAAAATGTGTTTTAAGGGCCAGTCATGAACTTGTGACTTGATTTTGAAAGATACGTAATATGCTTTGTTGTTGCGGCTTTGACGTGCACCTTCTACATTTATAAGACTTTTGAGCTTGTTAGTGTGAGGCTTATATGATTTGTAGTTGGAAATTTAAAAGAATGTTGTTCAGTGTAATCTTTTATTTGACTCGCATCAGTTTACTTTTAGGTAATAAGACTAAATTATATACTCATTTTATGTAGGTGTACAGCGTAGATAGTGATCTAATGTATGATGATCAATGGTATTGCTCTCCTGGGAACAACACCGCGTTAATGACAATATGTTTTCGCTATCTTGATGACAAAGACAAACCATGGAAGCTGGTAAGATTAGGTTAATGTTTTAAATATTCAATATATGCCATAATACATTTTTAAAGTTTAATTTCTAATTGATTATGGTTGATAAGGTTGATAGTGCTGTTCAAGAAATAGATAGATTGAGGTTGGAAGGGCTAACACTTGCCGAGATGCAAGCTGTGAAAGCGAGAGTAAGTCTCTATATTGCATGATTTGAGATTTTAGTTTGTCAATCTGTATATAGAGGTGAAGTGCCCAGTTCATGCAATTAATCCCTGCAGGATGTCTCATCAAACACGGTTTCGGTCAGTAAGCTTCGTGAGGCTTACATTTCTCCCTTGTTTGATGGAAATCTCCAAGACACATACAAGGTACTCCCTCCATTTCTTTATGTTTTCCTTTTTCGAAATTGTTTTTTGGTTCTGTGCACTTCTATATTGGGCAGGTACTGGTGACTTGAATAGAGGTGGAAATTACCCTTACTTTTTTCCGTAACATAACTTTTTTTTGGTACAATTCCGTAACATAACTTAAACTGCCTAATAAGTGCTAATCTCTTAAGTTGCCTGTTAACCAGTCACCAACTTTAATAACTCACCACCTCAAACACTTCACCACAAATCACCATGGTGACCACTCCCACCGCGGCTGTCATCACCACCACCGTCGGTATATTGATGGCAAGACGTTTAGGGGAGGATGGTCGGTTGGGGCCCGGAGAGAGAGAGAGGGGGGGGGCCGAATGTTGCAGAGAGGAAACAGGTCATGAGAGGAGGAGAGGAGCCGAGGGTGGGGGGGGGGGGGCAGAAGAAGGCCAAGTGAGGAGAGAGAGCGGTGAGTGTAGGGAGAACTGTGATTGAAAAAGGGAAGGAGAGATCGACGTGCAGTTGGGCAGGTCGCGGATATCGGTGGTGATGTGCCGGTGTGCTGTCACAGGTGGGGGTGGGGTTGGTGGCGGTGGTGGTTAGAGTTGGGGTTAGGTGTTAGAGTTAACTTTACTTAATCAATGGCACTCTCTCCTCTGGTCTTACCGACATGGGTACCAATTAAGCTCATCCCTCCAGTCATTGGTTCTTGTTGCCAAACACAAGTGTAAAGAACCCCATGAATCGGAGGGAGTAATAGAATGATGTTTTGCTCAAACTCCTACCTTCCCAAAAAGAAGTTATTGTTTCTACGAAGTTATTGTTTCTACGTTTTTTCAGGCTAGAGAGGAGATGCATGTGCAAGTGACTGCCTTGGAAATGGAAGACTGGAGTAGTCATCTCAAGCGGTTGTTGCCTTCTGAGTGCCTGAAGCACAGTGTGTGTGTCCTTTTTCGCCCTGATGATGTAGGATGACAGGATGTCACGATGTACTTCAATACTTGTGCCCTGTTGAGCGCATGATGCCATCTTAAATTGTTACACTTCAATACCAACCTTAATGAAAGTGTATTTGAATTGTCTGCACAACTTTGCATTTAGAAAAATGTGTATAGTGCTTCATTGTGTATTTGAATGTGCTTTATTGATTTGAGACTAACCAATGTTGAAGACCTACTGATGTTCCATGTTCCTTTGTTGGTCTGAATATCTGATCTACCATCATAGGGTGGAAATGCGGGAATTTTTGTATTGATCATTCTTAATTCTGAGGTCGTTTTTTGTTTTGTTTTTTATTCACTCCATTGAGAAAGGCGAGAAAGGTTAGGCCAATCACGGTGATTATGTTTAGCAAAATCAATCACCAATTTGTGCATCACGCGCCCAGCTGCCTTGGAATTTGTTCCTTTCTTTTTTTTATTTAATTCTTTTACTCTCAACTTCCCACTCCACACTCATCAACCCACGACCACCACCAAGTCTACACTTACCACCACCACTCCCTTTTGGTCGGAATAATTAGTGAGACGGCCATGGTAGCGTCACCCTATGCCGTTGGCTTACCCACTCAGCCAACCAACAACCGCAACCCATGTTAATCTCTCTCCTCCAACTCAAATTCCAGATTTAATTTTCATTCACAACCACAACCACAACCAAAATTACCATCAAAATTCCAAATTGATAATGTTTATTGTTATACTAGTTTATTAGCCTTTGCAAAATTGCACGGGTTGTTATTTGAACTTGGTTATAACTCTATTTATTACTCATAATTAACGAAAAATATTATAACGGTAAAAAACTTAATCGACCAACCATCACAACAAGAAAAAAAAAACAAAAACTTTCAAAAAAACCCTATCCTCTCTCCCTCTTCTCCTCCTCCTCCTTTCTCAAAAACCCTACCTTCTAAATATCAATCTAGGGGCTACCAGTCATCAATTAGATGGTGGTAAGCCCCAATTTTCTAATTGTTCACCGCAAATTAATTAGTTTTCTAATTAACTCGTTTCTACCTCCTCGAGATGGTATCTCTACCACCATATAGGTGGGTTTATACTGAGATTCGCGAGATATCTACGAAGATCTGACGTTCATTGATTTTGTCATGGCGCTGCGATGGATGCTGAATTCGGGATCAAATACCATTAACTACTTTGGTTGCCTCTACTTTTCCAAGTTACATAGATCTTCGATGACGATGAAAGACGCAAAGATGTTGACGTGCAAGTGATCGATTTTGTTAATTAGGGAAGAATTGTGTCAATTAGATTTATTTGATGATATTTGTATCGTAGAATTCTTCTTGATGTAAATGCCGTTTGGCGACAATATTAATGAATTTCAGTTTATTTCAAAAAAAAAAAAAAAAAAACTTAACCGACCAGATCACCCGTAGTTCAAGGTTAATAGCCCATTTTCTTCCTGATCAAGTTCTGGCCATAGATAACTCGAACTTATATAAACCAGTATTCTTTTGGGTTAAACTTGAGATGACCCGTTGCCCCAATTTTTCTATGATTAAGACGAAAAGAAACGTGTTTAATTTGGTATCATCTTAGAGAAGTTCTGTTTGATTCAATGAAAAAAATTTAATAAGTATAGCGAATTTATTTCAGTTTTTTATGTTTATGTTCGAACTACAATTTATGACCCATGACCCGCTATTTTTGGGTCCTGTTTTTGTGAACCGTAATTCATATTAACCCCGACTAATTTTAACACATTTTTTTTTAACTTTGACCCCACCCGTCGACCCGAATTTTGAGTTAAAATGAAACAAACCCAAGATGTGTTATTTTCTAATATATTGCGCCTATATATATTATTTCATAAATTATCTCCAAAAATAAAATGATTTGATATCACTTATATTATCTCGTCCAAAGTTGTTGTCGAAATTATCTCCTAAAATCTCAAATCCTTTATATGTAAATTTGTTAATAAAAGTGTCAAAAAATTAGTTGCCTTGGTGGTTGAATTGTTAATATTGTAACCTTGAGGTTACAGGTTCAAGCCTTCCCAAGCTCATTTTTTATGTAGTCAAATACATGCAGTATGAGGTGGCGATGATGTCATTGATGACATCACTGCTGACGTGGATAGTGTAATTCAAGGCTAATGAGGTGGCTAATGGTTAAATTAATATTCGAGGATGGATGAACGAGAAGTGCGGATAATATATGAAAATGGTGGCATGGTATATAAGAATGGTGAAATTGTATATAAGAATGGTGGGATAGTATATATGAAGAAATAATTTTTGATGTGAGAAGGTGATGGTTATGGTTGGTGACTTGGTGGTGGATGTTAGTCGACATGCACGGGTTGTTTTGGGTATGTGGAGACTTGTGGTGCTGATCGGCCCAAGAGTTCATGTCTTGAGATTAGAGGTTTGTCTATCTTATGGTATATAGCATATGATTGTATATGGAATTGAAAATTCAAAATGGTATATGAAAATTGTGAAATGGTATATAGGAGAGATGAGATTGTATATAGGGTATGAAATGGTGATTTGAAAATTGTGATTTGGTGGTTAGGTGGCGATGGTGACCGGAGTAGGGGCATGAGGCTTAGGTTGGTTTTTGGTTGTTGCAGTGGTGGTGATTTTGGGTGAGAGGAGAGAGAGTTGGGCACTGCACTACATTGCATTTGAGGCCCACTCATTTCTTTCTTTTTCTATTTTTTGTAAAACTTCTGCTCTCTTTATTCCTTTCTATATGGACCAGCTGCCCACGTGTTGCGTTGTTTTCTGCCACTTTTGTCATCTTCCGCAGTGATTGGTGAGTAAGGGCTAATCACCGTGATTGGTGTAGCCTTCCTCCTCTCCATTTGGATGTGTCTCTTGCATGATAACCCCACTTGAACAGAACGGGCAAACTTTTTCAACCGACTCCTTTACCCTCTTATAGATTGTTCTTTTTTTTTTTGAAGGGAAATACTCAAGCTATATCATTTCGTAAACGCAACTACAAAATCTGCAGCCGCAATATCAAGTACAGGCTCTGGTCCAGTATCGACCCAAACACGAGCCGAATACTCTACTGGACACATGTGTGCACCCTCATGGGCTGCTTTATTACCACTATTACGAATATGACTAAAATTACAAGAATTAAACCTACTAGATAATTTAAAAACATTCGAAATTGCAAGGTCAAAATAACTCCACACAAAACTCCTATTTCTAAGGGCATTAATTAAGCGCAAAGTCTCCGACTCAACAACAACATTTTTAAGGCCGCGTTGCCACGCAATTTGAAGCCCAAACTCAACCACCCTTGCCTCCACAATATCCGGCTCCCATTTCGTCCTCACCTGTTTACACCCCACGCTACTCACATTCCCGAGATCGTCCCTGATCACCACCACCATTCCCGACCCAGTTTCGCCCAATACCGCTCCATCTGCGTTAATTTAACCACCCTTGGATCCGGTGGTCTCCACTTGTCCCCCCCTACGCATCAAAATAATTTTGAGCACGCATTACCACACAGCTCGCCTCCACCTCACTCCTGCCATGGACCTCTTCATTACTCGCATACCAAATCGACCAAGCCACAATAAGGCGGAGCAGCCCACGCCTCTCCCCGGGGTCCCCGCCCCATCTCTCGACCAACTCCCACCCATTGCGACACCCCCTCCACCCCTCCACATCCTCCCCAAAAACCCCTCCCAAACCTCACTTGCTTTTGGACAGAAGACTAGTGCATGCGTCACGTCCTCTGCCGCCAAGTGACACCATGGGCACATAATATTTGCCCCCTCAATACGGCGTCGAATGTTCACCCAAGTAGGTAACACCCTTTTACACAGCCTCCACCTGAGTAACCTCACTTTCGGAGGAATCTCAAGCTTCCACAACCTGCTCCTCCTGCTCCCCCCCTCTCATTCTCCGAACTACACCCTTCGCCCCCCCTTCGCAACACTGATCCTATGCCTCGCAAATTGGTAACACGACTTCACACTGTACTCCCCGTCCTTTAAAGTGCCACACTAACAGGCTAAAGTCGTATGCCTAAATCAAATATAAAACCACACAAACCTATGAACGTAGTAAATGGGCAAGTGGGATCGTATCCATAGAGTACATCAATTATCTAAGTATATCAAGTAACCAAAAGGGGGGTTATAAAAGTCGAATTGTTCAATTATTCAAAAGCAAAAAGAGTATTTTGTGATTCAATAGAGGAAAAGCTCTCGGACTATTAATACCCACTATCATTCATCTAATTGATCCTAATTATCAATCTAATCCTAATTCGTTGAGCACTTAGTTGTAGAAATATAATTTCTAATCGTCTTTTAATTGTAACGAAGAGGAGAGATCAGCCCTACCTAATAGTCCTAATCGGTGGATAACAAAGACGCGCGCCTAAATTCAATCCAGCGAAAGCAATTAGCAATAAAATGATATCAACTAAGATTAACAAGATCTAAACACACGCGGTTTCGATCTTCAATTAATATGTTTATTCTCCCCTAAATCTAATCACGATGTTCAGCATGCAATTAGACCTAGTTTCTACTAATTGATTCAACAATCAAACAATTAATCCTTTAATTGAGAATCGAGCAATAAAGATTAATCTAAGGTTAATTAGTGGCCACCTAATTAACAGCAAATCAATCAATAATAGAAATCAAATCAAGATAATCAACAATACTCAAACGAAATTAAGAATTAGAAATCAAACTCACAATTGTCGATGAATAATAGCTTCGATTAATAAAATTCGAGAATAAAAGGGTCTTAGCCTTGCATAATTCTTCAAAATAAACTTTAGGTCTTGAGAAAACTGAATAAATAAAACTAAAAACGAAACTTAGGTTTAAATAGAAAAAGATTACAAAACGGTTTAGGAAACCCGTCCATTAGCCGACACAACGGGGACGAGTCGTCCGGATCGGGAAGACTCGTCAGCCCCCAGACGAGTCGTCTGGCTCTTTTTCGTCCAATTTGCTGAAATCCTGTGGGAGTCGTCTGGACTTGGACGACTCGTCTAGCTCTGGACGACAGACGAGTCGTCTGACATCAAATCTTCAAATCTTCGTTCTTCACCTCTTCAGATCTTCTACACTTCTCGGGATCCGTAACAAATACCATTAAAATATTCCCGAACTTGCATAAATGATCAAACTTGCATGTATTCTTCAAATAAATTCAAAAACATAATAAATGTAATAATGCCACAAATGATCCGAAAATGACATGAAAAATCCAACATAAACGCCACAAAACCCACTCTAAAGTGGGTTGTATCAAATTCCCCCATGCTTAGACCTTTACTCGTCATCGAGTATCACAATCATCTCCAATATGTCTCCAAGGTCTTTTGACAAGCAGCACGGGAAGAAATGACATCTACCTATCTCCCCTACTCCAATTATGGTCTTCGTCTTTTTTTGCTTAAAGGTAAGAATTGAATAAATGAATAAGCAAAAACATACAAGTTTAAAAGGGGCATACCCCAGTATCAAATCCAGACTAATTTACAAAGACAAAAGACATAAGAAAGGAATTACATCAGATTAATACTTTCTAGCCATTCCTTATCTTTTCTTTTCAAGTTCTGCACTACTCCTCTTAATCTAATTCTAAGCTCCATACAGATCTTCTGAACCATATATTCTGGATGCCATATATAGAGCTCACACCTGCACTTGTTTCTCGAGAACCAGATATAGTATATCAACCCACAGATTAATGCGCCTGTAACTTGTTTTCTGATCCTTGAAGAAAATCTCTTCTTAGAGCACCAATCTATGGGGTCGATTATAGGAATATCAATCCCAACTCTCCTTTTCATCAGTTCCACACACTTCCTACTATAATCACATGAGAAAAATAGGTGTAGGTGGGTTTCATTACCATTTTGACATAGCAAACACTCATCATCATCAGTGATGCCCAGTTTCAACAGTCTGTCCTTGGATTGAAGTCTACCTTTCATAGCAAGCCATGCAATGTAGCTTGTTCTAGGAATAGCATGCCTACTCCATACAATTTTATCCCAATATACCCTGTCTAAATCACCTCTGAGCCATCTGTATCCTTTAGATATAGTATAGTCAGCTGTATCCCAGGCATTGGTATATTGCTGAATCATTTCCTTCACTCTGCAAATTTTTTTCCAGTACCAACTGGAATCTTCAGGAGGTCTGTAAGTAGCCCATTCAGTACCTTTTAAATAGATGCTATGAATCCATTTGATCCACAATGAATCTGCCTTGCTGAAAATCCAGGCCACATACTTACCAATGCTTGCCTTATTCCTGTAAACACCCGACTCGGGGGCTTCCCATTTTATGAACGCCCGATGATGAGATGGATAGTGGACACCGGGGAAGGTTTCGATTACCAACGCATTTGACTCCATAGTCTCGACCCAGGTTTATAAAGGCCCAATATTTCTCCCGTTTGGCTTTTAATAGCCCATTTTCGATTCCTTGGACTATTAGTAGCATTTGAAGCCGTTGACCATTAAATACTATCATTTTGCCAACAAATTAGTCAAGCCCAACTCAATACCAAAGCCTACGTGACTTGGGTATCGTTTCAGCCCGCTGCTGGCAACTATTTGGCAACTCCAATTAATATCTTTTTGAGCTTTTAATTCCTTCTATACATACCATATTTTATCATTATCTTTTTTATTTAGCGATTCATTAATAATTTTGATAACCAAAAGATATTACGTGGTTAGAAGATAAGATAGAGTGCAGTTGGCAACTCATTGGCAACTGGAAGCCTTATTTGCATTTCGATGGACTTCTTTGATCAAAAGATCAGATAAGATTGATCCCTATTTTGCCTTCTTCTCCAAGTCTTTATTAGCTGCTAATACTCTCTATAAACCCCACGACATTTCATATAAATAGGCTGTCATTCTCTTTGGAAAAAGGGGACGAAAATCATTAGCTACAACCAGTAAACCTACCTTCCACTTTCCTTGTTCTGATATCTTGGGAGTAGGGATACAAACTATTCCCACATACACACACATCAATCATTTGGAGAGTAACTCACGGTACCGAGATCACCACGGCGAAAGTCGAACTTAGATCGTTGGGTTTGAAAGGGGCTCAAAGACAAGGGTTGGGCGCGTTGGTATAACGAAACCGAGATCCGTACGGCAACACAAGTATGTCCACCTGAGGGCCTCTTTATCTCTCTTAAATCTTTCGAAAATCTAATAGTCTCGTTTTACTAATTTGGCTAGCTCTTGCTTTCATAATGTGATTTACGTTAGCAATCGCATGTTCTTTTGTTCATTTGTACTCGGTGGTTTCGTTAATAGCTAACATGAGTGGACTCTTAGAAGTTAGGCCACTTTTTGATAACATGCGCATGCTTTTTGCTTAGTTTGGTAATTTATGTCATGTGTCTCTGCATGCATGTTTTCTTTACGAATTCCTTTGTACGTATATTCGTGTAATTAATTTCATGCGTATGTAATTGCATGCTACTTGCTATATGAAATTCCGTCGTCGATTATGAACTTTATATTCATCTCGGATTAATTAGTAGAGGCCGTCTTCGGACGGGCGATTCGGGTGCCTAACACCTTCCCGAATCGTACCTTGCAAAGGACCCACCCTAGGTTCGTAGGATCCTATCAAAATCCTGCTGGCGACTCCAATTCATATAAAAAATAACGAGACCCAATCGGTCCACCCAATGGCCGGTACGGTATCTCACAGTGCCGACTCCGCTGGGGATTTTGCTAACTCGAAAGTTGATCCATTATAAATGTTTAGTTCATAATTGGCATTGCATTATTTTTATTTTTCATATAGCATTTTCGATTGCATGCCACGTTAGTACGGAGGCGCATAAGGACTAAACCCGATTTTTTACCCTAGGATGCATAGACTATACACACGTTGGGTCCATTCGACTTTCATGACGTGCTGTATGGTCGACATCCGCCCCAAACCGTACTCATCTTTTGGTGGGTACAGGAGGATCTTCTATTGCCACGGCTTCCGACCGCAAATCAATAGAAGCGTCCTCTGTTTGGGTTCCACTTGACCACCCTATACCCACTCGATTTTGTATAGCATCATGACGTGCTCAAATGTGATTTTCGTATTTATATTACTTTTATCGCATGCTCCGTGGTTATATGATTAGTTGCGGCATTTTTGTAAGCTGAATTTAGACCCTATGTGTCACGTCCTACCCGAGAGTCGGTTTTGTCTTTTGGTCGTCGTAGAAGTCCTTAAGTTGATCTATGACCTTTTTCC
Source organism: Spergularia bocconei (assembly GCA_963457585.1). Lineage (NCBI taxonomy): Eukaryota > Viridiplantae > Streptophyta > Magnoliopsida > Caryophyllales > Caryophyllaceae > Spergularia > Spergularia bocconei. The sequence goes on from OY734958.1 coordinate 8,440,617, forward strand.
TACGTACGTACCACTTATGTTTTTTTTATTGAGTTAGTTTTGTGTCATTAGGAAACCACACTTCTACCATGTCGAATTAGTAAACTCACAAGTTTCTAGTACTTTTTTTTTTATGTGTCAGTCTCATGATCATATAATCATAGAGTTTATTTTATTCATTCGTGCGTCCAGCCCCCTAGTACCTCTTAGGCTCTTAGCAATTCCTTGGCATCTAGAGTCTGCTTTGTTATACTTCTTCCTTTCAAATCTTATGTCGGTCTTGTCGTCTAGTGGTACATATATATTGGATCAATGGTATAATAGCCAAAAGCTTTTCTAGATGTGTCAATTGTTTTTATTCCCCTACGTTGAAAATTTTGGTGACTTATGGACTATTTAGCATTCCTGCGGCATTTATCTTATGGACACACAAGTAGCATACTTCGTGGATTAGAGTTACGATGATGGGGGTTATTTTCGTTCGATCGTCCACTAATTTCAAGGGTCTAAATTCCACGTATATGCATGTGTCAAAGTTCATCTCAAGACCACAATGATGTATTTTAAAAGGAGCAAAAACGCATTGCTAGCAACTAGTATATTTTTAATAGCCCATTTTCGGCTCAACAAAATATTGACTAGCAACTAGCATAGTCCAAGTTCATCGACGGTGTATTTTGAAGATGAAAAACACTCCATCATTCTTTGTGCGTTAAATTGATAGATACATTGTTATTGCAATCAAATAAATTCATAACATATATTTGTCATCCAATCACGCCAAAATATCTTCAGACGATTATTCCTCAACGCATAGCCAAAAAAAAAAAAATCATGAATGTGAATTCGAATATGTGCAAAAGGATAATCGTCCAAAGGCCATGTACTATAATCCAATCCAATCAAGGGGGGATTCCACACTTGGATTTAAAGACGACTTCTACCTCTCACAAGCTAAAAAAAAAGGACAACTTGCACCCGCATGGCTCGTTTCTACCTAGATCATTCAAGAAGTGGAAGATGCATATAAAAAGAAGGGTTGGTTTCAGCTACAACCATCATTTAAGGAAGACATTCCATCTATTTAAAAGTTGTTCGACAATCGAATTTGTAATGTCATAATTTCTAATGGCGAATTTATGTGTCTACGTCTTGATTGCATCTCTTTGTTTCTATACCTATTCTAAGACTAGGGTAGGAAACATTTAATGACGTGTAATTTTATGCCTTTTGAATCCACAAATGATCTTCAATGCCAATATATTTTTTTCCAAAGAATATCCATTTCTTCTGAAACACAATGAGCATAATTTAATCGAACTCGTCCCTATATTGCCATTAATCAAATGAGTTTCAAATTTTGGTCACATTTTATAGTTTGTGAGACGTATTCACCCTTGAGAATCCCATAGCATGATTGTTTTGTGTACCTTGTGATACGGGTATGGTAAGATGGCGGCCAAGACCTATATATGACACATAGAGACCACGGACAAAAAGGTACATAAAATGGTGAGGTCGAGTGTAGTTTAGGATATTTGTGTGACCTGTGTCCAACATTACAGGATACAAGAGTGTTGAGTGGTTCCAAATTTTCACATCCGCATGCTCATATCCATAGCATGGTCATTCCCCCAAAGTGAGGGTCCACGGTCCGTCATTGGTCTTGGATTGAAAGTGGTAAGACTGTTTGGTCACTTGTGTCACATTACAAGGGTTGCTATGGAATTTGTTAGGACTATAGTTCTCACTTACATTTTTGGTGATCAAAGTTATTTCCTGAAAACGAATGCCTTGAGCTTTTCATTCGACGTTTCATATCTTTAAAGGCCCACAAATCAAACACTCATCACCAAAGGTTTGTTCACCTCATACATCCTACCACTACTCTCCTACGTGGGGTTCTCGTCACCAAACGAAGCACATGCTTGGTGTTGGAGTTTGGTAAAATTTTCATACTTATGCTCATACCTTTATGGATTCAAGTTCATCTATGTCGTACTCTACAACAAATTTAGAGTACAATCTTATGAGGTCTAAACCATTGATACTCATAAAAAATGTCCAAGCTGAAAATCATGCAAATTACGATAATTAACGTCATCAAAGTATTTTCACTATCACTTATGCATATTTTCAAGATCATGGCGCAACCCTCCATTGATAAGTTCAAGTTTGGCCCTCAAGAGGCGTCGTGGCTTCAGTCCAAGTCAATTAGACCGAGATAAAATTGCATAAGATTCACATGACTCGGATACAGCTGGTATTTTTCACACTCATAGACGTCGTTCCCAGTTTGGCATTTCAAACTTCAATTGTACGCACAATGATCACACGTACAAAGAGTCAAAAATGCTAATCCAAGAATTAACGTCTACACACCAACTTATATTACGTCTGTGGATCATACATGTCCATAGATGTAAAATCAAGGTGATACGGAAGACGATTTGGTCAACCGAGTTGCATAAGTGCATTTCCTTGCTTGAAAAATATTGGATTCTACTTGGCGATTCTACATTTCATTGGTAATATGACCCAAGCGACAGGTCTAGAGCAACATATGACACATTTGTGGCACACCCATGATAGTGCTCATTTTCTCACTCAAGACAACGACAAGAGTCCATAATCAGCGAAATTTCACTTAGCCTTGAGTCTTTTCTTAGTCTCTTAGGACTAGCGTCTATCTATCCTTGCGTCGTTTCAATTCTTTTTGTTGGGAGGAAGGACTTCTGTCGAGTCAAATCCTATTCAAAAATCTTGCCAACCTCTTAGGCATCTTAGCCATTTAGCTTTCTAAGTACCGCATAGGATTTATTTGCATTTTCTGTGTAATATGAGTGTGCGTGATCTCTCTATGTGTGAAATGTGCATGAATTGCCATGTGATACCATTAAATTGAGTCTTGGACCATAAAACAATGCAACGACGCGCTCGGTGTTCGAGAAAACTACAAGAACCAGTTGCTCCAAATTCGGGGGCTCACATGGCTTGACTGAATCAAGGGTAAATCCATGAAGATATAAACTACAAGAACCAAGAGCTCCAAACTCGGGGGCTCACATGGCCTGACTGAGTCAAGGGCAACTTGGACAGAGATATTGCCCCAACGGGATACCAACGCCTCCAAATCAGCAAGATATGGATAGAGATATTCACAAGACAACGCGTCAACACATCGACAGAAGTTGAAGCGACCCTCAAGTCAGCACCAGTTAAACCAAGGTTTTAGCGTCCTGGAAAAATTCGACAATCAACTTTACAACAAGGCATGTTTTGTAAGGATCTCATATTTGTCCTTCACAAATCCTCCTTGTTTAAGTCTGTCAAGTTAATCAATCAATCGGTTCACGTCATCTGTAGCCCGTGTTAAGATTGTAATCAACTTTTGATGATTGCGACGTCCAATGTGCTATATTTCAAGATTTCAATCTTGCGAGTCAACATGATGCAACAACCTGCGATGTTTACCCAAAATGTGGTTGAGCCTGTCTTGAATGACTACTTTGCCCATTCAAGGTATAATCCAGCATACTCATTCTTCCTGGATGACAGATGTGCCCATTCAGAAGCTACGATAATGTATCAACACCTGACAACATGTTTTGGATGACTACTACGCCCATCCAAGACATTGGAAGACTTATATTCATTTCGAGCGACTACTATGCCCGTTCGAGATGCTGCGTATCTTTGTGATTAAATTATATGTTCTCCATCATATATGCGATCTTTTGAAGACTCATATTCATTTCGAGCGACACTGCGACCGTTCGAGATGCTACGTTTCTATATGACTTAGAAAGATGTTCTTGGTCTAGACTCTGGAATACAATAATTGCATTATGATTGCTGCCTTTTGAAGACTTATATTCATTTCGAGCGATAACTACGACCGTTCGAGATGCTGCGTTCCCTTGTTTACCAAAAAATGACATTCTTCGATGATCGCTGGCGATTGCGATCTTTTGGACATTTATATTCATCTTGAACGATAATTGTGCCCGTTCGAGATGTTGAGTTTCTACATGTGATTAAGAGAGATGTTCTTGATCACGCCTACGATGACCTTCTGCGACTTCAATCACTACGCCAAAAAACACATAAGACACCGCTATATACGACACCGGAATAGTAAAAACCGGTGTCATAAATAGCTACGACACCGGTTTCTAGTAACCCGGTGTATTACATATTGAAAAAAAATAAAAAATTGCCAACTATATGAGATAGAAAACAAAAAAAAAAAAAAAAAAAAATCTGGGTGAAACTTTGACACCGGTTATGAGTAAAACCGGTGTCAAAGGTCAATATATTACACCGGTTGTAATTCTAACCGGTGTCTTATGTTACAAAAAAAAAAAAAAAGGCATTACTTATCCTCGTCTTTGGATTCTCCGCCACCTTATTCGCCCCACGTTAACCTGCTAAACCTAATCCTCATCATATTCCCCATCTCCTCCTCTCAAAACAAAGAAAAACTCTCATTATTCCTCTTCCTTTCGAATTCTGATAACTCATCCTCAATTGAGATCTCATATATCAAGTTCTAACCATTTCATATTCAACAAAATTAAAATTTACGGAAAATTCACGTGGTACCCTCGAACTTTGCATGTTTGCACATGGTACCCAACTTGTCGAGATTTTGTACATGGTACCCTTGAAGTTTGAAGTTATGCACGTGGTACCCTCGTATTTAACGGCTGGTTGACACCGTTAACTTGAATATTAGGAAAAGAATTATGACATCTCAGCCATCCATTGTGGTCTATCCAGTGGCTGAGATTATTCTAAACCTAGAAAAAAAAAGCCCACCCTCCTACTCTCTCTTCTGCTCTTATTTTCTTAATCTCTACTGCTCTTTAGTCTTTCGACTATTTCCCCCAACCATCAACCCCGACCACCAGCATCCTCCACCACCAACCACCGACCACGAGCGATGTCTACCCCGTTCACCAGTGTGGCCACGCCCCCACCCAAACATCGCCAGGATTCCACCAAAGCCACCACTTATTCACAATCGAACACAAAAATACTATTTCTCCTTGTTGAACCCGAAAATTATTTGCTCAAAATGAAATCTAATTTGGGACAAAATCAACAAAAATTTCGCCCAGTATTGACTCAAAATATGCCCAATTTTAACAAAAACATCGCCCAAAAAAAAACCAGAAATTTGTATAAATTCATATCCATATTCAACCCACCAAATTCACAAGTAACAACATCAAGTTCAACCCAGAAATTGTGGGCAAATAAACTCAAAATCGAGTAACAATTTGATGAAGGTGAAATGAATCAGATGATGAATTGATGACACGATTAGATGAGGATGGATATACGAGATGTGAGATGATGATGATGATGATTATAGATGAAGATTTAAAATGGTTGATGAAATGATGATAAAATGGTGGTGCATCATTAAGATACGTAGATACCCAATTTTTCAGGATGACAAGCAATGGTGCCATGGTGGTGAAGGTACGGGGAGGTAAGAGAGAGAGGAATGCATGTGAATTTCAGTTTTTTTTTTCTCCTTTAGATTTAATCTCAGTCGTTTATTTAAAGTTAATAAATGGCTCAGATTTTGGACTTTTCGAAGTTAACATCAATTTGACGGTGTTAAGATATAAGGGTACCACGTGCATAACTTTAAACTTCAAGGGTACCATGTGCAGAATCTCGACAAATTGGGTACCATGTGCAAACAGGTAAAGTTCGGGGGTACCGCGTGAATTTTCCGTAAAATTTATCATCTCATCTTTCTGCTCCCAATATCAACATCTCAGTCGTTCTTCAAGTGTCAATTATTTTTGCATACGGTATATAATGTTTTCCCTTCTCTGTCCTCAATTGTTCATCAAATTGGGTTTTGTTGAAATTCGGGGATAAATTATTTCGTTTTTTTCTTTAAATCTGTTAATTTTGGTGACGGATTTTTAAGAAAAAACATGTGTTGTTAAATTCCAGATCTGGTCGAGGAATAAGTAAATCGTTATCTTCACTCATTCTCTCTCTTTATTTCTTCATTCTTGATTTTGTTCTTTGTTTTTAGACTGAATTTCTTTTGTTAATTGGAGATATTGTTTGTCTAATTAGGTGAAATGGCGAAGAATTCGAAATCATGATTACAGAGCCAAGTATGGAAAAATGTGTTAGTGGAAGTTGAAATCGCAGGTTTGATGAGTTATGAGTAATTTTGTATAATTCGTTTGATTTCTTATCAAACTTTTACTTTAATCTGATTAATTGGTACTTTAAGATGCATGTTCAATCTATACTTATTTTCGATGTGTTGAGATTTGTTAGGACTTCCAACAATTTTCAAGCAAATCGAGATCGAGAAGAACAAAACAAGGAGTACAACAATGAGTACAAGAACAAGGAATACAAGAACAAGGAGTACGCCAAGTTTATGAACAAGAACAACTACAATTGTGGAAGATAATACCAGCAAATGCGTAATGACTTAACCAATTCATTATTGCAAAATTTCAAATGTGTTGCGTCTCAAGTTTTAGATCATACAAACTTTGTACAATTTTTTTAATTTGATAATGGTAATAAGTACTGGAAGTTTCGGATCTGTATGCCTGTTCTTTTATTATTTATTTTTTTTGAAAAACTGGTGCACATATGACACCGGTTGGGGTTATAACCGGTGTCTTATGTACCTCTTTGACTGGAACCAAATCACATATAAGACACCGGTTTTGGCCCTGACCGGTGTCTTATGTGTCACTTTTTACACCGGGTTGTTTTTGGACAACCGGTGTCTTATCTTAGACACCGGCAGTCCAGACACCGGTTACATCCGGTGTCTTGGTCGTTTTCAACCCGGTGTAAAACCCATTATTTGGCGTAGTGAATATTTTGAAGACATATATCCATTTCGAGCGCCTACTGCGACTGTTCGAGATACCGCGTTCCCTTTATGAAAAAGAAAGATGTTTTGCGATGATCGCTGGCAATTGCGATCCTTTCAAGATTTATATTCGTTTCGAGCGACAACTGCGCCCGTTCGAGATGCTGCGTTTTATATGTGCCCAGGTCCATGTCCTCGATCACATTTTTGATGGTTGCATTTTGACTGCGACCCTTTCACATTTATATTCATCTTGAGCGACAACTACGCCCGTTGAAGATGTTGTGTTTCATATGTGACCAAGAAAGATGTTCCTGATCACGTCTACTAAGATTTCACTTGCAATTGCAATCCTTTCAAGAATTATATTTGTCTTGAGCAATCACTGCGCCCGTTCGAGATGCTGCGTCTATATGTGACCCAAGATATATATTCTTGGCCTATCTGCGATGATTCCTGCGAAGATTTTTTCTATACACCTATCTTGAGCGACTACTGCGACCGCTCGAGATACTTACTGCGTTCTTATATGTGACTAAGTTCTATATATGTTCTTTGTCATATGTGCGATTTTGCTTTTGCATATATGTGTGTGATTGCATAAAACCTTTGACCTTCGTCTTTTACAAAGACTCGGCCAAAGCGGGGGCTCCTGTAGACACCCGACTCGGGGGCTTCCCATTTTATGAACGCCCGATGATGAGATGGATAGTGGACACCGGGGAAGGTTTCGATTACCAACGCATTTGACTCCATAGTCTCGACCCAGGTTTATAAAGGCCCAATATTTCTCCCATTTGGCTTTTAATAGCCCATTTTCGATTCCTTGGACTATTAGTAGCATTTGAAGCCGTTGACCATTAAATACTATCATTTTGCCAACAAATTAGTCAAGCCCAACTCAATACCAAAGCCTACGTGACTTGGGTATCGTTTCAGCCCGCTGCTGGCAACTATTTGGCAACTCCAATTAATATCTTTTTGAGCTTTTAATTCCTTCTATCCATACCATATTTTATCATTATCTTTTTTATTTAGCGATTCATTAATAATTTTGATAACCAAAAGATATTACGTGGGTTAGAAGATAAGATAGAGTGCAGTTGGCAACTCATTGGCAACTGGAAGCCTTATTTGCATTTCGATGGACTTCTTTGATCAAAAGATCAGATAACATTGATCCCTGTTTTGCCTTCTTCTCCAAGTCTTTATTAGCTGCTAATACTCTTTATAAACCCCACGACATTTCATATAAATAGGCTGTCATTCTCTTTGGAAAAAGGGGACGAAAATCATTAGCTACAACCAGTAAACCTACCTTCCACTTTCCTTGTTCTGATATCTTGGGAGTAAATACAAACTATTCCCACATACACACACATCAATCATTTGGAGAGTAACTCACGGTACCGAGATCACCACGGCGAAAGTCGAACTTAGATCGTTGGGTTTGAAAGGGGCTCAAAGACAAGGGTTGGGCGCGTTGGTATAACGAAACCGAGATCCGTACGGCAACACAAGTATGTCCACCTGAGGGCCTCTTTATCTCTCTTAAATCTTTCGAAAATCTAATAGTCTCGTTTTACTAATTTGGCTAGCTCTTGCTTTCATAATGTGATTTACGTTAGCAATCGCATGTTCTTTTGTTCATTTGTACTCGGTGGTTTCGTTAATAGCTAACATGAGTGGACTCTTAGAAGTTAGGCCACTTTTTGATAACATGCGCATGCTTTTTGCTTAGTTTGGTAATTTATGTCATGTGTCTCTGCATGCATGTTTTCTTTATGAATTCCTTTGTACGTATATTCGTGTAATTAATTTCATGCGTATGTAATTGCATGCTACTTGCTATATGAAATTCCGTCGTCGATTATGAACTTTATATTTATCTCGGATCAATTAGTAGAGGCCGTCTTCGGACAGGCGATTCGGGTGCCTAACACCTTCCCGAATCGTACCTTACCAAGGACCCACCCTAGATTCGTAGGATCCTATCAAAATCCTGCTGGCGACTCCAATTCATATAAAAAATAACGAGACCCAATCGGTCCACCCCAGGCCGGTACGGTATCTCACAATTCCACATATAGATATCAGTTAGGCCCAATCCTCCTGCTTCCTTTGGCTTGCAGATACTATCCCAAGCCACCAAAGGTACTCTATTCATATTTTCTGAGCCACCCCATAGATAATTCCTACAAATAGCATCTATCTTCTTAAGCACAGTTTTAGGAATCATGAAAATTCTTTCCCAGTACACATGCAGATTACTAAGGACAGACTTCACCAGAGTTAATCTACCTGAATAGGACAGCTTCCTTGAACCTACATCTCTTATCCTCTTCACAATTTTCTCTGTTAAAACACTACAATCCAGCACAGACAACCTACCAGCAGTGACCTTGATACCCAAATATCTGAAAGGTAGAGTGCCTTCATGAAAACCAGACAACTCAATGATTTCTTTCCTGACATGAATATTTACAACAGCAAAGTAGATGTCTGACTTAGCAGTGTTCATACACAACCCAGAAGCTTTGGAGAAAGTAGCAAAGGCTCTCAATAGTAGAAACACAGATTTCATCTCACCCTTACTGAAAAGCAACAAGTCATCTGCAAAGCACAGATGTTTGAGCTTAATGGCTCCACATTGAGGATGAAACCTGAACTCATTTTTCTCACCCACCATCTTAAGTATTCTGGAAAGATACTCCATACAAATGGTGAAGAGAAGGGGAGACATTGGGTCACCTTGTCTCAAACCCCTCTTCCCTTTAAAAAAGCCAAAATTGGAACCATTAAGAGAAAGAGTATAGGAAGGTGAAGAGAGGCATTCCATGACCAGCCTTATAATCTTTTGTGGGAAGTTTAAGGCTTCAAGCATTTGGTTTACAAAACCCCATTCCACAGTATCATAGGCTTTTTTCAAATCAATTTTGAGCAAACATCTAGGAGAAGTGACCTTCCTATTGTATTTCCTAACCAGGTCCTGGCAAATCATGATGTTTTCTATAATATCCCTGCCTTTAATAAAGGCACCTTGGTTATCACTGATAATGTGAGGAAGGACCTCCCCAATTCTGCTACAAATCAACTTGGAAATGCATTTGTAGAGTGTGTTGCAGCATGCTATGGGTCTAAATTGAGTAACAGAGGTGGGGTGAGAGACTTTTGGGATTAGAGTTAAGATTGTATTGTTTACCTGCTTAAGTAGCTTCCCATTCTCAAAAAAGTCCAAGATGGCATTACAGACCTCATCTCCTACAATATGCCAAGTATCTTTGTAGAATTGGCTGGTTAGCCCATCTGGACCCGGACTTTTATTACCAGGGATATCAAACATTGTTTTTCTGATTTCTTCCCTAGTTACTGGTCTCAAGAGCCTTTCTTGCATCAGATCATCAATCACTTTGCCTTTCTTTACAGTAGGAAAGTGAACACTGCTACATCTTGTGTCTTGCCCAAGTAGGTTGGTATAAAAGCCTAGGAAAGCAGCTTGTATACCATTCTCATCACTCTGTACAACACCTGCCTCATCTTGAATTTGGTTCACTGAGTTTCTGATTCTTCTGGCCTTGATAGCACAATGAAAATAACTAGTATTTTCATCCCCTTCCTTAAGCCACTCAACCTTTGCTTTTTGTCTAAGGAAGCTCTCCTTAGCCTTAGCCAAATACTGGTACTGCTCAGCCATATGTCTTTCTGTGTCCAGCAACTTCCCATTTCCTGGGTCTAGTTGAATCTGCTTCTGAATCTCAATCAGATCAAAATAAGCTTTTGCCTCCTGATTTTCAATGTTGGCCATCTTTTCTTGATTCAGCTTTTTAAGAGGCCTTTTCAGAGCTCTTTGTTTTCGGATGACTCTATACATTGGAGACCCATAAACGCTGATTTGCCAAGCCTCCTTGACTGTCTGTTCAAAACCTGGGATTCTATTCCACATGTTGAAATATTTGAAGCATCTGTGCCCCATTATCCTCTCCTTATGAAGCTCAATAATACAGGGACTGTGGTCATACAATCCTTCTGGGTGGAAATGGGCACCACTATCAGGAAATGTAAGCAGCCAATCATCATTGCACATCACTCTATCAATCTTGCTGAATACTCTTTTGTCACTCTCTTGTTTATTATTCCAGGTGAAGAAGTTGCCACTAGATTTAAGGTCATTTAGGCCACAATGATGCACACAATCCTGGAAATCTCTTACTTCTGCAAGAGTAATAGGAGCTCCAATCCTCTCATTAGGGTACAGGACATTGTTAAAATCTCCACAAACAATCCAGGCTCCTCTTAAGCCAAGATGAATCTTTTTCAAACAGTTCCACAAATCAAGTCTGTCTCTAGCATCATTCATGCCATAAACCACAGTAATTGCAAACTTTTCTATTTTGCCAATTTGTTGAACTTCTCCATGTATAGCTTGAGAAGTTACCATCCTAATTTGCACATTATACTTATTAGGGTCCCATAGAAGCCAAATCCTGCCTCCAGGGTGCTTATTATTATTAGTACAGATACTCCAGATTTCACAGAAACTATGATGAATTATATTGCTAGATTTCACCTTAGTTTCTAAGAGCCCAAATAGTCCACATTGATTCCTCTGCATAAATCTATTCACCTCCATTTGCTTAGTTGGACTATTTAGGCCCCGAACATTCCACACTCCTAGCTTAGCCATGGTCACCATGACCATGACTCTCACTACCAATTATATCATCAGTCCTGTGAATTCCTCTAACAATAGAAGCAAAAGTGATGCCTTGCTCAGTATTTTGTTGAATCATTGTTGTCTGTGGAGTAAGAATAAGTTGCCTGTGAGAGGAAGAGTTGACAACAGTTTCAGGTCTTGTAGCAGCATTAGGTGGAGTAACAAAGGCTGGATTCTGGGTAGGTTGTTGTTGGACAGGTCTCCAAACTTTTTGAGGTGCCTTCCCAGTTGGGTTCCCAGTTGGATTCACTCGTGGCCTCCATTCTTGTCTAACCCCAGGTTTCCTTTTACACTGCTCCCCAGTGTGCCCAACTCTTTTACAGACCTTACAAAGAGTTGGCTTCCATTCATATTCTACCAGTTGTTCCACAATTTTCCCATTTTCATCACCAAACCTCAAAATACTAGGAAATTCCTGATCAATTTCAACTTCAACCATTACCCTAGCATATCCCAATCTACTCTTTTCCTCAGTGGCTTTGTCACATCTAACATATTTTCCTATCATTCCAGATATCTTACTGATGCAATTCACTGACCAGAATTTAAGTTCCAATTTCAAAAGTTTGACCCATATAGGAACTGTCTTAACAGCAGATTTAGACAATTCAAGATCTTCTGACCAGAGTTTAACAATGACAGGTTTATTATCAAACAGATAATGGCCCGAAGCTATGACTAAATCCCTCTCTTCCACAGTATTAAATCTGACCACAAACATACCATTAGGTAAAAATGAGACTTTGTTAAGACCCCTTTTCCCCAAATCCGTTGGCAATATCCCTGCATAGTATCAATCGGCGGATTTGCCCCGAGAACGAAACAAACAATGGCAGAATTCCAGTATTGTTTACCCTCCAGAACATCCTCAATTGATAAAGTCATCATCTTTGCACCAGTATTTGAGTGAACTTGTTCAGAAGTAGGATTAGAAGTATTACCTGATCAATTCCGAATCACCATTTGCCATCCATCCTCATGAATCTCCTCAGAATCTTCATCCTCTTCTTCTATGATCGGCAACACTTCATCCACGGTTTCATCCTCCAGCGTGACATCCTCATCATCCTCATCGGACAAGTTTAATGGCGGAATACCTTGAATCTCAGAAATCTTTCTGTGCTTGTGAGCATCCGACGCCCATTTCTCTGATTTATAAGTTGTTTTAGTTTATTAATTTGTTTAGATTTCCTCTTATTTGATTGTTTATTTGATCTTGAGCGTGATTTTCCAGCTGATTTTGATCTCGCCATGGCTGGATCAAATCTCCGAAAATCGCCTCACTTTCGCCTTTCCGTACAGCTCATATTTTTTTTTCTTTTTCAAGAAGGATATTCTTATTGCTATGGTCTTCGTCTTCCTAGTTAGGGACCCTTACAGATGTATCCTCAACATAACGGCTCCTAACCATCTTATACTCCACAAATCACAACCACAAAGAGTAACCAAATGGCAAAGGGACCTAAACATGTCCTAAGTGTCCCTAAGCCGCTCACACACATCACCCTCGTGAGTCTAGGTCCGGATTAATGTACTCGGATCAAAGAGCGCCTCGATAAAGCCACCAACATCCCCTAACAACCAAGGGAATCGAGAATTTTTCTAGCCTATCACCTAAACTCTACAATCCAACCGAACCTCCTTATACCATCCAATAGAGACCTACCCTGACACGACCTTTAAGACACCCTTCCTATGCAACACCGGTACAGAACAGTAGTACACTCCACTCATTTTGCCTAGGCGCCCTTTCGGGTTTTCACCTAACCTCTCGTTAAATTTTCCAACTCACCGGCTTACTTTCTTCCCTCGTGTCTTTTCCTTACTTTCTTTTCACGCTCCTCTCTTGTCTGACTTTCTTCTCTCTTCTTTTTTCCTCTTTTTCAATTTTTTTTTTGGGTTTATCCAAATGAAAAGCAAATGAAACGAAAAACAAGTTGTACAAATGCAAACCCATATACACAATGATATATACAACCCTCCCCCATGCTTAAATCAAACAACGTCCGCGTTGTACATAAGACTAATGAAAAACAAGCATAGGAAAGGGAATGGAGAAACTCACTCACGAGCTGTGGAGGAAGAGGGATCGCCCGACCCCTGGGAAGCTCCTCCACGTCTAGCTGCACGGCGCTCCTCACGCGCCAACCTCCGAACAATAGCCGAATCGAACTGCTCCTGCAGAATAGGCACATATGTCTGTGGTTCAGGTTGAGAGAAGAATGTAGCAAAACTCTGCTGATAAGCCAAGCTAAGATCCAGACGATCCGTAATCTCTTCAAAACGATCATCTACATCTCCTCTCCAAATACTCAATGCACCCATCTGAGCCTCCATAGAAGCTCGTCACTCGGCACCATCATCAACAACTCGTGGAATACGGGGTGCCGGCTCATCCACCTCCATCTCCATAGGACCTAACGCCCAATCCTCCGCATTAGGGCCATGAGGAAGCGGGTCATCCTCAACAGGGGGTACAATAAGGGAATGGTTGACGCCATATAACCATTTATATCCACCACGCCTCGTGGTTAAGCGGTCATACTGCAGCAACCACGGAATATGACAAAACTCAACGGCCTAAACATCACAATCCGTGGTATCCGGGTGCTCATAACCCTCACCCTTAACATGTTCCACGATCCGCGTAATGAGACCACCAAAGCTAAAGTGGCCAGTCGTCTGCTCTAGAAGAGTCTCACACCTACTAATAAAGATTTGTATCTAATCCGGGATCGTTCCATAACCCGGAAGAAGAGCCATTAGGTGCTGAAGATCGGGTCCAGAGAGCTTGGTCGGCTCACCCTTACACAAGAAGGTTACCGCCAACAAACGGGAGACCAAACGAAAAGCGAGATGACGAATGTGAGTCAACCGCGGAAGAAGACACGCCCGACAAGTGAGGTTGTACCAAAACCCATTAACATCTGCATCTGTAGAATCTGCCACGGCTCCGTAGGAGCCCGAACTCCTAAGATCTCTCTAAGCTCCGGATAAGAAAGCTCATGTTCCTCATCATTAATCCGGAACTCTATATATGAGTCGAGGTGGATGTCGAAGAGCAGATGAGTTTGGGGGTTATGTATCTGGTGGATGGCGAAAAAATTGATGAATTTGGCGGTGGATGGCGATGAATTGCCCGAATTTGTCGGTGGATGGCGAAAAAATTGGCGAATTTGGGGGTGGATGGCGATGAAATTTATGGATTGTGGGGACGGGTGTCTAAGAGTCAGATAACGCAGGAAAGAGGAAAATGAAGAACTTTCCTTTTTGTGTTTTTTTTTGTCAATGAAAGATTAAAGTCTTTCCTAAAAGGTAAAAATAGTAGTTTGACATGTAGTTGATAAAAAGGACACTATAATTTTTATTTGTTGTTTATTACATCTATAATTAGAAATTTCTATTGAGTAATTTGCAAAACGAAATGGAGAGATTACGTCTTTTGTGATTTTATCGCTGGTCAACGTCGTACAATTATTCAGTATTCATCGAGTGTTTATTAGTATTTTAAAAGGCTACTTTATTCGAAAATCTAACTAATACCATTTTCTCGCTGGTCAACGTCGTACAATTATTCATTAATCGAGTGTTTATTAGTATTTTAAAAGTCTAATTTATTCGAAAATCTAACAAATACCATTTTATAATCCAATATAAGTAGTATATAACGATAACCAATATTAAGACAACAGAGGATAAACGGGCCGTGCAATTTTGCACGGGTCAAATAACTAGTTGGCCACACGTTAGAAAAACCGATGTAAAAATAGTCACTTGTAATAAAATATTGAAAGACGGTCCTATATAAGACCTTTGTGTTAAAAATTGACGGTTTATCTCGAATTCTTCCTCCCTTTGCCCCTTCAGCTAGTTTCCTACAATCATTCTCTCTCTCTCGCTCTCTCCTCCGACATCCTCATCTGTTTCGCTTGGGTGCTCACTCCGTCTACAACTACTATTCCAAGTAAGTTAATTTCCTATCTCTAATCGTTTTTACCTTTAATTGGTTATTACTTGTAATATCATGAAATTAGGGTTTTGTTTGATTTGATTTGATTTTGATCCAAATAATGCATAATCAATTCTTTACAGGTACACCATGTCGGATCCGGGTTATATGTTGCTTGAAGCGGTAAGTGTGCGATCAATTTCTTTTTCTTTTTTGAACCCAATTACTTGTAACTCGGGTTATTATAATTATTTCTCCTACTGTGCAGAGGGACAGGTTTCGGGAATCCTTGCCACTACCATTCTCAGAGGAGAAGTTGAAGTGTCGTACTTATGAAGATTTCCTCCAAGTTGCAAACTTCTATTGGGTCAGTTGCTTTATCCGAATTTTCATCTTTCATTGGGTCAGACTGCAATTGTTCGATGGATATATCATTCGAGTGATTAAGCCGGGGGAGTAGGTAGCCGTTGCGATTGGGTATCGATGTTTATTGAAGTTAATAATCACTGTGACGTCTTTTGCACTCTTACAGATGTGCGACCGCGTATACCGTGACAAGGATGGATTCAGTACTGGCAGGTTGATACCACCTCCTCCTGGACCTGAGGATTGGCAGGATTTACTAGAGTCAAGAGAGGATACAGCTGCTTGTCTTGAGGGCATGTCTTCCTCTGACGACGAGGATGACAATGCAAGGTATACCTCCTTGCCACCATTCTTTTCTTTCTATTTTCCTGGGTCATGGGCTCATGGTTGCTGTGAAGTGGTAGATGTTATCTGCTATGTTTCTCTTCCTTTCCCCTCAATGTATATGTGTCTGGCACTTGACCATCGTTTTGCAAATTCTAACCAGGCTTACTGTGTGTCAAGTTATTTTAAAGATTTGCTTGCCCGTTTTGATTGGTGCTATCCATGTTTCTTTGTGTTTTTCTTCATCGTCGACAACGTCTTCTCTATTGCTCTCTTTTCACCTATGTTATGCCATTATTAATTTGTTCGTGCAAAGCTCTTATTAGTTCGTTGTCTTGGCATGGCGAACTTTGGAAACTAGTATGAGGTGAATGGTCACATCTGCTAAAATTGTAAATCCAGTTCCGTTCAAATCCTCTGAAATTCTTTATCATGGCCTTGGAACGTGTAAAGTTGAGAGATTCTTTAATAATATTCCCTGCCAATTATTCATTTCTTATGTCATTCCACTGTGGGAATAATATAAATCAAACCAACATGATTAGCAAGGCCGTCTCGGAGATTTCGGGGGCCCTAGGCAAAACTGCGATAGGGGACCCTGTGTCCTTTAGATATCATTTGCTATTTCATCAAAAAGTATTGATTTTTGTTTGAATCGCTTAGTCAAATGTTCATCTAAATTGAAAATAGACACTAAACTTGAAAGTAAGATAGACAAAGGGGGATATTTATGCACAAAACAAAAAAAAATAGAATGGTGGCAGCTTGGTTTCGCTACAATATTAAATGAAACGAAAAAAATTTGAAAATACAAAAAAGACCCCATCATATGAGGCAGACAGGATTCGAACTCACGAACAAGCGTATTGAGGAAAGAACATCCACCGCTGGGCCAATAACAGCTTATTTTATATTACCTGAACCAGCTGCTATCGGGCCCCAGAAATTGGGGTCCCTAGGTGGCCGCCTAGCTCGCCTAGGCTAAAAGCCCGACTTGATGATTAGCAACCTTTGATTGCCAAAAGTTAGAATCTGTGTTGTAATTTATTTGCTAGTGCCAAGAGTTGGTTATGACTTCAAGTATGGTGCAATGAAGATTGATTGAAACACTTAAGCAGTACTTGAGATTTGATGGTGTAGTTAATAACAAAAATTCATACTTCTAAGGTTTGATATGTCCAAAAGTACTATAGTAGGAAGTTATCTACATTAATACTGGATCCAAGCTAAGTGCTCTGAGAATTTGAGGTTAAGTACCGAGTGCTTGGGTTGATGGATAAGAAGTACCTAGAGTTAATAGCTATGCTATTTGTAAAAGATGTCCAAGGATAAGTTACACCTCGAAGGCTCAAAGCCTATGCCCACGTAGAGCCTAGAAAGGCAACACGCCCCATAGGTCATTTGGGGGATGAGACTTATCCTCGAAAAATCCAGTATGCTCTTTTCCAACCAAAGACACCACAAGATTGTCAAAGTAGTGCATTGCCACAAGTTTTGTCGCTCCTTACCACCG
Source organism: Spergularia bocconei (assembly GCA_963457585.1). NCBI lineage: Eukaryota > Viridiplantae > Streptophyta > Magnoliopsida > Caryophyllales > Caryophyllaceae > Spergularia > Spergularia bocconei. The sequence continues at coordinate 8,458,336 of OY734958.1, forward strand.
CTAAAGCCTACATATCTAGCTTCTTGATGATGCTACAAACTCCAACATTTGTTCTGCCCTTTTACCCCGTAGAGGTCGTCGCACAAGTATGGAGGAACCTTGCAACGCAAAAGTAGGCTCCATTACGGTCAGTGTTTTGCCAGCTTTTATTACACATGCCAGGGAGATGTCCCAAGTATGCCTTCTATGTTGTTCGTCAGTTGGTCACTAGGCTTAGTCTTGCACAACAAACATCTAGTACTCAAAAGCGCGCACTTCTATTGGATCCTTGCACAATAAATTAAAATCATGCCTGGCATTTAGGGCGTTAGTTAGGAGTGTCATCGTCATGTCTTCTTAAAAGACTATATGCATTTAAAAAAGGGCAGCCCGGTGCACATTGGCGTCCCCAATAAGTGATGGTCCAGGGAATGGTCCCACCACAAGGGTGTAATGAGGGCAGGCCTAGAGGCTGCTCCCAGGACTTGACCCCATGAACTATCGATCACGCGGCAACACCTTTACCGGTGCGCCAAGGCTCTGTACTATGCAGTTGATATTCGTGTAAAATAAAAATCAGTAGAGCTACGTCGGATAATGATTAGTTAATCTAATTATTCTGGTTTCTTGCTTATTATGGTTTCCTTTATGTTTCCGAATTCCTCAGTTTATCAAGTTCTATAAAGTTGTAATATTTGCTCTTGAATTATTCTTGTGACAAGAAGTAAGCTAATTAGTTCTCCTTTTGGTTTATGCAGTGACAGTTCTGTTTCTGCTGGTTGTTCAAATGATGTTGGATACTGTCAAAAGGAGGAGAAAGGGAAGACACCAGTGCAGCCAGGTCTGAAGAAGAAAGATAGAGAATCAGCCCAGCCAGCTAGATGTCTTTTGGATAAGAAGCCAAAGAAGAAGGAAAATTCTAACATGAAAAACTTTGCTGCAGAAGAATTCTGTGAAGTTTGTGACGGAGTTCATGGAGAGGAATTTGCAAAGTTGAGCATGAACTCAGCAAACGGCGTCTTGTGCTAGTTTAGTATGCACTAACTACGACAGCCATCATATGCCAGTTATATTGTTCTTAGACACATCCAATGTGTGTAGTATGTAGATGCATCTCTCTTTTAATTTAAGGTGCACTTTGTCTATTCTACGGAGTATCTTGTAGAGGCTAAACTGTGTTTAGTGTACTGTTATTTCTGGAGCAATATAACAGAAGTTTAAACTGTCATAGCTAGGAACAGGACCATGGTATAATTTGCATGTACAGTATATATTATGTAAGGAATTATGCTGTTCCGTTTTCATGGCTTCCACTCATTTTGGCACGCTAATTCAAACCTGGCGCGTATTGTATCCTGCGAACGTACGAGACAGTTTCATCATAACTGCATTAATGCATTCATCTTTATCCATCTCTTTGTCCAACTTATTCAACATCAAAACAATACCACCTGTATACAAAATTTGAAATTCAAATTCTTTCTAACAAGATTCCGAATCAATTCGAGACAATGGATGTACATGTGCTAATTTAATAGTGGGATTTGGCAGTTTTACTTCTAAATTTGGAGGGTTTTGCCCTAAACTTAGAATGTAGTCCTTAAATACGTGACTCATAATCTCATATTGTTTGCTTACATATTTTTGATTTTTTTTTTACTATTGTGATTGGTTGACTTCCGTTACGCGTGAAAAATTGGCCATAACTCCCAACAATTATGTTATGATATAAACAACAATTAGAACTAGATCCTAGGCCAAATGACCAAATTGGTATATAAAAGAACACCTAAATACCAAATTGGTATAAAAAAAACTTCAAGAGACATATTGGTATATAAATAAATAACTAGAGTCAAATAAGCCTATTTTTTCCCCAAAGTTGGAAAATCGACACAAAAAATTAATTTTCATTTTCAAAATGATTTTATACTAAAATTTAAAATATTTTTCATGGTACAACTTATTTTTGTAAAAATAGTACAAAACTGTTTTTCATAATTTTGAAAAAAAATAAGCACTTATTTTTGTCGATGTTTCAACCCTGACAAATAGTTAGGCTTATTTGACTCTCTTGGCATTTTTTTATACCAATCCGTCTCTTGAAGTTTTTTTTATACCAATTTCGTATTTGGGTGTATTTTTATATACCAATTGATAGAAAGTTAGAAACTGAAAATCAGTCCCAAAAAACAAAAAAATGAATGCTAGCCCCATTAGATAACGGGTGCAAAGGAGCTCAAACAGTACTTGTACCTAATCAAGAGGATCGACCCTCATTTGAAAGTTGAAATGGATGAGGTATAAATACATGACATAAATCAACTAATTAACGCCCTTGCCTGATTCGTAAATTATGTAGTCCTACGATACTCATGATAATCTTTCTATGACATTTGCTACTTTAAAGAAACGGTTCTTAAAAATTAGCGTTTCAGGTATCTTAAATTGTATATTAACACGGGTCTATGACATACAAAGAGGCGTGGTTTGATTGTATCATACCGTTTCGTTAATATTAGCCTTTAAAATAACAAAATTCAATAATGTTTTTTTTTTGAGGGGAAAAATTCAACGGCAGATGCACGTGGTGTCCCTAAATTTTGACGTTTTTGCACATGATGTCCCTACCTTTGAAACTACTACTATCTGGTTATTGGTGAAACAGGGATACCATTTGCATTGAATTAGAAAATTCAGGGACACCATGTGCATAACGTCAAAACTTAGGGACACCACGAGCATTTGCCAAAAATTCAATAATGTTAATCCTCCAATAATCTTGACAAGGGGAATGCTATGGTCACTCTCTGCTCTCGCCAATGTCAAGCATTCCCCTTTTGACAATTTGAGGTATTTCGATTTCTTCATCTTTCCCGCATACCTCGAACTCTCGAAGGCAAAAGACAAAAGAAAAAAACAATCATCTTGGTGTTTCTCTCTCTATCTCTCCTCCGACATCCTCATCTCTGTCCTCCAGCCTTCATCTGACATCTACAACTACGATTCCAAGTAAATTAATCTCCTATCTCTAATCGTTTTTACCTTCAATTGATTATCACTTGTAATATTATGAAATTAGGGCTTGATTTAATTTGATTTTGTTCCAAATAGTGCTTAATTAATTCGTATAACCAATTGTTTACAGGTCCACCATGTCGGAAGCGGATTTTAGGTTGCTTGAAGCTGTAAGTGTGTTTTGTTTACCCAATTACTTGTAACTCGCGAGTCAATGATGAGGCCCCAACTCACTATATATGAGTTATATGCAGAGGGACAGGTTTCGGGAATCCTTGCCACTACCATTCCCAGAGGAGACATTGAAGTGTCGTACTTATGAAGATTTCCTCCAAGTTGCAAACTTCAATAGGGTCAGTTCCTTAATCCGAACTTCTTTACATTTCGCTATATTATAATTTTACAATTATAGTATTCAATGACATAAAACTATTTAGTTAGTGATTATCAAAGTGTAAAAATGAAGGAAACAGGGGCAGTAGCCACTAGCCAGTAGGTAGTCGTTGCGATTGGGGTATCGATGTTTATTGAAGCTAATAATCACTGTGGCGTCTTTTGCACTTGGGGTATAGATGTGCGCGCTCGTATACCGTGACAAGAGAGGACGTAGTACTGGCAGGTTGGTACCACCTCCTCCGGGACCTCAGGATTGGCAGGCCTTACTCAATTTAAGGGAGGATGTAGCAGCTTGTCTTGAGGGCATGTCTTTCTCTGATGACGACGATGACAATGCAAGGTATACCTCCTTGCCACCATTATTTGTTTTCGCTTTTCTCGGGTCATGGTTAATTACTTTTAGATGTTATCTGCTATGTTAATGTACATGTGTCTGGCGTTTGACCCTTGTGTGGCACTCCTAAATTCTACTCGGGCTTACTCTGTGTCAAGTAATTTTTAAGATTTGCTTGCCCGTTAAGATTGGTGATATCCATGTTTCTTTGTGTTTTTCTTCATCGTCGACAACATCTTCTCTATTGCTCTCTTTTCATGTATACTATGCCATTATCAATTTGTTTATGCAAACTCTTATCAGTTTGCCGTCTTGGGATGGGAATCTTTGGAAACTATAGCTAGTATGAGGTGAATGGTCACATACTCACATCTACTAAAACCGAAAACCCACTTTCATTAGCGTCTGAATTCCTTTAACATGGCCTTGGAACGTGTAAAGTTGAGGGACTGTTTGATAAAATTGCCTGCCAATTATTCATTTCCTATGTGATTCCAGTGTGGGAATAATATAAGTCAAATTAACACGAATAGCAACCTTTGATTGCCCAAAGTTGGAATCTCTGTTGTAATTTCTTTGCCAGCGCCATGAGTTGGTTATGACTTCTAGTATGGTGCAATGAAGATTGATTGAAACACTTAAGCGGTACTTCAGATTTTGTAGGTGTAGCTGATAAAGAAATTCCTACTTCTAAGGTTCGAATTTTACTAAAAGTACTATAGTAGAAAGTTTTCTACATTAATACTGGATCCAAGCTAAGTGCTCTGAGAATTCGAGGTGAAGTACCGAGTACTTGGGTTGAAGAATAAGCAGTCCCTAGAGACTAGAGTTAATAACTATGCTATTTGTAAAAGATGTCCAAGGATAAGTTACACCTCGAAGGCTCAAAGCCTATGCCCACGTAGAGCTTAGAAAGGCAACATGCCCATAGGTCATTTGGGGAATGAGACTTATCCTCGAGATTCTAGTATGTTTATTTTCCAACCAAAGACACCACAAAGTTGTCAAAGTAGTGCATTGTGACAAGTTTCGTTGCTCCTTACCACCGCTAAAGCCTACATATCTAGCTTCTTGATGGTGGTCCAAACTCCAAAATTTGTTCTTCCCTTTTACCCCGAAGAGGTTGTCGCACAAGTATGGAGGAACCTTGCAACGGAAAAGTAGGTTCCATTACGGTCAGTGTTTCGCCAGCTTTTATTACACATGCCAGGGGAGATGTCGCAAGTAGGCCTTTTATGTTGTTGGTCAGTTGGTCACTAGGCTTAGTCTTGCACAACATACATCTTGATCACTAAAAAGCTCGCACTTCTATTGGATCCTTGCACCCCCAAATTGTGTGCTTGTTAGTGTCATATGACAATAGCATATTAGCATTTGTACACAAGAAATTAAAGTCATGCCTAGCATTTAGGGTGTTAGTTAAGAGTGTCATTGTCCTGTCTTTATAAAAGACTGTATGCATTGGATATTCTTGGAAATTAGAAAACTGTAGAGCTATGTCGGATAATGATTAGTTAGTCTAATTATTCTGGTTACTTGCTTATTATGGTTTCCTTTTTGTTTCCTAATGCCTCAGTTTATCAAGTTCTAAACAGTTTTAATATTGCTCTTGAATTATTCTTGTGACAAGAAGTACGCTAATTAGTTCTCTTTTTGGTTTATGCAGTGACAGTTCTGTTTCTGCTGGTTGTTCAAATGATGTTGGACAAGCTAGACGTCTTTTGGATAAGAAGCCAAAGGAGAAGGAAAATTCTAACATGAAAAACTTTGCTGCAGAAGAACTCTGTGAAATTTGTGACGGAGTTCATGGAGAGGAATTTGCGAAGTTGAGCATGAACCCAGCAAACGGGGTCTTGTGCTAGTTTAGTATGCACTAACTACGGACAGCCAACATATGCTAGTTATACTATACTATCCTTAGGCACACCCAGTATGTGGAGTATGTAGATGCATCTCTCTTTTAATTTCAGGTGTACTTAGTCTATTCTATCTTGTAGAGGCGAAACTGTGTTTAGTTTACTCTTATTTCTGGAGCAATATAACACAAGTTTAAACTTTCATAACTAGGAACAGAACCATTAATATAATTTGCATGTATATATTATGTAAGGAATCGTGCTGTTCCATTGATTTTGGCATGCTAATCCAAACCTGCCGCGATATTGTATCCTACGAATGTACGAGACAATTTCGCTACATCTTCATCCATCTCTCCTGTTCAACCTTTTCAGCAACTAAAACAACTCCTCTCCTGATTTGTTCAACATCAACACAATACTTCTATACAAATTCAAATTCAAATTCTTTCTAACAAAATCCCAAATCAATTACCCACTGGAATCGAACCGGGTACCTCCAAACATGACAAAATTGCAAAAAACCTGAGCCAATAAATTCAAAAATTAGTCCCAAAAACTATAAGTCAAACTATAGGTCTAGTGTTGGACACTCGTTACAAACAACAACACAACACAGGCAGGATGGAGAGAACCTGACTGATTCTAATTAAATTAATCAGCAAAGCAACAATTTTGGCAAATTTGTTCTTCTGGGTTTGTGTTCGCTCGTCTTGTCCATTTCTCATATCAATTTAAATTTTTTTGTAGCAAATTTTGAACCAATAAAACATCCATCTTCACCCCTCTTCTATCCCCATACTTATAAATTTCTCATCGGGTAGAATATAAGAATTGTGATCATACCCCTTAAACCCTAAATTCCCATTTTACCATCCCAAACTATCAGTAGGAGAAAATGATGGACGAGGAAAATGGTAAGAGGAAAAGATGCAGGAATGATTTAGAAGATAAACCCAAGAAGAAGCGAGGTGACGTTTATGACGAGAATGTATGTATCTACTCCTTATTACTAATAACATACTGTAACAATTACGATTCACTGTTATAGTTTAATGGAGTTAGTAATATATAATCTTGTTTTTTTTCAGGGGATTAAGATTGATTCTGATATGTGCCATCAATGCCAGAGGAACGACAAGGGTAGAGTGGTCCGGTGCTCCAAGTGTAAGACCAAACGCTTTTGCGTTCCCTGCATTTCAAATTGGTCTGTCTTCCTTTCTTTCTTTCTTTCTTTTTTTACGCTCGAATTGCTATTGAACTGTCTGCTCACACTGATACGGATGCTCGATTTCTTGAAACAGGTATCCACAGTGGACGGAGGAGGAGGTTGCTGAGGCTTGTCCATTCTGTCTCCGCGTCTGCAATTGCATATCTTGTTTGCGGATGGACGGACCTGTCAAAGTACTGTCTGCTGTTTTTCTTGTCTTTGCTTTTCTGCATTGACTGTCACGTTTTTGAATAAACTGAACTTTTATCTCAAGTCACACATATTGTTTGTCTTGTTCTAGAATGCCATGATTGATAGTTTCTGTGTTAGTGAGGAACTACGGAAACAATGCACAAAGTACCTCGTAACGACTCTTTTGCCTTTTTTGAACCAAATTAATCAAGAACAATTGATGGAGAAGGAATTTGAGGCCAACATTCAGGGTATATATTTCAACTTGCTCACTTGTAACATAGCTTTATAATGTTTTATAATTCATTTCCCTATATGTCTTTTATGTTAGATACACCTTTCTAAACTGAATTAGAAAACCCGAGGCTGTATCATTTGTCTTAGTAGAATAGTAGTAGTTGTTTTGTTGCAATGTACAAACTGTAGTGGCTAACACTGCTTTTTACTACGCCCCCATACTTTTAACCGAGCATGGAATCCCTGTTTGAGGCACTGAGGTTGTGAGATTTCAATACAACAACATCAACATCTTTACCCCAGTACCTTAAAGGCTCCCGCCATAAGGCGGGGTAAGGGGGGGTTGGATGCACGCAAGCCTACGCCTATTGAAACGTAGAGAGGCTGTGCACGGATGACCCAAAATGATCCTGAGCTCTCAATGTTCAATTTAGGTTTTTGTAAGGTAATCACTTCACATGGATAATAGTTTTCGGGCTAGATAAGATACCTTGACTATAATTAAGTGATGGTAGTTTACACTTGAGGCTCAATTTCAAATTCTAAAGCAATATTCCTTCGTTTTATGTTCTTTGTTATATGCCTTGTACTGAGTAGACTTTCCAAAGCTAAGTTCCGTATCTTCAATTGGTGTTGCTCATGTAGGTGTACCAGTAACTGAAGTGAACATTGAACAGGTAGTATGTTGCAAGGATGAGCGCATATACTGGTAAAGTACCTTTATAGAAGTTTTTTTTTTTTTTTTTCCCTTTTTCTGAATATATGACAATATGGCAAATTGAGAAGGGGAGCCTGATATGTTTTTTTTTTTTTTTTTTTTTTTTTTTTTTTTTGGGTTCTGAAGCAATTGCTGCACAACCTCTATTTTTGATGTACACCGAGGTTGTCCGAGATGTTCATATGATTTGTGTCTCTCATGTTGCCGGGAAATTCGCGCCGGGCAGCGACAAGTTTGTGAAGAAGTAGATTTGAGACACAGAGAATATTTAGGCAAATGTACCGAAAGGAATCCTGATGTTGAAAAGAAGACAAAGCCTGATTGGAAAGCAGATGAAAATGGCTGCATACACTGTCCGACAGTGGAATATGATGGTTGTGGAGGTCCAACTCTTGTCTTAAAGTCTATCATGTCAGATGGACAGGTATCCAACTTGCTGAAGAAAGTGCAGCAGATGGTAGGTAAATGGGAACAAGATTCTATACCCGAGGCCTCTAATGTATCACAGACATATGAGCCGGCTTCCTCCGTTGACTCTGAACATAATATGCGGAAATGTGCCTCCAGAAAAGGCTCCAACGACAACTGGATATATTGTCCTGATGCCAGGGACATTCAGGAAGATGATTTGAGACACTTCCAAAGGCATTGGGTTCGAGGAGAACCAGTAATTGTCAGGAGTGTTCTCGAGACTACCCCTGGTTTGAGTTGGGAGCCTTTGGTCATGTGGCGTGCTGTCCGTCAAATTAAAAACACCAATCGTTCCACATTACTGGATGTGGAGGCTATTGACTGCCTGGATTGGTGTGAGGTGACTATATTAACTGCTACTGGCTCTGCAAATTCTTATGAATAGTTATAAATTTTAGTTGTATTTTGTCTGTGTTTATGTGTTAGGCGTCTGAAGGCGAGCCTTGGCGCACCGGTGAAGGTGTTGCTGTGTGATCGATAGGTCATGGGTTCAAGTCCTGGGACTAGCCTCTTGTCCAAAAAGTGACAAGGGAAGACTTGCTCTCTATACACCCTTGTGGTGGGACCTTTCCCCAGACCCTCGTCTTGCGGGGACGCCAATATGCTACAGGGCTGCTCCCCTTTTTTTTTTTTTTTTTTTTTTTTTTTATGTGTTAGGCGTCTCATGTTTTGTTGTTGATGTTCTCATGTTAGCAAACCGGTTGATGTATGCTTTTAATTGATAACGCTGAGTGGTAAAAATTCAGGCTGAGTGTTCAAAGAATATACAGAAATTTGGGCAATATCTTCCGTTACTCGCAAAGGTTAACCTAGATTGGCATTCCTTATTATCATCATCAAAAGGAGCAAGGTGTTGCAAAATTCTGAATATTGGTCTTCAGTATTCTAATTTTTGGAATACATTTATTTGAGTTGCTTTGGAGACTGTCTATTGCTTGCTTATGATAATGTTTGAGGATTCTTTTACCATTCTTTTTTGATGCTGTTTACATTCTGTTGTCAGCTGTAATTGTATTTTGTTATCAACAGTCACATCCTCCCACATGTTGCACCGTGTGTACTTCTACTTTTGCACTTTGTAATGGACTCGTGGTACTACCAACTGCAGGTTGATGTCAATGCTCACAAATTTTTTATCGGGTATAAAGAGGGACCATCTCACTGGCCTAGCATGCTGAAATTGAAAGATTGGCCACAAGATGGAGCCCTTGAGGAGCATTTACCGCGTCATTATGCTGAATTCACTAGAGCACTGCCTTTTAAAGTGTTGACACATCCTAAACGTGGAATGCTAAATCTCGCTACAAAGTGGCCTTCAGATTTGCCGAAGCCAGACTTGGGCCCAAAGACATATATTGCATATGGACTTCCCCAAGAGTTAGGTCATGGTAACTCTGTCACGAAGCTTCATTGCGATATGTCTGATGTGGTATATACTTATGTTTACACATATTTCCGTTACATCTTTAATGACGTTGCTCTTAGTTACCGAAATTTTAGGTTGCCTGATACCTGGTCTGCTGTATTTTTTGTGTTCTGAGTGCTGATAATTGGTGGAGATTGTACAGGGATCAGATTTTTTCCGATATTTGGGATCGATTCTTCAAAAGGATGGAGAATTGGATGGAGATGTGGCTCATAGGATCAAATCAGGTTGGTTGAAGTGGAAGAATGCACAGGATTTCTGTGTGATCGAGGAATGCCCAATAAGTTGAAGGGTAAGTTTTATCGAACGGCAATTAGGCGGGCACTGTTATATGGCACTGAATGTTGGGCCGTGAAACAGTGTCACGTTCATAAGATGAGTGTGACGGAGATGCGCATGTTACGATGGATGTGTGGTCATACAAGACGTGATCGGTTGAGAAATGAAGTTATTAGGGAGAAAGTAGGGGTTTCATCCATAGGGGATAAGATGATGGAGAACCGACTGAAGTGGTATGGCCACGTGAAGAGGAGGCCTAGTGACGCGCCGGTTAGAAGAGTAGAAGGGTGGAGAAGTGATAATATTAGTAGGGGTCGGGGAAGACCCAAGATGACTTGGACGAGGGTGATTAGAAGTGATATGAGCTTCCTAGGGCTTGAAGAGAGTATGGTGTTGGATAGGACAGTGTGGCGAGACTCTATTCATGTGGAGGACTTATTCTGGCCCCTTTTGATTTCTTTGTTTGGTTTTTCCAAATTTTTTTTTTTTTCCGAAACTTTTTAACTTGTGTTCAAAATTCATATGTTTTTTGCAATATCTTTTTTAAACCTTTTTTATTTATTTTGACGACTTTTCTAAATTTCCTTTGAAAGTGTTTAAATACTTCTAAAAGGTTTACAACGTTTTCGAAATTTTTTGGCGTACACAAGACGGTTACTAGATGACGATTCATGTTAGCCGACCCCAAATCATTTTGGGAATAAGGCTTGGTTGTTGTTGTTGTTGTTGTAGTGCTGATAATTGGTCCGTCAATCTGCAGAAAGACAGACTATTTCCCTCGTTTATAAACCGGCAATGGCTCCAAAAAGCTATGTTGTTTGGATCTTGAAGAGGTTATCTGCTGCTATTCATTAGGGACTCGGATTTTATGTTTTTTTTTTTTTACTCTGGGTCCTCTTGGTATACCTTGAAAGCGGTTCTTGATAACAGCAATGATGTCTGAAGTCTCTGAACAAATATGGATTGGTCGCCCATGGATACTTCTTCACATGCTATTGAACTTAATTTTACTCCATAGAGCAATGTAGGGTTTGTTGTTGTTGTAGAGTATTCACTGAAATTCCACATCTATCTTAAATATAGTTTTACGCTTTGTTATTGGTCTACCACTACCAGATTCCTGTTAGATTTCAGACGTTTTTAATCCTACCTTTATTGGAGCTGTTCTTGTTTTTTTCTAATCCACTTCTTTTTGTTGGTTTCGTAGGTTAATATATTGACACATACAGCCGAGGTTGCCATGAAATCAGAAGACCTGGAAGCTATCAGATGTAATAAGAAAAATCTTGGTCATATGCAAAATAAACTCTTTGAAATTGCATACTCTACAAATGGCAGGGCACTTGTAGACAAGCAAATGCCAACTCAGGCAGAAACATATGATAATGTCACTCTTGAGCAGAAAAGCACTGACAAGGCAAGATGTGATGAAGTTGTCAAAGACATGAAAATGTCAGGGCTGTCTAATGAAGTGAAAAATTGTGATACTCAACAAGTTTCTGATGAGCTGGATGATACCCCCGCTAGTTCCTGCAAGAAGTCAATAAACTCCATCTTATGTAGTGATAAAACTGGAGGCTTGAAATCAGAAACGGTGGTTACTGAAACATTAAAAAGTGTTTCTGGAGGGATTTATGAAACTGTGCGAGGCATTAAAGTAGGTTTCACCCCCAATGATGCTTGTGAAGCATCTGTTCCAACACTTACGAATGTGGAAGGTTCAGAGACTGACAGTGGAGGTGCACTTTGGGATATCTTCCGGAGAGAAGATGTCTCTAAGTTACAAAGCTATTTAATGGCCCATTACCGGGAATTCAAGCACCTCCGGGGTGCTCCAGTAAAGCAGGTAAATCTATGGTAATTCGCTAATTATCCGATAGCAAACATGAACAAATGCAGTATTATAGGCCACAAGCTGTCTGCTATCTTACATATCATTCGTGTTATAATTTCTTGTTATATACATGCATTTTGGTATGTGTCACATTATCATACTTATTTTGATGTTTAGGTGATTCACCCTATTCATGACCAGACTTTCTACCTGACTGAGGAACATAAAAAGAAACTGAAGAAAGAATATGGTAGGTATACAACATCCGCCAATGACAGTCCCAAACACTATTTACTGTGTAACTGTTTCTCATTTAATTGCGGGAGATCTCGCTTCTTGCTCCTGCTTTTCAAAATTGACTTTTAACCCTGCTTTTAGGAATTCAGCCTTGGACATTTGTTCAAAAGCTTGGAGAAGCTGTCTTGATCCCAGTTGGTTGTCCTCATCAAGTCCGAAACTTGAAGGTAGTAAGCTTGGGGAAGTGTTAGTTTATTTGGATTTAGAATTCGTAAATTGTGATGTCATAGTAGAATATATAGATTAAAAGTGCTTCTAGTCGTGATGTGCAAAATTTGAATCAAAAGGATAATATAGGCTAGATGAGCTGACTGGAGATACTTTACACACTTAATTGTGAGGAACTTGAGATTCCATGTCATGCTGCTAGCTGCTTGTTTTGTGTTGCCTATGAGTTGCCCTTGACATTTCCTGACATAAGCTCTGTTATTGTTCAGTCGTGCATAAACGTTGCTCACGGTTTCGTATCTCCTGAGAATATTCAAGAGTGTATGCGGCTGGCTGGGGAATTACGTAGCCTGCCTAGAAATCACAGAGCCAAGGAGGAGGCATTGGAGGTGTCTACTCCACCGTTTCTTCGATTTTATTAAGCGCCAGTGCGCCACTGATCTCATTATGCACTTATTTAGATCCTATGTATGGGGTTCCAAATAAAACCTTCTGGGAGATCTAACGTTCTTCATGATGTAGGTTAAGAAGATGGCTGTGTATGCTATGAAGCAGGCTGTCAGAGAGCTGGAGTCGTTTGGTACCTACGTAAGTATTACTACTTGAACAGTTGAACTCGTCGCTCTAGTTATATCTGATTGTGTATTCGTGCTTCTTCATTAATATTTTGTTTTAAAGTTGCTTCCAATGGAGCCAGAGACTATTTATTCTTTGGCTTTGGGATATAATGGAATAAAGCAACTTGGCTCATAAAACTGTCTTTGCTTCTTATATTGTGCGATTCTGGAAGCAATTCTCATTTTGGGTCATCCGTGCGCAGTCTCTCTATGTTTCAATAGAGCTAAGGCTTGCGTACATCTGACCCCTTCCCCGCCTTATGGCGGGAGCCTTTAAGGCGATGGGTAAAAGATGTTGTTTAATAAATTATTCACACAGCTGGATTAACGGGGTATTTTTTCTTTCTATCTTTGAGATGAGTATATATAAGGCTGCACTAAGAAGCGACAAGATTTCTATATTGAGCATTGGAGTAATTATCTGGGGCATGCTTCTGTTTCATATTTAAATTCTTTATAATTGAGTTTTCAAACAAGATAGACTAATAACAGAAAGGCGTTAACTCCTACCCAGTATTCACCTAGAGCCCTAGAGGAGATCCTCTGACCCATTCTTGTCCCACAACAGTCATATTTTGTAGTCTAATACTTTTTTTAAAGTATTGAATTTATTAAAGCACATAATGTGAGTTTGCAAGCTTCTCATTGGTATGGTACATGAAGTGGGGCACACAATTGGAGAGAAGATCAGGTCTCGTGTCGACCATAGATGAGCTGTTTCTACTTCCTCTCTCCGAACCTTATGATTGCAGCATCTACTCTTTTGTTTTGACTGCCCAACTATGTCAACTGTACTTGAACTCTTAGATAAAGGCTAAACTAATACTATTCCTGAAATGAACTGAAAAACTTGCAAAACCTGAACATATGTCAATGATGTCATCCTGATTGGCACATAATACTTTCTCTGCAAGCTGAAAATCCCTCTTATTCAGTTTATAGAACTTCATGAAACCACTTCCGTAAGAAAATTTTACCTCTTTGAAGAGATGGAAAGACCCCGCAACTTCTTCCATGTCCCATCCGGCATGTTATTTCGGTTACGTCACTATGAGGAATGACATCCGGCCTGCCATTGTGTACTTGTGTTGCGAAGTAGCTGTTGGCTGATGCGATTCTGCTTGGAATTGTCATTACAGTTATTCAGGCGCAAGTGCACAACCTCTCTGTGATTTCAAGACAGGAGTAAGGCTGCGTACATCTACCTCCCCCCCCTTTACGTCATCATTGACGGGAGTCTTTGAGGCACTTTGTTGTGCATTACTACATCATTCTCTGTTTTATTTTTTAATAAACGATGGATATTATGTTTGTTCCATTTCTGTGGATTCTTGCATAAATGGCCTTTGCATCCTTCTTCTTTCTGTCAAGTCTTTAATTACTTTGACATTGGCTGATGTGTATTTGATGGCCATTATTCTCCGATCTGTTTGTGTGAAAACATGATGTAAAAGAGTCCATAGAGTAGAAGCCTGCATCTAGTAGTTGCTAATTTTGAACTAATTTTGGAAGAACCTTTGGCTGGGAGATCCCTAATCTGGGCTTGCTTTTGCCGCGTGAGACAGTTGCTCAAGTGCAGCAACAGAATTTTTTTATTGCATAAGCAGTGACTCTAAGTTGTTAACATGTATGCTGGCTTTTTTAACTAACTTCTCATGGGTCTGGAAAAGCTGTTCGCATGCCAACTGTTAAAAGCTTTAGTTCAACAGCTTTGGATGTAAGCTTAGAAATTACTCTGTAGGAGAATCAGCTAATGTTTATTTAGTATAAATTGATATAGTTCGTCGTAAGCCTAGAACCATAGTAATTAATGCAAAACGATTATGCCATCTAGTACTATCTACATTTGATGGTCTTCTCATCGTCTGGAGGTATGCGAGTATCTCCAATGGCAAACCAGTTTTTTTTTTTTTTTTTTTTCTAAGATCGACTCGGCTTAAATTTTGGATGAACTCGTAGTTTGTGCTATGTTTGTTGCACGGCTAACCACCTCTGTGTTCCAATGGCTCGACAAGCAAATTTCCTGGTCATCTACATCCCATGCATGTCCTATGGAGATGCTCTGGCTGTTTGCTTGTTTCCCTTATGTTCAATAAATTCTTGGTAAGTCCACCATTGTTTCATAGTTATCACTATTTAACAAAGGATAAAAAGCTCTCTTTCCAGCAGCTTATTACGATCATTCTCTGGTTTATTTCTCAAGCGAGGTCCCTCTTGGATTTACTCGTATGCAGCCTTGTAAGTGAGAGTAGTCCAATCCCACTCTCGTGTGCATTTGGTGGTTTTAACACCGCCCTTGGACTCGTTGTAGAAGCTTCGCTTTGTCCTACCTTCTTTTTTGGTCTCTCTTTCCACTTGGTAATAGACTCTTAGAGTATGAATTATATTGTATCTATAACACCACAATTGTGGAATTCAAAAGCAGTCAATTCTCGGCTTTACTCATTTTCCCCTGAAATTTTCAAGTTCAACCCCTGCCCAACGTTAAGAAAAGAAAAGGAGGGAGTAGGTATCTTCTCTATTGTTAAAAAATAACAATTGGAAAACTGATTTCTCGAGATATTGCTAGGGTTCACAAGTCTTTTGAAGGTGTCTGTTGGTTTGAGGAAGCTTACTCAATTTGAGGAAGGACGTGGAGCTTTGGAAACTCGTATGAGCTCGCATCTGCTAAAATTGAAAACCCACTTTCATTCAAATCTTCTGAACTCCTTTAACACAGCTTTGGAGCATGTAAAATTAAGGGATTCCTTGATAAAATACCTGTCAGTAACTCATTTCCTGTGATATACTCGTGTGGGTATCATTTAAATCAAATCAACAAGATTAGCAACCTTTGATTACCAAATTTTGAATCTGTAATTGATTTGCAAGCGTCAGAGTTGCTTATGACTTCTAGTATGATGCAGTGAAGATTGCTTCAAACGCTTAGGCGGTACTTGAAGCCTGTAGGTGTAGTTGATAAAGAGATTCATCTTTCTGAGGTTCGAATTGTACTAATAATAGGAAGTTTTTTTACATTAATACTAGATTTAACCTAAGTGCTGTGAGAATTTGAGGTGAAGTACCGAGTGCTTGGGTTGAAGAATATGCATTACCTAGAGCTAATAACTATGCCCACAAAGAGCCCCATTGGTTTTTTTTTTTTTTTTTTTTTTTTTTTTTTTTTTTTTTTTGACAGAGCATTGGTTATTTGAGGAATGAGACTTAAACTCGAAAGGCAACGCACCCCCATAGGTCATTTGGGGAACTAGACTAAAAACTCGGAAGTCAATGTCGGATAATTTTTAGTTAATCTAAGTATTCTGGATACTGGCTTATTATTGTTTCCTTTCTGTTTCCGAATTCCTCAGTTCATCAATTTCTAATATTTGTAATATTGCTCTTGAGTTTTTGTGACAAGAACTCCAGAAGTATAATTAGTTCTGTTTTTGGTTTGTGCAGTGATAAATCTGTTTCTGTATGCTGGTTTTTCAAATGATGTTGGACGCTGTCAGAAGGAGGAGAAAGGGAGGACACCAGGTCTGAACAAGAAAGATAGATCGAGAACCAAAACGACGAGTGCCAAAACGTGTCTGTCACTTAATTTTGTAGAGGTGTCATGTAAACTAGCATACAATCATTCAATCAAAGGAATTGATTGACTCGATCACAGTGACTCAAACAGTAGGCCAAAACGAACATTATCAAACAATTCAGCACTAATTAATAGTATGAATTCGTACTACTAAGTAACAGTTATTAAACTGGAATTTCATTGACCTAATGGGTGCAGGGGATGAGATTACAGGGAGAATCAGTGCCTTGAAGAGTAATCGTGTGGGTAGTGAGTGGAGTTAAAATCGCGACATCAGATGTAACACGGCGAGCCTTGATCCTGTAAAAAGTATACGCACTTGTATATTTCCCGACAAGCCAGTAATGGTACAAGCACAGGATGCCATCCCCCAAATAAAGCAGGTGTTCGAAATAAGGTACGCCAAGCTGCTCAGGTCCGAACGGTGTAAAACAGGTCCATGCCGTCTGCATGGCTTGCTTGGTCTCCATATCATAAGCGCTAATCTCGAACTCGGTCCGTTCGTCCGAGGAATAAACAAAGTAAAGAACCCCGTCGTCAGAAACCGAGGACGCAGGCATTCTATTCCCACAGATGAAGTCATCGTCAAGGCACTCCCACGGCTGCTGGCTGTTGCGGTCAGGGTAATAGGCGTACATTGATTTGACTGGTGGGTAGAACCCTAGTATCCGATTGTTGTTGGGATCAGCAATCATTGGGAAACCGTGTTCGGGTTCAGGCGGCAACGGTATCACCTCCCATTTATTCTCGTCATCGCTGTTGCTGTTATAATTGCTGGTGTCGAAATATTCGCCAGCAGCCCAAACATGGTCTCGACCACGGTAGATGTTACCGAAAACAATAATCTTTTTACCCAGGGTAAAACTGTTCATGTAACGTCTGTAACAATCTACCATCGGCGGTAAATCCTTCCACTTTGACTTTGACTTAGGCGCCAGGTCTAGACAAGATGTGCCTTTGTTAATGTGGTCTTCCTCCTTGGCATTGTCTACCACCGTATCTTCCCAAAGAATTCCGATCGCGTACAGCACTGACCCCACCATCGTCAACCCACCCGGCTTGGCGTGATTCCAGAGAACGCCGCCGCCGCCGAGTCGTGTCACTTTGTCAAGCCTCAGATCAATCATGTAAAATTCTGTTACTTTACCGTTGGTTTGTAAAACTAACTTATCCTTTCCAACCCACTCTTTACGACTTCCAAGATTCCTTCCCGCCATATTTTTCATCTCTCTTTCCCTCTCTCTTTCGTCGACGGCTGCTGTGGGATATGTAATTTTCCAGTAATAGGGTATAGGTATCTAGAGAATATATAGAGCTGACAATTGGGCGGGTCGAATCGGTTTCAGGGTGGCATATCGAGTTCGAGACTTTCGGGTCTTATGAAATTTTGGGCCGGGTCGATTTTAGTTTGGGTCGGATTTTGTGGGGTCAGTTTCGAGTTATTTTTTTTTTTTTTGGTGAGGTTAATTGCGATCGCTTCAATTTTTGGTTTATTTTTGTTTTGAGTAAAATACTTTTGGTTTTTAGTGATGATTGGGTGAAGTTACGTAGTTGGTAAATTAACACTGTCAAAATACATACTAAATTGTCTTAATTTGAATTATTATTAATTTTTTTTGAAACGGAGTTATTATTAATTTTAATAATTGGCAGATCATCAAATGGGTCAGGGCAGTATTGGGTAACTCGGATAATTTTCGAGTTGGATATGAACGGAGCAATAAAGATGAATGTTGAGTACTCCGTACTAAAGATGAGGAAGCAGAACGGAATGAATCTAGGATGAGATTTTTGGAGGGAAGAGAAAAAGTAGGTGTTTGATATGTCAATGCCGGAGTCAAACTTCAATGTGTCGGAAAAATCGTTATTGGTCTGATATGTCGAAGAAAGCGAAAATGTGTTGTTTGGAGAAAAGGAACATAAAATTAAAGGTGTTAGACACTGATCAACAAATCCGGAAACAGAAAAGGTGTTACCTAGCGAAAAATCCCGTTATGTGAAATTTTGTACGACTTGGTAAATGCTGCTGGTCACAATCACAGACTTAGCATATGCTTGACCTCATTCCAAAGTAATTAACAAATTACACCATGTATTAATCTATACTCCATATATATTAATCCACTAATCCGTCACTAATGATGGTTGTAGGCTATTTCCTTTGACATTTAGGAGCTACCTTACATTTCATGGCGACTCAATTGTATGTGGCCTGCATGTATTGTTGTGCCTTAAACAAGAGGTATGTATTGCACATACCAGCATCTATATTTGTTCAACCTCATCGAAAATATTATCATCTTAACTGCTTGTTTTTTGATTCCTGAGCTTTACTATGTCCGTTCGCCTTTTTTAGACATGCCTAAACTTCCTTCAAGGGTCATTGCATTGTGCAGTGTTTTAAGGTAAGTCTCCTAATCTTTTATAACTTTTGTTTCTGAGTACGATCTCGGCTAAAGTATGTACGTGTGATAAGTCCTGTTTTTCTTTCTTCAGCATAGACACTACGGAGTATATAAGTCTCATTCTTCAAGTTTTTTTGGTGAGGAAAACATCAAACTGTTATATTTTCATTTCTGATGAAATGGACCGTAGGAATTTAGATGGCGTATAGCAGAATCTAAGAAATCAGTTTTCCTAGCATCGAGTAACAAGATCTCATGTAGTACGAATCATTAATCAGTCAAGAGGATGCTCAAACTTGTAAAATCTGAGATTACAAAACTTAAGTTTTAACATCTGAGAAACGATGTCGGTATATGTTAGGACATGCTGCTATGCATACATAGCTAATCAGTTTCGCTGTTGGCCGTGTTGGGTTTGTTTCATTTCATCATTGCTGAAAGAGTCTAGAACACGATTTATCTAAGTAAAGGCTCTTGTAAATGCAGGTGAGCTCATGAGAGATCGGAAGCAGCAGTAGCATTAGGTGCTGAGACGCGCCATGGCAGATATATACAGTACTGTTCAGGTCCTAATCCAAGTATTGACTCCACTGATCACTGCAGAAGCTACCTTAATATCTGGCCTGGGAGATGATGTAAAAGCCATTAGAAATCAGTTGCAAGAAATCGCGGGGTTTCTGATTGATGCAGAAGTGAAAGCCGAAGGAAATGATGGAGATAAAGCGTGGGTGAGACGAGTAAGGCTGCTTGCTTATGAAATAGATGATGCAATTGAACGATTTCAGCTTTACAAGAAAGAAACTTACTTTGGCAAGGCAAAGCAGGTTGTTACACTCGAATTGCGAGGCATAGCCTCTACCATTAAGGATTTGCGTCAAAGGGTAGTCGAAGTTGGCACACGAAAATTTTATTTAACACCTAATAATAACAATAATACTGACCAAAGATCCGGCAGCAGCTCTAAACATACTCAAACGACATCATATCATCTCTGTATCAACGGCAACACTGAACTTGTAGGCACTGAAACTCCTAAAAGAGAAATAATAGAGCTACTAGGCTTACAGGAGCTCGGTTCAGGGCTCTCGACTGTAGCAGTGGTTGGCATGAGAGGGCTCGGAAAGACAACTCTTGCAGGGAGCATATATAATGACAGTGAAGTGAAAGGTAACTTCCCTATCCGTGCATGGATTACTGTATCTGCTATATCAAGAAAGCACGAAGACATTCTAAGGAGCATGATGCAGCAGTTCTGTGTGGCAGCTCAAGATCACAAGATTTATAACAATCTTAACAATGATATGTCGGAGGTGAACATCATCAAACGAATTGACTCCATGGACAAAAGATCCTTGCTACCTCTGGTTCAGAAATACTTAAACGAGAAAAGGTACTTTATATATCCTTCAAACTCTCACGTTTCTAATATATATGGCTTCATCCATATAAGAAGCTTAAAATAGAAGTTAATTCTGTAATTAAGTTCATTTGTTTGGTTCATGCTACCACATTCTCAAAATCTTGAAAATGTTGTCAAAAGCTTTATCTTGCTATCGGTGTATTTGAACTACTGAGGAATTTTCTTGCAGGTACTTGATTGTTTTTGATGATATTCGAGAAACAGATATGGAGTTTGCAACTTATATGAAGCGTTTACTACCCACTGATAACGAAGGTAGCAAAATACTAGTCACTACACGCTATGAAAATGTAGCTCATAATTGGTTGGATGGGTCTTTTAAGGGTCTATACAAACTCAATCCACTCTCTAAAGAGAAGGCATGGAGTCTTTTCTGTAAGAAGGCATTCAAAAGCTCTTGTGGAAGATGCCCGTCATCATTGCATGAACTGGCACAGGAAGTCGTCAGAAAATGTGGAGGACTGCCACCTGCGATTTTAGCTATAGGGCGTCTTTTATCTAGGAAGCCTAACGATCTTCATGGATGGGAGAGAGTTTATAGCAGTCTGGGGTTCTATCTACAAAGAAACTCTCAGCTATCAGAAATTTACAGAGACTTAATGCAGAACTATCACGATTTGCCCCACCACCTTAAGCCTTGCTTCCTGTATTTTGGACTGTTTCATAAAGGCTATCCTATTGACAGGATGAGACTCATTCGCCTGTGGATAGCTGAAGGTTTCATTGTAGAAAGTGGAGGCGATATAACACTTGAAGATATCGCGGAAGAGTATATGAATGAGCTCATCAATATGAACCTGGTACAAGTTAGAAGCAGAGATCCTACAGGAAGACCTAGGACCCTGGGCATTGCCAATGAATTCCTGCATGAAATAATCCTTTTGAAATTGGATGAGTTAAGCTTTTGTCAGATTCACACGAATAGGGATTCGGTTGGCAGCGAAATGACTAGGCGTTTGTCCATCCACAGGAATCATTACATCAATGCACACACAGTCTCGAAAAGCAAGAACATCCGCAGTCTCTTTCTAATGGATCCAGCACAAGATCTGGATCCTAGAGAATTAAACAGAGAATTCTTCAAAAATGTCCGACTATTGAGAGTTCTTGATTTGTGCAATACTGCCATAGGTTCTATTCCAGATGAAGTGGGGAAGCTACTTAATCTGCAATATCTTAGTCTAAGAAATACATTGGTCGAGACACTTCCAAGCTCCATAGGCAAGCTTCACAGTCTCCAAACACTCGATTTGAAACAAACTTCCATTCGTAAGCTCCCCAAAGAGATTGATCAGCTGCATAAGCTGCGCCATCTTCTTAGTTATTCTTACGAGTATGATTTCTCTGTAAGTGCTCTTACTTTTAAAATTATGGGAGTGGCAATACCAGCAGTAGCATTAGAGAGATGCAGCGAACTGCAGAAGCTTGTATTTCTTGATGTTGGAGTTGGCAATGAAAATTTGATGATACAGTTGAAGAATTTAAGGCAATTGAGAAAGCTTGGAATTGTAGGTCTCAAATCGGAGCATGGCAAGGATCTATGTTCTGCAATTGAGGAAATGAAACATCTCCAAACATTCATTGTATTCTCGAAAATTCCGAGGGAAACTTTAGATTTACAGAGCATGAAGTCTCCTCCTCGGTTACTTAAACGCCTCTCCCTGAACGGACATCTAATGTCTTTTCCAACATGGATTCTGCAGCTTCCAAGCATATCGAAAGTTCATCTGAAATGGTCGAATCTACATGATGATCCTCTAGCAAAATTGGAAGTTTTACCTAATCTTGTGGAGCTTCTACTATTAGAGGCATATTCTGGTGAGAAACTCAAAATTCAGAATGCAGGGTTTCAGAAACTTAAAATTCTGCATCTCCTAGATTTGCATGGGTTGATGTCCTTATCTATAAGCAAAGGAGCTCTGCCTTTACTACAGGAGTTGTCAATCGGAGAAAGCAGGAAATTGGCGATACCCTCAGGCATCAAGTACCTTACCAACCTGAAAACTCTCAGGTTTTACAATATGCCTCTAAGTTTTTCTGATTCCCTTCAACCTGGTGAACAAAACTATCCGATCGTCAAGCATGTACCTGATGTGGTTTTTTATTCGAAGCATAGTCAAGGGTACTGGCAAATGTCTACACTTACATGATTTGTCCGAAGCCATACAAAGGTACTGATATCAAAAATATTGCAATATAACTATAGTTCACAATCCATAATCTTTCTTTTAACACAACATTTACCAAATCTTTTGCATGTGTAAAAGGAGAATAGGAGATTATGAATTACTAACCTGAACCGACTGTGCAGTGTAACATTTCTTTGATCCTGCGTGCTGATTAATGTATTTCTTTTGTCTTGGACAGCAGTTGACAGCATACCAAGGATGGCATAGCTGAAAAAGATCAGGAGGCTCTTCTCTGCAACATCATTGCTGAGCACACACTTATTATCAACATGTTGTCAAGTGGATCAATTAGCCTTTTTAAGAGTTTTCTTTTATCTGTTTCAATACAAAGAAAAGAAATACTGTATGAGAATTAACCTTCTTTTTTTTTGTTTTTTTTTGTTGGTTCCATATATTTCCAATATGTAATTTGTACTTGCGCTACCTGAGCATTGTATATAATCATAATGTATTCCATTCATCGATTGAAAATCTAGCTACTTAAGAAAGAGCCGATACTTGCTCACATTTACGCCATAAGACAGAAGGTATCCAATTGATCTTAGTTACCAGAGGTACCAAAACTGCAGAATCATTTACTTGGACTAAAAGTAACAATTCTCCTACCTAAGAATACAAGCCATAGTGCCATACTCCCTACAATGTTACATAAGATGAGGATCTAAGGCTTTTTCAACCGAATAAGCAAAAACATGACCTACAAAATCGAAACCCAAAACTGGAATTCAAGTGCTCTTCCACGGATTCCTGATGATACATGGAAGCAAACTTCAGACATAGCTGCTGGTCTGTTTTTCCCCTTGGCCTTGATGTAACCCACATTTTCCAAAGTGAATTACGCTACTACTAGGCCCTCGTAAGGTGTATACAGGACTTCCAAAGGAGGGGTAAACCTGTGACCATATTGTTTATGTGAAACTTCATCTGACTTGGTCACAGCCTTAGACTTAGCTTAATTAGCTTGCTTGACCATGTTCCAAAGTAATAATCTAATCACACTATGAATTAAACTATATGTGTAGTAATCCGTCTTTGATGATGGCTATTTCCTAGCTAGCATGTCATGGCGACTCAAATGCCATCTGCATTCTGCAATATAGCCAAGACAAGCAACAGGTATGTATAGCAACATTACACACCAAGCATCTGTAATCTGCTCTGCTTGATCGACTTTCTTGTCATCTAAAACTGTTTGTTCATCATGATTCCTCGGCTTTGCTGTGTTTGCCTTTTGTTCACAGGATTGTTTAAACTTCTGGATCCATTGAATGGCGTAGTGGTTAAGGTATGTCTCCAGATCTTCTTAAAACTTTTGTTTCTTATGATCTCGTCGATCAGGATGGGCGAAAGTGAATTATTAGCCACATACATATGCCTCTACGGGAAATTAATCCCCACAAGTTTTAATTGAAGTGATCATCCCCAATACATTTCGTAGCATGTTAATTCAAATCGCTTGATCAATTTCTCACATGACATTCAACATCCCCTGTCTCACATAAGCTACTAATAAATATGTACAGATTATGGCTCCAAAATAATTAATACATACAGTACTACTGTACTAGCTATACTTACGTTCTTTGTTTACAACCAAGCCGTTGAATTACCTTCTAATTCCGTGTTTTTTTTTTTGTCTTTGTAATACTCGTTCGTTCTTAAGCACTCACATGTTTGGTAGAGAGGAAATGAACGGAAAGGAAATGAAATAGATTTTACAACCTTCCTACGTTTGGTTCATATAGATACATGGGAAGTGGAAGGAAAAAAAAAGGAAATGATCTTCTTTTGCCTCCCAAAACAGGCGGAATTGGACGGAAAGCCAATTTATAACATAAAACAATCGCTTTCCTTCCAATTCCTGCAAAAGTTTAATAAGTGAACCAAACAAAGGAAACCGTAGTTCCCTTTCTTTCTTTTCTTTTCCTTTCCGTACTTTTCTCTTCCTTGCAATTCTTTCCGTTCAATTCCTCTCTACCAAACAAGCTTCACATTGTTCTCATTACCTTTAAAATAAAATACTTTCCTTGTTTTTTCTCGAATGCTGAAATTCACACTTAAGTAAATTATTTCACTTGTGTATTTTAGATGTATAATGTTTTTTTTTTAATGCAAGATGTATAAATGTTGGTTAATATAATTTATTACTGTCGCCATCTTCCAAGGCAAATATGTCCATTATATGGATCATGTTCAATGAATCTGACTTGGCGGTAGTAATCACTGCCTTGGCAAAATCATCGCCCTTTTTGAAATAGTAGTATCTGAGATGTATAAAAGTTTGTTGATAACATTTATTTGATGGCCGAAAAGAATAGCATCTTTCTAAGTGATTAATGGTTGTTGATGATAAGATTTGAAAGGAGACATTGAGTAAGGGGTTTAATTTCACATACTCCAAGCTAAACGTAAAGGATTTGATTTCACATGGAAGCAAATGTATGGGACTAATAAACCACTTACGCTAAACGACGTATATCATCTGAAGATATTTTTGCTCCTCACCTCAAAATCTAAAGATCATATCATTACTAACTCCAACTAGATGAGCATAATGTAGAGATACATACTCTTCGCACTCAGGGCTCAGGGTTGCTTCTTCACACATAGGTAAAAGATTGGGCAAAGGATTGCAGTATGTCAGAATCATGGTGCTTAGGTTGTTCCATTTCATCACTGCTAAATGAGTCTAGTATGCGATTTATCTAAGTAAAGGCTCTTGTGAATGCAGGTGCACTTGTGACAGATCGGAAAAAGCAGAAGCAGTAGGTGCTGAGACGCCATGGCAGATATATATAGTACTGTTCAGGTTGTTATCCAAGTACTGACTCCACTGATCACTACAGAACATTCCTTAATATCTGGTTTGGGAGATGATGTAAAAGCCATCAAAACTGAATTGCAAGAAATCCTAGGGTTTCTGAAAGATGCAGAAGAGAGAGCCGAAGGAGATAATGGAATCAAAGAGTGGGTGAGACGAGTAAGAATATTTGCTTACGACATACAGGATGCAATTGAACGATTTCAGCTTTACAAGAAAGAAACTGTGTTTGGCAAAATCAGGCAGGTTTTAACACTCGAGTTGCGAGGCATAGCCTCTACCATTAAGGATTTGCGTCAAAGGGTACCAGACATTGGTAGACCAAGATTTTCTTCTCGATCCAATTACAATAATGCTAATCGGCAGGGAAGCGGCAGCTCTAACCATACTCAAACAACATCATATCATCTCATCATCAGTGACAACACTGAACTTGTTGGCACTGAAACTCCTAAAAGAGAAATAATAGAGCTACTAGGCTTACAGGAGGCCCGTTTAAGATTCTCCACTGTAGTAGTGGTTGGAATGAGAGGACTTGGAAAGACAACTCTTGCAGGGAGCATATATAATGACAGTGAAGTGAAAGGTAACTTCCCAATCCGTGCATGGATTACTCTAACTGAACCAAGAAATCACGAAGACATTTTACGGAGCATGATGCAGCAGTTCTATGAGTCAGCTCAAGAGCACAACATTCATAACAGGCACAAGAATGAGATGTCGGAGATCACCAGAATGGACTCCATGGGCAAAAGACCCTTCCTAACAATGGTTCAAAAGTACTTAAAGGAGAAAAGGTACTTGCCTTATATCTCCTCAAACTTCTTAAGTGTTACAGAGTTCATACATATCACACACCCCGCCAATTGTCCCCTCAAAACAGAAAAGGAAAGTGTTGCTAAATGACTAGTTTTGTTCAATGCTACCACATTCTCATATAATAAAAAGGTTGTCAAACTTCTTAGAGTGTCTTCTATTATTTTTGCCTTTGAACTTTTGGTGAATTTTCTCACAGGTACTTGATTGTTTTTGATGATGTTCAAGTACGGGACATGAAGTTTGCAACTTATATAAATCGTTTGATACCTACTAATGACAAAGGTAGCAAAATACTAGTGACTACACGCTATGAAAATGTGGCTCATACTTGGTTGGATGGGTCTTTTAATGGTCTATACAAACTCAAACCACTAACTGGGGATCAGGCATGGGATCTCTTCTGTAAGAAGGCATTCAAAAGCTCTCCTGGAGGGTGTCCTATACGGTTGCATGACCTAGCACAAGAAATCGTAAGAAAATGTGGGGGACTGCCACCCGCAATTATAGCCATAGGTGGTCATTTATCTACAAAGCCTAACGAGGTGCGTGAATGGGAAAACATTCATAGCAGTCTTGGGTTCTATTTACAGACGGAAATTCAGCTTTCAGGGATTTACAGAGACCTAATGCAGAACTATCACGATTTGCCCCACCACCTTAAGCCTTGCTTCCTGTATTTTGGACTGTTTCATAAAGGCTGTCCTATTGACAGGATGAGACTCATTCGACTGTGGATAGCTGAAGGATTCATTGGACAAACTAGAGGCGATATAACAATTGAAGAAGTTGCAGAAAAGTATATGAATGAGCTCATCAATATGAATCTGGTACAAGTTAGAAGCACAGATCCTACAGGAAGACCTAGGACCCTGGGCATAGCCAATGAATTCCTGCATGAAATAATCCTTGTGAAATTGGATGAGTTAAGCTTTTGTCAGATTCACACGAATAGGGATTCGGTTGGCAGCGAAATGACTAGGCGTTTGTCCATCCACGGGAATCATTACATTAATGCGCACACAGTCTCGAAAAGCAAGAACATCCGCAGTCTCTTTCTAATAAAACCAGCACAAGATTTGATTCCTAAAGTTTTAACCAGAGAATTTTTCAATAGTGTCCGACTATTGAGAGTTCTTGATTTGTACAATGCTCCCATAGGTGCTATTCCAGATGAGGTAGGAAAGCTACTTAATCTTCATTATCTAAGTCTGAGAAATACGCGAGTGGAGGTACTCCCAAGCTCCTTAGGCAAGCTTCAAAGTCTCCAAACACTCGATTTGAAGCAAACCCTCATTCATAAGCTCCCCAAAGAGATTGATCAGCTAGGTAGACTACGCCATCTACTGAATTACTCTTACGAGTATGATTTCTCTGTAAGTGCCCTTTCCTTTCAAATCAAGGGAGTGAAGATACCAGCAGGTGCATTAGGCAAATGTCTTGAACTGCAGAAACTTGCCTTTCTGGATGTAGGCGGTGGCAACAAAAATTTGATGATGCAGTTGAAGAATTTAAAGCAGTTGAGAAAGCTTGGAATTGTAGGGCTCAAATCGGAGCATGGCAAGGATCTATGTTCTGTGGTTGAGGAGATGAAACACCTCCAAACATTCAGTGTATTCTCTATAACCCCAAGAAAAACTTTAGATATACAGAACATGAAGTCTCCTCCTCGGGTCCTTAAACGCCTCTCCCTAAATGGACAATTGACGTCTTTTCCAGGATGGATCCTGGAGCTTCAAAGCATAGCAAGAATCCATTTAAGATGGTCGAATCTACATGATGATCCTCTAGGAAAATTGCAATTATTACCTAATCTTGTGGAGCTTTTGTTATCAGAGGCATATTCTGGTGAGCACCTTAGAATTCAGAATTCAGGGTTTCAGAAACTTAAGAATCTGCATCTCCTAGACTTGCATGGCTTGATGACCTTATGTATAAGCAAAGGAGCTCTACCTTCACTTGAGGAGTTGTCTATTGGAGAATGCAAGAAATTGCAGAT
The DNA here is from genome assembly GCA_963457585.1 of Spergularia bocconei. Taxonomy (NCBI): domain Eukaryota; kingdom Viridiplantae; phylum Streptophyta; class Magnoliopsida; order Caryophyllales; family Caryophyllaceae; genus Spergularia; species Spergularia bocconei. Next base: position 8,486,592 of record OY734958.1, read on the forward strand.
ACCCTCTGATGTCAAGTACCTGACCAACTTGAAAACTCTCAAGTTTTACAACATGCCTCCAAGTTTTGTTGATTCCCTTCAACCTGGTAAGCGAAATTATCCAATTCTCAAGCATGTGCCTAATGTGTGTTTCTATTCGAAGCATCCTCAAGGGTACTGGCAAAGGTCCACTTTTACATGAATTCTCCATACAAAGGTACCAATATAATTTCCAATATAACTACGTATAATACGATTCTTTTCATATTACTAAATATTGTGCATGAATATTGCGTAAGAGCTCATACTGATTTACTGACCTGATTCAACTGTGCAGAGCACCGTTTCTTCCTGTGTGCTCCCTATGTACTTCTTTCGTCGTTGACTGCAGTTGCCAGCATACCAGGGATGTTGGGCTGACAATGATCAGGAAGCTCTTATCTGAAACATTACTGCTAAGAAGACATTCATCAACATCTTTCCTCTTTTTTTTTTTTTTTTTTTTTTTTTTTTTTTTTTTTTTTTTTTTGCTAAGGCCTTGATTCCATATATTTCCAATTTGCATTTTGTATTGTGTTTTACATTACTTGAGCATTTGTATATAATCACAGTGTATTCCATTCATCCATTACAATATAGCGTACTGATGATATAGCCGATATTAGTAGCCGATAAAAGCAGCACTTTAGCCAACACTAGATTATATTCAACCTTACTCAATCAACAGAAGGTATTGAATTCATTTAAACTCCATTACAGAAGCCAAAATTGTAGGACAGAAGTACCAAAACTGGTAAACATTTTGTGGTATTAGAAAGAATTTACTTGGACTAAGAAAAGAAGTATCCGATCAAAGAATACACGACATACTCCCTACAATGTTACAGAAGATGAAAAACTAAAGCTAACTCAACTGAAAAGGTAACAAGCACAACTCACAAAGTAGAAACCGTGGCTGCAACTTAAGTACTCTTCCAAGTTTCATGGATATGGAGAGACCTCGTGATTACTGATGATACATGGAAGCAAACTTTAGACATAGTTGGTGGTCTCTTTCATCCCCCCATCCTCCCCATCCTTTGAATCCAGCTTTGTACCCTGATTGATGGTCATACACATGGACATTCCACTGCATGTTGATATTCGTTGCTTTGTCAATATCGTCTACTGCAATGTTCACTGATCCATTGTCTACACAAACATCTTTCTCCCCTTGGCCTTGATGTAACCCACATTTTCCAAAGTGAATTGCACTACTTCTAGGCCCTCGTAAAGTGTATACAGGACTTCCAAATGAGGGGTAAACCTGAGACCACATTGTTATATCCCAGTTGTAATCGTCAAAGAAACAAAACTTGTCAGCCTTATTGAGGATTTTCTTCCACACAGTCCGATTGAACGAGTACCCAACATTCCCCATCCTTTCTGCAAGTAACATCTTTACCTCAACACCTTCCCCTCTAGATTTCACATCAGAAGGAGCCAAATTAACTGCATAACAGCTCGGACACTTCTCAGGTTTCAGCTGTATAAGACTCTGGAGATTCCTATACGCATTCGGAAATATGAAGTGATCTTCTTCAATAAAAAGTACATGACCTAAATGATCCCTAGTCTCCTTCAGGCCGTCCCACACAGTGTTCATCATCCACCACCAATGATGTTTCAAAGACACAATCTTCGGAGACCGATGGTTTCCATACTGATCAGGATTCCCATCACACTTCTCACCCGCACTCTCCTTCTCCTTACAATCTCTCGGAGATACACCAGGGAAGCTACCACTAAACAAATGAGGAGAGTATGGAGCGAAAATCTGCTTCACTTGACAAAACCTAATCCCTTCCACAATCTTGTTCATCTCCTCAAAATACCCATCATGACTAACAATAAGTAAAGTCTCACTAATCCCATCTACCTGAGACAAGCTCTCAACAACAATCTCGAGATATTGGGGCCGATTATGGACATACAACACAATAACCACATGATCCTTTGGTAAACTCGGAAACAGATCCAAATTCCGCGGTCCTAACTGGTTTCGCTCCTGTAATGATCTCGAAAGCTCATTTTGTTCCGGAAGACCCATATTTTTACCACTATACACATGCTCATGAACATCTTCAACAGACCCAGTTGTATAATTTGATCCAGAATCAGTTCTAATTAAAGACAATGACCATATAATCAGAGTAATCAAAACCCCAGAAATCAAAATGAACCGTCCAAATTTGCCAACTTTAATTGGTGGTTTCTTATTCTGAGCCATACTTGGGAAAACAGACATTTCTTAATCTGAAAAACGTAACTGTTACACCAACCTCATGCAAATTTATGATGTTCAATCCTCTAAAATCATACAGTATACCAACAACAACAAAAAAAGACTCCCCAAATCAATAAACTCGCAATAAGTCAAATTGAAGCAACAATAGCAGAAATTGCGACATACCCACTAAAATTGAAGCTTCAATACCCAAAACCAATGAAACCCCACTTCAAATTACAACAGAAATGCCCAAAAAACTCAGCAAAAATTCAGGGTTTTGGTTGAAATTTCAAAAAAAAAAACAAGAGGGAAAAGTGAAGAAAGATCTAAAGCGTGGAAAGTGAAATTCTAAATTGGGAAACTTGAATTTGAAATTAATGTGAGGGAGACTTTGGAGTTGGAAGAGTTGAATGGGAAAGATACGAGTTCTGTCAAAAAGAAAGACCGGATCTTTCTCTGGGTTTTATCTGAGAGAAAAGGGGGATTTGATTTCTGAGGGAAGTAACAGTGGAAGTGTGTAACAGTCGTGTTTTCTCATCCTTATTATTGCGGTGGTTACTACTGAGCATTACATGTCAAGTCTTGTGGTAAAATTGTAGTCCAAGTTACTTCCACAAACAGACAGGCACAAATTCTAAATTTAATCACTTGGTTGTGTTGGTTCTCGATGTGGCTACTTGGGTTGTTTCGTATCTTCGGTCGACGAACTTGGCGTCTAGAGGATTTTCGGTTTGCCACGCTTAGCTTGTTGAGTTAGGACGTAGCAGTGTGCATGAAGATTCATGTTACGTTGGGTTAAATAGTGCATTTTGGAATTAAGGCTATGGTGTGTTCCTGTAGCATTATGGTGGTGATCTAAAAGTCGATACGACCAACACAGATTTGGGTTTGGAAATTGCACTGGATCCGGCGGTTGGAAATTGGATACGGATGCTTCACTAGATTGCCGAAATTAGGGGATTGTAGTAGATGAAACCGAGAGAAGCTATAATGAGAGAATAAATATTACAAGAGTTATGCTTCCTCTTAATAAATTCTACAACAGATATGTTTCCTCTCAAGAAATATTTCGAGAGATATAATTTTCGTATTATCAAATTCTCCGCAACTCGAGTTATTTCGTTCATATAGCATTTTTTTTTATTTTTTTTTTGGAAAAAGGTAAGTTCATAAAAATCTCAAACCAAAGTACATCAGACATTTTCCACACAAAATGCGCAGACATCACAACCTGGTATTACCAGGATCCTATTACAACAGCTTCCTAGCACACATCCAATCTCTATCTTTTCCAACAATATTATTACACAGCTGTCTAAATTTAGTCTTCACTTCCATGATCACTTGTTCAACCAGGGAACTCGGCATCACCACCATATCCTCTAATCTGCACTTGTTCCTCACTATCCAAATATGGTAGGTGAGGTTACTCACCATAGCACCTGCTACTAGCTTTCTCAATTTGATCTCATTCTCTTCTTCCAGCACCACTGTATGACATTCACTTCTGGGATATCAATTCGCAATCTGTCTCTTACAATCCCCAAACATTTGCTGCTATACTTGCATCTAAAAAACAGATGGTCATGTGTTTCTCTTTCTTGTCCACATAACAAGCAACTATCATCAACACAAACCCCTATACGAGTTAGCCAATTTCTCATTTTCAACTTTTGCAGCGTGGCTAACCAGGTTATGAATGTTTTTTTTTTTTTTTTTTTGTTTTTTTTTTTTTTTTTTTTTTTTTTTTAAACAGGTAAGAATTACAAAGAACGGCACTAGGGTCCCCTACGAGCCAGGGGAGAACTTGCACACCCTAGGTGCCGGAGGGGGGGGGGGAGGGGAGAAGGATACAGAGCCAAGGTCGGTCCAATGACCAGGTTATGAATGTTGTCCTTGGGATAGCATATCTCCCCCATATGAACTTGCCCCATTCCACCTTAGGCCAATCTCCAGTCATCCATTATACCCAGCAGCAATTTCATATGGTTTATCATCATTTAGCCACTTACCATTGACATACCCAGCCTTCAATCTGTTTTTGATCTTGCATATCCTTTTCCAATGCCAACTCGTATCAATGCTTGGCTCATAATTGCACCACTCCTGATCCTTCAAGTATATACCATTGACCCATTTGATCCATAATTTATCAGCTTTGGTGTAAAGCCAGTACACATATTTACATATATACTAGCTTTGTTCCAGGTTTCAGTGTCCCTGATCCCCAAACCACCTGCACTTGTCGGTTTACAAACATTTTCCCAAACCACCATCGGACGTCTGCTAAGATGACCATCACCATCCCATAGGTAACTTCTACAAATTGCATTCACTTTCTTGATAATCATTTTTGGGAGAACAAATATTCTTGTCCAGTAGGTATGCAGGCTCATCAAAACAGCTTTCACTAGCACCAATCTTCCAGCATAAGATAATTTCTTGGCTCCAAAAGATCGAATTCTAGCTACTATTCTTTCTGTAAGGACATTACATTCCATTACAAAAATCCTCCCAGCAGTAATAGGAACTCCAAGGTATTTAAACGGCGACATACCCTCCTTGAAGCCTGAGAACCTCAATACCTCTTGTATAGTGTTGTAATTCATTCCACCAAAGTAGATTTCCGACTTAGATGGACTTGAGTATAAGCCTGATGCTTTTGAGAATGTAGAGAAACCCTTCAGCATAAGAGAAGTAGAGTTCCAATCTCCTTTACAAAACAGCAGCAAGTCGTCGGCAAAACAGAGGTGGTTGATTTTAATTTTAGCACAAAGAGGATGGTATCTGAAACCTCTTCTTCCTGCTACCACATTAAGTATTCTAGCGAGATACTCCATACAAATGGAGAAGAGAAGTGGAGATAGAGGATCTCCCTGTCTCAAACCTCTTTTTCCTCTAAAGAACCCAAAAGTCTCACCATTTAGGGCCAGTGAGTATGAAGGAGTTTCGACACATTCCATTATGATATTAATCATCATCTCAGGGAATTGCATTGCATGTAACATTTCTCTCACAAACTCCCATTCCACGGAATCAACGTTCATATAGCACTCTACCACAATTATCTTTTCGAGTACCCAACACTCGGTTTGGTACTCATATCCGACACATTATCATAGTGTGAGCAAAGTAGACAGTCTAAGGAGGTATGCTAAACCAAGTTTGGCTAAATGTTAACGACCATGTTTTTAATCGGGTAATGTTTTTGTACGGTGACACTATTCCAACTACCAAATAAAGAAAATTGGTGGATAAATTATTAGTATTGGACAACGGTATTTCAAAGCATTTATGCATTATATTACTCAAAGAAGCAAACTTTTACAACTAATCAGACTACTCATTTAGTCATTTTAACCTATGAATGACTTGATTTATAACCTATTTGAAAGGAAATGAAGCGTTATTTCCGATTTCGGTTCGGTTCTGTTGGTTAACCGTATACACAAAAAGTTGTAACCCTAACCCGTATATTGTCGATTCGAGTACCCTATTTCTCGGTTGAGTTAGTTTGGTTTTTGCCTTTTCAGTTTCGGTTTCGTTGTACATACTCAAGACCATGAAGGCCTTCTTTTGGGTTGCTGGACAGATAAGATTCTAACAAGGCCAAAGCCACAGATACATCATATCTGATTCTCACCACATCCTCCTACTCAACTCAAACTCTCACACCAAACCTTTCTTATAAAAATCACAGAAACAAAATCTTCCTATACAAGAACAAGAACAACAACAAAAATGGCAGCTAAAATAGGAGTTATGTCTTCCTCTCTAACTACAAAAATTGCTCTTCTGACAAAATTACCAGCATCTTCAGCATTCCACATTCAGTATTCTCCCAGGACTAGCCTGTCACATTTCAGAATTTGTGCAAATTTAGGTAAGCTCATGACTCAATTACATATCCTGTTATATTTCAACAATTTCTATGTGGGTTTGTTTACGTTCTTTCAGTTTCATTGAATTCTTTACGTTTGGTTTGAATACGCGAAATGATCTCATACCAAACGTAAAAAATCGAAAGAAACGGAGGGAGTACAATTGAATTAGAATTGTTGATCAATTGTGGATGACATGTAGGAGGAAGTAGTACTGAAGGTGATGGAGAGCAGGATAAGAAAGGGGGGAAGAGGAAATTCATTACCAAAGAGCAAGAACCTGAACAGTAAGTATCATCTCTCGTTGTTTATTGAAAGGGGGAGGGTGTGTTCATTATACTGCGTAGGCAGCGATCTTAATCACTAGGTCAAGAACTCCTTCGTGACAGTATATATATCAATCACTACTTCACTAGTATAAATGGCATTGTGGCCTTTAAAAATGGGGGTGCACCAAATTATTACATGAATCTTTATATATGTGCATTTTAAAGCTAGCTAGTCATGTTATACTGCTATGCTGGTTTTAATGTAATGAAGCAACGAACACTAGGCCGAATAGTTAAAATGATGGAACGTGGTACAACAAGTGTTATGCTTCGCATTTGTGCCTCATTAGAGACCTTGATATAAAATTATAAATTAATCACACATGGATTCCGAACAATTCCCCGAAAACATACTACCTTCCACGTTTTATTGATTTCTTTATGTTTGGTTTGGATTCGACGAAGCTGTTATAGTGTGCAAATCCATCCATTTTTTTTCGTTTTAATCAAGAACAAGCATCAAGTAGCACATTTGTAGAAAACAGCTTCTTTTTTTTTTTTTGACAGAAGGTAACAATTGTTGCATAGCGTAAAATATTTAAGTTACCAAAAAGTTTGATTGCACACAAACAATTAAGTGACAATGTGCATGTCATGTTAACAATTCTAGGTATTGGCAAACAGCAGGAGAAAGGGAAGGAGAAAATCCCATGGCAACTCCCCTTCCTTATTTTTTCATCTTAGGTATGTCAACACCTTTCATCATATTGGCCGTGGCTTTCGCAAATGGTTGGATTAAAACTCCATGATTCAGATTCATAGTTGATGTGGCACACTACTGTACTGTACCATTGCTATATCAGCAACGAAATCCGACTGTCAGAGACTTAGCAGAGTTCGTTTGACTGGCTATGCAGCATTAAGATCTTTTTTTGGAGAAATCGACAGTACTTCTGTCATTTTTAAGATACTACTTAGATGTACATCTTGTTTCCGTGACACCACTTTCTCTTGTCTATATTTGTGAATGGATTGAAGAGTTTTGATAAAACTTGCAATATAGTATTACAGTAAGTTCATTATTGGATAGTTTCATCTGAGAAATCTTGTACTGAGCCTAGTAGAAGCGTAATGCTGAAAACTGACTGAGGGAACAACATTGCAGAGCACGCAGGGTGAAGAAATTCACACTTGCAAGATCATAAATTTTATTCATTCCCTGAACAAAGTAATAAAGATGAATTTTATGTCAGTTGTGTTTCCTGTATGTGGAAGATAGATAGTACTGGTCCTGAGAAAATCAAATCTGTAGACAATGTCAGACTGTTAGTGGCATGAAATGTCAGCTTGCAGCCTGTGCCGCGATGTTGACTCATTTTCATGTCAAACAGAATGAAGAGAAGATGACATGTTACTGTCAGATATGTTTTGAGGTAACTGCACCACTGATTAGCTCTGATCTTAAGCGAATCAGATCAGTAGACAATCTCAGACATTAAGAATCCTTGTCGAGTAAAGGACTGTCCGTCTATTAAATACAGAAACACAACTAAAACACAAGTTTCAGCCTGTTTCAGAAACTGTCAAATTGACAAAATAACATGGTAGCATTCAGAACAAGCTAATAAGTTCTCCGACAAACATCAGTACGAAAATCAGGATTCCATAGATTTTTAAGAGCTACCAAAATAGTGATTTAATTGGAAGTTGAGCAAATACTATCATAATTTTAATCAAAACAGGAATTTCACATTCCTGAGATCAGAAACGTTATTCATGCCTGTCATGAAATGAAGATAAAAATTATGTCAGCTGTTTTTGCTGTATCTGCAAGATATGTAGTACTGGTCCTAAGAATTTGAGATCTGTAGACAACCTCGTCCAACAAGTACTTTATTTGTAAAAGTGGCATGGAAGGTCAGCTTGCTCATTTTCATGTCATACACTCGATAGAGGCACAGAATAAGGTAAAGATGAAGTAATAATATCAGAATATCAGAATAACAGATGTGTTTCCTGTAACTGAGATACAGCCATACAGGTGAGTAGGTGACTCTGATCAGTAGGCAATGTCAGACATCAACAACTTCGTCAAACAAACTACTGTCTGTCCAACATGTAGATAATACATAAGTGACACAAGTTTCAGCTCCATTTTGGAAAAATGACATGAATCACATCAATGGACCAACGGGCAACGGTTACGTGATTGCAATTACGCTCTTGAATAAAGGCTAGTGAACATATTTGTTTCCAAAGAAACATCTTTTCACAAATAAGGGTAAGATAGAACTCTCTTTTTTTTTTTTTATGGACCAGCAATATGATCTATATGAGAAAATTTCATACAAGTTTCATGTATATAACCTTATTGTGCTTTTGCTCTCATGTAAATGCGCCAGAATCACTTCATAACTTACTGTATTTGAAGATGTTAATTCTATTTCTTAATAAATCAAAGTCTGCCATACGATGAAGTTTAGTCTCTAAACCTAACGAATATACGATACGGATACATGACAGTCTCTGATACAGATTACAGATCCTACAGGACTGTATCCATGTTGTATTATATCCGAAAACAGCATATCAGATCAGAGGAAGGGATCAAATTTGTAATGCCAGGGTTCAAGAAGATTAGGTAGGGCGTATTAACATATAAAAATATACAAAGACTCTTTATCAAAAGTCACATAATTAGGCTAATACAGATTACAATGAAACATTCATCAAGGCCTAGGCATGGTCCCCAACCTAGTATTTCACTTGGAAATTACACCCCCTAAGACATTCCATAAGCCTAATTACACTCTCTAAACTTTATTCTAATTTTAACCTATAGTTTATCAGCAAGATTATGCTTGTTTCAAAGTGATTGTAGCTAGAATGCAGGGCAAAGAGCACTCTGAATTGCTGGGATATTCATGTGGGCATTGCTTCACTCGTACAACATACCGACATTCGACAAGTGGCTGCATCTCTCTTGAAGCTTAGTTCATGAGATCTTCGTTTGTTTCTTCCAGGGAAACTAGTCTCCCCAAGTGTGCTTAAGATCACTTATCACTGTTTATTGAAATATTTCCTGTTTATTTAAGTTCTCTTAATCACTGTTTATTTCCAACTTGCTGACATTCGACATGTGGCTGCACCTCTATTGCCACAATTTTCTCAACTTGTTGTGGGATAACAATACTGAAATATGTACGTAATACTTATTTTCGAGTTTTTTTTTACAGTTTTGAGTTCAGCATTATCCCAATGTCTTTGTAAAAAGCTATTCGCGGGTTGCAGCTTTCTTATGGACAGTCGACGAGTGGCTCAGCCGGTATAACCACATTTTTATCTCCCTAATAATGAGATTTACATATGTTCTTGTAGGAAAAGCCCATACTTGATGAAAGCTCCAAAAGAGAGAAAAAGAAGAGGTAAAAGGATGCTAAAGGGGCAATGCTTTTCAAATCTTCATACTCTGTGGAAAAGGGTAGAAATATTTGGGCCTTCTGAGGGGGTAATTTTAACTTTAAAGCAACTAATAAAAAAACACCCACCAAGTTGTTCTAATATGATAACTCAAGTTGTGACTTACATATAGTACGGGGATGTTAGATATACGAAACTTTTCCTCTACTTACTAGAGAGGTTATTTCCGAGACATCCCTGTGAAATATTTTTTGCTAGTGGTGGATGAATTCTGAGACATTCAAAACGTCATAAACCAAGAGTTGCTACTGTAAGTGTCACTGGTGTAATGAGCCAAAAGGTGAGTGAAGCTTAACTTTGAAGTAGACAAATTGATGGGCAAAATGCTAAAGCATGCTTAAACCCATCATTACATGACCAAACCAGTAGCCAAAAGCAGGCATGGCCAAAGATTAGGTTGGTCCCTCCTGATTTTGTAGAGAGATTATGCACTTAAAATTGTCTCTAAACTAAATTATCCACAAGTTGTTACCAACATCACCAATATAGGTCAAAAACATTGTTCATCATTTCTCAGTTTTCTAGCAAATATTTAGCAGCAACCATCTAAACTATTCCAAATCTTATTTTCCCACTACCTAGTGTCTTAACCAGTACTACCAAGTCAGGTGAAGGAAATTTTAGCAACTGAAGTTGTAAATAAGCGTACATTACCAACTTGAGGAGCCTTTGACGCACTGGGGTGATAAAGTTTCGGTTTTTACTTGTGTTAGTGTAGTTTGGAGAGAAAAGTGGCATGTGGTGAGCTAAAAGGAGTTCACATGGCTTCTCTAATACCAAAGTCCACATCTTTGAAGCTGCAAAAACCAGGTTATGAGAAACCAGGGCTATGTGGTTTTCAAGACAGAATCAGCTGGTGAGAACCCCCAACTTATTGGTTGCACCTGACAAGAAACCTAGTTCTTTTTTTTCTTTTTTCTTTTTTTGGAGGACTTGGGAATTGTGATCAGTGCTCTCTCAGGAGTGGAACAGTCAAGATCAATTTAAAAAAAAAAAAAGTCATATGTGATTTATATATAGTATTATTTGATGTTACTAGTTCAGGTATTCCTGGTACTTGTGCATCTCCAAGTGTCAAAGAGTCCCTCTTTCTCAGATCATCTATATATATATTTTGGCAATTCTTCACTTTAATTGAACATCTTTTCACTCTTTTAGCAGTGTTTTCTTTCACTTTTCATAGGTAAATATAGTTCTAAGTTAAACCCTTTATCAGAAATCATACAATCATCAAGCAAAGTCTATCCAATATCTTGTTGGGCCAACAAATTTTATAAATCCTTCATATTTTTATACACATCTGTCTTTTATCCTGTTTGTAATATCATCATCATTAATTTCTGGTTATATATCAGATCTGCTAAACCCTTGTCTTTGTACAGATAAATTTGTACTGAGGTGACTTCAGAAAACAGTTTCAGAAATTCTTCAAAGAACAGAAATGGCAGCTTATTACTCCTCCATATGTCGAAACTCGATTTCTTGGCTTGCTGCCCTAGGGTTTTTCCTTGCATTTTCTCATTCTTCAGGGTTGGGGTATTTGACCGTATTCCTCACATCTTCAGCTCTGATACTGTGCCCTGTCATCGTTTCTCGTTCGAAAACATCATACAGTAAAGTATCACCAAGTATTTCCCCCAAGGAAGTTCTATCAGAAAAATGTCTTCAACAAGCTTCTGAGGTGAGCCTGTATGCGCCCAGTGACGAATCAGAACCTGCAATATGTGTGAAGAAGGAAGAGAAGAAGAATGTCAGTGACAATGACTACTTGTTAAGCTCATCTGATGCACTGTCAGACAGTGAAAGCCTTGATCACACTACTTATTCAAGTGATGATTACTCAGACAATGATTGGATATTCAGAGATAATATGAGCCACAACAACAGCTCATCACACTGCTCAGATGGATCAATCTCGGACGAAGAAAGTTTGATTGAAATCGCGCTACCTACAGGTCACTACGTCGACTCAAAAACACAGCAGAAACATCAGCAGCAGCAGCAGCAGCAGCAGTCATGCTGTGGGTTTCAGCAGAAATGTTCTGATTTCTCATTAGAATCCCATTTCAGACAGCAAACTTTAATGGAGATGCTCAGTGAGATGAATGAAGAAAATCTGATTGAGATTGACATTTGCATGGGTTCCATCAAATGTTCAAGGTTTGAAATTCAAGCATGATTAAGATTAACATACTTTTTAAGTCCCCTTTAAAATTTTTAAATTCAAACTCTTTAGTTTGGAGTTAAATATTACTAGTAGATTCATTAGCACAGTTTTTTTGATCCTGTAATGGATTTTATACCCCAGTATATTGTTGGGGATGGAGTGTTACAGATTTTTAAGCCTTTGGCTCACTTTATGCATAAACAGGCACTTGACACTTCATTTTCGGCTAAAACATATTAAAGTCGAGTCGATTTAACCCCAATCACGTATCCATACATGATACATTATGTGTACTTGTATTCGAGTTTGAGCAACAAAGTTCGTATGTTTGGCTTCTAATGTTGCGAAATGTTTATGTTCTCATTGCTCTCACCTTGGATGCCAATTGAAGCACTAAGTAGTGTTTGTTGTTTATTGATAGAATTTACTAATAATCCTTGGTCTCTGTAATGCATAGAGTTAGGATTATTTATTACTGTCAGAAACTTAGTGTTGAGATTGACTTAATCTACGCTGACAGATTCTTGCTTAATACTTAACTCGAGATTCTATATATCGCGATGTGGCTATATATTTAATTGGCATACGTTTTAACAAGGTAGAACTTTGTTGGGCACCTGCGTCTACCGACCACCGGTTCAATTAGTATGATATTGTCCGTTTTGGGCTTAGCTCTCATGGGTTTGTTTTTGAACCCCTTCCCAAATGGCCTCATACCATACTAATTAGTGTGGTAACCACTTATAAATAAGGCTTCCGCTCCTTGTTTATTCGATGTGGGACTTGGGTTTGCACCATAACAATCCTCCCCTCGAATCAAGACCCATCTTTGCGCTTGATTTTATGACCTCCCCTCCATCGACAATCTGTTGGCATCAACCAGAATTCGCGAGGTTAGCCCCTGGTAGAGAACACACCCACATTATACGCAAACCGTCCACACATGTGGATCGCAACCCCCATAACCAGGCACCCCTAACAGTCTCGAGTCTTGATAACCTCCCTCCGCTCACCACTCTTTCTTCTAGGTTGGGCTTTTTTCATCGTGCGTGTACGCCACACCTTCAAGTCTCGAACATTGCTCTTCAACGTGCCACACATGAACCACAGCTCATACCGCGCGTAGCGCCTGAACCTTGGGCTTGGATACCACTTGTTGGGCCCCTGCGTCTGCCGACCACCGGTCCAATTAGTATGATATTGTCCGCTTTGGGCTTAGCCCTCACGGATTTGTTTTTGGGCTCCTTCTGAAGAAGGCATCATACTAATTAGTGTGGTGATTACTTATAAACATGGCTTCCGCTACTTGTTTTTTCAATGTGGGACTTGGGTTGCACCCTAACAAACTTGAACAAGGTTCACAACTGGTTTAAGCTTAATCTTTCAGGGGTCATTTGGATTGTGGGATAAAAATTGAGGAATACGAGGGTGGGATTGGGGACGGTAAGATTTCGTAATTTTATCACATCCCTTGTTTGGTATGTGAGCGATTAGATGTTTCAAAATTATATGATTTGGTTATTTTTTTACAATATATTCATTTAAAAATAAGTGAGGGATTAGATGTTTGAGAATAGTATTATTTAGTTGTTTTTTTGACAATGTAGTCCTCCAAAATAAATGTTAATACTTGTATCTCTCACTTAAGTAATGACAAATGTGTCATTTTTATTAGTTTTTATCCCACATCTTAATACATGCCTCCATAGGCATTACAATTGTGGGATAAATAATCTCTATTAGCATTATCTCACATACTAATCATGTTTACCAAACATGGGAAATTTGATCGATCATGGGAATTGAATAACTAATTTCATATTCTCATCCTACCTCTTATCTCTCAAAACAAACGGCCTCTAGAGTTGAGCACAACTAGGTACGTACTCTCAAATTGGTAGGAACTGAAACTGGAATCGGAATAGGAGTTCGTTCAAGTGTTTGCTTAGATGTAAGATCCTTCGGCTTACACTTCTAGCCGATGAGGTAGTTCTTTTCACATAGTTGAGATAGTCGGAGCTTAGATATTAAGGTCTTACCTTCTAATCTTGGCAAATTAGGGTGCTATCTCACCATGATCAACCACACCTTTCACATTCATGCTATTTCAATTCTCCAATGGTTATACCATATTTGCGGGAGTACAATGAGTATGGTGATCTTTTTTACAATGGAGGAGTATGGAGGTAGTTTAAAATGAAGTTTTATTTTTATTTCATGGATCTCACCCCTTCAATGCATGTAAATAGGAGCACAATGCTACTCGTGCTCCCGGCACGATGGTATAATTTGCATTTCTCACATTGTCTTCTATTTTCTTCATAGAAATATCCTCCAAAAATACTTCTTAGAAATTTTATACTGCAAATCTGCTGTGATAGCCCGATCCATCATACGTTGCAACACAACCCAATAAGATGAGAAGTTACCCATAAGCCATATATGCTCTCCGGGCTCTAAAAGATGAATGTCTTATTGGTAGTATGATGGTGGAAATCAATTAATATATATAAAAGAGTCTTTTGACAAATGCATGTATACGGCGAGTCTATAAATCGAGACATTCCCACAACGCACTAGAAATGAAAAAATGCACAGAGAAATTCTAATACTTGTAACACATAAAGTAATCTACATGCATGAAAAATATATAATTTGTTATAACTTGGGCTACCTATATCAGATTATCAAGATACATGTATCATTAAATTCGTGTCGAAATGTATTTCAATATAAGATTCATTCATGCATATTTTTGAAAAGTTAAGAGAAGTATAAATTTGGTTGAGATATATTGACAAGTTTAAGACTTACAAGTTTAATAACTTCAGCTACGTGCCTACGTATATCATAATATTATGATACACGTATCATCAATTCATGTCGAAATGTATATCAATACTCCCTTCATTCATATCCAATCTTCCTGTTTTTCTTTTAGGGGAATTCATATCCAATCTTCTTATTTCTTATTTTGGTAACATTTGAACCATGAAATGATTACAAAGTGTTATTGTTTCCTTTCCCTCTTGTTTTTAATAATTTTTAATACACTCCTAAAACTTTGTGCAAAAAGTAACAAAAAAAGATTGGATATGGGAGTATAAGATACATTCACATATCTAAGTTTAATTAGCAGTTGTAACTGGCCTGGAGTGGCTACGGGAGGCAATAAAAAATAAAGATAATATTACAGCTTTTATTTAAAAGACAAGAAAATAATTTTTATGTACATTATACGATATAATATTTTAACCGTGCAACGCACGGGTTTGAACCACTTTCCAAATTTCGTAGTGTTACAAATTCCCCCACTTGAAGAACGCAACGTCCCTGTTGCGCCTAAACCATTCCATACAAATAGTCACAAGCCGAAGATCTGACCCGCTAGACGGCTGGTTTGAGCCTAACCCCAGCACCCACCACACGGTTGCAGGGTTGCTCTGATACCTTCTATAATAGCCCGATCCATTATACGTCGCAACATAACCCAATAAGATGAGAAGTCACCCATAAGCCCCCATATATCTCCCGGATCTAAAAGGTGAAGGCATTGCTGGTAGTATGGTGGTAGGAATCTATAACAAACTGATCATAGGAGCCTTAGGGTCTGTTTTACCAAGCTCCAACTTCTTCAGAATTGCTCCTCAAAAACAGTTTCAGAGAAACAGTTTATGGAGAAGGAGCTCCAAACTGGAGCTTCTACTTCTGATAAACAAATTTACACTAGAAGTGTTTCTCAGAAATCAGAAACAGTTTCTCAGTTTTGTGTGTTTGGCTAGTTCCAGTTTCTAGGACCCAGTAAACAGTCCATAAACACTTCAGGAGTTTGGCCAAACACACCCTTAGTTTCCCAATGTGTGACAAACCAATTTCCAAATTCCGTAGTGTTACATGTGCAATATCTTAGAATTTACTAACGGACAAGAAAATCTCTCGAAATATGTGAAAACTCATAAATAATGCCGGAACAAAGAAAACTACTCGTAATTTTCAAAACACAATACAATACAATGTCGGAACAAAGAAAATTACCCGTATGTAATTTTCGAGTATAATCAACTATCACCATCTAGTAAACATATAAAAGTAAAACTACACCTAAACAATGTATTAATTGTTCCTAAAATTAACTGGCGAGACCGTTGTTCTACCCATATTAGCTATTACCAAGTATTTAGATCAAATAAGATCAGATTCATTCAAATTTGATCGATCGGATTAGATTCATTTGAATCATATTTTAGAATTGCTCAAATAACGATCTATAGATCAGATCTTGTCCATTTCCTCATTTTATTCCGTCTATATGTATCTATGTTTTCAACAAATTCAAAGGAGCTGAGATTAGATTTGAAGTATTCAAATTAGATTATATTAGATGAATTTAAAAGATGTAGTCCAAGTACCTCCTTTTTTTAAACAGGTAAGAATACATGGTGAGCAATTAGTTCCCCAATTGCCATGGTGGTACCTAATGTGAGAGTACACCGACAACTATAAAACTGCACTGCTACAACTTCACTACACTAAACTAAAATACTACTACGAAAAAGAAAAAAAGGACGAGCAAGGCTCAATGTACCAAGATACTTAGAAACTAGCAGAGTGAAACTAGTGAAAAGGTAAGATCCACACCACTCACAACTTATACTTAATAAATAGAGAAACAAGCTAGGCCCAAGCATCGGCAGCCGCAAGAACCTGCTCCGAGACTGCAAGTCACCATGAAAAAACCACCTTTCATGCAACACTCACCGGAGCCGGTTGTGCACAAGTCGTCATTCCTCCAACACATGCAAGGCCAAAAACAACACAACACTCTTCCAATCCGCCACATGAACCATCGGATGCGATTGATGAAGGGTCCAACCGGAGAAATCTCCAAAATAAAACCAGCCAAGGCCGATGATAGATAAAGAGCTCAGCCGAAACCACACAACATAGGTGATGTGATGCTTAAAAACGAGTGAAAAAGGAGAGTGAAGGACATATATATCCAGCACTAAACTAAGTCAAACTCACCGACACATGGACATAATTTTCGGAGAGAAAATTGTCCATGAGCAGATGAAATATACATGCAAACCTTGATTCAATCAGCTAACTGAAATCGACTTCCATATTGAGGAGTACAACGGAAGAATCAAACCATTTTTTGTGTTTACAGGGAAGGATGAAGCAAATATAGAAAGATCTTTAAGAGAGAGAACTGGACAAAGGGATGTGAAAGCCCACAAAGAGTTCATGGAGGATAGACGGCTTTCCCATTGAAGAATTAGGAAGAGGAAAGGAATTTTTTTTTCGTTGTGTGGAGAAAGAGCATGGGAAAATTCTAGAGAGAAGAGGGAGCCCCTCTCTCTACAAAATTCAGGTATACTATTTTGATTCTACGCGCATTATTTAGTCCTGATACCTCTTTGTGCATACCAAGCAATAATAATCAATTATATATTTATACCACAAAAGTGGCTACCAAACATGCTAAGAACTTCCATAACATGTACACCCACTGTCCTTTCTCAAACATCTCATATAAAAACCGGAACCCTTATTGAGTAGCTATACATATTAATCAGTTGATAATCAAAGCTCCTGGAAAATTTCATGGCGAATTAGTTAAGATTCTTATCTAACTTTGCTATGCAGTTTTTAAGGAACTTTGATTAACCGATTAGTGTTTACACCCTCCTCTATGCGGGGCTATTTTGAATATGGGATGGAGGGAGTATCCAAGGCTCATGATGACTTTGTACTACATTAAGTAACTTAGGTTAGAACCCAACAATTCTCACCCCTCTAGTCCAAGGAAGTTTATCAAAAAAATTAACCATTGGTCTATTGCGTACCGGTATAAATGTTCGATCCACACGCTCATTACACGACGAACATCAACACACTGTAGCCTGTAGGGTCAAATTATGGGGTTTAGCTTAACATTAGAACCAAAACTTTTTCTTCGTAATAGTATAGTAGGTTCCCAAGAATCAACTAAAGCCACATGTTAGCCTCATAGATGGCATAGCCCGAAAGGGCTGTATAGAACTTCCCTCATAACCCTCACATCCAACACGAGTACTCCAAGGATGTACATAGTTACGTTTTGATAAATTTGACTACTTTAACAAATTTAGTTAAAATTGACCCATATCGAAAATAACCACAATCTTTAGCAAAAAAATAAAAATATAAAAATATAAAATAAGGTAACAAAAATATGAAACCAAAAATCAATGGGAAATCCCAAAATAGGCAAAATATACAATCTAGACTCAACGAATGATATATGCGTGTCCAAAGGTTTAGAAAACTTTCCAAACAGAAGAATGAGGGTTCATATCGAACATTAAGAAGGTAGTCCAAAGCTATCTATTGTAAAATTTTCAGAACACTTCGCTTAAAATTGGTTATTTTATGTTTAATTTAATTAGGCCACAATGGAGCATTATATGAAATACAATGCCAATGGGAACGTAATCCAATAATTGGCCCAAATTATTACATCCATATGTTTATTTGGGTTGCACATCATAATATGCAGCCAATTCTCGATCAATAGGGAAAACTTAATGTAACAACCCTAAATTTTGACTGAACTATAAATAAAAATAACTTAGAATTGGCACGCCGCAATTGACTACCAATTCAATTGTTAGGCTAGAAATTCGATTGCAATAATCTAAATGAGAAATAAAATAGCGGAAGTCTTAAATTGTCGAACTACAGTTCTCAAAACGGAATCCAAATTACATAATCCAAATGAAAATATAAGTTCGATAAATGTTTATAAATCCCAAGCATGCAAACGACTCCTCAAGCAAGCATCCACACCATCAAGATCTGTCAACTACGCCATTGAGAATTACGTAGACCCCAGAAAATAAGGTATGAAACGAACCAGAAAGCAGAACGACAGCAACAGGCTGAGTAAGAATGAGAGAAACAAAGGAAACAACAACAAGATACGCGCCTTGAGGCGCGTAACTAACAAAGAAAGAATATCAGTCAACATTGAAGAATCAAAATCGAGAAGATATATAGTTAGTCGTCATGAGTATCTCTTGTAGATACAGAACACAAAATCATCATTCATTTACGTATTTCAGGCGTCGGGTCCTACCCCTAGCCACCACATCGCCGTTCGATCTAGAGTTTTAAGCCCCTAATAACCCCAAATGTGCACACCCCTCACAAGATGAGCTGGTAGGACGAAGTTCCCATCAAGGAGGAAGACTATTAGGAAGTTGGTAGCTAATCCGACCCACAGTACCTTGATCAGAGGATTTCATGAAGCGGCTGGCCGGACCGTACACGCTACTCTAGGTGGTATCGACTTTATCATGTTTTTCTTTCATTCGTTTCACAATCATTATTCGATAGTACATTACTTGATAATACAATAAATCAATCATAATCGATAAACAAATGAAACAAGCACAAGACGGATTAGATAAATGAAGAAGACCACCCGGGCGAGAGGCCGAGTGGTGTGTCGGTCACAACAAGGCCGAGAGGCCGAATCAACAAAAGGGTCGAATGGCCGACAATAAAGGAAGTCGAAGGGCTGCAAAACAGGTTAGCAAATTGAATAATAGTACGCCCATGATATAAAATAGATAAAGATGAAACAATGGTTAGGAATGAGCGTACAAGACAAGATAATATGGTGATCAAGCAAGGTAGTGATTCAAACAACGATTGTGGGTAGTCAAGAGGATTGTGATCAACGTTCTTACCTTACAACGCTAAACCTTAATCATCCAATTATAAACTCAATCCATAATTCCCTCATCAAAAAGATGTAACCATAAGTCTTAAAACTCACAACTAACACTACCATGAGACGAATCCATAAAGGGACAGTGGTAAAGAAACACGAATAACGTCTACCTCCGATATTGGATGATCACCAAATTTTAGTATGTTGTATAAGGGTATGTCAGAAACCTCTCCTAAAAATTTCGTCCATAGACTCTGATCTGCCCATTTTGTACGTATCGATTTGATGGTTTTTATATTGCTTTTACAGTCAAAATGATGTAATATACCTCTAATTTGCGTTTGGGTATCATCGGCAACATTTCTATGTGTTTTTGGCTATTTTGGCAATCTTTTGGAAGCGGACATTCATTTGGAAGAGATTTGGAGCTGATTTGCAGAAGATCAACTTTGGAGCTTCATATCTCTCAAACCGTCTGGAATTTTGCAGCGAAACCACTTGGAGATGATTCTTCATGTTCTTACCTTTCCAAGAAGTGGTTACACGCCTTCACCGGACAAGTAACGAAGAATCTGCAGCCTTTTGAAAAACCGAGGCAGGAACATTTCGCGGCCCGCGCTGAAGGCTTGGCGGACCGCGATGAAGGGCGTCAGAGTCGGATCCAGAGATTTCTGGCGGTCCGCGACAGAGTCCAAGGCGGACCGCGGCTGGTCATGGCGGCCCGCGGCGACATCCTTGGCGGCCGCGAGATCTATTTTCCTATTTTCCGTAGTTTTCTTTTGCGTTTTTTCCTATACTCTATAAATAAACCCCGACCCTAGGTATTAGAATTCAGACTTTTGAGAAGAAAACAAGGGTTTTCTATGGATTGTATGAGGAGCTAATTTCTTTATTTCTTGATCGATTAATCGAAGCATTGCATTGACAATATCGTGAGTTTGATCTATTCCTTCTATTACTTTCAATTATAGTCTTATCTTTGATTCTTATTCTATACAATTATCTTTTGTGATTGCTAGGTGCGCAACTAGTCTATTGCTTAGGTTGACTGTTTGCTAGTTTTAATTGTTCAAAGGAATCCATTGTTTGATTGATTTTTACATTGTAGCAACCCCCAATTCATTGATTTGTATGTAATCATCGTTAGTGAATTAGGGCAAAGATTTGACTTACATGTTAAATACGAAACGTGCGTTAGTATTACATGTCTCTATTGATATCTCTCTAATTCTTATTGCTAATATTGAATTGAATCTAATCGTGCGCTTAGGTTATTTGATAATTAGGGTTATTAGGTAGTGCCGATCACGCCTTTTAGCTATAATTAAGGAGAGATTTGGGAATTCTGTTTCCACGATAGAGTAATTGAGATTAATAGAGGAATAGTGATAACTAGGACCGATTAGTTAGTGCGTTGTGGGAATTAATTGATCAAGATCCGTTTTATTCCTGAATTACATTCATAAATCGCAATTGTTACTTTTAGATAGTTTGATAAACAACAACTTTCAAATCCCCCATAAATTGTTACTTAAGCACTTTAATTCATTGCATTTGACAACCCATTTCCCTGTGGATACGATCCCTACTTCCCTACTACTGTTGTTAGGATTTAGGTTTATTTTTGGTAGATAATCGCGACTTTAGTCTCACCAAATTTTGGCGCCGCTGCCGGGGACTTGGGTTTTGTTTTTGTTGTGAATTTTTGTGCTTGTTGTGATTCTTGGATTTACTTCTAGGAATCATCTGTTTTGTGGTGACCGCTGTTTATGGTCACCACCCGTGCTACTAATCAATCTCTTGTCCCTTTAGATACACAAATTGAGAGAACTTTGCGACGTTTGCGAAAAGAGATTCGTGATAATTTTCGAGAACTTCCATTTGATACAGATTTTGAGGAAGTGCTAGTTGAGGGTCCGATGGCCGCTCAAACTTTGAGGGAGCTCACAACTCCTGACCTTAAGTCTCAACCGTTATGCATCAAATTTCCGGCTCCTGCTGCAGATGGTAAAGAAGAGGAGAGTTTTGAGATTAAGGGAGCCTTGCTACACCATATTCCTTCGTTCCATGGGGTAGAAGGCGAGGATCCAAACCGGCACCTTATGGAGTTTTATTACATTTGCAATGTAATGAAGCCGAGAGGTGTGAAGTTGGAGAGTTTGTTGCTGCGAGTCTTTCCTTTCACTTTGAAGGATAAGGCCAAGAATTGGTTGTACACATTGGCCGAAGGTAGTGTCACTGAATGGTCCCAAATGAAACAGTTCTTCCTAGAGAAGTATTTTCCCGCCACACGATCTTCCAATCTCAAGAAGGCTATTAGTAATGTGGAGCAAACTGATGAGGAGAACCTACATGCCTATTGGGAACGTTTTAAGCAATTGTGTGCAAGCTGTCCGTACCATGGATATGAGGAGAAAGATCTCATCCTCTACTTTTACAATGGGTTGCGAGAAGAGGATAAGCGTTATGTGACAGCTACTAGTGGTGGTGATTTGATGAATAAGACTCCGGCTCAAGCTAGAGCGTTGCTTGCTAGTTTGGATGAGAATTCACAAAGCTACAGGACAGATGCACGTAAGAAGGTATATGCAGCTACCTCATCCAACGATAGTTCTATTGCTGAGTTGACCAATCTTATGAGGACTTTCATGGCTCAGCAACAACTTCAAGTTGCGAGGGTGTGTGGAATATGCAATATGGGTGGACATCCCACTGATTCTTGCCCTACTTTGTTTGAGAACAACATTGAGGAGGTTAATGCAGCCGGGTTCCCTGGACCACCACAACGGAGGTATGAATCATACTCCAATCCATCTAATCAAGGATGGAGGGATCGACAGTTCTATCAAGGTAATCCGAGCTACCAACAATCTTTCCCCAATCAATCGCAAGGGCAAGCTTCAAATCCATCATCTATGTCGGTTGAGGACATGATTAAGGCCCTAACTCAAAATATGACTGAGGACATGATTAAGGCACTTACTCAAAATATGATGACCATGCAATCCACCATGCAATCTAGCATTCAAAACTTGGAGACTCAAATGAGTCAAGTGTCGAGTGCTATTACCAAATTGGAGTCACAAAATTCCGGGAATCTCCCATCTCAAGTAGAGCTTAATCCTAAACGGAATGTGAGTGCGATGATGACTCTGAGAAGTGGGAAAGAGGTGCATAACCATAGAGTTGTTAGGCCTCAGAAGGGCGCCACGGAAATCGAGGAGAGCGGTCCGCGGCCTGACCAAGGCGGACCGCGAGGAGACGACGGCGGTCCGCGGCTTGACCATGGCGAACCGCGGTCAACGGCTGACCCGGAACTTCGTTTTTCTTCTTCTGCCGTGACGGAGACGGCCATTTTGAAGGAGGGGGAGATGGCTGCTGATGCTCCCTATATTCCACCTGAGTTTCCAGCTGATGAGGCGGTACCCCCATTTCCCGAAGCATTGAAGGAGACTCGTAGATTTGACAAGGACAAGGACATCTACGAAACTTTTAGTAAATGTGCGGTAAACATTCCTCTCCTTAATCTTCTTAATGTTATTCCTCGTAGTGCTAAATTGTTGAGAGAGATATGTACTCTGTAGAAGAATCAAGAGTCCAAAACAAAGAAGAAAGTTAAGGTGAAAGTTAGTGAATATGTGTCGGCTATAGTTCAAAAGAAGTTACCTCCCAAATGTAGCGACCCTGGCATGTTCACTATACCTTGTACTATAGGAGATACTAAGTTTCGTGAGGCCATGTTAGATTTAGGTGCATCCGTCAATGTGATTCCTTTATCTGTTTGTGAGAATTTGAAATGTGGTCCTTTGCATGAGACTAATGTTGTGATTCAATTAGCTGATAGGTCTCTTGTGTCTCCTAAGGGAGTGATCCGGGATGTTCTTGTGAGAGTAGAAAAACTAATATTTCCCGCTGATTTCTATGTTCTTGAGATGGATTGTGATAGATCTGCACCCCCTATTCTGTTAGGGAGACCCTTTCTAAAGACTGCTAAGACCAAAATTGATGTGCATTCTGGCTCACTTACAATGGAGTTTGATGGAGAAGTTGTGGGTTTTGATATTTATCGCTTTAAGGAGGATCTTGTTGATAACTCTATTTGTGCTATTGGTGTGTCTAAATCTTTAGTGGATGAACCCCCTACTCCAGTTGTTAAGACTAGTTCGAAAGTGGCTATAATTGATAGCGGTCAGAAGCGTCGGAATTTGAATGACAATGTGCATGATTTGAGCTGTAAATTAACCCCTTCGACCATGTCGTTTGGAAAGTCTTTGCCATTTGTTTTGCAGGATTCACGGCGTAAAAAGGCGGTTCATAGTGCGACCTGCTGGAATAACTTGAAGAGTGTTGCTAAGTCCAAAGGTAAGAACATCTTAAAATGGAGGGTGAAGAAGGAAGATTCTCCGACTGGCTTCAAGGACTTAGTAGTTGGGATTGATTGACTGAATTCCCATGTGATGAGTCGAGCCAACGACGTTAAATAAGTGCGCTTCTCGGGAGGCAACCCGAGCATTTTTATTGTTTTATTTTTCTTTTATCTTTTATGTGTGTTGCTTGTGTAGGTGAAAAAAAAATTGATTGATGCCGGTGCTAGTACGCAAGAAGGTTTGGTTTTCTCTTCCCTTTCCTCTCTCCCTTCTTATCATTCTCACCATTCTTTTCCAACCCAATTTTTCTTCACCATGTTTTCGATACCATCTCTCTTTGTTTCCTCCCCACGATTTACCACTTTTGTTTGTTGTATCCCACCCCAAAATTTGTCCTTTACACCCATTTTATAGCCTTGTTGATTGTTCTCTTGGTGTATTTGGAGGGTGAGTGGTTGTTTTATTTGATGGTGGTAAGTAGCTCTTTCATTTTTATGTGAATTATTCTTTGAGGGAGATGGAAGTTTTATGAGGAAATTGTGGTAGATTGGTGACGACTTTTCCTTGAGGGTGTTTGGGATATGTGTGAGTTGAGAGTGGCTCTACACCTTGTTTCTTTGTTTGATGAGCCCACTGCCTTGAGAAGAATGATGAGCAGAATTAGAGATCTTGCTTTTGTGAGATGAACTTTGGTGATATACATGAGGAGTGCATCCTTCGGGATATGAGACCTTGATGCGTCTACCGGTGCAATTTTGTGATTTCGTCTCTCCCCTATTTCATTGTTGTCCTACTTATCTTGTGGTACATCACATTGAGGACAATGTCTAGTTCACGCATGGGGGAGTGGATTCTCATTGTAAATTTGTAATTTGTTTATTTATGTTTCGCATTGACAACAAAAAAAAAAAAAAAAAAAAACGAAAATGAAAAAAATGAGAAAAGAAAGCCAGAAGAGAAAGAGGAGTGTGAAAAGAAAGTAAGGAAAAGACACGAGAGAAGAAAGTAAGCCGGTGAGGTGGAAAAGTTAACGAGAGGCTAGGTGAAAACCCATTGGGCGCCTAGGCAAAATGAGCGGAGTGTGTTACTTACCGGTGTATAAGAAGGGTGTTTGAAGGTCGTGTCTGGGTAGGTCTCTCTTGGATGGTATAAGGAGGTTGGTTGGAACTTCTTAGTGGTGTTTAGGCTAGAAAATCCTCGGTACGTTATTGGAAGATATAAGTGGCGTTGGTGTTTGATCCGAGGTAGTTGTGGCTAATGAGGGAGTTGGAGGTGAGCTAGCTTGGGAGTGATTTAGGACATTTTAGCCTCCCTTGCTTCTTGGTTACGTTGCGGCTTGATGATATAAGATGGTTTGGTCCGTTGCGTGAGATTACATCTGTGGCGGACCTTACTAGCAAGATGAAGACTCACTGTCCTATATTGGAGTAGAGGAGATAGGTTTTTGATGAACTTCACCCGTGCTAACTGTCAATAGACCTTGGAGAAATCTTTGCGAGAGTTGTTTGCTCGAGGACGAGCAAAGGTCTAAGCATGGGGGAGTTTGATCTGCCCATTTTGTACGTATCGATTTGATGGTTTTTATATTGCTTTTACAGTCAAAATGATGTAATATACCTCTAATTTGCGTTTGGGTATCATCGGCAACATTTCTATGTGTTTTTGGCTATTTTGACAATCTTTTGGAAGCGGACATTCATTTGGAAGAGATTTGGAGCTGATTTGCAGAAGATCAACTTTGGAGCTTCATATCTCTCAAACCGTCTGGAATTTTGCAGCGAAACCGCTTGGAGATGATTCTTCATGTTCTTACCTTTCCAGGAAGTGGTTACACGCCTTCACCGGACAAGTAACGAAGAATCTGCAGCCTTTTGAAAACCGAGGCAGGAACATTTCGCGGCCCGCGCTGAAGGCTTGGCGGACCGCGATGAAGGGCGTCAGAGTCGGATCCAGAGATTTCTGGCGGTCCGCGACAGAGTCCAAGGCGGACCGCGGCTGGTCATGGCGGCCCGCGGCGACATCCTTGGCGGGCCGCGAGATCTATTTTCCTATTTTCCGTAGTTTTCTTTTGCGTTTTTTCCTATACTCTATAAATAAACCCCGACCCTAGGTATTAGAATTCAGACTTTTGAGAAGAAAACAAGGGTTTTCTATGGATTGTATGAGGAGCTAATTTCTTTATTTCTTGATCGATTAATCGAAGCATTGCATTGACAATATCGTGAGTTTGATCTATTCCTTCTATTACTTTCAATTATAGTCTTATCTTTGATTCTTATTCTATACAATTATCTTTTGTGATTGCTAGGTGCGCAACTAGTCTATTGCTTAGGTTGATTGTTTGCTAATTTTAATTGATCAAAGGAATCCATTGTTTGATTGATTTTTACATTGTAGCAACCCCCAATTCATTGATTTGTATGTAATCATCGTTAGTGAATTAGGGCAAAGATTTGACTTACATGTTAAATACGAAACGTGCGTTAGTATTACATGTCTCTATTGATATCTCTCTAATTCTTATTGCTATTATTGAATTGAATCTAATCGTGCGCTTAGGTTATTTGATAATTAGGGTTATTAGGTAGTGCCGATCACGCCTTTTAGCTATAATTAAGGAGAGATTTGGGAATTCTGTTTCCACGATAGAGTAATTGAGATTAATAGAGGAATAGTGATAACTAGGACCGATTAGTTAGTGCGTTGTGGAAATTAATTGATCAAGATCCGTTTTATTCCTGAATTACATTCATAAATCGCAATTGTTACTTTTAGATAGTTTGATAAACAACAACTTTCAAATCCCCCATAAATTGTTACTTAAGCACTTTAATTCATTGCATTTGACAACCCATTTCCCTGTGGATACGATCCCTACTTCCCTACTACTGTTGTTAGGATTTAGGTTTATTTTTGGTAGATAATCGCGACTTTAGTCTCACCAGACTCCAAGCGGATCGATGGGAATCAACTTCACAATGAACCACGAATAACAATTAGGGTTTACTCATGAAAAGCAATGTAACATTTAATACAGAAGTCTAGGCCTTACCTTTGGATATGTTTTCAAACCTATAGTTAGGAACATCTCCTCAAAATCTCGTCTTAAAATATCTTCTGAGTCGACGGGAATCATCAGAATATCGAGGCGGCGACACAGTTTGCGGGTAGATAGACGCAGCTCTATTAAAACATCTCTACAGTGAGCATCCCATGGAATCTTGGCACGATCTATATGTTACTGGATTTGTATTGAAAGCAAGGTTCTAACGCCACCAACTACGCTCTAATCAGAGATCGTATGAGAGAATTATGTGTGTGAAGTTGACACAGCGGTTCTGGGAATTTTCTAGCGGGTGAAGGCTACGAAAAGGAGATAAGGAGAGAATGAGGCCGAATGGTTATGAAATAAAGCAAGAGTTTTCTTTATTATTTATATATATAGGTATGAGGGTAGACTACTAAATTGTCATCTCATCGAGCCGCCTATCTCTCTCTTCTTTTCCCTTCCTCTAAAAAAACCCTAGTCTCTAAATTTCTCATTATTTTCCCCCTAATCAATTAGTTATTACTAGTTATTTCGATAATAACTCGTTTCTACCTACTCGAGAGGGTATCTCTACCACCACATAGGTGGTTTATATTGAGATTTGCGAGACTTTTACGAGGATCTGACGTTCATTAATTTTGCCATGGCGTTGATATGGATGCTGAATTCTCTTCTATTGGCTAGCGGATCTGATCATCCTTTGACAAACTACAAGAGATTAATAGGCCCCCTCATGTCAAGCTGTATGAAACATCATTATTATAGAGGGTTTTCGACTCACGGGTCATCTAACATAATGATCGTAGTTTTGTGGAGGTTTGAGTTTTATTTGATGTTAGCGTTGTATTTTGATAATTTCAGTACTCGTTGTAGATGTCGTATGGCTAATTATTATGAATGAATTTCCTTCTATTAAAAAAATAAAGGTATGAGGGTAGACTCGG
Source organism: Spergularia bocconei (assembly GCA_963457585.1). Taxonomy (NCBI): domain Eukaryota; kingdom Viridiplantae; phylum Streptophyta; class Magnoliopsida; order Caryophyllales; family Caryophyllaceae; genus Spergularia; species Spergularia bocconei. The sequence continues at coordinate 8,514,717 of OY734958.1, forward strand.
GTTTGGGCTTTATTCGTTGGGTGAGATGAGCGATCCATAAACCCGACCCAAACTCAATTATAGGGAACTCATTTTATCTTCCAATAATTGATTTAAAGAGTAACACCCTTATTAAATAATTACCCAAAAATACGGGGTGTTACACTTAACGTTTAGTTTTTGTTTAGGAATGAATGGTTTTGTTTTAGAATGATTGGTTTTTGTTTTGGAATGAATGTTTTTTGTTTTCAAATGAATGTTTTTTGTTTTCGGATGAACGGTTTTTGTTCCGAAATGAATAGATATTATTTTGAAATGAATGGTTACTGTTCTGTAATGAATGGTTTTTTTTCCTGTAATGACTGATTTTGTTCTAGAATAATTTTTTTTTTTTTTTAAATGACCTATTTATGTCTTAAAATGAACTCCTTTTGTTCTATAATGATCATACTTTGCTAAATAATGATGATTAGTCATGGCTAAATAATGACCAATATTTCAAAAAAAAATGGTGACTAATCTTATGGTTATAACTATTACTCATGTTTATAGAATGATCAATTTTAATTTGCATTAGTAATGATTGATTTCGTGTTTAAAATGACCAATGTTCTAATAATGAACAATTATTGAATTGAACTATGAACTAGTAAAATGAAGGGAAATAGAATAAATAAAATAAAAACAAGCAAACTCATCTTCTCTCTCCTTCTCTTCATGGTGGTGCGTGGTGGTGATGGGGGTTCCCGTAGGTGGTGGTGTGTGGTGGTGATAGGGGCTGTCGGGAGAGGAGAGAGAAAATAAAGGGGGAATGAGATACAAGGGAGGAGAGAGAATGGGGTTGGGTTTTAGTTGAAGTGAATTATTGGGCCAAGTTTGACATTAGCCCACTTGAAATTGTAAATTTAAGCAAAACAAATAAAAGCCCAATTTGGAAAAGTTTCAGGAGGTTCCATTCTATCCGTACCCCCGGGGTACAATAGTATTTGCGACTCCCTTTGGTCCCGCCGGTAGGACTTATTGCAGCGTTTTTATAATGCGTTTGTATAGAACAAAAGAGTGCGTTGCTGAGCTTGGAGCGCTTTCATTGGTCTTTCTGGAGTGCTTTTTAAAGCGTCGGTAATGTAGGAATGCATAATAGATTCCTACCATCTTACTACCAACAAAACCGTCACCTTTAAGAGGATATATGAGGTTAAGGGGTGACTTCCCATCTTATTGGCTTGTGTTGCGACGTACGGTGGATCGGCCTTTTACAGATGGTATCAGACCAACCCTGCGACCGCGTGCTGGGCGCTGGCCTTAGGACCAGGTCATCCGTCTAGCTGTGGAGATCTTTGGCATGTGACTATGTGTATGGAATGGTTAAGGCGCAACGGGGACATTGCGCTTGAACTGGGGGAGTTTGTAATACTACGGGATTTGTAAAGTGGATTATGGAGTTGGTTTGTCTCACATTGGGAAACTAAGGCTCACATGATCAGTCTATAATAGATTCCTACCATCTTACTACCAATAAGTCATTCACCTTTTAGAGCCCAGAAAGGATATATGTGCCTAAGGGGTGACTTCTCATCTTATTGGGTTGTGTTGCGACGTATGGTCGATCTGGCTATTATAGCAAGTCTTTATCCAATGCCTCAATTCTAGCAATATAATCATGGTAGTCATCACTCGCATATTATTCACAGTCAAAATCACCTATGATTAAACAAAACGAATCACACACAAATCACACAAATAAACACCGAAATTAATTCCCCACCAACGGCGCCAAAAATTGGTGGAGCTAAGTCGTGTCATTCTTCCAAACATAGTACAATACTCTCTAAGACTATGTGATAGGGAAGGAAAGTTCGATCCTCAAGGAATTCTACTATTTATTTGTAATTAGATGTATGATTAAATAGTGGTGCAATTTGGGGCTTTGATTGATTGAATTGTGATTATAACAAATTAGACTAATTAACAAAAATAGCAAATTAAAGTGGTGATTTATCAATTAAACGAAGACTTGGTCAATCTAATCGTCGTTAGCAATTCTTACAATTGGTCTTCGTTTTAACTCAATTATTTCCTCTTAATTACTCTACTGTGGAATTATAAATTCGTATTGATCCTTACGTGATTATAATTAGGCGTGATCTACACTCTACTAATTGCTCTAAGGGCCCGTTCGGTATCACAGCTGTTTTTTGTTTTTGGTTTTTTTTTTTTTTTTTTTGCGTAAAAAATTTAGTCAAACAAGATACAAATTTAACTTTTAATTCTTTGGTTCTATATATAGTATTCATATAAAAATGAAAACTGACAACTAAAAATTGAAAACCACTTTTTCTGATTTTCAAAAATGGGACTTTGGTTTTGAAAAACAATAGAAAACGATACCAAACAAGCCCTAAATCATTCGTTTAGATTTAATTCAATAACAATATCAAGTTGAGATCAATATCAATATAGAATCGGGCGCACATCCAACTCATTCTATGCTTCGACGATTAAGTTAATCCTCTCCCTAATCTAATAACGATGATCAGCATACAAATTACTTGATTTAGCTTCTTACATTTACCAAATTAATTAAACACTCGCTAATTAAAGTGGCTAAGTGTAGAAGTATAAACCCTACGTGATCAATCTAGAACAAACAATTCATAAACGTATAAATAAGAGGATTAACAATAATTAAGAGTAAATAAAGGAATCAAAAACTCACAATTTGGTCGAATAGCAGCTTAGATTAAATCAACCAAGAACGGAAGAATTAGTTCTCTATGCCATTGTGTACTGACGGTTACAAAAATACTGAAAGATTGCATCCTCCTACAAGGGTTCCGAATTTCTCTATTTATACTAATAAGAATTCAGAACAAAATTAGTAAGATAATTGAATTAGGAAAACCCGACAAGAGACAGCAGTGATCGCAGATCCAACCTGTAATGTCCCGAAATTTCAAAGTATTTTATATTAATATCTTAGATTTATTAAGTACATTATCTAAATGAAAAAGAATTTAAATCTTATTTGAGAGTCGTTTTAAAAATGAGTTCGGAAATGATTTCTAAAATCGGAATATCTATTTGGGTTCTATTTCTAATTTGGGTCGATCATAGCTAATGGACCAACACCCAAAACAAACCAACACTTAAGTGGCCCAAACACCAAACCATACCCAACCCAAACCAATATAGGGAAATCAGAAAAAAAAAAAAAAAACAAAACCTCACCGACTCTCTCTCCTCCATCACGCACAACCCCCCCTTCCCTTCTCTTATATAAGAAACAGAGGACCGAGCTCTGCTCCCCTCTTCTTCGTTTTGTCATCCTTCACCTGCGCGCCGCACGAGCTCCATTTTGGGTTCGAAGCCCAAGTCCAACCCAAGCAATAAACGAATACGTGCATGTATTTGTTATTGGCTTCTAATTCCAATAGCATGTGCTATGGAAAGTCTAAGTCGGTGGACTTAGGTGTATTTAAGGGATGTTAATTCCTTTGGTTTTTTGGCAATTGTTTTTGCGGAATTGTCGAACCAATTGGTACGCGGCACGGCAGAAGCAATACGTACGTATTTCCTTGGTTTCCCCTTCTCTCACGGAGGTATACACGGGCTAGTATTAGCGGGTGTTCAAGACGGTTGAAATCTTGGTGTGGGAGTGTAGCTGCGGGCGCAAGTCGACTCTTGCGGGTGAGATTAATATCTCGGTTCAGTACAAGGTTCGTCTACAAAACAGGAACGGTCAGTACATCTATTCAGGTGTGGTTTATCTCTAGGAGTATTGTTAATTGGTGATTATTAATTATACTCGGAAACTAGGGGTGGTTTATCTTGTTCCTGATTTGTAGCGTGTTTCGAATTCGTTGTAATTCGAGACGGTGGTTGTACTGGTGCTATTTTATATAGTGGAATTCAGCGGTTGTACAAGTGGGTTTTACCTCCGGATTTAGAGGGTTTTGCCCTCGGTTTAGTCCCTAAAATTTTGTGTCTCGTCTTATTAGCTTGAGTATTTTCTACTTTTGTTTATTATTGTCGATTAGTTTACTTCCGTTGCGCGTGGGAGATTGGTCATATTTCCCAACAAGTGGCACCAGAGCTAGGTTTTGTGTTAATCTAGGCACCTGTGGTTTAATCGGCAAGGATGTCAAACATGTGGTCTCAGTTTACTGTGGCGAAGTTTGACGGTAAAAGTAGTTTCACCCTTTGGCAAGGAAGGATGAAGGATCTCCTGGTACACCTTGGCTTATCGAAAGCCTTGAAAGGAGCTACGGGCAAGCCGGCAGAGATGAGTGATGCCGACTGGGGAAGATGTGTGCGATAAATGTGCTAGCACCATTAGGTTGTGCATCGCGGATACTGTCATCAATTGTGTAGTTGATGAGGACTCTCCATCGGAGATATGGGATAAGTTGGAGAAACTCTACTGAGCTAAGAGTTTGATCAACAAGTTGCTGTTGAAGCGACGGTTATATCGGTTACGGATGGACGAGGATGAAAATCTGATTGGACACATGAACGTGTTCAATGGAATGTTAGATGAGTTGAAAAAGATCGAGTTAAAGCTTGAGGAGGAAGATAAGGCGTTGTTACTTCTCAACTCTCTCCCGGATACATATGATAATAATGTGGATACTATTCTGTGCGGGAAGGATACCATTACGATGGATCAGGCGCATACAGCTTTATTGTCTTTTGATGCGAGGAAGCAGGACAAAGCTGGGATACGTAGCAACGACTCAGATACGTTAGCAGTTGCTCGTGGTGGGAGAGGTCGATCGTCTAACAGGGATGCTAGGTCGAATCATGGCAGGTCTCGGTCTAGGAACACCTCTGGCAAAATGTTACAAGTGTGGTGACCTTGGACATATTAGGCGGTATTGTCCAAATAAGGGTAACGGCAAGGGCGACACCAACTTGGTTAGGAGTGAAGAGACAGGAGACTCCTCTTTCACTTCTTGTAGTGACTTACTTGCGGTCACGGATGAGTGCGATGCTTCTTCCAAGGAAAATTGGGTGTTAGATTCTGCTTGTGTCAGTCACCTTTGCTCCCGGAAAGACTGTTTTGATGAGCTCCAAGAAAGTATGACTAGGAGGTTGAGTTTGGCGGATAACTCGACGGTTGATGTCATGGGTGTTGGAGTGGTGAAAATCAAAACTGGTAGTGGAGTGGTGCATACTTTGGACAAGGTTGCATATGTTCCAAAGTTGCGGAAAAATCTAATCTCACTTAGTCGATTGGACTCCCAAGGTTATGACTACAAAGCTCATGGGGGAGTATTAGAGGTGACTAAGGGTTCAGTGGTCCTCATGAAGGGGGAGTTGCATCGTGGTTTGTACCGTCTGGATGGTTCTACCATTAAGACCTCACAAGGCTAGGAACGGAAAAGACGTCGACGTGTTTCGTTCGCGGTAGAGGCGACGAAGGTTAATTGTTTCCAGGTTGCAGACGGGGGCAAGGGCAGAAAAATTCCTGCTGGTGGTAGAGTGGAGGGGTGGAGGTCCCTCTCCGGAGTCAAATGACGCCTTTGACTGGTTTGGTTGTACACGGTGCATTGGCCGTGGTAGTGAGTCAGGGTGAGGATCGGACTCGAGTGTGCAGCTGGTAATTACGGTAGGCCAATGGTTGATTCCTCGGTGTTACCCCTTGGGTTGGAAGGGGAGAATTGTTGGGTTCGAAGCCCAAGTCCAACCCAAGCAATAAACAAATACGTGCATGTATTTGTTATTGGCTTCTAATTCCAATAGCATGTGCTATGGAAAGTCTAAGTCGGTGGACTTAGGTGTATTTAAGGGATGTTAATTCCCATTCCCGAGAAATCATGATCTACACCCTGTGTAGACCATTTATAGCTACACAACGAATAAAGTTAAAACACATGGCAATTCTGTATTTATTAAAAATACGCAAGTAAATTAGAGAAATATATAAAGATATTATATCTAACAAGAAAGATTGTAATCTGGAAAAATATGATTTCCTTGTTATATCATATCTTTAACCTTTTTCATTTTTTTTTTCATATTCATTTTTCTTTGACACTGTTGACCTTCGTCTTAACAAATACTCCGTATCAAATATGCTGAGTAGCGATGGCCCCTACGCGGGACATTTACATAAAGCGTCATATGGGTATCGGATAACAACCTAATTAAGATTCCAACTTTAATTTGCTATTATGCAAGATTTGGACGTTGTCTTTCTTTGTTTTGTATTTTTTTTTTGTACTTAGGCCCTGTATGATAGGATTGCATCTTTCTGATTTGATTTGATTTGATTTTAATGAATCTGATCTGATTTTATGGCTCTTATCTGATGAAATTTTTTTTGAATGACTCTGATCTGATTTGAATGGCTCTGATCTGATCTGAATAAAATTCGAGATTAGTGTTAATTATGATATGATCAAATTTCTTAAATCTGATCTGATTTGAATGTCTATGATCTGATTTGAAAGACTCTGATCTGACCAAATTTGATTTGGATACTTCTGATCTGAATTTAATAAATATGATCTGATTTGAATATTCCGTTTATTAAGTCCTATCATACAGGGCCTTAGTAAGCATTGTACTTGTACGTCTATTGTTTCCAATGTAAACTTTATCTATATATAGTTTCTAGTGTGATGATTATAAAAGAATTAGATCATTCGCTAAGGTATTGTATGATTCAATTTAAAAAACGGTGAATTCAAGTTAGACAGTTTAATTCAAATAAAATCAAATTGGATAAATTTGATTCAATTTAAATTAAATCATATCAAAATTATCCAAATAACAATTAATGAATATGGTCTACTTCTAATTATTAATTTCTGTAAGTGCAGTTAATTTGTCAATAAATTCAGTTCATATCAAATCAATTCAATTCAATGAAAATACAGTCCTATCACGCACGACCTAAGAAAACGGAGACCAATGTTTTTGAAAGTCTCATAAGTGAGAATTTGAGATGAACAAAGTATTATGAGATGGACAATGTTAGAAGTCTAAATTGTAGACACTTAAAATTGTCTACAATCAGTAACAAGTTTCATTACAAATTTTATTACTGCTCCGACCTCAATTTTACTATCACTAACAATTTTATCACCAACTGTGTAGTAGACGAAATAGTTGTGTCTACATTGTAGACATCTATCAATTTGCATTTTAGTTAACCATGTAAACGACAAGGAGACACCATAGTGGGGCCTATCACCACAAATAGTATTAAACTAATAATTAGAAGGTAAGGGTCGGACCCTCAACCTCCAAGTTGGGGGAGTGGTGGCTCAATCAAGAGATCTAACACACGATCCATTTTCACATTATTTTTTTTTAAATTATACATAGTCTTCGAGTTTGTACTACACTAGACTAAATTGGTATACTAATTGGTATACCATTTCAGCAGAAGTCAGTAGCTGATTGGAATAATTATCCTAATCTAAATGAACACAGAAATATGAACTTATCTGAATGGGTAGCTAGATAGTTACTGAAATTTTATTTGGTGGAAGATAACTAAAAAAAACCTGAATTGGATTGAAATAATAGCTCAAATGTAGGTGAGCTTAAGTTAGTAGATAGACTCTAATCACGGGTAATTCTTGTGTGAGACGGTCTCACACGAACTTATTTTAGGTCTTCTTTTTTTTTTTTTTTTTTTTTTTTGTATAAATAGTGACCACTTTTAAATTTGATTTCTCGATCGAAGATCCATGGATCACGGATTGTAGTAACCATTATAATTATTTTAAATGATTATTTTAATTTAATGTAAGATTAGATCGCCACGTATAAAAAGAGTACATGAGTCACCACTTTATAAACTCTGCCTAATTTTATATTGCGTGACCCTTTTTAAACTTTTTATTTATTTTGACGACTTTCTAAATTTCTTTTGAAAGTGTTTAAATATTTCTAAAATGTTTACAACGTTTTCGAAATTTCTTGGCGTACACAAGACGGTTACTGGATGACGATTCATGTTAGCCGACCCCAAATCATTTTGGGAATAAGGCTTGGTTGTTGTTGTTGTTGTTGTTGTTGTTGTGACCCTTTTAAATCACAACTAATGTGGTTAAATCGTAAATTAATATGATCAATAAAAATAATATACGGAGTAATGATCAGAATGAATGTTAAATTGTCCACTTTTTAACCAATTAAAGTGGTTTCACGATAATTTATTGTGAGACGTTCTCATATGAGACTTTGGATGCCACTTATTTAACCATATATTGATCACTTAAACTTTTAATCAAAATTAATCTTGTAATTGTATAAAAATAAAAGTGAAAAAGTCAAAGTACTTGGCGCAAGTTTTGGCGCCTAATGCTGGGCAAATGTGAAATATTTATGTGAGTAAAGATTTGGAAAAAAAGCAAAAAACAAGATTACATAAGATACTGAATATATTGTGTGAAAGCAGTACTCCATACATAGCAAACGTGAATAATTTCACATCCAAAAAATATTTCCTAGGATTATTTCATCTGCCACGTGTTGCTATATCATTGGCTGTGTAAGCCAAATTCTCTTACACGCCGTGTAAGAGTAGTGGAGTCCGTTAATTCCTTTGGTTTTTTGGCAATTGTTTTTGCGGAATTGTCGAACCAATTGGTACGCGGCACGGCAGAAGCAATACGTACGTATTTCCTTGGTTTCTCCTTCTCTCACGGAGGTATACACGGGCTAGTATTAGCGGGTGTTCAAGACGGTTGAAATCTTGGTGTGGGAGTGTAGCTGCGGGCGCAAGTCGACTCTTGCGGTTGAGATTAATATCTCGGTTCAGTACAAGGTTCGTCTACATTACAGGAACGGTGAGTACATCTATTCAGGTGTGGTTTATCTCTAGGAGTATTGTTAATTGGTGATTATTAATTATACTCAGAAGCTAGGGGTGGTTTATCTTGTTCCTGATTTGTAGCGTGTTTCGAATTCGGTGTTATAATTCGAGACGGTGGTTGTACTGGTGCTTTTTTATATAGTGGAATTCAGCGGTTGTGCTGGTGGGTTTTACCTCCGGATTTGGAGGGTTTTGCCCTGGGTTTAGTCCCTAAAATTATGTGTCTCGTCTTATTAGCTTGCGTATTTTCTACATTTGTTTATTATTGTCGATTAGTTTAGGAGATTGGTCATATTTCCCAACACTCCACCCTTCGCCGCCGTTGCTCCTTGCCGTACCCTCCTTCCGACCATTGCACTACCATCTTCTCCGTCGTTCAATTTTCTGTGAGCAACACTATCCTCCTCTCCTTCCCCTGTTTTCGTTTTCTTCAATAAACGTTAATTTCAACCCGTTTTTCTCGCTTTAAATCATGATTAATAAATTATAATAGGTATTGTGAGAATTGGGTAATCAATTAGGGATAGATTTATGTATAAAGAGTTGATTTTGATGATGCTATTGAGTTGATTTCTACTAACCACGAATTTGGGTTTAATTAGCTTGATTATTCGAATTGGTTTAATTAGTTTCGTAAATAATGACTTTAGTATGTTTATCATCTGTTAATTAGGGTTTTTGAATTTAGTTTGAGATTTAATTGGGGTTTTGTTCATCTTTTGTAGAAATTGTTCTAGTTATAATGATGAGATTAGTGTTGTAAATTATTTTAATTAGCTAAAATTATAATATTAAATTATTAATTAGGGTTTTCGAAAATCTGGTTGTTATGAATTTATTTTTATGATTTTCGAAATTTATTTTATTATTTTTGGATTTATGTGATTTTATGTATTAAAATATTGTTTTTGATAATTAGAACTTAATATAAATTGGTATAATAATTCCTACCTAAATTATAATAGTTTTTGTTTTTTGAAATAATAAATTATAATAGTTAGGGGTTGATTTTTATGAGTTATAATCTGTTTTAACACTAATTATATACTTTTGGGAATTTTTTTATAATAATATGGATGTTATTTGAGTTATATTGGATAATTAATTAAATAGAATAATAATTATTGGATAATTGGTTATTGTTGGTTTGGATTTGATATTGTCATGCTCATACATTGCATATATGATCATACTAACGTATAGGTATATAGTTGGTTGGTTGTTTGGTTGAGAAAGATTGAGTGTTAATTTGGGAATGTCGTTTGTGTAATTGTAGAGCCTGAGTTCGTAGACGAGGAGTACTAGTGACTGTTGTGCTATTGAGTTTTCTGTGTCCTTGAAAAGGTAAGCTAGCATGCTCAACCTTTCTTTAACTTGTAGAAACCTTTCAAAATTATGTGCTATATGTGAATGGTGTGATTGGGTGAGAACCTAGTATCATGTTAGGTGGAGAACGATTCAATTCTCTTTGCAATTATTATATTGTACTTGTGTGGTTGTTGCAATGGAAATATAAGATTGGTGTAATACCCCAAATTTCAGAGGAAGTTCCTAAGAGATTAAGGCTCATATGATGTCCTTAAAAGGATTGATAGTGCTACTCATACCAACAAAGTCGACTTTTCTTTTAGGAAGCCCATCTGATAAGAACTCCACAGTTAAGCGTGCTTGACTGTGAGCAATTTCAGGATGGGTGACCTCCTGGGAAGTTTCCCAGGGTGCGCATGAGTGAGGTCAAAATGCGCCGAAAGGACCCGTGTTGGTCTGTGAGGTCAGCCCACAGCCTGGCAAGCTGCCATAGGTGACTACTTGGGGCTCCGGCGATGAGCCGGGGTGTTACAAATGGTATCAGAGCAACCCTGCGACCGCATGTTGATCCTGTGGTCAGGAGTGCCCGGGTCAGCAGCCTAGCGGGGGAAAGATCCTGGAGTTGGACTATGGTTGACTGCCAGGCGCAACGAGGACGTTGCGATCTTAAGAGGGGGTGAGTGTAATACCCCAGATTTCAGAGGAAGTTCGTAAGAGATTAAGGCTCATATGATGTCCTTAAAAGGATTGATAGTGCTACTCATACCAACAAAGTCGACTTTTCTTTTAGGAAGCCCATCTGATAAGAACTCCACAGTTAAGCATGCTTGACTGGGAGCAATTTCAGGATGGGTGACCTCCTGGGAAGTTTCCCAGGGTGCGCATGAGTGAGGTCAAAATGCGCCGAAAGGACCCGTGTTGGTCTGTGAGGTCAGCCCACAGCCTGGCAAGCTGCCATAGGTGACTACTTGCGGCTCAGGCGATGAGCCGGGGTGTTACAATTGGTTTTATGTGTGATATTAGTTGTGAATGGCTTATGAATGATTGAAATTGTGAATGTGAATTATAAAAGTGGTGTGGAGATTTGATGGAGAATGGTGGTGTAATGATTGTGTCGGAGCCTAGGAGTTGCTCCTAATTATGTGTCGGAGCCGCGGAGTTGCTCATAATGATTGTGTCAGAGCCTCGGATTTGCTCCTAATTATTGTGACGGAATCACATGGATTCCTAATTATAGCTCCACCACATGGGTTTTAAGAGGGCTTGGCTCTAGTACTACCCTATTAGGTTAAAAATACTTAATAGGGGGTGTGCACACTTAAGGTCTAGTAGTCTTGGATTATGGATTATGGATTATGGTTGATAGGATGAATTGGCAAAAGATTCGATTCATTTCTAAATAATAAGGATTATGGATTATGGATTGTGGATTATGGATTATGGATCATGACTTATGAATTATGAATTTCTTATTTATAGTTAAATATTTGATTTGTGGATTGTGGATTGTGGATTGTGGATTGCGAACTATGGATTGTGGATTATGGATTATGACTTATAACTTCTTACTATGTGATCAAATTAATGGTCGATGAATATGTATTTCGGAATGTTCCTTATACAATCGATAAGTGATAAATTGAATGATGGATCGTGTGATGTTTCTAATCCTATTGAAGTGATGAATTGAATGATGGATTGTGGAATGTTGGTTTCGTATTATTATTGGATGATTTTTATGATTATGTGCTAAGTGTGTTTTCGAAAATAAAACTAAAATGATTTCAAAATCCAGGTAAGAGTTTTGGTTTTCCACGTGTTGTGGTGTTATCTTACTCAATTTCACTGACTTTTTCAACTGTGGTTTTTGTGCTTTAAATCCACCACAGGTTTGGAGTGATTGATGCATGCGGGAACGGCAACTCATTAGGCATTAGCTGGACTTAATAAAATTTAGACTTTCGTTTATTAGACAATCTATTGAAGTTAGACTATTTCATATTTACATTTCACATTTTGGACTATTGTAATTTTAAGTATTGGATGTAATAGACTATTTTAAACCAATAGACATTTGTAGTTCGGCTTCTGAAATCCCCTTGCATTCGGGTCTTTGACTCGAGTGCGGAGTGACACCTTTGAATTTCCTTATTTGTGTTTTAGTTCGCGTTAAAAATGTTTTAAAAAGGAAAGGAAATTTGGGGGTGTTACACAACCCCCGCAATCTCGGACTTCGATTTCGATCTTCATTCGCGTTCGCGTGTCAGTGGCCGTAGTCACGGCGGAAACTGGGTCATCAAGCGATTTTCAAACAGACGTATCTCCCTCGTTACTTGGGCAAATAAGGCTTATGACCAGTTTCCGGTAAGTTATGATCTTGAAGTTTCATATCCAGGTGGTTTAAGAGTAAGATTTCAATTAGTTTGAGAGATATGAGCCTTCAAAGTCGACTCTTATGCAAATCAGCTCAAAACTGCTTCCAATGGCCACAATTTCTACCAAAACCCTTACAAAACCACAATATATGAATGTGGGCCGTAATCAACATAATATTCTCCTAATGTTTGTGTAAATTGTATGAAATATCACTCAAATTTATAGCACATCATTTATCAACACCATATATATTAATGGACTAAACATTTTCATCAAGGATTGGAAAAACTCCTTATAAAACTCCTTATATTTTCATCGTTCTATCCGCAACAAAAAAAAATTACATTCTAAGGGAATATAATAACCAGAGCTCATGAAAATCCAAGGGAATCACTACCATCACTACCATATCTCATTAGAAATTAGAGCGACTCTCAATATTTTTTTTCTTAAGTTTAAGGAATATTTCAAACAATGAATTCTTGGTGGGGAGGAGAAGGTTTCACAGGTAGATTCACAACCATAACTTTGAATATCCCCCGGTAACCACTACAACAACATCTCATCTGATGAGAAATTAGCGAGAGTCTGAATAAAATTTCATAAGAATCTAAGGAATAATTGAGACAATGTCTTGAATAATTGAGACAATGTCTAAGGGGTCATAATTATATTTCTTAAAAGAAATTCTGTATTTTTTTTTAAATTAAATTTAAACATAACATATTTAACTTATTTCGTCAAAATTTTGGGGAAATTACAACACTAACATATGAAAGTTTAGTGATAACTTATTACCATCTCAAACTTATTAGTCATTCCAAGAAATGAATTAAACATTTTTATCAAGGATTGGATAATGTAAGCTGGTACATACACATACATTTAGACCTGTAAGTTTCTGACCCGACCCGAAAAACCGCCCGAGACCCGACCCGAAAATAACCCGAAAAACCCGGACTTTTTCAACCCGAACCCGAAAAGCACCCGAAACCCGAAATGACCCGAAATGTCAGGGTCAAGACCCGACCCGAGTGGGTCAACCCGTTGGGTCAAACATATTTAGTAAAAAAATATTATAATAATAAAAAAATATATTAAACAATTAATATTAATAAAATTTTAATTAAAATTTTCTTTTAAAACATATAAAGCATACATATAATGCAATCATTATTATTATATAATATTATATATAAAAATTTTGGAAAATAAGAATAAAATAATATTTTACCTATTAAAATTTACCGATAAAAAAGGCGCGAATATGTATTTTCGACCCGCTGGTCAACCCGTAACCCGACCCGAACCCGTTTTGACCCGACCCGTTTTGACACTAACCCGAAATACACCCGAACCCGAATCTACCCGAACCCGAGTCTACCCGAACCCGACATTGAGACCAAAATCCATGTATTCTGCTCATCATATCGTATAATCTCATAGATCCATTTAATCTGATACATAAATAAATAGGTCGATACTTGACATTGAGACAAATTTGTTTTTTTTTTTTAAATATAGGTGTCAAAAATCTAGCATTAGTAATAAGAATCGAGATTTGACGTTAGCATAGAAATTGTAAGCCAATAATGGACAGAATAACCAGTAGGCTACAGTTAGACCTGTAAGTTTCTGACCCGACCCGAAAAACCGCCCGAGACCCGACCCGAAAATAACCCGAAAAACCCGACTTTTTGAACCCGAACCCGAAAAGCACCCGAAACCCGAAATGACCCGAAAATACCGGGTCGGGTCCGGGTCGACCCAACGGGTCAAGGACAACAAAAAATCTTCATTGCTTGCCTGCTTCACTGCCTGGGTTTCTCCGATTTAATTACACATAACTAAAAAAAAAAAAAATCTAGCCAAACCAAACACATCTTCTCTAACCCTCGAACCCTCCGTCAAGTTGCCCATCTGCCGTATATTCGTCGCCGACTACAGCGCCGGTGACAGCCTTCACGACGACGGTACCCAATCGTTCATTCCTTCTTCGATTTGAAGTTCGCCTCTGTCATTCCCTGCGACATCACTCCTCCGCATCTCCGCCAACGTCTCGAGAAGTCCTGGGTATGATTCACCCTTATTCTTTGAGTTCATCTTTTTTTTTTCCTATGTTTATCCTTTTAATTCTATTTCTATCGAATTTCCATTCTCAGATCTGTGATTTGTTTGGAGAAATCAGCCCCTTGTGTTTCTTAAATTAATAATTAATTGTGTTAATGTCAAAATTACGCTTGAGTCTTAGGGAGTTATTTTCTGTTTATTTTGGAATTTCTTCCTTACGCTATCTTATGAATTGTTGGCTGTCCTTATTCTTAATTTGTGCATCCTTGTCTCTTCGGCATGTTGATGATACTCTTTAGGTACTTGGTCACTTGGACAACTGTTTAATGAAATTCCTGTGAGAAATTGTCGAATTTGTTTCATTTTACGGAAGAAATGAGTAGAAGTTTATAACAGTATGATTTGATTGATAAGGTTTTTGTTATGTTTGTGAAACAAGTAGTTCGAGTAAAGGAATAGGCGAAGAAGGTAGCGAAATGTGGCAGTGTAGTAGTAAGTAGTGTGGACTGCAAGCTAATGTATTTTTAATTTGGATGGTTTATTGCGGTGGAGAAATGACGAGATGAGTAGTAAAATTAGTCGAAAATGGGTGAAGAAATAAGTCGAGTTGATCATGTGGAATCTTTGTCTTGCACGTTTGTATGTGTTCGTGTTAGATGTTACATAGGAATTTGACAGATGGTGAATTTCTTTTGTAAATTGGTATTGTGATCATGTGATGTGCGTATGTGTGGTAGAAATTTGTTATGGTTGATGAGCAGTGGCGGAGCCAGGATTTTCGGAAAGGGGGTGCACAAAATAAGTTTAGATAAAATGACATAAATATAATCGTTATTATTACACAAAGTCAATCTTCCTCAAAAAAAAAAAAAAAACCCTACGTAGAAGGAAAATCTAATACAACACGACGAGTTTTCATATCTTGAAAACGTCTTATTACATTATCGTCATTAACTTGCAAAAACATATCTTTCTCTATAAATGTAACAAGACAATTACTCAAAAGTTGATTACCCATACTATTTCGCAACTTATTCTTCACAAAATTCATGCCGGAAAATACCCTTTCCACACTTGCCGTTGCCACAGGGAGAATAAATACAAGTTTTAGAAGTAGATAGACAAGTGGATATGCAACATGCTTCTTTGTTTCAACAAGCTTTAACGAAAGCTCACCAAGGGACTTGATATTTTCAAATTTTGCATCTCTTCTCATGTCATTAACATATATATCAAGTTGAAATTCTCATGTCATTTCAATCAATCTAAATCAATTTGACCAAGTAAATACACAATGTTATCATCTAATTGACCAATTTGTCCCAAAAATCATAACAAAATGGATTCTCAAATCTCTATTTCTCTACATAATTACATAATGTCATAATCTAATTAACTATAAAACAATTTGAACAATTAATCATATAGACATACACTAAAAATTGAAAGCTAAACTTAATTGTAATTGGTAACAAAAACTGAGATTTAAATTTAGGACTTAGGGTTTACCTTTAAAATTTGAAATTGGGGATCTACGAATTACGATTTTGGGGATGAGCAAGTGACTAGGCGAGCGACGGAGAGAGGCTAAGACCGGCGAGGCGGCGAGTCGGCGACGGTCTCCGGCGACGGCGAGGCGGACAGCGGACAGTGGAGAGAGAAGATGTGTGTGGTCGTTGGAGAGAAGAAGATGAGTGTTTTATTTTTTTTGTTTTTCTCTCTGTCGTTCTGAGTTCTGACGCGCAGCATCTTTTTTTTTTTTTTTTTTTTTTTTTGCTTGTTTTTTTATTTTAATAATGGGGGTGCACGTGTCCCCCTGTGCACCCCCCTGGGTCCGCCCCTGTTGATGAGATGAATTTGATGTGAAGATAGGTGGTTATGGCAGGTTAGTTATCTGCAGAATGATAATGTTTGGCTTATTCTGTTGTTCTGCTTTTACTGAGACTTGTGTCTCTTGTTTTTCCTGTCTATGTGGAAAGAAAAGGTGGAGGTATTCTGCGTCTAGATTATAATATAATCACATAAAAAAGTAATTCTTAAATTATTTTCGCCTCGCAAGAATTGTTTACATTTTCCATTTGATGCATTTTGCAGCTCGCAATGAACATGTAGAACTTGATGGTTTTGAATATGCTTTTTCAAATATGCGGATTAGTGAAGATCAAGATGATGAGGACGATGATGAGGATGGTGATCACCAGGAGCACGAGCAACAACGGGAAATCCCATAGTCTTTATTTAACTTTTTGTAACATGATGTAATATGTCGAAATTTAAAATTTGTAATGCGACTCTGACTCTCTCCCTTTTTTTTAAGCGACTTTGACTTGCGAATTCTCATATATTTTACGAGGTCAAGGGGCTCGGACCCGCTTTTCATTTTAAAAATAAATTTCGAAATAAGAGTAAAATAATATTTTTAGTGTTATAAAACAATTAATATTATAAAATATTAATTAAAATTTTCTTTTACACTACAAGGAAATTGACCTAATGCAAATGGCCAAAACTGTTGCAATAGGTGCCTAAAACATTGCCATAGGTCTAAGGCAACGACTGTCCATCCATTGCGTTAGGGCTTAGGGGGGTGTCGCCTTAGGTCTAAGGCAACATTTTTTGTAGGCTATGGCAACACTTATGGAAACTGTTGCCCTTGATTGTCTATAGCAACAGTTCTATTTCTAATCTTAGGCAACACAAGTGACTATCTAATGCAACGCATCAATCGAAGCTATAGCAACACTTTGGTCTTCATGGGCAACGCTTATAATTATTTCGGTAATCATCTTGAATCCAGTATATGAAGAGAATGCAGAATTAGTATACCTAGTTTTGAATTGTTGTGTCACTTGTGTGTGCCGAAACAATCATAAACAACAAAAACAAAGTAGAGCTAAATAAAAATAAATAATTAATACAATTTTCTTTTACGACATATAAAACATACATATGATATGAATATATGATGCAATCATTATTATCATATAATATAATATATAAAAAAATATTAATTAAAATTTTCTTTTACGACATATGATATTATGATGCAATCATTATTATTATATAATATAATATATAATTTTTTAAAAAAATAAGAATAAAATAATATTTTACCTGTTAAAATTTATCGATAAAAAAGGCGCGAATATGGATTTTTGACCCGCTGGTCAACCCGTAACCCAACCCGAACCCGTTTTGACCCTAACCCGAAATACACCCGAACCCGAATCTACCCGAACCCGAAACCCGCCCGCCCGACCCGTTTTACAGGTCTAGCTACAGTAGATCGAGATCGCGATTGTCAAATGTATTCTTGTAGAGATATATTTACATTCGTCATTTAACCACCCAAAATAAGAAATGAATGACAAATTCTATTTGCATCATCCTCACACGTAGATTAACAATATATATGAACAACGAAATATTAGATCTCACCCAAAACTATTATTTTTGATATTAAAAACCACCTTGATACTACGAACATGTTCATGTCGACCTAATGAAAATAAAGTGCATTTGAACTTTTTGGACGTACTGTACATGAAATTTTTATTTCTTTAAATTATGACTTGAATTTGTTATATTTTGCGATTTGCACCATAAAGTTTTGAGTTATTTCTAGGTAAGTTGACGAATAGCGTAACATTGCAAGTAATAGTACCTGAGCACGCGATGTTAGCATATTATGTGTTAAACATTACCAACGGTAACCAATAAATAAGGTGGTATAAACATAATATAATTAGAAACATAATAAAAATTGAAATGATGTTCGGTTGTATTTGGTTTTAGTTATGAAATAATCGTTGGCATAAACATTTATTCCAAAAAAGACATGTATGGGATCTACTAGTCGTGGAATGTTTGGGATCTCATGAATTTTTTTTGTTAAGAGAATGATTTATGAACTAGTTTTTGCGCGCGTGACAATCACGGGACTGTTATACATATCTTGTGTTTCCTTGGTTGAATTTAAAGGATATATATGAGATACCTCAATTTCAATTGATCGTCAATGTTTATTACCAGTTTTTTCCCTGTAAGTTTATTTGGACAAAACTGATTCGTGTATTACAATTTTTTTCCTTTTAATGACTGAATTTAATCTGTTAGAGTACAAACTCTAACTGAACTTGGTCCAATCATTGTTGAACAGGCCAAATAATCGATCCCTAGATCAACCACAACAATTATATAACAATTCTAAATCTTAAAGTGATATTTTCAGAATACTCATGTAGTTTCCAACTTTTGCTGATATACCGCCAAGGTTTCCGCATTTCAAAAATGTTTCAGAGGTTTGCGTTTCGGATTTCTTTTAGGGTTTAGCCTAACGGCCATTACCACTGTCAATTTTTTTTAAAAAACTTTCAATCATCATATAATCATATCATTTGGAGTACCCCTTAGCGAACCTAACCAAATTCAAATTGTTATTCTCATTAGTTAATGTGTGATTTACATATTGAGGACAATAGTACTGCCGATAAGTATTCCCAACACTCTATCGCTACCAGTTTACTAATCCAGCATGTGGATGAAGATACTTTTGATCTCTTTTGAATTCGTTTCAACAATCTCTCCTTTGTCGACATTTTTGAGCTCATGTACACCTAAATTTACATCAAAAGTTGAGTACAAAGTATTTAGTGTATTAATTATTGCATTTTCAAATTTTGAGGTATTAAGAAAAATCTTATATCACAAAAAATAACCTTAAAATAATAGGAGGTAAATTGCTCATGATAAAAATATATGGTGGTAGATTGCACATTTAGAAGTTAGATTGCACCATTGATCATAAGCGTATGGGTAAATTGTCACTTTCACCCTTCGATAATCTCATAGTTGATGCATGGAATAATCTTACTATATTTAAATTTTATTACTTACACTTGCAAATCGTAAAAATAAATGACCAAATCGATCAATTCCGATCCATTATAATAGTTATACTGTAATAAGTTATAACTATGATTTGGAACCTTATAATATAGGGCTACAAATAATCATAATGAGTACATAAAATTGATATAAACTAACACCACCCTCCTATATTGTAGCATATGAGAATCCCTTTTCCGCAACACTTTTCTTCTCCACCAAAGTTTTCATTATTTTGACAACTTTTAAAAAAATAAACGGTGAAACACATATTTTTTGTATGCTAAATCAAGCAAAGACCAAATTATATATAGTTAGTCGAATTAGCATGTTACAAAAAACTTGGAAAACCAACGCCAAAAGTCACTACATTGATTATCATCAATAAAAAAAACTTTCAAACTAATCATAAAATTCAATTAAAACTTTTTAGATGTATTGTGGAAAATGAAAAATTCTTTATAATTAATTCAAATAAATAAGTTGATTTAATATCTTCATTGCTTGGTTTTTACCCCTGAAACTTACTCAAATGCACATAGGGATGACACGTAGGATTAGCGAATTTGTAAATGTTAGCCTATTAATATTATTATATAGATGATAATGTAATCTATTGAACAATTTTGTATCTAAAATAACATTTTTGTAATTCATTTCGTAATTGTACAAGAGTGAATAAAAAAATAAATTATTCTATTGACATATAAAGTAACCATTTCTTAAATATATAGGTCTTAGTAAATAGATCATACTGCCCCTATAATTAAGGCTCACAACATCAATATAAACAACCTCTTCTCGAACCTATTCAATCCAACTTCATATTGGACATATAGTCATAAGGGGCATATAGTATACTTTCTAAGGTGACTTATTATCTAAAACTATTATATTATATTACAGCAAGAAACCTTTTGTCCAAATCATAGGGACACTTAATTTACCTTTAATGAACAAGGTTTTTTTCGATTATCACAGATATATTTATTATTTATTGGATACTATAGGTCTACATTAGGGGGTTAATTGAGTCACTAAAGATAAATGGGGTTATTGAGGAAATATTGAGTTAGTGGACTAAAAAATTCGGCCATTAAATAAAATGGTCAAAATATAAGATGGAGAAAATTAAGAGTTGTTTTCCCTAAATATAAAATTAATATTAAAAGTTACAATTTTACTTATTTTAACCCTAAATTAATATGTAACAATGATATTTGTTTAGAAACGAAGACGTTTTTAAGTTTCAAATTCATGTAAAATAATCTATAATAAAGAAATTTTTACTATATCGAACTATTAATAATTGTATCATGTAACACATTATTGTATCATTATTTAGGCTACCGATTCAGCTTCCTATTTGTTTGCTCGTAATCATCTTTAACCGGTTCTTATTCATATTCATCTTCATGTTCAACTTGTTCATCATCTTCAACTTCAACTTTATCGTCTTCTTCACCTTCAAACCATTATTTTTTTTTAAAAATTTCTTAACCTAAATGAAAAGAACAAGTCACGCCAAATATAATTGAAGATAACTTCATTTAGTGGACATCAAAAACTAATTACCTTATATCTGCAAGTTTTAAAAAATATTTCGACATGCATTGGAATCATTTGGGTGTTGCATCGGGCAGTCTTGTAAAGGTAGAAGATAAAATAAGAGAGGAACGAGAGTGGATTTGGAAAACAAATGAATTAGAGAGAGAAAGTTGATAATAAACTTGGGTTTTATACGTAACAGTGACATTTATTTAGTAACGAATGCGTTTCTTTTGTCATCTTAATCATCCTAAATCGTTTCATCTTTGATTTTCATACACATATTCAAGTTATTCATCTTCCACCTTCAACCTTATTTTTGTGTTTTGCAGATTTTTTAAATTAGACCCAAATACAATGACAATACAATCAAATTAAGACTAAACTAATTAGTCTCGGAGTTATTTAATCAAAAATAAGTTTTATGTTTGTTCATCCTTTCAATCTTCGTCTTCTTTACCTTCAACCTACAATTTTTTTTTTCCAGATTTCTAAACATAATTAATAAAAAAAATTCAACCCGCAATCTAATCAAAATTAAATTAAATTTTCGGCCATCAATGACTAATACAATTTATATCTACTTAATTGAAGAAATACTTCAACAAAGCACTAGAATCACTTGGGGCTTGAATGATTATATGAGGTGAAGGAGAATAATGGTGTTCTTTTGTAAGGTTCTTTCTCTCTTTTATTCCCTTTATGGATGAATAAAAGTAACAATCTTACAAAAAAAAAAGATCTGAAAAAAAGATGAAGTGGAGAGAGAAAGTGAAAAAAAAATTGGGGTTTTGTTCCATTGCATCAAAAAAATAAAGGAAAATAAAATTTAATTTTGAATAAAATCCTATGAAAATTTTGAATGAAACTTTCAATTTTAGGAATATGTTTTTTTTAAATAGACCAATGGGATGCTGCCACGTCATTGTGTATGAAGATTGCACATACACACAATGTATGTGTACCCTTATCCTTGGATAATTCTTTCATCAGCTTTTTAGGAGAACTCACAATCATATAACTCATGAAAGTCAGCTAAGAATCAGTACTATATTTCGTTACAAATTAGCGCGGATCTCGACATTTTCTCATTGAACGACACATGAGAATTTAGACAATAATCTAGGGGCTTCACAATTATAGTTTATTGGAGGAATTCTGTTTTTTTTTTTTTTTTTTTTTTCTTTTAATTAAACACAATACTAGTATAACATATAGGTAATTTATTTCACCAAGAGCTTGTGGAAATCACAACAATAACGTACGGAAGTTTAGAGATAACCAAAATGATATCTTAGATATTGCCGATGCAAATTGATAGAGGTCTACAATGTAGAGACAATTAATTTGTCTACAGTGTAAAATTGAGTTAGTAGTAGTAAAATTCAGATCAGAGTAGTAAAATTATTTGCAATGGAAAATTCAGGTAGTAAAATTAATTGTGTAAGTAGTAAAATTTTGATAGTGTAGTAAAATTATTGCTGATTGTAGACACTTTTGGGTGTCTACACTGTAGACCTCTAGCATCGTCCATTGCCGATTAGGAGGAATCATTGTAATTCTATGATATTTCCCAAGGGTTACTACCGAGATTAGTAGAAATTACAACCAACATACGAAAATGGGGGTGAATCAAAACTACACTGATGTGAATTACAACATTTATGTTAACGGTGAAACCCTTTTCTTGATAAACATAGTTATAGATAAAATTGTAGGCTCATAAGAAAATAAAATGGTAAGGAATTAATTCAAGCGTAGCCTGAATAGTAAACTAATTTACATAGTGCTCCGTAGTTGGTTTTTTTTTTTTTTTTCTTTGAGGCTAAAAGAAAGAAGGTTGCGCTGGTGTATGTGGACAATATTGTCAACTGTCAATACAAATGATCGATGCTTCTTTGCGTCGAAAAATTCCGCTAACTTGTGGGATTAATTAAGCTAAGGACTACCTATTAGCATTGGTTTCCACTTTCCAGCATGAAATGAGGCTAATTTTAAGTATGTCCTCATTAAATATTGTAAAATAATAAGCTCTATTAAAAGTCTAAACCAACAACACATGATATATCATCAATTTTGAACCTTGAACATATTTTATTTGGTGATTGATGTATTTCATAGTTTCATACCCCGCGGCAACTACCTCTATTATATGTTTGACAACAATCAATTAAATGTTAATTCTTTATGCGTACTGCCGACAAAGTTTTCATCTCATAATAACTTTTGAGGATTATACATTGATGTTAGAAATCAAACTGGATTTTTATTTTTTTGGTACAAAGGAGCAACTAATGCTGCGGAATTGGGAGTATGAGGATTTGAACCCGATATAACCCCTAGGTATGTTGAGTTCCTAACCACTAGACCAACTTTAATCCTCTTAGGCTATGTTTGATAGGACTTAATAAAAATAGTTCTCAGATCAGTTCAGAGTTATTCAAATCATATCAGATCAAACCAGAATTGCTCAAATACCGATCAATGAATTTGGTCCATTATTGATAATAATTCGTTGAAATTCAATCAATTTCAACTAATTCAAATAAGATCAGATCAGTTCAGAGTTATTGAAATCAAATCAGATCAGATCAGATCAGGAGCAATAAAAGCAGATCAGTTCAGTTCAGAAAGATGCAGTCCTATCAAACAGAACCTTAGAGAGAAACCAAACTGTACTAAAACTAGTCCTATCCATGACATTCCTACGTATGAATTTGAGTCAATCAGATGGCAAGCTAGCTGCTGAATAGTCGGCACTCCCTAGTTCATGCATATTTCTAACATGATAACGATTATCAGTGATCAATAGACCGCTAGCAAAATGCATCTCATAGACTCAATAATTTCTGAAACAAGACATAAATACGGCGAATGAGGCCGTGTGCTATAGAATTTCGGTAAAACAGAGTGCGAATGGTTTTTTTTTTTTTTTCTGTGCGAATGGTTTTTGATTTGTAACATTCCTCTTTTTTCCTACTTTTAGGTTCGTAATAGCAGGTGACGATTAGAAACCCAATCATGTGTCGGTTTGGGAATTGTGAGACTCTGTTTCTCATCACTTCGATCAGTCACCAGATCTGCTGCCATTCTTCTTTGGGCCTACACACCAAAGAATACATGTCAATCACAGTAATAAGAAACAATATTTAACACCCAAAGTGAGTGATTATGCCTTTACCCCACACCATAACCTAAATAAACTTGCAAATGGGGCAAAAGAATCTAACACTACCCAATCTAACACTACCCAAATAGAAACGATATTGATTGGATTAATTTTATAGAAAAAGCTAAGTAATTAACTTGGACTTCTAGCTAAGATTTTAGTCTAGTTCATAATTTAGAACATAAACTAGAGGTAGACATAATGCCAGAGTTAAGACTAATTAGACCATCAGGGTTGTCTCAACTCTCACCCCACGCACTTGAGACATGCCTATGTGGACGAGTCGGTTTTTGCGATGGCATTATCAATCGTCTAAATTGAAACAACTGCATCCTTCCAAATTTCTAATCTTTTTACCGGCTTAAATTCGGACTTAAACGAACATTATTCTGATACACGATATTAAAACTTAGTTAATTAGATACTCGGGGTGAAACTTAGGCCCTACCTTGACATTCGACAGCATAACCTACGTACACCCTGGATCAATCAATCATCAGAAAACCACGATACACAAAATTCATTCCATACAAACATTTTCCTACCTATACTATTCTATTACAACTTGCAATGAGTACCAAGTACAAGTATATATATCCTCACTCCCTACTCTACACTTCTCACATGCACCACTCATAATTCACTCCAAATCCTCCACCACCACCACCACCGCCACCGCCACCACAATGCAGCTACGCGCAATGGCAACGCGGTCATTTCTCCCCATCGTCCTACTCCTCGCTCTTTTCGCAACCTCGGCCTCGGCCTTCAACATAACAAAAATCCTAGCAAAGCACCCAGAGTTCTCCACATTCAATGACTACTTAACCAAAACCCACCTAGCCAACGAGATCAACCGCCGGGACACAATTACCGTGCTCGCCCTCGACAACTCGGCCATGTCGGGTTTGATCTCGAAAGGGTTCTCTCTATACACCCTACGCAATGTCCTGTCCCTCCACGTGTTGGTCGACTACTATGGCGCCAAAAAGCTCCACCAGGTCACCGACGGCACCACCACCACCGCCTCCATGTTCCAGTCCTCCGGCGACGCTGACGGCAACTCCGGTTACGTGAACATTACGGACTTACACGGTGGAAAGGTCGGGTTTGCCCCGGCTGACGCGGCCGGGTTACACTCGTTCTTTGTCAAGTCTGTAATGGAAAAGCCGTACGATGTCTCGGTTATTCAGATTAGTCAGCTGCTTGACTCGGCTCAAGCCGAGGCTCCGACGCCTGAGCCGAGTACGGTTGACTTGACCAGCTTGTTGGCGGCTAAGGGTTGTAAGGAGTTTGCTTCTTTGCTCACTTCCTCTGGCTCTGAAAAGACTTTCCAGGTATTTTTACTTGATTTATGTCACTGATCAATCTTAATTGCACTTGTCTTCAAGTTGAAATGCATGATTGGATGGATCTTCTTGGAAATGTGTGCTACAAGATTATTGAGTTTGCATCTAGTTGGAACCAATTAGTTTAATTAGACAGTTTTTTTTTAAAGCTACTTAATTAAACAGTTAATTAGATCTCATTTGTTACGATATTATATATATATATGATCACTAGAATTGGATGGTTGTGATCGATTGAAAACATAATTACAATGTCTAGTCTTATTAGGCACTCACTTGATGATTCCATCACTATTTTGTTATGAATGGTATTAGCTAGCTAGACTTAAATAGTTGCAGTAGTCCACGTAATACGGAGTAATAATCAGACACTTTTATTCTATGTTAAGATATGTCTTTAAACTCGATTCAAACTGCATTTAATAATAGTAATTTAATTCATTAGAATAAAGATATAAGCTAGTTAGATCGATTGGTAAGCTCGTGAAATAGAGACGAGTAGTATTGTACAAAACATGCATTGTCGATCATGACAAGAAACTGAATGTATGTCCAATCCAATTTATGAGCTCACATGGTAATGTTGTTAGGAATATAACAAAGAAAAGTTTTGTAACCCTTCATTGATACAAAAGAGTAAGACTTCAACATCAAGCTATTCATACTACAATGTAATTCTATGAAAGCATTTGGACCGAATATAAGCTCTTTTTCCATACATAGAAAAGAAGCCACTTCACTCTACTTTGCTCACACTTACAACCAACCTTTGGAGAAACATTAAATTAACGGAATAATTAAGGCCTTTACTTTCTTTTTGACTCCTACAGGACAACATTGACAGCGGGTTAACGGTATTCTGCGTTGGTGATAACACCGTCAAGGGATTCATGCCAAAATACAAAAACTTAACGTCTGCCAACCAAACAGCGTTACTATTGTACCATGGTGTCCCGGTGTACAACTCGATGGGCATGTTAAAGTCTAACAACGGTGTCATGAACACGTTAGCAACGGACGGATCAAACAAGTACGACTTCACGGTACAAAACGATGGCGAGTCAGTTACATTAAAGACTAAGGTCGTAACGGCAAAAATCACGGGGACATTAGTTGACAAGGATCCGTTAGCTGTGTACAAGCTGGACAAGTTTTTATTGCCACGTGAGATATTTAAGGCATCTAAAGTTGTCGATGAGGCGCCCGCTCCCTCCCCTGATGCTGAGTCACCTAGCGGTGACGTGGCTGATGGGCCCGACTCGTCGGATGATGATGTGGCGGATACGCCTAAGAAGCATAAGAAGAATGCTGCTGGAAAGATTAATGGTGGTGGATTTGTTGTTAAGTGTCTTGCTTTGTGCTTTGGGGTGGTGGCATTTTTGTAAATTTAATGCCAAGGCAAAAAGGATTAAAAATTTTGGAAATATAAATAGTGATTGAGATTTGATTTGGTATTAGTTGGAGTATTGTGGTCTTGTGGAGCTGGAATGTGATTGGTATGAGCTGTTCTAAATTTGGCAACTTTTGATCACCGACGAAATTGGGTGGGATATTATCACATGTGGATAGTGGCAAAAGTTTGATTTTTAATTTTTAATTTTATTTTAATTGGTGTAGAATTTAATGATTGTGGACAACATATTTTTGTTTATTTTTTGAAGGAAAATAAATTTTTATATTTACTACCCTGTATTATTATTTTATGCGTAGTGGAAATGTGCAATTCTTACATGATCGAAACGGTACAATGTGGATATCTTGGGTCTTTGTTTACTTGTGTTTAGATGAATGTGAGAATATTATCGAGTCATCGTTTGGTTGAATACAAGAATTTAGACTTTACATGAGATTTTACCAGTGAGATACTGAAGGTAGTCGGTCACGTCCACGTCCTTCGAAGGCCAAATTCTGTTGAAAGTCAATCAGCTCAAATTAAATCTGCAACAGTTCAGAACTCAGGCAACAGCAACAATGCAATACTGAACGGATATATGATTGAATTTGATTGAATTTGATTCACAAACTTCAACAGTTCTTTAGCTCAAATGAGAGACAATTCCAATATAAGATTGAATTTGATTCACAGACACTGAACGGATATATGCATCAATCAGGTTATGAGTCTAGTATGCTTGCACACAAGCTCAATTCAATATCGCAATCGCACCAACCATCAAGACACAGTCACACAGCAGCATCAAACACTTATAGCACGTACGCATTGTTCTTATAAATCTGCCCCAGCGATCTCTGTTTTCGAACACTTACTCATTCAGTACTCTAAAGCACAGTCTTACCCAAAATTATACTACTCCGCAACCCATTACCCATGCATGACAATTTAGGATGTGCTTGAGTTCATTCGCAACATGAGCATTCACCCTGGTTTGCTGACTATCTTCAGCTGTACATTTTCATTGAAAACTCTAATGATTCTACCAGTTGCTGCTGAAGTTGTTCATCAACTGTGAATTGTGATCATACCCGTGTTTCTAATTGCCCACAATCTCAGAGATAGGCTTCTTGATGAGGGACTTCTAACAACCTCAAGCATGGCGAAACTAAGAACATTTTTGCCTGTTAGGAGCATAAGAAAAAGCATGCCACCAGATAATACATCCATGCCCCAAGCCACCCTAGAGTCTTATTACATCAGTATATACGAACTCTTCACCCTCCGGGAAGTGAACAAGCGTCTAGATAAAGACCTCTTGTCATGAGCATATCTGGTTAAAGCCAAATGTGATTAAAAGTTCAACACGTACTTCACATTTTAAAACTGCAACAGACCAACAGTATATAGCAGAACTTGCAACAGAAAATGGAAGCATCAGAAATATGCTGACAAACTTAACAATTCTTAGCTCAACGGATTACACATTCAACATAATATCAAAATCTATTCACGGACAGTCAGACACTGAACAAAAGCATCAGCCAGGTTCCGAATTTACAATGTGAGCATGAAGGCTAGACCCCAGGCCTACACGGACTGCACACAGTTATTGGAGTACCAGTAAAGCCAAAGTTACGAAATCTTACTTGCATGAACATCCTCTAGTTGACGTTCAATTTTGGTGCAAAGAAGTAAATATCATCAAGACGATCATTGCTAGGTGAATTACCACCATAAACCAATAAACCCGGCTTTCCGCAGTGCTCTCCACCATAGAAGGCACACCATCCTCTAGGACCAGGATGACCAATAGAACCGGAACTGTCATCCAACTTCTTCCAGACCAATGTCTCTGTGTCCAAAGCATAAGCTTCTCCTGAAAACATACCAGCACCAAGATGACCAAGATCACTGGGGTCTATTTCCCCACCATATATGAAAATGTACTTGCCAATTCTAACAGACGAGAATACACTGCGCGCAGTGGGCTTTTCTCCTGTTGTCTCTACCTCAGACCACTCTTTCTTGACAAGATCAAAGCAGTGGACATCATCAGCCTCCTGCCCTGCAAACCCATAGACAACCCAAACTTTATTGTTGACGACTGCTAGCCCAGGACCACCTCTTCCTTTGCAGTTCTCCCCTGGACGGGGGAACTCTATCCATTTCTGATCAACCACATCATAGGCCCAGAGGTCGTTGAGTCGGCCTGACAATCCACAACCCCCAAAGACATACACATGGCGATCATCAGCTGCAGTGGAATGGTAGCTTCTATGGGCAGGCCCCGTCTCCCCACTAGACAGAAGGGCCCATTTGTTAGTTGCAGTGTCAAAGGAATAGAGCTCACTGAGCTCATTGTGTTTCGCATCCCTACCACCAAACACATATATAATGTCACTCACAGCCGCCATTGTAACTCCAACTCGGGGTGGAGGGACATCTCCACTGGCGTCAACAACGGACCATGATTGATTCTCGAGTTCAAACACATAGAGTTTGTTGTCCACAGGGACACGTGGAGAGAATTCGCCCCCAAAAGTGTACACCTTATTTCCTACAATTGCTATAGCATGTGAGCTCCTTGCTCCAGGTCCATTCCCTTCCTGATCAAACTGAAAGCAGAGGAAATATCTCTAGTAAGAGTCACATGACTTAAAAAAACATGCATTTAAATGTAATCCAAAAATAAGATTGAGAAAATTCTATATCTCTGCAAATATATTGCATCACTTCACCTTTGTTTCGTTTATCAGGCTTAACCTTATATGCTAAGTTAGTTACATCATTTGATCCTGGAACTGTTATTAGATCATTGGTCTTAAACACTTCTTAGTGAAAATATACCAGTTATGATTCGGGCAAAAACAACAATTACACGCGATTTCCAAGCCTTTATGGCAGTGTTCCAAGTACTCCAACAGGTACAAAGTCTGATACAGCCACAATTGATATTCAAAGATACCAATGAAACTGTTATGGAATTTTTAGGAGGAAATAGAAGTTGCTAGGAAAATCTACTTACAAGTTTTAGTAAACTAATCAAAGAGTATTGATTGATTCCAAAATAATTTTAACTTCCTATGAATTTGATGAACAGCCAAACAAGCACTTCCGAGAACAAGTCTTTCATCCCAAAAGAAGTCGACGAGCATGAGTCAATTTTAGTTCGTCACTAATTGCTAAGGTGTAAAACCATTGTCTTGGCCTCAATCACCCGCTTAACCTTTGACGTGGTATCACACTTTCAGTGGCCTTGAACCTTGTGGTCTCAAACGTACGAGGGGACATGTTAAGGTATAAAAAATCATTATTGTACCACGACCAACATTTTAAGGTTTTCGTTGAGATGATCAGTTCCAAAAATTAATTTCTCGCTTTCGATGCTATTTTAACTGGAGATTATGATTTTTTTCTCAAAAAAGGGAGGGCAACTTCACCTTGACTCCTTGAGTAAAGATTGAATAATATTATTGATATTTTCACTCAAAATGAGTCCAAATTAACCATGCTCAATCGTTAGGACAAAGTGGGTACCCTTTTCTTCGATGAAAATTGAAAATGATCAACATAGTAATGACTAATGATGCCACAATTCCATAAACGTAACATGCAAGCAACAATATTAGTACATGAACAAATAACATAACATGATGATATGGCCAGCAAAATTACTACTGCAAATCCATTTTGATTAGGATTTTATGTTAAAAGAAAAAACCCATTTCAATTCAAATATCAATAATTAAATTGAGAAGACAGGAAAAATATGGAGAGAAATAGATATTAGAAAGCAAACCTTGGTCCAATGCCCTTGAATCTCTACCATTTTCAGTGCTCCTTAATCCTTAATTAAAAAAGCTACCCCGAAATCGCACTACTTATAGTTGAACCCAAAGCAATAGCACTGTTATTCAGTGGAGTAAAGGTCTTAATCTGCTGAGTGCTTATATTTTGGAAGTAATAGCGTCTGTAGAGCACTTATCTGGACCATCTACGTGAAAAGAATCATCTAATTCACGAGCGAGACGTTACATTAAATAGTAAGCCGCTTGATTTCATTAGACGTGGATTCCAAATTGAAACCCTAAAGAGTATGAAGATTGACTTAGGCCCCGTTTGATAGGACTGCATCTTTTTGAACTGATCTGATCTGATTTGAATGATTCTGATCTGATCTGATCTGATCTGAATGATTCTGATCTGAACTGATCTGATCTGAATGATTCTGAACTGATCTGATCTGATCTGAATGCGTTGAAATTTTGATTGAATTTCAATGAATTAGTATCAGTTATGGGTCAAATACATTGATAAAAATTTGAACTGGTCTGATCTGATCTGAATGATTCTGAACTGATCTGATCTGATCTGAATGATTCTGAACTGATCTGAATACTACTGCGAATAAGTCCTATCAAACAGGGCCTTACTGGTTAGAAAATCAACTTGGATTGTTAGTCCTTTCGGTGTGCAAATCTTATGTCCAAATTTTAAAAGTTGAAACCCTAAGAAGTCGTTTGGATTGAGGGATGGGAATTAGAGGGATAAGAGGTGGGAATAGGGGAGGGACTAGATTACTACCCGGGCTACGCCCGAAACATATATTATCATTTTAATTCTTTGTAAACAAATAATTTTATCAATACATTTTATCATTTATATAAGGAAGGTACAAAATAATAAGGTAAAGAATAGTAATTGTTTATAATAAAAATATATTGTATAGTTTTTTATATGGAAAATGTCGTTTATTTATCACCGTGGATAATGGAATGTCTATCTACACTCTTTACCATAAAAGACATTTTAAATGATTTTTTAACGTAAAAATTAAAAAGGCATGCCACGTGGCATGGAAGATGCCCTAATTGAATCCGGTGAACGTGGTCGTTGCCTCTAACACAGCTTTTAATATATAGTATATAGTATAAGATAAGGAGGTGAGAATTGGGAAAATAATTTCAATCCCTTGTTTGGATGAGGGTGGGAATTAATTTGGGAATTGAGGTGAAAAAATTTTAGTTGACAATTTTACCCCTAAATAAACTACTCTTTATTTCACACTTAAGTGATGGCAATTATGTCATTTTACCCAATTCTATTCCCTAATCCTAATACCACCCCCCATTAGGTAATAAAAATGTGGGAATAGAATTCTCAAATCTCAATTCCCATCTTATTCCCACTTACAATTCCCACAATCCAAACATGGGAAAAAATTGAAAGTGGGATTAATATTCTCATCCCACCTCTTATTCCCACAATCCAAACGAGCCGTAAACTCCTAAAGTCTACAGGTAAAAAACTGATGGGGTGTCAACCCAAGTCCCATATTGAAGAAACAAGGATTAAAATCCTTGTACTTAAGTCTCATTTCCACACTAAATAGTATGAGGTCTTTTGGTTGAAAAGTTACTCATGCTTGAAAACCGTGCGGGCTTGCCACCGGCCCAATGCAAACAATATCATACGGTGGTGTGGCAGTCCACAACAAGTGGTATCAAAGACACGGTTTAGTGAACCTGTGGCAAGTGAACTGCAATTTGTGGGCATCCACCCTCGGTAACACCTCCTGACGGCGTGTTTCCGTAAAATAGACGGAGTATTGCTTGAGAGGTCGATGGTCATGGATTGGGCCGTGGTTCACTATTATACTATTTTAAAGTAATCATACAAGGTCTAATTAAACAACATTCAAAGCTAACATTATACTTTTATCATGGTACTATCTATCATGCATGGTCTCTTGACTATGTGCACACGGCACATATATCGTATACATTAATACATACATTCGCTCAAATACATATTCCACCATCTATCCCACCATCACCATATGTAACTACGATAGGTAGGTAGCAAATTAATTTATTCTACCGGAATTCACCCGTGATAGATGCCAATAGTCGCGTACGTCCACTTTGCATGTGGAGTTTTTGAAGCAATACAATTCATGCCGCTAACACTCAAGAACAATAGAACATACGTGTAGTTGCCATTATTTAATTATGCAATACGTACTACCAAGTACATAAACGTCACAAGCTCAGTTAAATCCTGAACATACAAGATGCAAAACAATGTTCTTGGTTTCTTAATTTGATTGGTTTTGGTTTATATGACATACACATACACTACTATACTATATGAAAAGGATAATGTATTAATCTCATCTGCCAATAAGTCGATCCAGACATTGTCACCTGTTCCCTCTTAATTAACGTATATTTTATAGTTGATTTTATATTTGCCAATTAAATTTAGTACACAACTTGGACCGACCCGATTATGAACTGATGAGCGATGCGTGATACGTACAATCCGATTATAGCTTTGAACTAAATCTAATACTATATATTAAAACCTGAAACCAAGTCTTTCCTACGACGACACTTGGCATACATTAATTGGATAGAACATAAAAATAGTATTAAAATACAATTATCGGTTAATATATGGTAATAAATAATCATACATTAATTGGATAGAACATAAAAATAGCATTAAATACAATTGTCGGTTAGAATATGGTATATTATTAGCTAATTTATGCAAATTAATCATTATGGTAATTTATTAGAACAAAGATAAGGCATATACACAATATAAATATATAGCCCGGGCGTGACACGGGCATGCAAACTAGTTATTAAATACTCCGTAATTAAGTATATCCAAACAACAAAAGACCAAGCAAATTATAAGGAAAATTTTAAGTCTAAAGTCTATACAGCCAAATGATACTCCATATATAAGTAAATAAGCTTGTCCAATGATTATATTAAACAAAACCAAATGAAGCCTAAAAAATACAAAAAATTGACTGAGTTTAAACTAGCTGGCTTGCCAAGGAAGTTATGATAACTAGCCGAGGATGCTGAGAAATTATTATTAAAGGGAACATAACCATACGTATAAGGACTTATTGGAGGAGCAAATTGTCCGTACGGCGGCATCATCATGGGAGGAGCATAATTATATCCTGCAGGAGGGCAATTAATCCCCTGTGTAGGTGCTGGTGGTGGTGGCGGCGGAGACGCGTACACGTAACTCGGCGGCGGTGACGATGGCGGAGGTTGATGTGGAGGTGAGTTTTGACATGCTGGCTGCTGGCATATGGTGCATGTAACACAACCACCCTGCTGCTCTCTATTAGTCCATTTCTCTTGGGAGCAATTGATTACTACAATTTGCATGCACAAAAACAAGGTGCATAATATTAGTAATCTAGGTAGACGATACTGAAGTACCATTTTACTTGGGAACGTTATTGTACTTGAAGGGTGTTACTTCTTGGGGAATTTATTACAAGTTCTATGAATGGGATTAGAAATTGAGGATCATATATAAATTTTATCACATTCAAACAAGTTTATTTTGTTGGGTATGAATTTATGGAGATGGTGCCACAGTTGTGATGAGTGTTATACTATGGCTTGCCACATATCTATTTTGGTACTGCAATGTGGCACGTTGGAAGAATTTGAATAATGGCATTATGTCAACCTCTGCTTACATGCAGGAGATATCAGACTTCTGTGTTCTACATAACAAAATCGAAGAGTTATGTCCACATTGGATTCAAATGGAAAATCTATAAGTTCGGTTAAAAACGTACCATGCAATCATGCATGCAGGATCGATTTAGATTAGATTCGTATAGTTTGAATGCATGAGTTTAGTACTCTCTTTTTTTCCTTTTTCAAAAAGGAATTTGCTAAAGGTCTACAGTGTAGACACAAAAAATCTGTCTAAAATGTAAAATTAAGTCAATAGTGGTAAAATTGAGTTTGGAGTAGTAAAATTAACTTGTGATGAAAATTTCATGCAGTAAAATTATGTGTGTCAGTAGTAAAATTTTGCTAGTGCAGTAAAACTGATGCTGATTGTAGACACTTTCAAGTGTCTATATAGACCTCTAGCATTGTCCTTTCAAAAATACTAGGAGTCTATATGTAGACAAATAAAAAAGTGTCTATGACTAGTTTGTAGTAAAATTAATTAAATGTGCAGTAAATTTTGTTGCATAATTTTGTAAATGTTGGATTATAAGGAAAGAGAGTCAATCAAGGACCATTGATTTGGGAATTAAATCAATTTAAATTTCTTTCTATTGATACATTCGTAATAATGTTGATTATACTGTCAATTTCACAAATTTACTGTAAACATGTTAAATTTACTACACAAGCATATTACTTACTACTTGCAATCTTTAATTTCTCACACTTGATTATGATATAGACAATTTTT
Organism: Spergularia bocconei; assembly: GCA_963457585.1. Taxonomy (NCBI): domain Eukaryota; kingdom Viridiplantae; phylum Streptophyta; class Magnoliopsida; order Caryophyllales; family Caryophyllaceae; genus Spergularia; species Spergularia bocconei. The sequence continues at coordinate 8,549,885 of OY734958.1, forward strand.
CTATTGTCTACATATTTTTTTTCCAACAAGTCTCATATGAGACGGTCTCATGATAACTCATTGTGAGACGGATTTAATTGTTATAAAGTGAACCGTATTACATTGATTGTGACCATTATCTTGTTTTTAGTGATCTTGTTAGTTTACGATTTAACCACATAAGTTGTGATTTAAAAGGGTCACAAACTATAAAATTAGGCATAATTTATGAAATAACTCATTTACTCATGTTATATGGGGCATTCGAATAATCTTTACATTAAACTAAAACAATCTCTAAAAGAAGTATAATGGTTACTAAGAATGTAAAAGAGGTCACCATTTATATAAAGAAATATGGTCTCACAATAAGCTAGTGTGAGACCGTCTCACACAAGACTTACTGTTTTTTTTTCAATGCACAATATATCAATGATAGAAATGCCTCGAATCAGTGCAACTAAATTATACGTGTCCGATAAAACCAACATAGACCGAAAACCACACTAAACTCCACAGCAAAGCTAGAGAAACAGCTTTGAAATCTGCATGTAACTAATGCGGAGCTTGCATAACCACGCACACTTGCTTTCCTAATAAAAGAACCACGGTCTGTCATATATGACACCCATCCAAATACTGCTTTCCGAGTAGACGCATGCATGTCATGCTCAATCAACAATGAAGTATATCACACCATAAAAAAACACACGCTCTTGACCACTATGAGCCAGAAAGAAACCAGGAGGAAAATCGTTATTATTCGCTCCACAACCTATCGAGCTGCCATGCATTGAAGCGGCTTTGAGTTTGAGTTGAACGTAAGTGCCGGAAGTCATAGTGAAACCTCCCACCAAATGTCCTTATAATAGAAGGATTCAGACTACAACTTCAAAGTATGACACCATTTCTATGAACACAGATGGCCCAAGGACCGAAACAAAATAAATTACCAAAGTAGAGCTAGATTAACTCAGGAAACTAACTGTACGCGTGTTCATAATCCAATTTGTCAAATTGATAGAAGATTTTGTCGTGACACTAAGACCCAAAGAACAAGCGTGCCAAACATGCCGCACCATCATATCAAACATGAACGGAATAAGACGGTCCACTGTTTCCTCAGCACTTCCCCAATACACACAGTACACTTTGCACCAGAGTCGATAACAAATCTATGGAACTTAGTGACAACTAAAGTGCTGTGACACACTTTCCAAAGAAACAATATCCATTTAGGTAAGAAATTAAGTGCCCACCATCGTTTCGAGAATCTCTGTTGCTTATCTAGAATATCAGATAGCAGAAAATTGTGAGTTGAGGAACGCATAACCTGACTTAACAGGGTAAACCCTTGAACAAGTAAATAATTTCCAATATAAGAAATCATTATCTGGAATTACCTATGTAGACCTTGTACCATTTCGGTGTGTTTTGAATTTTTCGAACAAGAGAGGTTTGATGCTTTTAAATCTATTGCATTGATTTCACTTCGGCTATGTTTGGTATGCCAAATAAGCTAACTTATTTGGCCAAAGTAGCTTATTTGACTATATTTTTAAGCTTTTTGACCAAATAAGTGTGTTTGGTGACACCACTAGCTTAAATAATAAGCTAGCTATTTAAGATGTTACCCTGGGTAACATATTAAAAAAATAAGCTAGCTTATCATAATTTTATTCCTAATTTACCCTCATTTATTTACTAAAATAAATTGACATTAAAAATATTTAATACATTTTTATGTAATTTTATATATATCAGCTCCTGTATCAGCTAATTTTGCCAAACACTTCTATTACTATCAGCTAAAAACTTTCAACTAATATTGCAGCTATTAATTCAGCTTTCAGCTACTATTTCAGCATTTAGCTACTATTTCAGCGTTCAGCTACTATTTCAGCTAGTTTTACCAAACATAGCCTTCCTACTCGCAATGCGTTCTCTATGATCTCGACTTATCATCTAATTGCCATGTAATTGTCTTGGTTCTTGAGCAAGTTTAAGGCATTCGAGTTCGATTGTGCCAACCAATCTACGTTCGTGCAAACGAGATTGGTGTTGTGTAATTTGGAGGACTGACACCATTGAGTCCATTGTTATAGCGTGCACTACAGCTAACGAGATCGTTCTTAAGTTCACAGAAAGTTCACTTACCTTTAGAACATGTTTGGTAAAGAGGAATTGCACGGAAAGGAAAGGAAAGGAAATAGATTTTACAACTTTCGTACGTTTGGTTTGAAAAGATATATGGGATGGAAGGAAAGGAAAGGAAAGGAAAGGAAATAATACTTCATTAAATTGTCATTTCTTTTTCCTCCCAAAACGAGCGGAATTGGACGGAAATTCAATTTATAATATAAAAACATCCACTTTTCTTCCAATCCCTCCAGAATTTTAATAATTCATCCAAACAAAGAAAATCGTAGTTCTTTTCCTTTCTCATTTTTTTTTTCCCTTCCAATTCTTTCTGTGCAATTGCTTTCTACCAAACAAGTTGTTATGTTTGGAGATTACTCCAACAACCCCGTTTACATGCACATCTACAGGCAAGGTCTATGACAGTAAATCTAAGCACAGGCAGTCAGAACAAGTCAAACAGTAGAAATGTAATGTCAGGCAGTCGCAGTCCCAAGTGTACGAAAGAGTTACTAATACTTTTGAACAACGAAACAACCCATCAGAAAAATGTGCACACGAAGTGCAATTCTAACCAATTAAACTGTATGGCGCTCATCAAAGAACCGTAAACCAGAAATACCAAACTCAACAAAATAACAAAATTAATCCGTCCTTTCTTTACACTTTTCTCTTTATTCTTTCGAACGAGATTTTTCCACAATTTTTGGGTGGTTTAGCAGACAACAGCAGTAGGAAATGGTACTGTAAAAACTTGTCTAACAATATTCATACATGTGCATGTTTGGTGAGGTTTGTACAGCTTTTAAAACCCCCCAAATTCTCTATAATAATTGCCAATTTCAGTTGTATGATTGGTACCCTCTTACCAAAATTATTGATATTTTGATACCCACAAATCAAATTAGTGTTAAACCATTGAAATTATAGTTGATTTTGACCATTTTTGGTTGGTAATTTTTGCTGGGTATATTTGGAGTAATTGTAATTAACAGGTGCTTCATTTTCTGCTTCTGGGTCACACTGAAAGGTTAGTTTTTTTTGGTGTTATTTGTGGAAAAATTGACCAAAGTTTTTGTGATTTGGTTAAGTGGGTGTGTGTTTCTTGCACGTCTTGTGTTTTGATTGGATTTTATCATGTGAACTTCTTCCTGCTGTGAAATTACCTACTTGTACTTCAGTTGATCAAATTTTTCTTGAATTTCTGTTTTCTGATTTTGCAATTTGAAAGGTTTATTACAAATTGCGTATATTTGTAGTGAGATAATCTTCAGAAATTGAGCTCGGTAGGTTTGTGTTTGTTTCTTTTCATATTGCTATTGGTTCACCAAACTTTGAATGAATGTATGAAGTTTTTGTGGAGGAAAACAAAGAATTATTGTGATGTTAGGAATGTCTGCACTTTAGCGGTAGGTCAGTGCGATTCTCGACGCAATTTTTATTCTTTATGGGTCATTTGTAAGCAGCCTGTCTATGTTATCAACGTAGGGGTAAGGATTGCGTACATCTGACCCCACTTACTTTGCATAGGCGGGAGCTGTGAGGCACCGGGGTAGTGTTGTTGTTGGTTGAAGTAGAGCTAATTGTGATATTCGAAAATTTGTGATTGTGGTGTATTCAAATTCTTTCAATTATATGTGTGCCCTTTCTAATTTTGACGAGAAATTGGGTTATGTTGTTAGTTTGTTGGTTTTGTTGTTGATGTTGTGATGAGTGATTGTTGACTTGAGTTTGATGTTTGATCAGATATTATCAGGATCTAGGTAGAGTATAAATGGCGGCAATACTGGCGTCTCAGAGCTGCCAATCCCGCCATGTGGAGTTATCTCAGCTAAGAGGAGTAGCTAATGACCTAAGTTCTTCATGCTCAATTTCTGGTCAAAAGTTGGTCAAGTTCCAGAGGCATGATTCCGCTGTGCTAGCGTCATCTAATGGATTCAGGTTTCATGTGGAGATGCTGCAAACCAAGGAGCCGGCAGATGTAGGCAGCAATGGGCGTTCTCGGAAAATGATGCCAGCAAGTGAAGTGATGAAGGCTACAAGAGATGCTTCTGTTAATGGAACAAGCAAAGTCATTAACGGAGTGAATGGTACCAAGAAGGTTATAAATGGAGCAAACAAGGTCGTTAATGGAGTGAATGGTACGAAACAGGCTGTCAATGGAGTGAGCCTAGTGAAGAGGGAAAATGTCTCACCTATGGTCAAGAGATCAACTTTTCGTCAGGATGAGGGACTTCCACCTCTAGAGGAGCCAAGGGTTCTGCCAAGTGATTCAGGGTTCAGTTGGGCTAACGATAATTACAATTCTGTGCAAAGGTCAATTGATGTCTGGTCATTTGTTCTAACACTTCGCGTACGCGTTCTTTTAGAGAATGCAAAATGGGCTTATACAGGAGGATTTGATGAAGAAAAGCAGGTCATTTTCACATCCTTTTTCTAACGAGTTTAGTTTCTGAGAGCTCTGTTATTTCTTTCCTGTTTGGAATTCATTCTTTCTAATCTTGCAATGGTATCTTAAAATCGTAGTATGTCTCTTTCAAAATATTTACTCAAATAATATCATGTTCAGAAAAAGAGAAGGAAAGACACTGCGGCGTGGCTGAGGGAACGTGTACTGCAGCTTGGTCCAACTTTTATTAAACTAGGACAACTTTCATCTACAAGATCTGATCTATTTCCAAGAGAGTATGTGGATGAGCTAGCCAAGTTGCAGGTAAGATACGTGTTGTTATACACAACTATATGTAATGGTTTGTCTGTGCTTGTATATCCAAACTTGCAAACAATAAGTGGTAGATTGGATATTAAAGTTTATGGAAATATTTGCAGGATAGGGTGCCTGCATTCTCCTCAAAGAAAGCAAGAGAGTTCATTGCTGCTGAACTTGGTGCTCCTGTAGACATACTTTTTAGAGAATTTGAAGACCAGCCTATTGCTGCTGCTAGTCTTGGTCAGGTGCCTATTCTTCGTTCCTTTTTGCTGAACTAAGTATCTGTAATGGATGATGACTGATCACTATAATTTCAGGTAGATAAAAACTTACCATACCCCAGTATGAATCCTGAAGTTTGTCATAGCAATATGAGATGTAGAAAAGTACCCTTGGCTATCTTATCTGATTAGGGCGAGCCTATGTTTTGTCTGGTTCTGTAAAAGAAATAGTTTCATAAAACAAAGAGGTAATTTTCTTAGGATTCTCAACGAGGGGGTGCAAACGCAAAGCTCTCACATACGTTAAAACTGATCAGGAAATTTTCTTGTGCGAACTAGATGTGGATTTGGTTTTCTTTTTTCCTTTTTTTTTTCCTGGAAATGATATGGAATTGGTTTCTTGCTCTGTTAGATTATGAGTTGGCTGGTCATTTTTGATACTTACTTATCCTTAACATTGTTATTCTTATATTCTAACCAAGATTACAGATTAGTACACTGAGTATTGGGATCTTATAAAAAGTTTTTCTTATTCGTACCTTAAATTAAGAATACCACTAAATTTAGATGCAGATAAGAGTTTTACAGGATACTCACAATCTTCTGTTATAACATAATGTAGTTATTGTTTGTGCTTACTCAGGTCACTGACTTCAATCTTTCTGACTGCTTCATGTAGGTTCATCGGGCTATCTTACATAATGGAGAGAAAGTAGTTGTAAAGGTTCAAAGGCCTGGCTTGAAAAGACTTTTTGACATCGATTTACGTGAGTAATGCCTGACTTTGTACTTCTTATTCAGTGGTCAATCTGAGAGGCCATCTTATGTAACCATAGGAGTGTACTCATGAGTGTCACGACCATCAGTACCTTAACTAATCTAATCAGAAACCAGATATCCTGTCCCCTCCCCCTGTCTTTCGTGATGCTATGGCAACTTCTGTTGTATTAACTTCTTCTAATTACTGGAATCATATATAATTATCATAATAATAATGTCAAGTGGCTTACTGGCTTCAATTGTCAACCATACCGTGTAAGTGTTTACAATTTCCCTCACTACGATAAACTGATGATATCTTTTCACTAAGTCCATCGGTTTTTCTGATGGCATCTTCCATTGTCTAGCTTGTTTCGGCTGAGGTTACGTAGTACATATTGGCACAACTCATTTTAGTTTATTGTTGTTTAAAGTCAAACATAGATGAAGGGTATCAGTTGATTAAATGGTACTGATTTTTTTATAAAGTTAACTAATTGCATTGTTGCACCTGCATCTGTTTGGCGCAAGGGAGTTTGTTTCCTTTAATTGGCTTTCACATTGGTTCATTGGTTGTCATCATAGACATTGTCAATAGGGTCATTGTGAAAAACCTCAGTTTTCTAATCTCTAATGTTTGTGTACATTGTATGAGAATGCACCAATTACATTTTGTTAAGCAATATTAAGAATGTTGTTCTCTGGAACATCAAAAATTTCAACTGCGTATACAGATTTCTTTGCGAGCTTCAGAAGTCTTGTGTAAGAAAACAAATGACTCAGATTGGCTTCTTTCACACACAGGAAATTTGAAGCTGATTGCAGAGTATTTCCAAAATAGTGAATCTTTAGGTGGTCCAACAAGGGATTGGATTGGTATATATGAAGAGTGTGCTACGTAAGTAAATAAGTAATACACTTTGTTCTTTCTCTACTGTTGGTCATCAATGATATTAGTTTCTTTATTACTTTTATCAAATCCTGCCGTTGGATGATTGTTTATCAAATCTTCTGCTTTCAGTCATTATCTGTGGCTACAGATCAGCTGTCTGCACTCCTTTTACAGTTATTTGGCATTTAGTTCTACTGCTAACGAACTTTTGATGTTTTTATCACAGCACACAGAACTTTGTGTATTAAACTGCTGTTTTTATGAAACTAATCGACAAATACATGGATTGTAAAAACCGTTGCCTACAGCTGATTAGTTCTGGAGAGTCCCAACTTGTTCCTTATGCTGATATGCTCCAAAACAAACATAAATGTTCATAGACCTTTATGGTTGGATGGATGAAATAGTTCAAATACTAATTTTATTGTAGCGAGACCGTAGTCAGTGTGCCCTGGTTGCCCTTAGCCTTGGCCCCCTGTGATACCCATCTACTCTTCATACACTGGAGAATTCACGATATTGTTATTTATACAATCGATGGAGTAATAACATCTAAAAATTGTTGGCCTTTGGACAAAAAGTAATTCAGTCTTAATCTTCTTATTCTGTTCAGGCTGCAAATTTTGGGTCATGATTACTCTGTTACCTGTGGCTTTCCTTAGGACTTCTAAAATTTTGTACATACACTGAGTTTTGTCCTTTTCGAGATGCAGCATTTTGTACCAAGAGATTGATTACATCAACGAGGGAAAAAATGCTGATAGGTTCCGCCGCGATTTTCGCAATGTGAAGTGGGTTCGAGTACCAGTAAGTTTCTCTTCCGTGATCAGCTCTAAATACATATGTTAATGGCTGTATTCTTAGACTTCTTCATTACTTCGTTCCGTGACTTGTCATAATGAACATAAATTTCTCTTGGTTGTAGTTGGTTCACTGGGATTATACTGCCTTAAAGGTGTTGACTTTAGAGTATGTTCCAGGTATGTTGGGCCACAGTAGACAAGTATTTTGAACTAGTTTCTGCTCATGTACTTGACTGTTAACTTCTTCATACAGGCATCAAAATAAACAAATTGGAGAAATTGGATGCACTGGGTTATAATCGTCCTCGAATTGCATCCCGTGCCATCGAAGGATACTTAATTCAGGTACCATCTGCTGTCTTCCTAGAGCCTTCAAGTAGATTATGGCGTAAACAGTACTCCTCCGCGTACACAAGTCATTTCACTGCTCTCTAAATCTACAATTCAAATACATTTCAGATATTGAAAACTGGATTCTTCCATGCTGACCCTCATCCTGGTAACCTTGCTATCGACACGGATGAAGCGATCATCTACTATGATTTTGGAATGATGGGAGAAATCAAAACATTTACGCGAGAAAGATTGCTCGACTTATTTTATGCTGTTTATGAGAAAGACACGAAAAAGGTATTTCTTTGACTTTTGCTGTTTCGGCAAGTATAATAACTCGAACTAGTGTGAATTCTTGATTGAGGTGTAAAGCTATTGCTTTCTTTTTTTTTTTTTTTTTTTTTTTTTTTTTTTGACGCGTGTGTCAAGCTATTGCTAATGCTCAGTAAAAAAAAAATTAATTTTGGGCACACATAGGTTATTATGTGACGGTGAATTGTAGTCTAGAAACTCTAGATAGCGATCCTGTGTTGAAGCTTCACTGTGTATCTGACACCATGTTAAATCCTTCGTCCTTGTGCATTTCATGAAATTTCCTGACTGTAATCTTGGAGGATTAAGCTATATCGGACAGCCAGTAATGTCGTGCTGATCATTCCCCCAAACTGTACTAACAGATTGAGTAATTTATGTAATCTTCCCTGACCTCATTCTCTGACCTTTTAAGAAAAGTAGCTCCCTTTTGCAAAAGTTAAACCGAAATGAGAACCTCTAGACCTTAGTTAATGATATCCCTGGCCAAGATGTCAGACTACTTCAATTATTCCTCTTCTGACAACCTAATATGGGATTCCATTAATGATAAGGCATTTCCTATTCCATCACTTCTTTCCAGAACTCTGCATAAATTCAGATTAACCAGCTTTCCTTTCACTCCCTTTCCCGGCTGTTACATTTTGGGACAAATCTGTTAGAATCGAGAAGTTTAGGTTGATGACCTTCTAAAATAACGTCAATAGATAAATTAATGAATGTGGTGCAAGAAAAATAAATGTACTTTTTATAGAATATAGCAGCTCATTGTTACTTTAACATTCAGCACTGGTAGAATCTCGAGAAGATTAGGTTGATGACCTTCTTCACACTGTTCTGATAAGCTTCATTTTCTCAGGTGGTTGGGAGCCTTATCGATCTTGGAGCACTTCAGCCTACAGGAGATCTGTCAGCGGTATGGTATAACAACATGCACATGATATTGCCATTGCTTTTGCTGCTCCGTTTCTTAATATGTTTAGTTTCTAACAGGTGAGAAGATCAGTGCAGTTTTTCTTGAACAACTTATTAGGTCAGTCACCGGATCAGCAGCAAACTTTGGCTGCGATTGGTGAGGTATGACATTCTGACATGAGTCCTTTGTGATGACTCGGATTTCTCTACACATTTTGTTGTAATTTATTTATTTTGGTTTTGTTCTGATGTCATTATTATTATTTATATCTATAGCTTTTTTAAGGTTAGCCGACCCCAAATCATTTTGGGAATAAGGCTTGGTTGTTGTTGTTGTATCTTTTTTAAGGTCATCTATATCTATAGCTTTTAGCTATAACAGGTAGGATTTATTGAAAAGTGATCTTAAATCTCTCTTACTATTCTAATAGTTGCATTATAGTATGTGTCAGGTTATTCAGATGAATAGTGTATTAAGGTGGTAACCATGACTTGTGTATCTATCGGAATGATATCGTGGGATAGTTTCAATGACTGTGAAAGAAAAGCCTCAGCCCTCATGGCGAGGCTAGCAATATCCCTATCTTCTACAAACTTGTCGTTTCGACAATAGTGAAAACAGTTACCTTAGTGTTATGATAGGGTTAAGGCCGCAGCCTCTGATCCGTATACCCTCCCTTAAGGACGTGGTAGCCTCTTAAAAGCCATTGGGATAATCTTGATTTTCTGGCTTGTCCAGGAGTCTTTACATGCATTGACCAGTTTTGTATGGTAAAGTGGAGATTATTTCCTTTTCTTCTCGGCTGTTCTTTCATTCTTTTCTGAAATTCTGTTGCAATCGCCGTCTTTCTACCAGTACCTTTTTTTTAGTTCTTGTCTGTAGCAGAAATTCGTGGTATTTATTTTTTTGACAGGAATGTACTTGCTCACTGATTCTTCAGTAACCTGCACCCTTTTGAGTAGTCAACTTATCTTCGCTCTTTCTTTTCTGTGTTTCAAAATCCAGGACTTGTTTGCCATAGCTCAAGATCAACCGTTTCGCTTTCCATCAACATTTACGTTCGTCTTAAGGGCATTCTCCACTCTCGAAGGTATTCTTTCAATAACTCTGTCCAACCAAAGCAGTGGGACATTCTGACATCTTTCACCACTTATCTAAAAATTATGGCTCATAGCAATAAAGTCTCGAAATCATCCTCATGCAACTTTGCTACATAATTTCATATATCCGCTTGATGATGATTATGTTCCACAGTTTGACATTATGAATCTGTCTAAGTGTCTAGTCTTTTAAAGTTTAAAGCGCCTCAACTCTCTGCCACGAGTTTCTGTCCTCCATAGACTCTTCTGGACTTTATGAGACATGAAAGAGGCGCATTAAATTTTATTGGCCGTTCTGCAATGATATATGGCTTACTTTGCTTAGATAGCACCAATTGCTGCTACAGCATTGCTTTAACTCGAATACATTTTCATCCTTATAGGTGTTGGATACACACTTGACCCAGACTTCTCCTTTGTAAAGGTTGCTGCTCCTTATGCACAGGTATGAGTAGCAACGACGAACAAATATACTCTCATCAGTATACAGCACTTCGCCCCTTCCATTATCATTTATAGCTGTACTCTACTCTTATATTCAAATTTCAAACTACCTGCAGGAGCTTCTTGATCTGAAAGAAAGGCGACGTACAGGAGCACAACTTGTGCGGGAAATAAGGAAACAAGCAGAAGACGTAAGGATGCTTCTTCTCTTGTCAGCTGTCATCGTCTTCTTTACCAAATTGCTCCACGGAGAAGTACCGTCCATCAAATTTCTGTGTCGAGGAACAGTCTAACAAGTAATCTTTTATGTTGTTATACCTTGACAGGCCAGAGACTATACAATGTCCATGCCATACCGTGTCCAACGCATTGAAGACTTTGTGAAGCAACTAGAATCAGGAGACTTGAAACTCCGAGTACGAGTGCTAGAGGTATTAATCCCACTCCAGTCTTTTGATTTCCAGGGAAGTTCTGTGGCTTTTTTTTATTTTGGGTTATTATACAGATAAACTAAGTGCTGTCCTATGGTGTAAATGCCTGTTTTCTCAATTAGTCCGAAAGAGCTGCTAGGAAGGCAACGATATTGCAAATGGCAACCATGTACACAGTTCTTGGTGGTACCCTTGTCAACCTGGGGGTCACGTTCACCAGCCAAGGAAGTCTAGCAATCGCAAATGGTTCATTTGTTGCCGCAGGTAAAGTCTAGACCGCACCCCAAACTTAAATCTCTACAATTGTTTTTTTTTTCGAGTCATTTTGGTAAGCATGGCTATTTGGCATGGCTTGTTGCAGGCGTATTCTTGACGTTGCTCATTAGGTCTATGCAAAGAGTGAAGAAGCTTGATAAGTTCGAAACAATGATATGATCTTCAACTCCTCTTGAGGGGCAATGATGAGAGTACATAGCATTCATCTTACATATGCATACTAATTACTCCGTAGAAGTTTATAGGAGCAAAATTCATTATACTTGGAAATATATCTGCCTTCCCATATACTCCAGTGAAGAGCAGTAAACTGGCTGTACATAGTCATTTCAATACATCAAATTGTACATGTATGTGCTAGAACACGAATGGCAATGGTGGTGAGTAAAGAGGAATTAGTTGAATATGTTTTGGCAGTGTTTTGCTTTTGCCTCTCGAGATTGATTACTCATATACCCTTCTCCTGCGACATTAGCGGCTCATTTTGTAAAAATATTGGTGGATATTAACAAAGGAATAAGCTTCTTGCTGGGACAAATATTCCAACCATCATAGTTCATACGAATATGACATACCGAAATACTAATCTCGCTATTTTTTTTTTCTTCAACTAGTCATCCCAGCCAATCTATTGTCCATACATAAATTATGTAAAATGGTCTTTTCTACCGAGTACCTTTTAACACGTACGTAAATTTCTTTAGTCACATTAAATTGGCATATAGATACATGATACCGAATACAAAAATGGATTATATGTCTCAACGGTCTCATGTGTTGAATGACAATGTACTAAAATCGAATAGACGTTGTGTGGTTAATTTGTAGTGTTCACTGTTTCAAGAGGGTGACGAATATGATGGGTTGTAGAGTTGTAGGTTGTATAGGGGAGACCTTATCATAGGTTAAATAAAGCAATTTTTTTTTTGGTCTTATGTTTGCATGGATAAACTTAGAGCACAAGTTCTAGTGGTTTGAAAACCTTCACGGCCTCAAACCTCGGAAAGTGTACTACACCCCACAGTTACAAGTTACAACATCAACTCATCAAGTCAAGATAACAAAGCTAAATCGAAGTAGTTCATTCATCAGGGTATTAGGTATACGTCACAAAGAGAACCAATCTCCATCTTCATGCATGATGGAACAGCATTTATCCCGCCATTATAGCTCCCAAGAGGATCAAAGGCCCATCTTCCAGCGTGCTCAAGTTGGACTCATGACCTCTTATTTAGTGGAACAACACTCTAACCGGTACACCAAATCTTTATAGTCCTTGCTTAATTGTTGCCATCTTCTTGTTGAGCATGATATCAGCACTCTTTTTGAGAGTTTTTTTTTTTTTTTTGGTAATTTGAAGTTTTGAACATCATCGGTCATTTATTAATTTTTCATCCTCCAAAGGATGAGATCACGATTACACTACCAAATCCATCTATAGAATAGATGATACAAACTTTAAAACTTCATACTCATAAATAAAGCAAACAAGTGAAGCACAATTTCCACTTCTAAACAGTCTTTCCTTTCTCGTCACATTATTCACGATTTCACGCCCTATCGCAAAAATCTAAAGACACACCAAGCAACGAAAACGCTAGTCCTAATAAACTCCCACTCATCGATCGATCGATCTAAATAACCAAACCAAAGTCCTCTCACAGCCGCCCGAAATCAAAATCAGACATCATCGTTATAATTAGGGGTTTTACACTTTCGACACCCTCCAGTCCCCCACCCACCTGAAGAAGACGACCAACAACAACAATGGCGACGGCAGTAACAGTAGAGAAGACTGAAGACGAACTCCGCAAAGAACTTGAAGCTCTCCTTCGTCAACAACGCGAGGTCTCCCTCTCTCCTCTCTCCTCTCAATCCAAACTTTACTATTAAACTCATAACTCATAATTAATTAATAATAATTAGTGATTAATAATCTGCAGATAACGGAGCGTATTAGGGATCCCAGAGGCCTTCGTCGTGGCGGCTTTACTGCTTCTGCTCCTCGTAATCATCAACGCCCTTTCATTCGACCCGTAATCTTCCCCTTTACGTTTTCTCTCTCCTCTCTCTTCTCCTAAACCCCCCCCCCCCCCCTTTTAATTTTAATTATTAAATAAGTTTTGTTTTTTTTTTTTTGTTTAATTGTAGGGTGACAGGTCACATTCCAGAGATGAACCTCCTCCAAAGCGCCGATTGTCTTCTGCTGTTGTCAAGGTTTCTTCTTCCTCACGTTTCTGGGGTTTTCCTTGATTTTTATTTTCTGGGTTTTTTCAGTTTTGTTGAATTGATGTGTTTTTTGGGGTTTTAATGTTCGAATTTTTGTTGATTTTGTGGGGTTTTCATGTTTCTGACTGTGATTGTTGTGATGGGTGGAATGAAGGTGGGAGAAGAGAAGGAGGAAGGTGAAGCTGAAGGAGAACAGACTACGGTCGAGTTGCAAAACGAGGCTCCGGTGAGTCAGAATGCGGCAAGGTTGTCAATTCCGATGCAAAGTCGGTTATCTTCTGCAGGGAATGGTGGTCATCGAACACAGAATGTGAGTAGTTTTGGGGAAGTTGTGTGCTTTGAGTTTGGTGTGTTTGAGATTGTGGGTGTTGATATGTGTTTATGTTTGGTGTTGTTTTGAAATTAGGGAATGGAGTTTCAAGCAAAGGAAGTTCCGAGGGTTTTGCCCAAAGATGACGATCCTGTGCTTGTGAACCGGAACAAGAGAATGTTGGGTCGGCTTTTGGGGACTCTTGAGGTATGCGTTGGTTACTCTGGTATCTTTGTTATAGTCTTAGAGTAGCTTGATTGAATTTGAACAATCTTGTTGCATATGGCTTGAAGTGTTGATGCTGTGAAAGAGTTGTCTACAGTTTCGTGATGGTATCCTCGTGAAAAGATTGTCTTTCATTTTATAGGGCATGGTAAAATGAACTAGAGTTTAATGTTAGGTTGTTCAATGTTGAGAAGTGTACTGGTGCTTGGGTGCCATATTGTGTGATGTTCAATTAATGGAATGTGCAAAATCGGTGACTTTTGTATTCGGAACTAGTGGGTATGGTTGAATCTGGACTGTAAATAAAAACGAGGAAGGTGTCATACTTATTTCTTACTCTGCTTGCCTTAAAAGCTAAATCTACAAGGAAATGTGAGTGGGTAGCTCGATGTAATGTGGGGAACCTTTGGTATATAGTCTCAGGTGTTCTATATGTCGCCGTATTGCAAAAGTTTATTCATTTAGTGAATCTACTGTCAAGGTACATTGGTATCAGTTCATGGGCATTTTCTTGCTCAATTTTGCCCAATTAGGAATAGGGATTTGCTCCTATCCCTTCTTGTTTTCTCTTTTGATGAAGTAGCTTTACGTATAATATAGCGTCCCTTAACTTCTCATTGACCCAGTATCTCTTTTATGTGCGAAAATAAATTGATGTATAGTTGTTAAAAATCAAAATCTAGCCATTTCTAAATGCAACATGCTATCAGTTACAGAGTTCTTTTTAAATAGTGCTATGTTCTGCAGCCAAAGATCTACATGGGACATCATTGAGTGGGGCAGTCCTTTCTCTTAATTTTTTTTTTTTGATAGGGAAGTGGGGCTGTGGCCTTTCCTAGATTCTTTAGTTCATAGAAATGGCTGGATATCACCTACTAAGTTTTGTCTTGTTCATTGTTCCACCCTTAATTTGTTGTTGGTCATGGAAAATGCCGATCTATCTTTTCAGAAATCTCCTGGCAACACCCACTTTGAAAATGATTAGTCCGAACTCCTAACTAAAACTCATAATGCTGATGGTATACGGTTTCAGAAATCTGGCTGTATAACTCCAGACCCGTTCATCATTTTAGGGCTGAGGGTATACTATTTAGTGTGCTGTATAACATGTATTTTATGGCCATTGAGTATGTGTTTGCTTCTTGCCTTAGTAATTAGCTAAAACCATTCAACATTCTGCTTATTGAATCCTGTGAATAGTGTCTCGACTTCTGCTTAGGTTGGAGGGAAGGACCTATGCTCCTTTAACAACAACAATAACAACCACCAAGCCTTATTCCCAAAAAGATTTGGGGTCGGCTAACATGAATCGTCATCCAGTAACCATCTTGTGTATGCCAAATAATTTCAAAATGGTTGTGAACCATTTAGAAATATTAAAACACTTTGAAAAGGAGTTTTAGAAAGTCATCAAAATAAATAAAAAGTTTGAAAAATAGTAAAAAAAACATATGAACTTTGAACACATAGTAAGGAAAAGTTTTGGGGAAAAAAGTTAGGAAACCAAACAAAAAACCAAAAAGAGTCAAATTAAGTCGTCCGCATGGACCTAAGCTCCTTCATGAGAAAAATTGTGCTCTAGCCTGTTTGAGATGATAGTTCGTACGATGTATACTTGACTCCATTTTCAGAAAACTTCCATGTTCAAAAATATTAATACCTTGAAACTGAGATCAATTTCTCTTGTACCCCAGTATATGGCCGTGTAATGGATGCTATTCCCACACTTGATACCCATAACTATTTGCATCCAGCACCAGGCCTATATAAATTTGCTTTCTAATTGTAAGCCATGCTGCTGTGAGGTCTGATTCTTGTCGTTAGCGGGAACTGGACTGGGTTAATTGGGTGGGTTGAGGTTGTCCTGGTTCTGGCCGAGGAGATGTGGCTCAGTTTTGGTGACTCGGAGGAAAGAGAATGAGTTTGAAGTGACAAGGGAGATCCTCGTTCCTTGTAACTTGATCAGACTTTCCTTTACTTAAAAGCTTGGCTTGGACTGGAGGGGGGTTAGGAATGTGACTGAAGTGGATTTTGAATTTTTGTTCATAATTATGGTGTGGAGAAGAAAAATTTCCTAGATTCTATTTGGGTTCGTTGGTCAGAAGAAGTGTTGCTTGGCTTGGACTGGAGGGGGGTTAGGAATGTGACTGAGTGGATTTTGAATTTTGTTCATAATTATGGTGTGGAGAAGAAAAATTTCCTAGATTCTATTTGGGTTCGTTGGTCAGAAGAAGTGTTGTCGACATTATGAAACAGAGGAGTTCATACTTGTGGAAGTTCAATGCATGTATCGGACATCTGAGATTATTCCACCTGCTTATGGTTGTTAGACTCATTTGACTATTGCATTGCTAGACGCTAAGAGTGTGATTTGGGAATAAGGTAAAATCCATATGTGTAAAATTAGAATAGGAAAGTAGGAAATAAGGTATCCGGTACTTTCATAGAATGAAGTTATATGGCCTGTTCTGGAACATCCAAAAGTGGAAATGAGACCAACGATTTTGAAATGGAGGTTCTTATATGTTTGCAAGAGCCAAATCAACAACGTTTGTATTATGCTACTTTGATAGGTTAATTCACCTTTTGATAAGTTGACAATGTGCTCATTTTTGTTCTGTCCAGAATCAATGCAGATTTTCTATTTCTATGTTGCATACTAGATTTTCTTGGATAGTTGACACTATTCTGTAATTTGATAAGCTATTGTGATGAAATCATATTCTTCTAACTTCTTTGTAGCACTTGCTCTTGGATCTTTTTTTTCCTGTGTGAATGGGGCTTACATGGTTTCTCTTTCATTACTTTATGTCAGAAATTTAGGAAAGAAGACACGCAGCTATCAGGTTCAGAGGCTTACATGCGCAGGTCACTCTCCTTGCAAAGAGTGAGTGATTTCTTCCATGCTCATTTTATTATGTGTTTTCTCTAAGGAAAATAATGTTAGTGAAGTGGGAGCTTATTGTTGCTGAGGGTATTGTAAAACGAGGTAATCACATGTTAGTCAAGTTTCTAGTCAAAAGCAAGCTCTTCTACACATCTTTTTGTGAGCAATGATGTTCCCAGTGTGGCATGTTATAGGGGTTCCTTGTTTTCCCCTTTATTGACTCACTAGATGGAAAGTCTAGAACAAGGGGCAAAAAATGTCTCATAATAGGAGCCGAAAGCATCCTCCTGCTTTCTGTGTGTATATGCCATAGTATTTGTAGTTTTGTTTGCTGTGGCTAAATCAGACTTGGTTGCAGTCGCTTGGTGAAACTTCCTACTAATTCAATAATTCTGGACTTCTAGGCTGAGCAAAAGGCACGTGAGGAAAGCGAAAGGCTGAGGCAGCAAGAGCGTGAGCGAACTGCTGAAAACAGGAAACGTGATTTGGTACAGAACCGACATCCTTCACCCGATTGGACATTACTTGTGCTTGTTTGCTCTTATTCCTTGCTTGTACTGAGGTCCCCTTTATGCTAATTGTCTCACAAGCTTTATTCATTTAGGTACTAAGGGCACGTGTTGCTGCCAAGGCCGAAGAGAAGAAGCTGGAACTGTTGTTTCTTCAATGGAGCGAGCACCATAAAAAGCTTACCAATTTTATAAGGTAATCATTGTTGTCTGCATTGCTTACTTTTCTTACTGCAATTGTCTATTTAGAAGATTTTGTTTTCAGTGTACTTGTTTGATGGGGTTCTCAATTGCATTCTTTTCTTGTGTCTGCTGCAGGTTAATTTTAATTTAGGTCCAAAAAGAGTCCATATTGACAGTTTTATTGAGCCAAAGATAAGTTTCAATTCATGTGCATGCTGTTGAAGCAATTAGGTTAATCCTCTCAGTTTGGCATGTGATGTTAGGCACTCACCTTGGTTTATTTTCTAGTTCTTATTCATCATCTGCTGTTTTTGGTCTCAGGACAAAGACAGAGCCGCCTATATTTTACTTGCCTGTTAAGCCCCTGGAAGAAAATGAGGAGTTAAATGAACAAAAGAACGAACAAGTGAGTGTTTAGACTTCTCTTAAATGATCATTATATTGCCAACAGGGTACAACAATCGCAAAAACTTTAATTTGGTCGTTTTCAATACAAGCAACTTGAAAATTCTGATGCGAGACTGTGACTTCTATGTGTTGTGTACTTGTGTCATCTATCTGTACACATAATCAACGGTTGTCTCAGCTTGCCATCTTTTTGAAATGTGCCTGTCTATATTAAAATCCTTACAGTGACATTTTGATCTCTTAATGCACAGTTTGCTGATCTGATCTTTGTTTACTCTCTTGCCTGCAGGCATTCTTGGAATGGAAAGCTGCCAGAAGGGAGGAACTTTTGTCGTACCAGAAGGAAATACACGATCAGTATATTGCCAATGCTGAAAGAGAAGTTGATAGGTGGTTGAATGCTAGAAAAGGTAATAACAATGCAAGCTTACAGGAAACCATGGACCAGGAGTTGGAAACACACAGGCTGGAACGTGGCCCCAAGGCACGAAAGATCCCTGGTACTAACAATGAAGATGACGAGGTAGAAGATATAAATGTTGGAGAGGACGATCTGATGGATGATGTTCTTGGTCTTGATGAGAACGAGAGGGTTGATGACGAACAAATGAAACCTGAAGGAGGCAATTCCGATGCGCTTCTGGATCCTGTAGACTGATTAGGTTGAAGGTACTATTCTGTGTGGTTTATGTTGTTAGTTTGTCTTAAAATGTAGCTTTTTATTTATTCTGTTTTTGGTAAGAGTTGCAGCTTTTGTAGTTATTGGTTTATAGCTCCCTTTTGCTGCCTCCTTAGCGTGAATGGTCTGTAACCCAACTGCAGTTTTGAGGAACAAATTTCTTACTTATTAGTTTAAAGTCACATTATGATGTATTGGATTTCATTTCGCTCTGGCTGGTTTTCGAAATTCTTGTCTGAAGCAGTTTGGTTGTGTACATAACGTGGCTGCTTAATGGTTTCCGTGGCGGAGTATTTTCATTTGACTCTGCTAGAACCTATTCTTCGATGGCCCTATACGGCGAACACGGAGAACATATATAACAATAGAGCAAGAAAACATCCGGCGATCAGAGAAGTTAGTAGCTGGCGCGATCTAACTTCTGTGAAGCTGTTTTCCATTCTTATAAACTGGACAAACCTGATATCGATTCGAGATCCATATAATACTTCTGCGAATCTTGTATATTTATCCCTTAATCACCACCATAGCAAGTCATTAGCAATGGGGCGGATGGGCCGGACTCCCTGGAGAATGGTTGTGTTGTTAATTCTTTGTCACACACACGGATAAGTGGGGAATAGAATGAGTTCGATATTTGATCTACCCTGTTTCTTCTCTAATTTTTGGTACTCTAATTGTAGAACTTGTCCAAATCGAAAATGACGATAAGCAGGCTGCCAACTCTTTGGTTTCAGAACAAGGAGCTTCCTTGAGCCTCAAATGATAATAAATCGAAGCTAAATCAGCAGGGGATCGTTCTACTGTCTCTTAGTAGTATTTCAAGGGATTGGAGTTGAACAATAAGAACAACAAGGTTTCTACAACTGATGTTACATGTTACATGTTAGAGAGGAAGATCTATGGCCTCATATGGGCAGACAGATGAAAAGCTCAATTTATGTAAGCAGAATGGCGTCATATCCTTGCGTAAACAGAATGGCTGTGGATTGTGAACATGCACTAAGAAGACACCTAAACTCTTGTGGGGCCGAGCTTGCGTTCAAATAGGCGTCTCAGCAAGTAGACTTGGAGAACGCTAGCCCCAACCAGTGCTGCAGATTCAAAAAGTGCCTTATGAATTGTTCTTCTGCTCAGACTTTCGTTTACTGCAGAGCAATGAGCAAAAGTTACGGGCATTAGCCAATACTTGCAGGTCAGGAACTCAAATTGTCCCAGAAAAAAAAAAAAACAAAAAAAAAAAAAAGAATGCAGCAAAACTTAAAAAAAGAACAGAGATCTCTAAAGCATGCTGTGACTATGTGATGCACTCACATAGGTAGACAGAGGAGACGACATACTAGGATAGCTGATAGGTGGCAGGAACGCCATAGTAACGAAACTAACAATAAACCGATACAATGATAGTCTAGCTGCCCCTATTCTCCTAAGAGTCCCTATTTATAACTAGTATTGACTCATTTGCCCCTTCCAAGGGTGAGCTATTCCATTACCGACTACTGACTAATATTAGCAATGGATACAGACGAGACAGAGTAAGCAGATTATTAAGCACCGGCAGATTCTGAATGATAGTTTCAGGGTCGTTGATACATGCTTTGTTTTCAAATGCCGGATCCAAGTATGTTTCACATAATGGAACTGATTTCCCTCGGAATCTGGGCCCACAAAACTAACTCCAGTCCTTGATGATTGTGTTGTTTGTAGCATACTTTATCAGGCCAGGCTTGAAAGTGGCAAAAAGAATTGTCAAATTTAGAGAGCAAATGGGTGAGAGACTTCGGGAAAGCATTTGCCTCAAAACAGACTTAAAAATTGAGATCCTTTTAGTTCATATTGTGGTTCATCATTAATATAAACAGAATTGAATGAAACAGAATGTGAGCATTCAAAATCGCCGAAGAAAAACATTACATTTGAAAGTCCTTATTCACAGTTGAGATGCCTGATGATGATTGGGTGAAGGGAATAAGCAATGGCTTCTAGCTCTCTAGATTTTTTCTCCATTTAATCCTTCCTACTCTTTTCTTCCTGTTCTATTATTACAAGATGATATGCAAGAAGCCAACGCCTAGAGTCCTACAGCCACAGACATCGAAATGGCATCTGGTCATATAGGTTTAACGACGTAACTCCAGTTCCAAAATCAACGAATTTAAAACTTAAAAAGTCCTTGTAAGACAGTTGTTGAAAGAATTAGATCACGGTGAAACCGTGTCATAGAATGGACCATTGATGCAGAATAGGTGATGGGTGATGTAACCAGCCAAACTCTATTCTAGAAATTACAGAATGAGAATTGTCAAAGAGTCCATCAAGACGGGTTCTGTTAAAGGAGACGAGGCTTGTGGAGAAGACGAGACCATACTAGATCTTTTTGGATAAGAGGATTATTGCCCGGATGATGAAGACATAAGTCCGAGAAACTGAGATGGGTTCCTGTGGCCATTGTTATGTAAGCCAACAATGGACTTGGCTTGTTCGCAATTTTTAACAAGGAGTAACCTATAATACACTAAGGTGAAGTTTTCATTCACAATGTTTTGATGAAGTTTAACTCTCTTAATTCCAAAAAAAAAAAAAAAAAGTTCTAGCTCTCTAAATAATGGAATACAGTCATATCCTAACACTTTCAAGTAGCAACACTGGTCCTTTTCCTTTGGGAGCAAAAATTCTAATTAGCATAAATTAGGTCTTACGGATGTACTTCTTTAAAATATATATCACATAAATTGACAAATTCAGCATGACGACGGACCATGGTACCACGGTTAGAAGTACGATCTTTTCAGGGTTATCTACTTTTTACTTCTATTCCCACCAGAATATGCCCCCCTTTTCAATAGTCCTTTCTCCAAGCGACACCCTTGTTAAACCTTGAGTTTTATGGGTCAATAGATAAATACATTCCCTAACCACACTGTAAAATAGCCTCACCAGGGGTTTACAGTGAACGGTACAGTTATGACACAGTTGCTTTCCTTATGAATGGGATTTTACTAAAAATGTCATCCAGAAAACTTAGTTTTAGATGACACAGACGATGTCAAAGTGGTCTCTAAAAATCCAACTGCAAAAGTTTCTCCAAATGCGTAGGTCAAAGAATCGTATTCAAGAACCTGCTGGGGTGATACCAAAACCTCTCTCATGCACAATATTGAGTGAATAAAAACAAGCAAAAACATAAAAGATCTATGATGGAGTATGCACGTACTTATTGCTTGGCGGTCAGTCTCAGCCTCCAACCAATGTTGTTCAAATTGTATATTGTATAGTGCTTCCTCCAATTTAGAAATCTGTTCATACAGTGGACCCAAGTGCTCTGCAAGATAACACAATGATACACAATGATTTTAGCAAGAACTGAAAACTATGGGGGAAAGCAGTTTACTGAATAAGCCAGTGGAAGTCTTACCCTCTTTTGCATGATGGTCAAAGTATCCATAGTGGCCAACATGTATGTCAAAATCAATGGTTTCGTGATAGGGAGACTTGTTAGAAAAGCAGAATTTGTACACTCCTTTCTTCTGAGCAACAAACTCAAACTTCTCAGTTGTTTTTTCACGCGCGTCATGAACTTGCTCACCATCCGGTCCTTTCACCTGAGATTAAGCCAATGTGCCAATAAATCGTAGGGGAAGAGAAAAAGAAGTTGTGGTGCTTTCATAGCAACTGATGGAAGTTTCAGATATAAAAGAACATCCAAGTCATTCTCTAAGCGCACTTTCTAAAATCCTAGCCAAATCTAGAGCTGTTAATGCAACCAGACTGGGCTTGTCGGGGGTTAGGGGGAAAGATTGGTTGACTGATGGGGATGACAATGCTGCACATTTTCACTCTTAAATCAAATGAAAAAGAAAACTCATAGTAGCTTGTTGCTCAAAGCCAGTTTAGCTTCCCTTTCCTTCTTTACAACAACAACAACAACAACCAAGCCTTATTCCCAAAATGATTTGGGGTCGGCTAACATGAATCGTCATCTAGTAACCGTCTTGTGTAAAAAAAAAATTGCAGCCCGGCGCACATTGGCGTCCCCGACAAGCGAGGGTCCGGGGAAGGGTCCCACCACAAGGGTGTAATGAGGGCAAGCCTTCCCTTGACAATTTATTTGACAAGAGGCTGCTCCCAGGACTTGAACCCGTGACCTATCGATCACACAGCAACACCTTTACCGGTGTGCCAAGGCTCCCCTTCAGTAACCGTCTTGTGTACGCCAAGAAATTTCAAAACGTTGTAAACCTTTTCGAAACATTTAAACACTTTCAAAGGAAGTTTTATAAAGTCGTCAAAATAAGTTAAAAAGGTTTAAAAAAATATTGAAAAACATATGAACATTGAACACAAGGTAAAAAGTTTTGGGAAAAGAGTTAGGGAAACCAAACAAGGAAATCAAAGGAGTCAGATTAAGTCATCCGCATGTATAGAGTCTCTCCACATCGCCCTATCCAACACCATACTCTCTTCAAACCCTAGGAAGCTCATATCACTTCTAAATCCAAGTCATCTTGGGTATTGCCCGACCCCTACTAATATTATCATTTCCCCACCCTCTACTCTTCTAACCGGCGCGTCACTAGGCCTCCTCCTCATGTGACCATACCATCTCAGTCGGTTCTCCATCATCTTATCTCCGATGGGTGCAACCCTACTTTCTCCCTAATAACTTCATTTCTTAACCGATCACGTCTTGTATGTCCACACATCCACCGTAGCATGCGCCCTTTCCTTCTTTACAAGTTCAATATTATTTGGATCAAGACGGAGTTTCTCCTGAAATGTTTTATGCTCAATGGCAGCAGCAGCAGCAGCATATCTATTTTCAACATCTGAGAAGCGAAAACTAAACGATGCTCATCCTTAAACCAGGTGTCAATAGGAGTAGCTACTAAACTTACAAACATGTACCAAGTTAGAGCAGCTAGCTTACACACTAATCCTAATAATTTCCCCTTCAAATATAACACCCCCAACTACCCCTCAAAACTAGTAGACCTGTAGTGAATTCTGTATATGTATTTAGGTGTCGTTTAAAAACCCTCAAAAACTGTAGGAATTTTATTTTCCTGGGAATTGAATTATCTTGAGTTGTTTGGTTACCATAAAGTGTAGGAATTGGAAATTCCCGGGCATTTCCAATTCCTCCAAAGTGTGGGAATTTAATTACCTAGGGGGGGCTTGGTAAGTAGAAATTCCCATGGTAATTGAATTCCCTTGTTCATCCAAACAAATTTCCCCAATTCCCATACTTTCTTAATTCCTAGGATTTGCAAACACATGGGAATTCCGACTTCCCGAGTGTATCCAAACGACACCTTAGTTCACTGCCAACACATTAAAAAACGTTACTTGATTTAGTTTTCAAACAGAGTAGTAATGTTGTTGCAGAGGACTCCAGTCTATGGAGTCATAGCTGTAATAAGTCGAAGCTAGATAATCAACAACCACAATTTCGTAACTCAAGCCTAATCAGTCTCAAGACACAGTGAGTAGCACAAGAACAAAGGAAATATATACTATTGCAATTTGGTGGACACTAGTGTTATAGATAAAAGTGTTAAACTCAGGAAAGTTTAAGCTCAGCAAATGAAAGTTGATTATCATCATATCTCATGTAGTGATTTAAAAAGTTTAATGTAATGAAAGGCTGTAAGGCACCCATCGCTTCTGTCAAGGGGAAGAACTCGGCCCTGAATGGCAATAAACTTATTATTCCAGGGGCCCCTCCGAAAGACTACTACTTGATGCCATAAATGTATACCGACCTTTATTGTTTATTGCCTTACTTTCTACAGTGATACCACTGCCTGCCTTCTTTAACTCCCCCCCTCGCCAGATCGCTACATCAGTCACTAACTGACACTCTGTCTACACAACTAGGTAAAGCTGGTACTTACCTCAGGCTATTTAAAGTGTGTCTTGCATTCTGAAGCAATGCCTCTAATGAATGACGTTGTCTCTGAAGTCTAGACCAACTTGCAAAATCAAACTCCTCAGATGACTTTATTAGCATTTGTCAACTAATCCATCATTGTCAAACAAGAAAAAAGTTCTTCCCTTTATCATCATAAACTGATGCAGGTGCAAGAAGCTCATGGATGATGGAACTATAACATGGAGTTGGAATTAGCATGAAAATTTCCAATAATTTGCACTTTATTATTTACTAACGCTGCCAGCAGAATAGTGTTCAGAAACTGCAGTTTTCTTTGCTCGACTTTGAGAGGTTCTTGCTCCTAGTTCAGAAATCTGTTTTGTGCAAAATTTATGTGCAGATTGAAGTTCGTTAAGCAAGCTATCCAATGGTATATATTAGAGAATCATCTGATGAAGTTTTTTATGTCTGTCAGAGATTTCCGCGCTGCGTAGCAATGAAGAATGCTCTGTTTTAGCACATCAGGATCTCTCGTCTTTAGGCTAGAACTCAAGTGTGGCTTGAATTAGGGATTAATCCAGCTCGAGTGGAGGGAACCAGGTCAAAATAAAGGAAACCCTCATGGATAAGAAACCAAGCAAGCAGTTCAAATGAATGGGATTGAGGAACCCCCCCCCCCTTTGAGGGTTGCTTTTAAATAATCCAATTGGAGTAGTCATTGCATTTCTGCAGCAGTCATCTTTGACTAAAGGGGCACGTCTATATCGCCAGCAAAATCAATCAAGAAGACAGCTCCCCAAAGTGAAGGAATTCAAAAGTTGCAGTGTGTTAGGGACAAAGAAGAAACAAAAGCAGCCCTATTCAGACGTATGCAGCAACCTATAATTTGCTAGTTTAGCTTTATTTAGTTTGTGCTTTCCTTAGCTTATTTTAATTTCTTTATGTTATTTTATCAGCTTGTATCTCAGCTTAAACCCTATAAATAAGGTCTCTTCTCCATTTTAAAAATTAGATTTTCGGAAATGAAAAGCAAAACTTTCAGATGTGAATTCTAGTTCCTTGTTTAAATTCTTATTGCCTAGTCAACCTCAGAACAATGCAAAGCAGGCAGGCAGAATTCATTTGGCCTAGGCAATTAGGAATGAAAGCTGGCTTTCTTCAAAGTGCTATCAGATTTAGCAAGCCAACTGGTGTGGAATTATTCATAGGCCACTCCGACAACTTCCAATGCCTTACTACTCTACACTTTTAGGGAAGAATCGGAAGATAACAAAAACATTAAAATTTTACACATTCCATTCATTAAAATTCAAAATTTATCACCAGAATTAACTCCCAAATTCATTCTTCCAAAGAAGTAGCTAAATGTTGCTGATGAGAACCTAAGCCTTGTGCTATTAGTTTGGTGGTTGCTACCAAGCTGATCCTTTTAAAAACATTAAAGGAACTTGTGATGCAAAATCCGGGACAAACAAGTCTAGAAATTAGAAAAATTCATATACACAGAAACAACATCATTATCCTAGTGCCTCAAAGGCTCCTAACTATGGTGAGGCAAAGGGGGTCATATCTCGGATGTACACGGTCTTACCCTTATGTTGAAAGTAGAGAGAAGCGGTGATACTATTCTTAAACTACCTAAAATGGCAATGAAAATACATTGGTTTCCTAAGCATGCAAATAAGCTCCCATTCTTGGCAGAACCGACAACTTAAAACAATGAATGTCCGGCTTATTACTAGGAAGATCAGGTCCAATCTATTTTTACGAAATGGGCAAAGCTAGGAGACCTTTCAGACGTCCATCCCAGCTACTTTTAACTGCTAATGTCCAAGTCTTACTCAATAAGTTCACCACCACCACCACCTCATCACATTACTAATAACAAACCTCCAATCGCAAATGCTTCGATGGATTAATCTATAAGCAGCCAACTCTCAAACAAAATGCCACTGTCAAATCCCACTAGCTCCCTATCCGTAATATCATGCCGCCAATACGCCATCATGGTTCATCGAAATAGTACTGTGTTTCCCTGTCATACACCATGGCTTCTACATTCAATTGGATTATCCTTTGTAGCTATGTTCAAGGTTTTTCAACATCTAAATTCTACATCATTATTCATTTCAGCCCCACCTATCTTATATTCATGCATCACAGCCAAAAATTCTAAACCTAAAAATGAGCTACAAACCAAATCCAAAAATCAGTGGTCAAAACAAATTAGCAGAAACAGTAAAAACAACCCAACAAATTTAGAACAATACCCATAAAATATCAACCTGATACTCCCTCGGTTGTCACACATTCGAATCGAAACGTTAACAAATGAAAAGAACGGAACGAGTACTCGTATAAATAGAACAAAAGGCAATTAAAGAATAGAGAAATTACCACAAGATCAACGCCATTATCATTCTCAGTATGCCAGGCAGAATCAGCCTTAATAACAACAAAAGAGAAATGAACAGTATCAGCTTCATATTGAACCTTGTGTGAGAAGCATTCTTCTCTATCGATCACAAATCTCAACCCATTTACTCCTTTTAATAATCTTAAGCTCCATAACATTATAATTAACACCCACATGTACAATTTGTTTTTTCTCCATTTTTCCTCCATCTCTATCAACTCCAACTAAAATCAAGGTTTGCGAGAAATGTGTAAAGATCAAAGCTTTTGAAGTAAATCAATTTTGAAGTGTAATAGAAATTTTAATTTCAGATTTCAGATTTAAAAGTCATAAATTTATTACTCCGTATTAGGAAGAATTGGAAATAAAGTACAAAAGTAGGAGTATTGGTTTTTAGAAATTGATTTCACAATAATATGATACGGAGTACATAATTTCTTCAGAAATTTTAGGGTGGAGTATTTCACTGTATGAGAAACTAATTAATAGGTTACTTTTAATAAATATGAACCTGTTAATTAATAGTTGCTTTTGAAATGTGTGAGAGATCTCACCATCGTATGATACCGTCTCAGAGTAGAATTTGTATAATTTCTTTTTGCACTATTAAAGTGTGCACTATATTTGTTATTTCCTCTCTTACCCCTACAAGATAGGTGAAGATCCCGTGAGTTCCTTGAGAACTCTACCTGGTAGAGTTATCATCTTGACCATCCATTTAAAATCTAGACTCCCTATTGCTCCAATGCATCAACCTTTAAAATACACCAACCATCAATGTAATAGCCGGTTCCTTAATCAGTTTGATTAGCTTAATCACTCTTCTAATCTCCAATTAGAGATCTCGGTTGTGGAATTAGATGATACCATTAAGTTTATATGAGGAGCTATTACTTAAGGAATGTCCGGTTACATTCTCAATCCATTGTCGTTTCGATAGCTTTCTTAATCGTGAAGACACGTTTTCTTAGTCGCTAAGTAATATCTTAACGTAAACCCGGAACAAAATTGTGATTGTTCCATTGTTTCATTTGAGGAGCTTTTCTTGGTAATTATGAAGTCAAATGACACAAGTTATAGGTTCATTCTCAACTTACACAATCTCAATCTACAGAATTTTAGAAGTTTGTGTGTAGTGTCTGGATTAGAAACCGATCTTATTTCGTAAGCACGAGGTGCCGAGACTACAAAATAACTCCTAGATGATCATACCTCATGTTGATATCTGATTGGATCCCAATCAAGCTGCATACTCAGCAAAATTTCGTGTCTTAAGAAGAAGACACCGAGCTGCTTCCTTCGCGGTGTAATTCCAGTCACCTGCTTCAACTTCAAAACCCATTTTATCCTTCGTTTCTTATGATCTTTGGGTGAAATAAAGCTCTAAATTGTAGTACTTTTCGTCTTATACAATTTCACAGAAGAGAGTAAGCCCAAATTTGTTCATTATGATCGTCTTATTGGCTCTGAAAGTTAAGGTGTCTTTCTAAATGCGATTCTGGGCCAGTTTGTGTATATTGGTCATATCTCCTTCATTTGGTAAGATAAATCCTTGATTCTTGTTTCTATTTACTCTTAAGATATATGGAAATAAACGCCAATTGGTTAATTGCATTTTCATTATGATTTAGTTGCCCAAATCATATTCTAAAGTAAACCCTTGTTTCGTTGCTCTGCCTGCTGGTATCATGAACATAGGGTCTTCGTAATTTGATCATAACAGTCTCATTTGTTCATGTATTCAATCGAAACAAAACCCTAAGTTGAACGTCATTTCAAGATATTGATGTTAGGCTTTTGTAATGCTTGAAAACCTGTCGTTATGATCATCTTATAGTCCCTACAAGTTGGATGCGCATATGGTACTCTGTTTTGGAGCAGCTGTGGTATTTGGGCTATAAATTCTTGAATAGTTAATGAAACTTGACGTTTGATGTGTTGAAATACTCCTAAGAGGAAGGGCTATGATTTAAAGTTGGTGTTGTACCTAAATAATGAGGAATTCTTGCCTAAATGAGCATCTAAACAGCCGTCATGTGTTCTGAATCATGAAGATGGTGCAGCCTATTATTGTATTGGATTTGGATAAGTTATACTTGGTTTATTTGGGAGATTTTTGGTGAGTTGAATACTGATGTATAGTGATTTGATGTCCCATGATTATATGGTTCGTTGGAGGCTGATTCATGGAGGTTTTGGATGCTTGGTTCGCGGTATGGAGCCGTTCGGGATAGCTAAGAGCGTAAGTTCATACTTACTATGTCCTTTGCGTGTTGTGAGTAATATAAAGAAAGTTTATGAATAATATGACATTATGATTATGTGTGAATGATAATTGTTGAGTTTTATCATGTTACGGTGTATAGAAACACGGTGAAGTGCCCGATGTAACTCTTTGGTGAGTAGTGCATGCTTAAGTTCATACTTACCTTGTTCCATGAACGTGTATGATTGATTGAGTGATGGGATGTCTCATATGACTCTTGTTAGTACTTTTGAGTGGCATATGACGAGTCGAGTCATGTTTTATGTGAATAGTACCATTTGAGGGTGATTAGAACATAGTTATGCATACGGTGTGCATCATTAGTTGATAGTGTACTAGTATATGATGTCTTTGAGAGGTGAACGTGGTATATGTTTAAATGTAAACTTATATGAATGTGAAGTTATATATCTCAGTTGGTGCAATACTTGTGAAGTTGTTATAATCTATTACAATTGTGTGAGTACACATGCATCGTACATGTACATGAGTATAGTCGTATATGTGAAAGTGTTTTGTGACTGGTGATTGACGGACTAATCACCTGTTGTTTGATGTCTTATTAATTGATGATTGACGCACTAATCATCTATCGTATGTATAAGTTATATGGCAATTTGGTTAAGGAGGCTCAGTGGTTTGATGGGGGAGTACCATGAGGTCATGAACGTTGGCAGAAAGTCGTAACCTCGAATTTGGGTTACGTGATTGAAATGACCCTGATGGGTAATATTGATTGTCGCCTTAGGAGAGATTACCTCGAATTTGGGTAAGGACCTCCAGGGGGTGTGCACACTAATGACTGTTAAGGCCTGCATAAATCAGGGGAATACGTTCTCCAACAAGCGAGTGAGCCCGCAATGTGATCTTTGCCGCCCTCGCGTCGTTCCCTTACCTATTGCCAACAAAACTATAAATTGTATGTTGCAAATTATGTATCGTATTAAGGTATCCTCTGAGCATGATTGTGCTATGTGAAACGTATAGTCTATTTCTGAAATAGAACTATGAATGATTTGAAATGTAATTCAATGAATGACGTGTTTGAATTCGAGTTGTGCTTAGAGGTGGAATATGATATTCCTGCTCATACATGTAACCTTAATTGAAAGTGTTAGTATTATAATCCAGCATGATTTGATGTATGATCTAGTGTGCTTGTCGAAGGGGTTCATCCTTGACAAGTAGGTCATATATGAAACCGGATATGACGTGAGCTTGCCTGTTATTGTGATCTTTGTTATTTGTAAGCCGTGCTATGTCGTACGAGCCCTTTTAATGTCTTGTTGTGTTTATTGGCGTGTATGGTCGTATTGCCAAGGTCGTGTTATGTGTATTACTAGCATGACATGTTATTCTATAAATGGTTAGCAAGTGAATAATGGGTTTGATTACCCAATCGTCGTCGGTCTCAAGACCTTTATATGTCGGACAAATGAGGGCAGGTGTACCTCGGTAGTCCTATTTGTGTGTCGTAAGTACGATGAACTTACCAGCTTTTGCTGAGTTAGCCCTGTCCATTCAATTATTCATTGGAATGGGCAGTGTCGGGTTTTGTTAAATGTGCAGGTGTACGTGTATAGGTTCACATACTAGTGGGGAGGACGAATCACCAAGTCTAGTAGAAGTCAGGTCGTATTAGACTTTGGTATTAGTATGCCAAAAGTTATAACTTGTAAACAGACTGAAAGTTTTTTTTTTTTTGATATACTTGTATAATATAATAATCGTTTGTAATCGAGTTATTAATATTTTAGGTTTTGGAGAGCCTTGTATCTTCCTTTGGGGGAGATACGACGGTAACAGGTCCGATTTAGGCTAATGATGCTTCCGCTAATAATACTGTTAATTAAGTCTTAAAACTAGCTTAGAAAATCGGGATGTTACAATCAACCAATCCATCATCCCCATCCCCACTGCAATCCACAACTACCACCTTCACCCTCCTCCATCTCCATTGCATCTATAAACTCGGCCCACCCCCAAAATTTAACCACCGCGCTCAGCCCTCGGCCACCCCTATCACCGGCAGAAGCCAACCCAACCATATTGATCGGCGACCTACCCTCGCGACGACAGCGGAACACCGGCGAGACCAAAAGACACCCTAAGTAGGGAAGGGTGTTTGAAGGGGCATGGTCAACCACTTTGGGGTGTGGCTTTGTGAAGGTGGCTGAAAATAGGGTTTAGGGCCCCACTTTTCAATGCCGCGATTGGGGCCATAAACCCTATTTTCAGCTATGTGTGGAAGGTGGTCGTGGTTGTGTTGGGTAGGGGGACTCTGATTTGGGGGTTTCGAGGAGTATGGTGGGGGTGGTGGCGATAGACCAGGGCGGCGGTTAAATTTGGCGGTCACCGGTGGTCGATGATTAAGTAGGTGGCACAGGTGGTGGTCGGCCGGATCGGTCTTTATCACCGACGACATGGTACCGGGGTTTGATTTGGGATTCTGAGATTTCTGAGGCAGTTGTCTTTCATTTTTTCTATTATTAATTTTTAGTGGGAGTAGAGGATTTTGAAGCGCTGGATCTAAAAGAATGGTGCAGATTTGTCCAACTCTACACGAACTCTAACGTGTAGAGTTATTGACAAACTTTACTTGATCCAATTCCCTACAAAATATCCCCCCTCTTGTTATTGTTCATCTCTCATATGCTCTCATCCTCTTACTCTTTCTTTCTCTCTCCTCTCTTCTTTCTCCTGGTTGCCCTACATTGTCACCTTGTTTAGTCCGCCTCCTCCTCAATCTCACAATACTCGTTCACGTCTTCAGCGACCTCTCCCTTTCCGTTTTCATCTTCTCTTTTCAAGATCCTCTTGAGTTATTTTTCCTAGAGTTCTCGAGAGTTTACTTGAAATGGAAAAATAAATTTATGATTGTTTTTCTTTAAATAAGGAAAAACACTACATGGTAGAGTGAAGTTTCTAGTTTAAGTAAACTCCAAGGAATTCCAGGAGAAATAACTCCAGAGGATGCGGATCGTAAAATATTTGAAATCAAGCTACCAAGATCGTATTAGGATTTAGGATTACTATATGGGTGCTGATTTTGGCAAGGCAAATTATTGAAAGTGAACAAAAACACCCCCATAGCTACTACCCGCTGCCCGCAAGTCAAATTTGGGAATTTGTTTTTTTATTCTTTCCTAATACTTTATAATTAATATTGCCTTGAGTTGAGTATATTTGCTTATTTATTTCCTGAAACGTTTGCCCTATGCGGCTGTGCTCAGCCCTTATCAAATGAAGATTGGTGTAATAATCAATGTTAAGCTTTACAATCCAACTCGCAGTAACCCTGTGAGTGCTTAGACTTTTTTTGCTTCTTCTTCAAAAAGTGGTTGCAAGTTCTATAAGCCATATACTTTGTGGTCGTTTGGTTGCCACTCAAAATCATGGGGATTCAAAATTCCCATGAATTAACTTTTTTAGAACTCATTTTCTACATACAACCAAACAGTTTTGTGTGAATTTCAACAACCTGAGAAGTGTGACTTCATGGGCATTCCGAATTCCCGTATGCAACCAAACGACCACTTAGTACGTTCAACAGTCAACACAGAGATGCAACACTTTGTAGAAGGGGGAATCTTTTGTATTTGTGGCAATAATATAAGATTTGATACAATATAGCTTCCCCCTTTATTATGCATAAGATCATATTATTAGGAAATGAGTAGCTATATATACGTAATTAAGAGTGCAAGGCGAGTAGCAAATGTGGGGTGTTTTGGTCAGTTTCAATAATTTGCCTTGGAAGGTGTAATATTTATCTTGACAAAATCAACACCCTTACTATATACGAGTAGGTCATATAAAAGACGTGTTATTCTCCTATTTCTAAAGAAACAATTATAATGTGAAGGTTTATTGTCAAAAAGAATTTTTTTTTTTTTTTTTTGAGAGGAGTCAAAAATAATTTTATGATCTTTTGTTTTAGCAAAATGATACTTCCCTTTAAAAAAATATAAGTCGTTCTCACTTTTAATTTCCGAGACCGTTTTAACCTTCAATTGAATAAAAAAAATCTAAAATATAAAAAATATGAAACTTCTATCATTAAATTTGTAACAACATATACTTTCATATAGCATAGTACATAAGTTTTACTCAAGTACACGGAAATAGATTAAAGGGTCAACGCACTTCCTAGAAAAGTGGGAAAGATTTATAAACAAAACTAGTGTATGTACTTGTGCAATGCACATGCTGTTATATAATGTTGCTAATAACTTTTTTGTATATTATAGTTTTAATTATTCGAATAAAGTATTAAAAAATTAAAGAACTATAGGATCTACATTTAAAAAAAAAAAAAAATCAAGTGACACGATGTTAGAAATGTCAAAAAAAAAAATTCGAGTCTTAAATTCACTTTTTAGAACTCTTAACCTGCTAATTTTCGGAAATGAACACGTCATTTTTTGTCTTAAGTGACTCATTGCCCCATATTAATCCGAATCCATTTTAACACAAATATCGGGTCAAAAATCTGACCCAACCTGCGGACCTGCCATTGAGTTAAGGTCAAATGAAGTCAAAATGTGCAAAATGCTTATCGACACATTTCTTCACCATGTTACAAAAAAAATGGATCCCATACATAAATCTTAGAATTTGAATATAGACTTCTTTGATACTCCCTCCATTCATGTTCAAATGCCCCATTTTTTTGGCAGTTTCTGACGGGCCATATTTGGACACATCTCTACCTCAAATCAAAGGCTCGCTTAATGTAAAAATTAGCACATTCTCTATTCTGCAATGCACTATCCCAATCCCCAAGCAAATGAGTCATTCAATTGGTTGATATGTGGGTCACAATATGGTAAGTCAAAAACTGAAAAGCCAATGAGGCATTTGGATTTGAATGGAGCAAGTAGTATCTACCCATAGGCGCGTCTAAAAATATAAGATGAGCTAGTACTGCAAGCAGGAAGTGTTCATTCAGCTGTACAGATGCTTCTGTCCTGGAGTGCAGGGGGTAAGTTTAATGTTACTCGGGCATATGACTTCTTCAAAAGAAAGTACAGGAAGAGCAAGCTGCATAAGGTGGTCTGGGATTCAGTAAATGCCCAAAACACAGCTTTGTAGCTAATTTGGCCATTCAGAATGCCCTGACTACAGTAGATAACTTGGCAGCGAGAGGAATGGTTATTGTTAACACATGTTATCTTTGCAAGGCTACTGCAGAATGCCATAAACACCTCTACTTTCAATGCCCCGTAGCTGGTGAAATTTGGAGAAGAATTAAGGATTGGCTCGGAATTATCACAAGCTCTGATAGTCTCAAGGGAAGTCTGAAATGGATAGGAAAACATTCCAGGAGAAAGTATTGGAAAAGCAAATGGTTAAAATGCAGCATTGTTGCTGTAATCTACACTGTTTGGTTTGAGAGAAATAGTCGAGTATTTCGAAATGAGGAGCATATCATAGACTGGTTAATATATAGGGTGAGATATTATGTTTGTTTAACAATAGTTAGCTATCTTCATGGTATTGTAAATGAGGAAATTTTGGATTTCCTCAATGCTTTGCATCTAAGGGTTTATTTTTGTAAGCTTTTCTTGTTCTTTTTTCTCCCAAAAATTGGATGGATAAAAGAACTACTAACTTCTGCTTGCAAAAAAACCTTCCTGTTTTCCTTTTACGGGTATTCACATCCAATCTTCCTATTTCTAGTTTTGGTCACACTTGGACCAATGAAATGCTTACAAAGTGCTATTGTCCCTATTTCCACTTTCTTTTAATAATTTTTAATAGACTCCTAAAACTTTGTGTAAAAAGCAACAAGAAGATTGGATGAATGGAGGGAGTATGATGTAGTTTATTTTGTTAATTATGGAAGATGATGTGCGATTTTGATAGAATTTGATTATTTATAACTTCAACTACAAAATCAATTTTAAATGGGTTGTTTCCTAGTTTATTGTAAATGACTCAATATTCTTGCTATTTTTTCTCAGATTTCTTGTGTATTTGGCCCGTTTGCAGTATAACAGCAACAACATACTTCATTTGGCGGAAATGAATTGTAAGTTTTCATGAATGATGAACACTCTTTAGATTGCATTGTTAAGCAAATTGAATTTTTAGTTAGTGTTAGACTTCTCTCTTGGATGAAAATTGTTATTCCGAGGATGTAATAGATAGTCTAAATGCAAACCAATATTCTCTAAGTTGTAATCTCTCTAACTTTTTTTTTTTTGCAAGAAAATAGTGAGACTTTTATTCATCCTCAAATGGGGAAAAAAGTCGAAAAGCTCTTACAAAAAATAAAGCCACTAGTCTAAGAAATTAGACTATCTGCTACATCATTATACCAAATATCTTTAACCCAAGAAAAGATTTTGACACTAACAATGAAATGAATTTTCCTTTCTAATTCCGAGATTGTACTTTCAATTTCCCGAAAGATCCTATTGTTTCGCTCTTGCCAAATGATATACACAGCCGTGATGAGGCTGCATATATGCCATTTTTTCCGCCAAACTTCTCGCTTCTTGACCTTCCTCAAATGCCTAATTTCCCTCTTCAAACTCCATTCTTTCCTACCAATCTTCATCCAGTTTAGTAATTTTCTCCAAATTTCTCTAGAGAAAGCACACTCAAAGAAGAGATGATGGCTCGTTTCCACTGCTCTTTTACACAAAACACATCTGTTCACCAGAGCCAAACCACGCTTACAGATGTTGTCAATCGTGGGGAGCTTATTCTGAATTGCTAAGATGGCTATGAAAGAGTGTTTAGGGAGATTAATCCCATTCCATATAATCTTGCAGCTCTTCATTTTTGGGAATTTATCTCTGAAAAAATCATAAGCTTTTTTGACAGAGAATTTCCCCTTATCACTCCAAGTTGCAACCAGTGCTCTAGCATTGTAAACAGACCCTGTTTTCTCCACTATTTCATCTCTGATGGTGAGCATACCTGCTAACACTTCTGCATCATTTTGCTTGTGCTTCACTTCCCAAATGCTCACCTTGTTGCAAGTGTAGGATGAGATCCAGTGAGACCAAATGTTGCTGATTCCACAGTCCATTACGCAAAGCAATTTTGAGATCAAAGCTTTATTCCAAGCTAGCACTTCCTTAATACTGAAACCTCCCTCTTCCCTCGGAGCACAAGAACTAGCCCAACTCTTGTAGATCATCTTTCTTTGACCCTCATTTATTCCCCAAAGAAAATCTCTACACATTTTGTTCAGCTTTTTTATAATGCCTTTTGGAAACAGAATCGCATTACACCAGTAGTTATTGATGCCAAAAACTACCGAGTTAATGAGCTGGACCTTGCCCGCGTATGACAGGAACACAGAAGACCAGTGTTGTAGATGAGTTTTTATCTTTGCAAGCAGCTGATCATACATATGGCTCCTGATTTTCGCTGAATTTAGTGGAATGCCCAGGTATCGAAAAGGAAACTTACCCTCCTGGAAAAGAGTTGCTTGGAGCATCTCCTTCTTCAAATCATCATTTATCCCAGCAAAGTAAGTTTCAGTCTTCATTGGGTTTGCTTGGAGGCCCGAAATGGCTGAGAAAGAGTCCATGGTATTGATTACAGCTACCATAGACGGTACATCTCCTCGAGTAAACACCATGAGATCATCCGCGAAAACTAAGTGTGTAAGCCCAATTCTGCTGCATTTAGGGTGCATTGAGAAATCCTTAAATTAATTAAGGACCCTGAGTCTCCTAGAGAGCATTTCCATGCTTAAGACAAAAAGATAGGGAGATATAGGATCACCCTGTCTAACCCCACATTCTCCTTTGAAGAAACCTTGGCTTGATCCATTGATGGAGTACCAAGGGCTCCTAACACATGACATTGTCCATTCAATGAACTCCTTTGGAAACCGGCAGATGATAAGGGTTTTCTCAATAAAATCCCAACTCAGCGAGTCAAAAGCTTTTCTTATGTCGATTTTCATCAGGCATCTCGGAGATTTGTTCTTTTGGTCGTAGCCTTTAACAAGGGTTTGAGATAGAGCTATATTATCATAAATTGACCTCCCCTTAGTGAAGGCAGCTTGCTCATATCCTATCAAAGAATCCAGCACCCCCTGTAAGCGATTCGCAATGATCTTGCTCACTGTTTTGTAGACCACAGTACAACAGGAAATTGGCCTGTAGTCTTGCACTGAGGAGGCGTTCTTCTTTTTAGGAATAAGAGTGATTAGGGCTGAACTCCATTGCTTTAACCACCTTTTTGACCTGAAAAAACTCTTAATGGCCTTGCAAAAATCTTGTTCAATGATATTCCAGGTGCTCTTAAAAAATCCCGATGAAAAACCGTCAGGGCCAGGACTCTTTGTGGAATTAATGCTGAACAACGCAGTTTTTATTTCTTCTTTTGAGATCTCTACACAAAGGAGCTCACCTTGGGCTTCAGATATGGAGCTCCCTTCAAATAGGGTATAGTCGAAATCAGCAGTATTCCTCTTGGTTCCGAGCAAACTTTTGTAGTAATCAACAAAAGCATTTGTAATACCATCCTGGGAGGTGTGGAGGTTTCCATTTGTGTCTGTGATACTCCCAATTACGCTAATGTGATTTCTTTGTGCAATTCTCGCATAGAAGTATTGCGAGCTGCAGTCGGCCTCCTTTATATGATTGATTTTGGCTCTTTGACTCAACATGCTCAGTTCTGCTTTCTTGAGGGTACAAAACCTTTCCTTTAACTCCACCTCCTTTCGTTGCAAATCCAAGCTCGTAGGGTTGTTCTGCAAGGAATTTTGGCAGCTTTCAAGGTCATCCCTACTCTGGTTTACTCTGGTAGTAAGGCTTGAGTAGAATTCCTTGTTAAGCTTTCTCAGCTCCCTTTTAACCACCTGAAGCTTAGCGAAAAGTCTATACATTGGAGCTCCATAAACAGGCTTGTTCCAAGCTTCCTCAATAATATTCTTAAACTGTGGGTGATCAATCCAACAGTTGAGAAATTTAAATTGTTTTTGGATGCTAATAGTGTTGTCTACATCAACCAAAATGGGAGCATGGTCGGAAATCCCAAAAGGTAGGACAGATGAGGTAGAATCTGTAAATTGAAAGAGCCACTGCTGGTTGATGAGAGCCCTATCTAATTTTGACCAGATCCTATCATTTCCTTCCTGCTTATTGCTCCAGGTGAAATCCCCTCCCTGAGTTCTCATATCTTCCAATCCACATTCTGCAATACAATCATTAAAATCCTGCATATCCCCATTATTGGCATCTACATAGCTAATTCGCTCCTCAGGATCCCGAATCGTATTGTAGTCTCCCATGATTATCCAGCTCCTATGGATATTTCTAGCCATTATTTCCATCTCCCTCCACAGCAAGCATCTTTGTTGTCTATCATTGCTCGCATAGACCATTGTAACCCATAATTCCGTATTTGTCAGCCTGTTCTTAACCTTACAGTGAATAAATTGCTCATGAGTAGCAATTATTTTGACCTCAATCTTCCCAGGATGCCATATAACCCATACTCTGCCATTATAGTGATTAGAGTAATTAAAAGCTGCAGAGAAACCCTTGAATCTTTTAGCCACCACTATCGGAGCCTTATGCTCTTTGATTTTTGTTTCTAGAACTCCTATCATATCTATATTGTACTTTAACATAAGGCTTTTAACCTCATGTTGCTTTAAGGGCTCATTGAGCCTCCTTATGTTCCAGGAGTAGATCTTCATGATGAGAGAATGTCCGGAGGGACATTATCCTCTATCACAATAGTTGCAGCTTGCATCTCATCCAAATTCAGCTTCGAAATCTCCTTACCGGCCTCAGCAGATTGTCTGGGCTTTTGCATAATTCTCTTTTTATGAGATTTTGACATAAACATTTTGAAACCATCCTCATCCCCTGGAGATGGTGGTGGAGGGTCTATGTTTTTCTCCGGAGAGTCAGGTATGGTCTGATCAGGACCATCCTTATCAGCTCTCTTAGTGACTCTCAAGTTCTGATCAGCTACAGTTATAGCTTGTACTGGTTGATCTTTTACTGTCGGGTGTTCTGCAGGATCAATTGTTTCAGATTCGCCAACATTTGCAGCTTTTTGCACCGGTTTGTATACCTCTTTAGTCTTCCTTGGTAGAGCCCTCTTCATATGCTTACAGTTGAATTCCCTACGACCCAACTTTTAACACCCTGAGCAGAAGTACGGTACCCATTCGTATTCCACTTTCTGAATGAAATTTCCATGAAATGGGGTCGATACTTGTATATGGTCGGGTAGCTGTTGGGATACATCAATTTCAACCAACACTCTAGCAAAAGATAGTCGCTCCTGGTATGTGGTGGTGTGGTCGGCATACAGGGGTTTACCCAATTTGCTTGCGAGTTTACTCAGCACAGGCATAGACCATAGGAAAGGGTCCAGATCAGGGAAGAGAACCCACACTGGCACAATGGACATTCGATCAAGTTCCTGACTGAATGTGGGCGTCCATTTTTTCAGTATTAAGTTGTTGTTCCCCACTTTCCAGGGTCCTCCTCTCAGAATTTCATCAATGTCTACCTGACCTTTAAATCGAAACACAAACCATCCTTTTTTATAGTATTTTACTACAGGTTTTTCAATGTGATTCCAATGTGTATCCACAAAATTCTGCATTGTACTGATTTTTGGTTTATCCCCAATTACATTGCCCACCAAAGTACAACACCACGCCTCCATTTCCACTTTGACATCCTCCACAGTAATCTGAATCTCATCCCCATCCCCAATATCTTCATGTTTATGTAAAGCCATCCCAATTTTAGACTTAAAAGAGACAGATTTCCAATCCTTTCCTCTTATCTCCCCATTTTTCCCCAAATCAGGGTTTGGGTTTTCCTTACTAGCTTGAACAGGCTCATTTAAATCAGGAGTAATTTTCTGGGCAGAAATTTTGTTACCTGATTTTAGAGCAGTCCCATTGTTCTTAATGCCCGATCGTTGAAACGCCGCCGTGATGTGATCCTCCAATCGAATCTCTGCCGTAGTTTCATTCTCCGAGTTCAGTGGGTTTGTTGGTGAAGTTACAGGAATTCCCTCAAGATTAGTATCTAGTTGTTGCTCTCCCTCTTCTGATTCTACCTCCTTGTTTTTCCTAAGTCGTCCGTGCGCTTTTTTTTGTTCTTTTGCCATGATCGAAGCTCAGAAATCAATGGTGATTTCATAAGCTTAGAGAGGAAGCTATCTCTCTGGTCATGACTTTCTCTGTTTGTAGGAAAACAATATCATATAATCTCTCTAACTTGATTCCCTTAGTGGTGTATTTTGGTAACGAGGTCGATTATTCCCTTAATTGGTGAATATAAGAACAACATTTCATGCAAAAACTTGGTACTATAAAACTTCAGTTGTATCGTTGTATATACATTTGAAAATATATGTTAACATGGCCTTGACATCCCGATCACTTTGTGTATGTAATGTATCCATCTCTAAAGCTTTTATCGATAATTTCGTTTTTATTATAGTACATAATAATAACAAAGCGAGTATATTGAGCAATTGTTCATATATGATTGTATGATTCTCAAAATCTCAAACATACAAATGTAAAAGCAATCAATGATACATAAATCTTTCAAAATCTATCTTGATTGGCGATTAGTGCCCGTGTTAACCTCGTCAAATCTGCCATAAAAATTAAAATTAAACAAAAGACTTTCAAAAGAAAAGAAAACGGCAAAAAAAAAGGAGGACATGAAGAACTATTAATGAAAGCCAATGCAATTTTTATTAAAGAAACTATGCATGCTTTTAAGCTAGGATGGATATTAGAGAAATGATACTGATTGTAATGGGTGACGCTAAA
Organism: Spergularia bocconei; assembly: GCA_963457585.1. Taxonomy (NCBI): domain Eukaryota; kingdom Viridiplantae; phylum Streptophyta; class Magnoliopsida; order Caryophyllales; family Caryophyllaceae; genus Spergularia; species Spergularia bocconei. The sequence goes on from OY734958.1 coordinate 8,590,972, forward strand.
CGCAGCAAAAAAAACCACCTAAACGCAACATATAATAATAATGGTTTAAGTTCTAGTAGGAACCATGATTATATAGGAACTCGTAGTAACCCTACCTAGAGGTCATTTTGACCAAATCTAACGCTCCCAATCATCTTAAAATTATGGAAATTATATAATAAGACCCTAACATGGGTCGGTTTTACTCATTTGGTCATATTTTTTCATACCCCCAATTTTAGCGTTCCACGCGCGTTAAAATTTTGGGGTACCTAATAATCACATCAAATGGATATTTCATTTAAAGTTTGGGGCATGATTGGGTAGATTAGGTGCCAAGGAGTGCATCTGTTTATTTTATTTCGGAAAAAATGACCTCTAGGGTGGGTTCCTACAAGTTCCTATATAACTATTGTTCCTACCGGAACCCAACCCAATAATAATAACTAGTTTATGTTTGCACAAGTAGTTATGAAATGTAACTGATGACTCGTTTTTATATTACATTTTTTATTATTCGAATAAAGCATTAAAATTTAAAAAAAAATAGAAATTAATGGTTGTACCATTAAAAAAACAATAGGAGACATGTTAAAATCTCTTTTAAACTTACAAATTCGCTTGTGAAGACTCGTGACCCGCTATTTTTGGCACGCAATGGTGTCGTGAACCCGTGTTTTATGACAAGTGGCCCATATTATTCCTATTCCGTTTTGACCCACATATATTTGGGTTGAATCTGACCCGACCTATAAACATGCAATTTTTTTAGTATAAACCCGCTTTCTTAAGCCAGTCACTCGCTATGTCCAATGGTAATACATACTAATCTGACCCCATTTGGCACACATTTTTTTTTCTACGTCATTATGACCCATGTCTCGCATTTTGGCTCTAGAGCCATTTTCTTTTAACCAGTCACCCGTTATGTTCAATATTATGACTGACCCTGATTAACACACACTTTTTCGCCAAACGTAACATGATAGTTAGCCTAATTTGACTCCTAACTAAGACAAAATGAAGTAGATTATACATACAATTAGTGTAATCCATGTAGATAATGAAGCTTATATACTTTTTTTTTTAATAATTCGAATAAAGTGATAAAATAAAAAAATAAAAATAATGGATGACATTTAGAGAAAGTGTTATAATATTAGACATGTCAAAATCTGTTTCTGAGCCACCACTTCGATTTGCTATTTCCGATCACGAACACGATTTTTATAAGTCATAACTCATATCGTTAATCGAATTGAAATTTAGTTTCTCTAATAATTGATTTTATTTCCTATACTTTAGCTTAAAACGTGTTTAACTGGGGTAGTTAGCCCTATTTTATTGTACAATAAACATGTTTGATTGAGTATCATCTTACAAAAGTTATGCCCGATTCAATGAAAACAATTTAATAAGTATAGCAAATTTATTTCAGTACTTTTTGTTTATGTACGGATTACAATTTATGACCCGTGATCCGCTATTTTTGGGTCCCGTTTTTGTGAACTGTAATTCATATTAACCCCGAGTCCCCCACTACTTTTTAACACACTTTTTTTTTTAAACTTTATCCCCACCCGTTGACCCGTATCCTGAGTTAAATCGAAACAAACCCAAGATGTGTCGAAGAATATAAAAGTATCATAAAATTGAAAAAACTAAGTTTATGCTTCTTTTAAAAGAAAACGAAATCATCGATAGAATATTCATATGATTATACATACTGTAATTATAATTAATATTTTTTTTAATAATATCATACTAACACATCTCTTTGTAACATAATAAAATATTTAATCCACATCAACAAATTGTGCACATATAACGTATTTAAGGAGGTCCTTAAATTAAGGGTCGCAATCGTTGATTATTTATGGATTTTTTTCAATAATAAATCAATCAAGTATCATTCCAAAATTATTCCTAAAACAATACTTTCGAAAACATTTCACAACATATTTCCTAATATATTGCGCTTATATATATTACTTCTTAAATTATGTTCATGAACAACTTGATTTTATATGATTAAGAGAATCTAGTCCAAAATTGTTTCCGAAATTATCTTCTAAAACCTCAAATCTTTTATATATAACTTTGTTAATAAAAGAATCATAAAAACTCAGTTGTCTTGGTGGTTCAAGTCTCAAAGACAATTGACTGCTAATGTCATCAATGACGCAATCGGTGACATCAGATATGACGTGGACGCTCTAATTTGAGGTTATTCAATTGGCTATTAGTATAACTAGCTAGGATGAAGGCTCGTGCAGTGTACGGGTCTCATGATAACGATATCTATCAAATGTGATAGAATTGAAGTCAAACACGGAGTAGTAGCCCTACTCCTAGCATGATAAAATAATTTCTAGTAGTTTGATTATATTTGTGATTACATAACATCTCTTATAAAGTTTCTTACGAACTCAAATTGAAATTAAATCTTGAGAAATAAAACAACTATATCCTTTTTTTCTCTTATGTAAGAGCGGAAGAAAAGGGCGATCTACAAAATAGATATAGGAAACCTACATATATACCGACATAGAGGCGTATATATATATAGGAGCCATAATCAAAATTTCTAGCTAAGACTTACAAATGTATTGACCTTAAGACTTATATAAATGTATTAAGATAACCAATTACCAATTATCATAAAACATGCATGTGGACTACTCAATGTCCTAAACGTAACTCCCAAGATATTTCCTACTAAAAGTTGTAAACTCGGGTTTATATACGTAAGATAAGACTATCGAACATCTATGGTTTCTTCAATTCTGGCGGTCGGTTCACATTACTGAGGAATTCGTGTGTAATAGGAATCATTGTGTACATGAGATTGTATTGTAATCAATGTTACTATATATAACCGGGTTTTAATTAGATAAGGTTTAACCCATCTTCTCTTTGGTTTTTTTGGATAACCCAGTCGTATATTCTTTCAAAAATAAATAAACTAGGATACAATATTAAATAATATAATATAAGATTTAAAATATATTATGTAGAGCCGTAGAGTCCTACTCAAAATCATGTTCGATATATGTTTCAATATACTTAGGTTCTGGCGGTCGGTTCACATTACTGAGGAATTCGTGTGTAATAGGAATCATTGTGTACATGAGATTGTATTGTAATCAATGTTACTATATATAACCGAGTTTTAATTAAATAAGATTTAACCCATATTCTCTTTGGTTTTTTTGGATAACCCCGTAGTATATTCTTTCAAAAATAAATAAATTAGGATACATTATTAAATAATATAATATAAGATAGTATAGAAGGATTAATATAACTTAAGTCAATATATTTTTATTATATTCCGAAAATACCCTTTTGGGTTTTTAATAAGGGAAACTAATGTAACCCCCTTCCGCACCACTCACAACTTACCTTTTTTAAAAGAGAAAAATAAAAAATAAACAAAATGCTTGATGATAAATCTCAATAATGTTATATCAAAGTTTATAACGAGTCAATGTATATAAACGAATTATAATATAACTTAGTTAAGTACCGACCTCCAACAAATCAACAATCTTTCCCATTCAACATGGGTGTCGACTACAAATGCCGACAGTGGCAGTGTAAGTACCGACCCAAGTTCATGACAGTCTAACAGGGGTGTCGGCTTTGGCAGCCGACATTAGTGAGCGTGAGGACTCCGATAGGACGTGGTGATGGTAGTGTCCCGTGTCCGCCAAGGTAACCGACGATTAAATCGAGCATTAATATACTAGTAGAGTAGTAGTGCATGTATGGTGATGATGCTTACGCTTAAAAGAGGCATCGACCGCCGTGATTGACACCATACAAGAGGCGTCGGCTGAGACGGCCAACACGAAGAGGTGTCTACTGCCACGGCCGACAGCTCCTTAAAAGAAATCTGTCTTTTTTGATTGGTCGACACCTCGCATAAGATGGGTGCGACCTTCAAGGTGTTGGCCACTTTGGTCGACCCGCCTTTGTGAGTCAGTCGTTGGCTACATTCAAAATCTAATATGGGAAGCAAAAGCTGGAGATGTAGTGTCAAAAGTCAAAACAAATCCCCTCTGAAAATTTGCATTAGTACATTAACGTCAACATAGCATAATAACACAAAGGCAGAATGATACATAAAAGGATTCTCTATAATTTCCTCAACTTAAATTTTGACGATGATGATGAAACAAACTGACCGAAGAAGAGGGATTAGCAGGGGCAAAGCCAGGATTTAATTTTTGGGGTGGCGGATTATAATTATATATTCCCTCCGTTCGGCTTTAAACTTCATAAGGCGAACGGACATCCATTTTAAGGTGGATGTACACGTTTTTAGGCTAATCTAAGTTCCTAAAAAATTGCATAGCGGGTTAGATCAATATTTTATCTAACTCGTCATGCAATGTTTTTAGAACTTCGATTAGCCGATTAGTGTACACCCACCTTAAAAAGCGTGTCCGTTGGCCCTATGAATTTTAAAGCCGAATGGAGGGAGTACACGGTATTTCTAACGTATAATTTAGGATTCATTCATTATATATCTAATCAAAATCAATACTAAATAAGCCCATCTAATAAGAAAAATAACGAAACGGACATATTCAATAAATTACGGAATAAGAAAGAAAAAATAAACATACGAACAAAGATTGTGGCAAAGGGAAATGAACGTTTTATATATTAAAGTTTGCATAAGAAAGCATGAAATGATTGTGGGCTATTGGTCAGTTGTCAACATTTGATTCCATTAGGTCAAGAGTTCAAATCTACTTAGAGGTTAACTCATTTTAAAAGTAAAGGAAAATTTTTGCAAACAAATAAAACTTGCCTCAAAGAAAAATTGAACCCATTACCTCCTTGTCATAGGGATCCCAATGTAACCACTATGCCAACTACATGTAATTTGTAATTTGAGCACTCAAAATTATATATATAAACTAAATATTCCTATAAACCAAAAAAAATCTGCACCCCACCGGGGTGGCGGCCGCCACCCCTCGCCACCAAGTGGCTTCGCCCCTGGGGATTAGTAAATCATGGGCTTCTGATCTTTATTCTCACGAAATATGTGATAATTCGCTACTACAAAGTATTAACCATCATAAGCCTACCTAACCAGCTACAATATCTTCTTCTACCTTGACCTTCATTCATGTTGCGGACATGTAAGATTATGATGGGGTTTAATTGGTTTTTTTTAACAAGGGTAATTTGGTAAAATGTAATTATTTATAATTATATTTGTTATTATTATGTGCATCGTTTAGGTGGTTTTTTGCTCGATCTGTTTATCGTCTTCGATTTAGCTTTGTATTACTAACAAAATCCAAAAAAAAATAAGAAGTTACTTTCCATGCTATAGTAGGCAAATTAGTTTTTATATTAAAAAAATATAGATAAATTAATTGAAAAGCTATCTCAATATGTTTATCATATTATATCTACTTGTAACACCCCACATTTTTGGGGAATTATTTTGTCAAACCCCACCTTTTAATTTTTCGATTTTGATAAACACTGCCTTTTAAATTAGAAAATCTCAAACACCACCTTTTAAAACTCTTTCTTTTGACAAACACCACCAAATTGGATTCCGACCAGAAATTTTCTTAACCCCGACGTTGAGCAGGGTGCAAAATAACGGCTGATATGTAACGTTTCGGCCAATATATATCGAAATCGGCCGCCGTCGGTACGATATTTAGCCCGATATCTCGGGTAGATTTAAAATGGGTGAAAATCGGCCGAGTTGACCGATACCTAACGGTATCGGCCGAGATTATCCGATATGGCCGCGAAAAATTGGTGAAGTCCGATTTGTAAAATAAAAAAAGTTTGCACCTTCACCATTATTGACGTCTGGGTTGCGGCGTTTCACATTGATGTTCTTAGATGCATTGGTGGTAGAAAGGTAGGGAGTTGCAGAGGGGATGGAGATAACAAGAAATTGGAAAGTGAGAATGAAAATTTAATTGAAAAAATAAAGGAAGTCGGGTTGTGGGTAATGGGTCACGTGTAAAGGTATTGTAAACCAGTCAAAACCTTTCTTTTTCCAAAAAGTGACTGATTGTCAATTTTTTTTATTTACAGTAGCATTTCTTTACTAATTTCCTTTTTGAGACTCCGTATGACAAAGTAAATACAATTAGACGTAACACATACTCTCATATATCTTTTGTGAGCTTAAAAATACATAAAAGGATTAAAAAAAACGCTAAATTAAAGATTTGACCGCGACGACTGTAATTTAGTCCGCGACGACCGCATTAAGTCCGAGACCGTGATACCGCGACCGTGACCTCATTCGTGACCGATACCGAGATTTTGAACCATGGGTTGATTGACCTTTTTTATTTTTTTTATTTCTGGTTAATAATTGCAATACCATTTTTCCCCTTCCCCATTTCCATCTTCAATTTCACCTTCAATTCCTCAACAATGCCACAACTATATACTTTAAATTATCTTCTTATCGTAAATTAGAGAATTGATCAAATCTCTTTGTCAACCAGTCATGCCCCTATCAACCAAGCGAAAAAATTTACACCCACCCTTCTTGCTCACATGGTTGGGACCAATGACATATCTACATTGATGATGAGGGGAAAGAAGACATTGACCTTGAATTGCTAACCATTATTGTTTTTGATACGATTCAAAAAACCCTAATTTCAATTTTATCCCCAAATTGATTAAATTCAACCCAGTTATAAAAGCCTAATTACATTCGAAATTGGATGTCTGTCACAATTGGAAACTTAAAAGGTGGCGTCTGGCAAAAAAAACGCTTATTATTATTATATGCTGCGTTTAGGTGGTTTTTTTCGCTTCGATTTAGCTTTGTATAACCAACAAAATCAAAAAAAAATAATAAGATATTTTCCATGTTTTAGTAGGCAAATTTGTTTTATATTAAAATAATATAGATTAATTGAAAAGCTTTTTTTTTTTTTTTTGGGGAAAAATGTAAGTTTTCTCATTACTTCAAAAAAATTGGTACAAAGCTGATTTCTCCAGTTAGTTACTTAGTGTAACCTCTGAAGTAAAGCAGCAAATAGAAACAGCCATAAAGCTGTCCCCAAAAATACAAAAACCCTCTTCGAATCATATCAAGTTTCTTTCTAACAACCATTTGCAGTCTTTGACACTAATACTCTTAATCTTCTGCTTGATCCTGCTTTTGATTTCCTTTTTAATCTGCTCAATAACAAATTCAGGTCTTATCACAGGATTTTCAAGCCTGCAGATGTTTCTCATGTTCCATATCTTATAAATCGGGTTGCAGATTATAGCACCAGCAACTTGATTTCTAAGTTTGGAGCCCATTTCCTTCTTACAACACCATAGTACAGCCTCAGTCTCTGGCAAATCCATATTACACCAGGACTTGAGCAAATCAAGGCATTTCCTGCTGAATACACACCTGAAAAACAGGTGATCATGACTCTCAGAGCCAACCAGACATAGGTAGCATCTATCTTCTGTACAAACTCCTATTCTCATCAATTTATCTTTCATTTGGAGTCTGTGCTGCATTGCAAGCCAGCTTATAAAAGCATTTTTGGGAATGATATATCTATTCCAGATGAATTTCCCCCAAACCAACGTATGATTAGTGCCATTTAGCCATTTAAAACCCTCTGAAACCCTATAACTTCCTGTTGAACCAGCCCATTGCCCCATACTAAAACCTGCTTGCATTTTGTTCTTTGTATTGCAGATTTTTTTCCAGCTCCAGCTAGTATCAGCAGGGGGGAGTAACTCTCCCAATCACAATCCTTCAAATAATACGCATTCACCCATTTCACCCACAATGAGTCAGCTTTCTGATAAATCCAATCTACATATTTCCCTAAGCAAGCCACATTCCAATTAAAAATGTTTCTCAGACCCAATCCACCACTTTCCTGAGGTTTACACATTTGTTCCCAAGCCACAGGAGGAGTTCTCATCATAACTTCACTGCCATCCCAAAGAAAATTTCTGCATATTGCAGAGATTTTCTTGAGAACCAGTTTAGGTAATAGGAACACCCTTGCCCAATAATCATGGAGGTGGGTTAACACAGACGTGACCAAAGTGACTCTCCCAGCATAAGACAGCTTTTTAGTGCCAATTCCCCTGATTCTTGTCTGTTACACAATTACAGTCTAATACAGACAATCTGCCTGCTGTGATGGGCACTCCTAAATACTTGAAGGGGAGATCACCTTTCTTGAACTCTGAGAATTCAATGATTTCTTTCATAACATTGCTTCCTACACCAGCAAAGTAAATCTCTGATTTAGCAGGGCTTGAGCATAACCCTGAAGCCTCTGAGAATGTGGAAAAGCCCCTGAGAATCAATGACACTGATTTGAAGTCTCCCTTGCAAAAGAGCAGGAGGTCATCAGCAAAACATAGGTGATTAAGTTTCATCTTATGACACATTGGGTGAAACTTAAACTCCTTTTTCTCAGCCACCACAATAAGAATTCTGCTGAGATATTCCATACACAGAGTGAATATCAATGGTGACAAGGGATCTCCTTGCCTTAGACCCCTCACTACGTCAAAAATAGCCTTCAAGAACGGTTGCTCTAAAGCTAAGCAGAACGGTTGTAGAACCGTTCTCTAGACGACGGTACTTAAAGGCTAAGAGAACGGTTGGGAACCGTTCTTATAGCCTTTAAGAACGGTTCTAATAAAAACCGTTCTAAAAGATCTTTAAGAACGGTTGTCAAAAGAACCGTTCTCAAAAGTATGTATCTTTTAGAACGGTTATCCTCCCAACCGTTCTCATATGTACCTATTTTTTTAATAAAAAAAAAAAGATTCCCGAAATTTTCCACTTTCCTAATTAACCTCCCAACCCACGATTATAACAATTCCCAACCCACATGCCATAATAACATGAACAACAACAATCACAACGAGATCAGAAGAAGAAGTTGGGCATAACTCCCATCAAATCTTGATCAAATAAAATCACTGAAATTTTGTACATAGTAGATTTTACAGAATATGCAGAAAAAACACTAACCAAACACATAGACCTAAAACTATTTTTAATTTCTCGCAAACTTGTGGCCATCGTCTTGTTCGTCTCCAACTTTAGATCTGTGCGTTTGTTCCCTCTTTGCGTTCTAACCACATACACAAAAAAATTTAAGCGTTAGAATAAAAATGAAGAATACGATAGAAAAATAAATTAACCAGTGTAATGAAGTAACAAATCGACGCAAGATTGAAAAAAAATTAAGCATAATAAGATGATGTTGATCTAAAAACAAATTGAAATTCAAATACAGATATATTAAAAAAAAAAAGTAGATCTGAAAACGATATTTGAAATCAGATAAAAATTAGATCTCAAAACCCCGAATTAGATATCTACCCTAACATGATCTCAAACTCTTGTTAACAATATAAATCACAAAAACATACAAATTTGAACAAACTTTAAACAAAACAATTAACAACTTACCAAAACGGACGACGACGTTGAAGTGACCGTGAATCAATGGTCGAAAAGGCGCAAGCAATGGTATGAAAGTGAGGAAATTAAAGGCGGCACCAACGATTGATGTGGCCGGCGATGAAGAGAAATTCAAGTGACGAGTTGATGATGGTGAGATACAAGAGAGAGAAAAAAGAAGAATGGTAACTGGGAGATCAGATCGGAAATGATAGAGGAAAATCAAAATCAATGGAAGAGAGGAGAGGGAGGAGAGGAGAGAGGAGAGAGAAAGAGAGAATGAAAGATTTTTTTTTTTGAAATGGCGGAAATGACGAGGGGGAAGCAGGGTTAGAGGGGTTTTAATTTGTTTGATTTTTTTTAATTTTAAAGATTATTAAAAAGAGGGTTATTAATTATATTTTTTTGATTTTTCAGACACCCTTTTAGAACGGTTGTTAACAAAACCGTTCTTAAAGGTCCTTTTAGAACGGTTGTTAAAGAAACCGTTCTCGTAGGTATATCTTTAAGAACGGTTTTTAGCGGAACCGTTCTCTTATACTAAGAGATCGGTTTTAAAAATATCCGTTCTCTTACGCTGGTTCTGGAAGCCCAAATTTGACGTAGTGCCTCTTCCCCTTGAAAGATCCAAAATTTGCACCATTTAAGGAGATGGTATATGTGGGAGTTTCCACACATAACATGATTAGATCAATGAAGTTTTTGAAAAAGTTCAGTGCAGTAAGCATTTCCCTTATGAAGCTCCACTCTACAAAGTCATAGGCCTTTCTTAGGTCTATTTTGATCATACACCTAGGAGACACTCATTTCCTTTTGTATTTCCTAACAAGCTCCTGACAAATCATAATATTATCAACAATGTCCCTATTCTTAATGAATGCACCCTGGTTTTTGCTCACAATCTTAGGTAAGATGTTGCTCAATTTCTTGTAAATGATCTTTGAGATACCCTTGTAAATAGTATTGCAGCAAGCAATTGGTCTAAATTCAATTACTGAAGAAGGGAGCTTCACTTTTGGCACCAAAGTCAGGTTGGTACAGTTTATCTGTTTCACTAGCTTCCCTGAATCAAACACATCTAAAATTGCATCATTAATTTCAGCACCAATTGTATCCCAAGCATCTTTGAAGAATTTGCTTGAATAGCCATCCGGACCTGGGCTTTTGTTATTAGGTATAGAGAAGATACTCTTTTTCACTTCCTCCTTGTCCACTTTTCTCAGTAAACCATTGGCCATCTCCATATCAATGATATGACCTTTTCTGACAGTACCTCTATGCACAGGTTTGCAAGAATTAGCCTTTCCCAATAGAATTATATAGAACTCTAGAAAAGCCTTTTGTATACCCTGCTCATCATTATGGACAGAGCCATTAATGTCTTTAATCTGGTATACTGTGTTTTTAACTCTTCTGGCTCTAATAGTACTATGGAAAAAAGCAGTGTTCTCATCTCCACTGGTTAACCATTCATTCTTGCTCCTTTGTTTGAGGAAGCTTAGATGAGCTTTATGAAGAAATTTGAACTTCATTGCAAACTCACTTTCCATCCTCCTCAAATTATCATCATAAGGACTCTTATGCAGCTGCTCTTGAATTTCACTCAGATCATTTTCAGCTTTACTTGAAGCCTTTTCAATATTTGAGAAAACTTCTTTGTTAAGCTTCTTCAAAGGCTGTTTGAGACTCTTTAGTTTCTTTATCACTTTATACATAGCAGTCCCATTGATCACCTGATTCCATCCTTCAGCTACAATCCCTTGAAATTGTGGGGCTTTACTCCACATACTATAGTACTTAAAAGTAGTTTTAGGGCATGATTTCTCCTTCTCCAGTGATATCACACCTGGACAGTGGTCAAACAGACCCTCAGGGTAAAAGTAGGCATTGCTCTCAGGAAAGCAGTTCATCCAATTAGAGTTTATCATAACTCTGTCAATCTTACTAAATACCCTCTTATCTCCCTGTTGTTTGTTTGTCCAAGTGTAAAAGCTCCCACCTGCTTTCATATCATGTAGGTCACAGTTGTGGACACAATTCTGAAAATGTATGATCTCTGAAAGCATCACTCTTGAACCAATTCTTTCATTAGGCATTAAGACATTGTTAAAGTCTCCCATGACTGCCCATGCTTCATTCATATTATTACTAATCCTCTCCATCTTGTTCCATAGCAACTGCCTCTCCTGCTGGTCATTAGACCCATACACAAAAGACATGAAGAATTTCTTCTTATAAACCAATTCCTCAATTTCAATGTGAATCATCTGACTATCCATATCTAGCACATTAACACAGTATCTATTTGGGTCCCAAAGAACCCAGACTCCTCCCCCTCTGTGACAACTGTTATTAGTGGTAATAGCCCAGCTATTACCTAATCCAAAGTGAACCCTATCAACAGCACCAGGTTTCACCTTGGTTTCTAGGAGACTGAACAAGCCAACCCTATGCTTAACCATGAATCGATTGATATCTCTCTGTTTGTTCAAGCTGTTCAGTCCCCTAACATTCCAGAAGGCAATGCTAGCCATGGTCTGCTTGACCATGGACTACACTACCAATCTCATCTCCCCCTGCATTTGCTACACTTCCATGTCTAACCATATTTGCATAAGAAATGGCCCCTTCACTAGAATCTCCTTGATTGTTCTGATATAGTATAAGATGTCTCTAAGCAGGCCTAGTAGAGGTAACTACTGGCACTAGTGGAGCTTGGTTAACAGTAGTGAAGTTACTCTCATTTTGCACCACATTATTATCCACATTCTGCTTAGGTTTTGGTCTCCAGACCATTTTCTGAGCTGGTTTCTTTGTCTGAACATTCTGTGGCCTTCTTTTCTCCTAATTTTTCCTGCATTCCTTCACTTCATGCCCAATTCCTTTACACTGAGAGCAAACAACAGGTTTTCACTCATACTCAATGCATTGTTCATGTAACACGACGAAATTTGGAAAGTGGTTTATGGAGTTGATTTGTCCCACATTGGGAAATTAAGGCTTATATGATCAGTTTATAATAGATTTTTACCATCATACTACCAACAAGGCCTTCATCTTTTAGAGCCCACGAGAGGATTTATGGGCTTAAAGGGTGACTTCCCATCTTATTGGGTTGTGTTGCGACGGACGGTGGATCGGGCTATTACAGTTCAACTTCCTGTCCTTTCTCATTTTGAAATTTCAGTATATTAGGAAAATTTTGGCCCACTTCCACTTCCACCATCACCCTTGCATAACCCAATCTAGTTCTATCCACTGTAGCGGCATCACTTTTAACATATGTACCAACCAGCCCTGCTATCTTTTGGATACAATTAAAGGACCAATATTTCAAATCTAAATTCAAAAGTTTGATCCATTGAAACCTTCTTAACAGAGTTCTTAGTCAGTTCTAGGTTTTCCGACCATGGTTGAATTATCAAAGGCTTGTTAAATGGTGACCTGCCTTTAAAATCACATCTCTTTCTTCCAAACTCTTGAATCTAATCACAAAGATTCCATTTGGGGCAAAAGAAACTTTGTCAAGTCCCTTTTTTCCCCAAATTCGATTGAAAAAACTTCGCATAGTCTCAATAGGAGGGTTTGCCCCCAAGACAAAGCATACAATGGCAAATTTCCAGTAATTGATCCCTTCCTCCACATCTTCAGCACTCAATTTCATCATATTCTTATTTTTCTCACTAGCTATTGAAGGATTTGCAGTAAAGTTGTTACTTTCCACCTCTCTGTTTTCGTACAGTCTGCCACTCTCCTTCATCCTGGGATTTGTTTGTCTCTTCTTCCGGATTCTCTTCATCAATTACTTCATTTCCATCTTCCGATTCAGCATCAGACAATTCCAGAGCTAGTATACCTTGTATCTCTCCAATTGGTTTGTATCTGACCGCATCTGAAGTTGTTGGAGCCTCCTTCCGTATCTTCATCTTATTCTTCTGAGTTTTCTTCCTATTATTCTTCTGTGAGCTATGATTTCTCCTACTTGATCTTGATCTAGCCATAGCCAAGTTCAAGATCCAGAGGCTAAATCAATTAATTTTTCAGGTTGAGATGAGTTCTAGCTTTCCGTTATATCTACTTGTAACACCCCACATTTTTAGCGAATTATTTTATTAAGGGTGTTACATTCCAATTTATATTGAAAATTTAGACTTATTATTTATTGGATATTCATTATGATTATCTAGATTTTTAGGAAATTTGATTTGAAGACTACCAAAATACCCTTACTAATTGGATTTTAAGAGCTTTAAGAGTTTCCCTAATTCAAATATTGTCTATATAACCCGGGTTTCACTGAAACCCTAATGCATAAGAAATAAAATCCGCAGAAATTCCCAGCAACACAGTGTCAACGTCAAAACTACACAACTTTCGCTTACAAACTCTGATGAATGCGTGGTTGGCGGCTATAGAAAAGTGCTTTCGATAGGAATCCAACAACACCTACATCCAGCTGGTGATATTAAGGGTGTGGACTATCCATTAACCCTCACACTAATCTGCCTTTTATCTACATAATGACAAACCGACTAGAATTGCAACCTATAATAGTTAAGGTCCAGCATCGGTCCAAAAACGGATCAGGCTGGATTGAGCAGCAAATCGCCAATGAAGACCTAATGATGGTACCAAAAAATAAGTTCAATTTTGAACCTGACCAAAAACATGAATTTCCCAAAAGTTTCATTTTCAATTCCTACCCAAAATAGAATGATAGCACCAAAGCTGACATGTATATTCACAAGAACACGAAATAAACACGTGAAACGATAGACTAAAACTTGTAGGACGCGGGACAAGTTTAGTTAAAATAAAATGAAATATGTATCTTATATTCAATAAGATAAATAATTTTAATGTTGAATTGGGACTCATAAGGCCCTGTGCGATTGGACTGCATTTTTCTGATCTGATTTGCTTTGATTTGAATTGAACTTATCTGATTTGATTTTATTTGAATAAACTTGATTTGATCTGAACTGAATGAATAGATAAATTAACTGCAACTAGACGAATTAATATCTAGAAATAGGCTAGATTCATTGATTGTTATTTGGATAATTCTGATCTGATTTGATTTGATTTGAATAAAACTGATCTTATTTGATTTGATTTGAAAACACTGTTGAATAAGTTGAATCGTAAAGGACCTAAGTCAAAACTAGATTAATAGAAAATATTCGAATCTAATATATATATATATATATATATATAAAAGCTTACAATTTGGAGCGCATTGAGGGTATCCAGAGGCCAAGAAATGCAGGGAGAGAGTCCAATAAATGTTAAACTCTCACTTAGAGTATAAAAGATAATCCACATAAAACATTAAAAAATGCACACAGAGTCCAATATTTGTAAAACTCTTATGTAGTAAAGTTATCAAGATGAAATATGAAATAAACTGTTATAACTCCGGCTACGTATATAAGAATATTACGATACATTTATCATTAAGTTCGTGTCGAAATGTATGTCAATATAAGACCCATTTACACTACTTTTGAAAAGTTAAGTGGGCGTCGAGAGGTCGAGAAATGCACAGAGAGAGTCCAAGAAATGTTAAACTCTCATTTAAAGTATAAAAGATAATCCACATGCAACATTAAAAAATGCACACAAAGACTCCAATATTTGTAAAACTCTTATGTAGCAAAGTTATCAAGATGAAATATGATATAAACTGTTATAACTCGGGCTACGTATATCATAATATTACGATACATGTATCATTAAATTCGTGTCGAAATGTATGTCAATATAAGACCCATTTACACTACTTTTGAAAAGTTAAGTATGACTTTGGTTGAAATCTGTCGACAAGTTTAAAACTTCAATTTACACATACTTATGAAAAATATAGCGAATAATTTGGAGTGCATTAAGAGCGTCAGGAGGTCAGGAAATGCAGAGAGAGTCCAACATTTGCTAAACTCTCACTTAAAGTATAAAAGATAATTCACATAAAACATTAAAAAAATGCACACACATAGTCCAAAATTTGTAAAACTCTTATGTAGTAAAGTTATCAAGATGAAATATGATATAAACTGTTATAACTCGGGGTATGTATATCAGAATATTACGATACATTTATCATTAAGTTCGTGTCGAAATGTATGTCAATATAAGACCCATTTACACTACTTTTGAAAAGTTAAATATGATTTTGGTTGAGATATGTCGACAAGTTTAAAACTTCAATTTACACATACTTTTGAAAAAATATTTTAAAAAACAAAAGTGTCATTTAAAAATAACGTAAAACTCGATCCAGTGATTTACTTCGTAAGTGATTTTGTGAGATTAATAGTCATCTTATCAAACCAACATTAAATAGGTTATCATAATTTATTTTGAGATTACCTAATTAACAAAAAAGAATACGAGGGCGTCGGGAGGTCAAAAAATGCACAAAGAGAGTCCAAGATATGTTAAACTGTAACATTATGTATTTAAAAAGTCTACATTAAACATTAAAAAATGTACAAAGAGAGTCTAATATTTGTAAAACTCTTCTCTTATAAAGTTATCAACATGAAACATAATATAAATTGTTATAATTTGGGCTACGTATATCAGAATATTACGATACATGTATCACTAAGTTCGTGTCGAAACGTACTTCAATATAAGATCTATTTACACATACGTTTGAAAAGTTAAGTATGATTTTGGTTGAGATATTCCGACAAGTTTAAGACATTAAAAAATGCACAAACAGTCCAATATTTGTAAAACTCTTTTGTAAAACAATTATCAACATGAAACATAATATAAACTGTTATTATAACATGGGCTACGTATATCTGAATATTACGATACATGTATCATTAAGTTCATGTCGAAATGTACTTCAAAATAAGATCTATTTACACATACTTTTGATTTGGTTGTGATATAGTAACAAGTTTAAAACTTTTGTGAAAAATACATAAAAAATGAGTATTATCTAAAGATAGAGTATACGGAGTAATATTTCGTACGAAGACATAAGTGATTTAATGAGATTAAGAGACATTTTACTAACAATTATTTAAATATTTGTCATGTTTATTTATTTATTTTAATTAATAAATAAGAATAGCCGATTATGATAAAGTGACCCGTGCAACGCACGGGCTTTTCACCTAGTATATATATATATATATATATATATATAGGGAACGTATCCAGTCAGAAGTAAATTTAGGTCAGAAGGTCAGAAGTAATCTGAGCCACACATCCATCCAAGATGAAGGGTCAAGATTAAAGCAAATAAACAAAAAGAAAAATACAAAACACAAAATAAAAAAAACACCTACCCCTTCCTTTTTCTCTCTCCTCCCCCAACCCCCCCCCCCCACCCCACCCGACCACCCCAGCCTCGCCGACCACCACCGTCACCGGCCCCGACCACCACCGTCACCGGCCCCGACCACCACCATAACCGGCCCCGACCCAGCCACCAGGATCGGCTCTCTCCCGCGACCATCCTGTCGCCCCTCCGCGCCACCATAGCCCGTTCCTTCATCCCCGATCCTTCCTCCAATCACGCTAACAACTCGCGACAGTGAGGATAGGTGAGGCGTCGGCACCGTGTACGTGGTCGGGGACGACGTGCGAGGGACGGGGGACGTTTTATGGGTGGTGGCGGTCGCTTATAGGGGAAGGGGAAAGGAGTGAAAGAGGAGAGAGAAAGTGAAAAAAAGAGGACGTGGACGACGCTAGAGTTGGTGGCGTGGGGAGATGACTGCCGCCGTGGGGTCGCCGGAGTGGCGCCCATCTAACGGTGGTGGTGAGGTCACGGCAGGTGGTGGTAGGCGCATGGGGGCGGCGGTGGTCAGGTGGTGCGTGGAGGTGGCTATGGGTGGATGGAGGAGGAGAGAGAAAAAAAAAAGGGGGTAATTTTTCAGTTTTTTTTTTTTTTTTTTAAGTAAAGTTATCAATTTTAGTGTGTGAAGTTATTGGAGTTATTAAAGTTATCAAAGTTATTGAAGTTAAGTCGGAGTTACGTATTTTATAGTTATTGGAGTAATTAGAGTTATTGGAGTTAAGTCGGAGTTATGTGTTTTAAATTTTAATTTTCTGTTTTTTTTAATTTTTTTTTTTATTAAAATTATTGGAATTATTAAAGTTATTAGAGTTATCAAAGTTATTATAGTTAAGTCGGGGTTACGTGTTTATAATTATTAGAGTTATTATAGTTACGTGTTGTAGTTAATAGAGTTATATTAAAAGACGTGTTTTACTTATTGAAGTTATTGGAGTTAAGTTGAAATTACGTATTTTAGTTAAATATTGTTAAGTTAGAGTTGTAAAGTTATTGGAGTTATGTGCTATAGTTACTGGAGTTACGGAGCAACTAAAGTTATCAGAGTTAGTGGATTATCAAGATGTGTGGCTGAGATTACTTCTGACCTTCTGACATAACTTTACTTCTGACCTGATTCAATTTCTATATATATAAAAATATATTTTTAATTGTAACACATAATCTTATTATCACCATAACATCAAAGTTCTGTTTATATCAGTCTTGTGACAAATTCATAACTTTGAAATGTTCAGAACACATGGATTGTAAAAATCTAAACAAAAGAAAATATATATAAAAATGGAGGTAGTTTTTGAAGTCTTGTAAACGCTTTTCTAGGTGTCGTATCAATATCAGTGTAAGACACTAGAATGATAGGTGGACAAAGTAACCTTGCTTTAAAAGTCTTTAGTAATGACAAAGTAATAAGGCGGAATATTCTTAAATTTCTATTCTAAATGTTGGACTATGATAATTAACACAGTAGGTATATACTAAATTCTTTAACATGTATAGTTAAAAATCTTCATTTGTATTAGAATCAAGACAATGTTGCATGACTAAAAGAGAAGTATTCTCCCATTGAAGCTCAGGGGATACAATAAACTCACCTATTTCACCTAATTCTGGATTACTACTAAAGACATACAAATCATGTTCCATTGAAGCCTGATGTTGTTCTCCATGGCGTCGTCCCACCAATACTAAGTCATATATATTGTCAAGTGAGCGAATCACTTTTAAAGTGTGTATCAACTCTTGTACATGAAATTCTTTGTAAATTGAACATGCATTGTTAATTGTTTTAGCCTTGAATTTATCTACCATGGAGTCATCTAACCACTTGTTCTCGTCATTATTCTTGTAGTAGTGGTAATCTTGTATGAATATACGTAACATTGTGATACTAACTCCTGGGTGTGTTGACATTCGAATCGCATATGATAAGGCTTCACGATCATCTTCTCCGCCACAGAATATCACAACAATGTGGTATGAGAAGAAGGGCTGCTCCATGAGCTTTTTAATTGGAGCCCTGTGCACAAATATTCCAACTGTACAAGGAGTTTCTTGCTGTAATTTGATGTTAATTTGGCTTGAAAAAGTAATCCCGAGTTCAGATTGACTCTTGTAGTTAAACGGGACAATAATGAGAGGAATAATTCTATCTTCAGCAAGTTTACATATGCTCTGATATATGGTCGTGAATGGAGCAATCATGGTTAAAAGTTGTATGTTAAGTCCACCTTGAGAGGTGTCATGATAAGTTTCAAGAGCATTCATTATTTGTACACAACCATTATATTTACAAACTTGTTTGTGTTTTTTGTGAGGAATCATCATAGGAACAGCTTGACCCACAAGTTCTATTAAATGGATTAGATATACTGTTATAGGGTGTGATTCTGTTGGATTTGAAGCTCTGAGTATGGTGATTAGGCCAGGAATATCTTCTTCACAATCAACACATACAATTAGATGCATTTTACCACTCATTTGTGCCGATTGCAGTGATAACTCAAACCCTCCAATTAAGGAATCACCCACTCTATTTGATTTTTGTTTTTGGAAATGCAGTGCGATTGGTGTTAGGATTGCTGTTACAAACACGGATGATAGAACCAGTTGTGATAAGGTATGATCATTTAGTCTCTGCATATAATATATTCGATTAGTATGTTAATTATTCATTCTTATAAAAAATGAATTAAAGGGAAAAAAATCAAGAAATAAATAGTTTTTTTTTAATAAATGCGAACGATTCTTGAACTAATTTTTAAAGATACAAAAAATTTGATATACAGACGAATTAGGAAAAAAATACTAAAGGTAAGAGAAGGATTTTGGGCAAATTAAACAAAGGGAGAAAAATAACATATGAATATTAATTAAAAATTTGTGTTGTAACAAGTCTTTGAACTTTATCCGGAAAAACTAGCCTCATAAGGTGGTAACTTGCAAATTGCAATTACAAAAAGATATTTAATAGGTAACATTTCAAAGAAAAGATATCAAAATTAATTCTCGTTATGTTAAAATGTCACTGGTTTGCATGTCACATATCTTGAAAAACTTATGTCAAATTCTACAATATCGTTATTGACATGTTTTATTAGTGCCCTCCCACAAGAACTAAATTTATATGCAACCATTATACCAAAATAGCATGAATAAAGTAATAATGAAGAATTAAGAACATACTTGGCGTATAAATTGGCCCCAATATTTGTTGACGTGGGCGACTCCACTAGTACTAATGATGAGTCCAAGTGCAAATGCTTGTCGAGAGTGCATGTTATACCACATTGCAAATAACATTGTTATGAACGTCTTAGTCAAGTAACCAATAATAATGATTAATTGGTACTCGAGGGGTTTATCTTTCGGATGATTCTTAAAATTTAAACTTATGGTATTGCCAACAGCTATGAAGTAAAATGGTAGAAGACAATTCTTGATAAATGTTTGACTTCTCTCTACAATCGCCAAACCCAAAGGAGGCCCATTTGGAATAATCAAGCCCAAAAATATAACTCCCAAGAAAGGGGTCCCAACCAAAACTTCACTAATAATTGCAGTTATTCCTACTACTACAAAAGTACCCACGATGTACAACTCTTTTACTGGCTGACCCCGTGGTATATTCTTTATTACCCAAAGCATTACTGACCTAGTCACTGCAACTATTACTATCATTAGGCCCATGCATGAAATGGCCATTGTAATACCATATTTAGATGGGTATACTATAATTAATATCATGTTAATCCCCCACATTAGAAATTCATTAGCTAACGCTAATGATAATGAAAGCTGACCCAATTCTGTGGCTAAAAGATTAAACTCCTCTAATAAAGGAGCTAGATTAACAAACCATGTTGATGAGATGTGCAAGGCGAAAGTGTAGACGTTCTTCGTAAATTCGAGAGTGATCGGTCTTAGATTATATAGAAGGATTGACATAACAATGAATGGACCGATCAAAATTGAAGCTCCCATAATCCATACTTGCTTTCCAAATCTTAAAATCATTCCACAATCAGTTTTCACTGCGATAATGAAGAGATAATAAATGAGAGCAAGGTAAGCTGCAACGTTCATGAATTGTGAGAGACTTGGGATGAGGGTAACCGCTTTATAAGCGTGAAATCTTCCTAATACCGACGGCCCTAGAATAATCCCAGCCTGAAAAGTCATGATTGAGTGAAGAAAATTAAACCAAAATATATGTATGTGTATATATGGATGCGCGTTGTATGCCAAGAAAATTAAAGTCATCCACTTTCTACGATATTGAACACACTCTGAGAATGGTTCATTCTCCATTGTTTGGTTGGCATAAAATACGACTTTTCCAACTTTTAAAATAGGTATGGTCATCTTCCCCAAAGTTTCTAGTTCGTTTTAAAAATACCAAAACAAGTAAGATTTTTTTTTTTTTTTTGTGGTTGGTGTAACAAAAGAAAAACACAATTATTTAAAATTCTTATGTTCTTTTTTCCATTAAGCGTAGGCTACCTCCCCCTCTTATATTATTATGTGCAACAAATCAAATTCGATAATCACATGCACTAGAAAATGATGAAGAATACTTATTCTTATTCCTGCAAAAAATAATTCAAGAACCAATCGAGCCATTGAGTTAAAGAAAAATGTGTCGTACATAAAAATCAATAAACTCTTAAATTGTAAGAGAGATGTAAAAACAAAAGATAACCATTATCACTTCATACCAGCATTTTATTGACAAACTCGCATTGCTTCAAAGGTTTGAATAAACGTTGAAGAATTTCGGATAGTATATAGAAAAGGGTAAGACGAAACATTGTAAAAGGAAGTAATCTTAAAAATGAATTGTCCCCTGAAAACACTCCTCCTTTACCTTGTAACAAAAGCCACCAATTATACTCGCAAACTAACTTATTTTCATTGAAATAGAAATATTTATAACCCATGATGTTGAAATATGAATGATTTTTTGAAAAAAAAAGTTAAACAAAATGTTCTTTGAAAGACAAAAATGTCAAATGTGTCGATTGAAACCCTAGAAGAAAAACAAATATGTTTTTTCATAATATAAATCATGTACAGAAATTAAGGTAAAAAGGTTCAGTTTACTATAATATCTAATATCTAAATTTGGAAGAACACTAACATAAGGATATGACCAATTCATGCTGCCATATTTATTCGTGGTTAGGAGAACCGATCATTTTCTCTTTAGCATTTCAAATTATTTTGACATCAAACAATCATAGATTTATTTATTCGTTACATATGAAACTAATAATTTGAGAAAAAAAAAACGTGGATAAGAATGATATAAATGAATGTATCTTGTAATACAAGGATGAAACCTATTACAAACAGATGTGTTTCTTTTGGTGGCTTAAAAGCTATTATAAAAATTCTCATATGCGCCAACACATTTAGAAATCGACTAACTTGACATTTCCGAGAGGGCGGAAACTTACAGTGTGAAGTTTGGTTATGACCACAAGTGCAAGGTGATTAAGAGTAGAAAATTTTAAATGCTGAAACAGTCTAATAAAAATGGTCTCCAATAATCTGTACAAAGTATACGATTTTCTTCCAATTTCTTAACTATGATCATAATAATTGTGACACATTTTCATTTTGCAACACATCCTAATATCTCATAAAGAAAACGTCCAAAATAAATGTGAAAATGATAGAGAATTGAAGAATGTATAAGCCTAGGGTGAATTATTATTAATTTAAAAAATAATTATAAAGTTATACGTTTTAATAATTTTGCTTTATTAAGAGAGGGTGAGTGTAATACCCCAAATTTCAGAGTTGGTTTAAAGAGATTAAGAGGCCCATGAGTGCTAAAAAAATTGATAGTGTTATTCATACCAAAAAAATTAAAGTTGACTTTTCTTTTAGGAATCCTATGTGATAAGAACTTCACAATTAAGCGTGTTAGCAGGGGAGGAGTTTTAGATGGGTGACCTCCTAGGAAGTCAAGGTGCACACGAGTGAGGTGAAAGTGCGTCCGAAGGACCTATGTTGGTATGTGGGGTCAATACACAGGTTGACAAGCCACTATAGGTGACCACTTTCAGTTCAGGTAATGAGCCGGGGTGTTACGAGCATCATCTTGACTCGAAATGAGCATGCCTCAAGTCGAGAGTAGAACGGAATTAAAGGGCCCAAATTGCACTAGCCTCGACTCGAGATGAAGAATCTCGAGTCGACTTGAGAGAGCATGTTTCAGGGAATTTTCCTACGAGCTTGTTTGGTAAAGAGGAATTGGACGATAGAAAAATAAGGGAAGGGAAGAAAAAAGAAGAGAAAATGACGAAAACTACATAATCCGTTGCTTGGTTGAAAATTTAAAAATCTGCAGGTTTTAGAAGGAAAATGTGTGTTTCATGTTGTATTTTTCTTTACCTTCCAATTCCCACCGTTTTGGGCGGAAAAGAAACTCACAGTTTTATTAAGAATATTTTCCTTCTATTTCCTTTCCTTTCTTTCTACTTCTATACTCTTTTGTAAACCAAACATTGTAAAGGTTACTTAAAACCTACTACTAGTTTGTATCCCATAATAAAAACAAAAAAAAAAAGTCATGGAGATGGAGAGCTTCTCCTGAGCTTGTCCGTACGAAAGCTGCATCCATGGCGGGAGGGCAAGGTCGAGGGCGGCCACCAAAAAAAAACACGATAGCGATCGCCACGATACTGATATCGAGTCAAACAACGAGGAACTGAGCAAGAAAACAAATATCCACACAGAAAATGAGCCGAGATCTTCGGTAAGTTTCGCTGATCTTGCTACCCATTTATTGATATCATCTTCAAAGTCAAATGTTAGTAGTAATCATGTTATTGGTAATAATGGTGATAATGTTGTTGATGATTTCCCACCACTTGTGGGTACGGATATCAATCTGGAAATGGTTCTGATAAGATTGGTAGTATAGTGCGTGGATAGTGAAATTAGAACTGCCCCGATTGTTAACCCTAAGCCCTCTTGGAAGAAAATTGCCACACCCAAACCTGGTATGAGTTTGTTTTACTGTGAGGAGAGTACCCATTTTGAGGACATAACAATAGTGGAGGAAGATATTGAGGAAGAATTAAAACTGTGGAAATACTCTTTGGTTGGAAATGTTATTCGTGCCAAGCCAACTCTAAAGGAGATAAAGGATTTTATGGATAAACATTGGACTGTTTCCCCAATTGTTCAGTATTATAAGAAATGGTGGTTTGTGTTCAGACTTGGATCTCAAGAGGAAGTGGATGAGGTTTTGAAGGGAGGACCATGGATGGTGAGTGTTAATTCACTGATAATTAAGCAATGGGAGCTCAAATCTCCCAGAATCTTGAGAGAATTACTACAGTGCCTGTCTGGGTATTACTGCCTGACCTTGACTCGTTCTTCTGGTCAGCTTCAGCTTTGAGAAAAATTGCTAGTAAGATTGGGAAGCCACTCTATGCTGATCAGACTACTACACATAAAACCAGGCTTTCTTTTGCTAGGGTTCTTATTGGGTTATTGAGGTTGATATCTCAAAAGAATTGCCAACTAATGTTACTATTAACACCCCATTCAGTGGAGTTATTGAACAACAAGTTGATTATGAGTGGGTGCCTTTTTTCTACCAGGGGTGCCAGAAGATGGGTCATGAAATATCCAAATGCAGGCCCCAAAAAGTTAAGAAACCAGGCCTTGTAAAGCAAGGATACAGGCCAAAAACTGCATCTGAAACACATACTCAGGGGGTGGATCAGAATGTGGTGAAAGAACCTCCACATGCCCAGCAAGTGATTGAAGATGATTTTGAGGAGAAGGGAAATGACACTCCCTCACCCACAGCTGCACAGGAGAAATTGGGGATCAAAACAGTTGTGAAGAAAACCAGGAAGCATCTGGAAAGTGTTAGCCCACCTGCAGTTATCAGAAATCGATTTGCTAGTCTCAGTGTGGGTATGCCTGCTTTCCAGATGGACAAATAAACAGGCTGGAGATGATAGGATGTGGGAGAAATTGGATCGAGCTTTAGTCAATCAAAGTTGGATAATTGCTTACCCAGCTTCATATGCAGATTACTTGGCTCCTGGTATCTCAGACCATTCCCCTATCATAGTTACACTTGGAGGTACTGAGGGTGTTTCTAGATCTTTCAAATTCCTCAACTGCTGGAGAGAACACCCTAGCTACACAAAATTGGTTGCCAAAGCTTGGAAGAAATCAGTGGAGGGCTCTCGAATGCATAGAGTCTTCCAAAAGCTGAAAGAGGAAAGAAAGTGTTGATAACTCTTAATAGAGATTCTTTTTCTAATCTTCCTGAGAGAGTTAGGAGATGTAGAGAAGATCTTGAAAAGTGTCAGAAGCAAATACAAATCACTCCACAAGATGCTTCACTGTTGGAGGAAGAGAAACTTCTTATTGATAGTTTTTGCTGCATAAAGAATGCTGAGTTAAGTATGCTGCACCAAAGAGCAAAAATTCATGACATTAAGCATATCGACGTCAAGCTATTTTTACTAAAAAATTGCAGCAAGAAAGAGCCAAAAGCTGATTGGAAAAGTTATGGGAATGGATGGGCAACTACATGAAAGTAAAGAGGGTATAGCAGAGGCTCTTATCACTTATTTTAAAAGTTTGTTGGGCACTCCAAAAGATGTTATTCCTCTAGATACTGACTTCATTAGAAAAGGAGCTTGTGTTTCTAGTGATTGGGCTTTAAAGCTGGTTGTTCCCATATGAAACCAAGAGATCAAAGATGCTATTAAGAGTATTCATCCATACAAAAGTCCACGACATGATGGAGTTTCAGCTGCATTTTTTTATCAATCTTGGGAGCTGATAAATGGAGATATTATTAAGGCAGTACAGCATTTCTTTAACACAGGAAAGATGGAAAAGCAGGCAAATACCACTGTTATTGCACTTATCCCAAAGAAGTTAAATGCAAACACTGTTATGGATTCCAGACCCATGCTTGTTGTACAACCATTTATAAGCTGATCAGTAAAATTCTAGCTAGGAGAATTCAAGGGGTGCTTCCGGAATTGATTGGAGATGCACAAACTGCTTTTGTTAAAAGCAGATGCATTTTTTTTAACATCTTGGTTTCCCAAGCTCTCATAAAAGGCTACAGCAGAAAGAATATATCCCCTAGATGTTTGATGAAGGTGGATATAATAAAGACTTTTGATTCAGTCAATTGGAGCTTTGTTAAGGAGATGATGAAGGCCCTGAATTTTCCTTCCATGTTCATAAAATGGATTTTGGGTTGCATAACCACTACATGGTTCACTTTGAAGATTAATGGCTCAGCTCAGGGCTTCTTCAAAGGTGAGTGTGAAATTAGACAAGGAGATCCCTTATCTCCATACTTATTTGTGCTGAGCATGGAGGTTTTCTCAAGATATATGAGGGAAATTCACAAAAAAAAAGTCTGTTTTCCTATCATCCTAAATGCTCTAGAATAAAGTTAACCCACATGGTTTTTGCTGATGATCTGATGTTATTCACAAGAGGAGATATACCCTTAGTTGCTGCTGCTACAGATTGTTTAGAAATTTTTTCTAAAATCTCTGGGCTTGTGGCAAATCCAGCCAAGACAGAAATTTATTTTGGGGGTGTGAAACATGCAGTGAAAGAGCAAATTCTTATTAACACTAGTTTTGCTGAGGGAAATTTCCCCTTTAGATACCTAGGGGTTCCTCTGAACTCATGTAGACTTATTTCTGATATGTATGTGAGTCGGATGAGTAAAATCAAGAGTGGGATCCAGCATTGGTGAACTTCTTTCTTATGCAGACAAAGCTGAACTCATAAACTCCATTATCTTTGGAATAGAGAATTTATGGGGAGCTAGCTTTCTTCTTCCAAATAATATTGTTGTGCAGATTAATAGCAGTTGCAAAGATTACCTTTGGAGTATGTGTGAAGGAAAAAGAAAGCTCGTATTTATAAGATGGGCAAGCTCATGCTCACCAAAGGAAGAAGGTGGGTTTGGGATGAAGGAGCTGTTAACCTGGAACAAATCTCTCATGGCTAGATGGTTATGGAAAATTCCTGTTAAATCATAATGGCCTTTGGCTAAGATGGATGCAGGCTTACAAAATCAAAAAGGAAAGCATATGGCAGATTCACAGGAATGCTAATGATCCTGAAAGTTGGAAGGGAATACTGATTGTCAAGGAGGAAATCTTGCATACAATGGGAGATTCTGTAAATGCCAATCAGCTAGTTCTATCCTAGAGCAAGGGTGATAAATTCTGTATTAAAGCTGGATACAACTTCTTCAGAACTCCTCAAAGAAAGATTAAGGGGCACAAGGTAATCTGGAATGCAGCTAGCTTCCTCAAGCATAGCTTTATCTGTAACCTGCCAGCTCAACAATGTCTTGCCACTGTTGATAATTTTGCAAGAAGATGGCTGTTGATTGTGAATAGATGCATACTCTGTAAAGAAGATGCAGAATCACACCATCACCTTTTTTTGGCTGCAAATTCACAAAGGAAATGTGGCAGCACATATTGAGTTGGATTGGTATTCGAAGAAATGGGTGGAGTTTGAAGCGTGAAATTCAGTGGGGAGCACAACAAAAGCATACAAGGAGCTAGAAATATAAATGGTTCTGTGTGAGTCTTGCAGCTATGGTTTATATGATCTCGTATGAAAGCAATTCTTGGACTTTTGGTGACATTGAGCATAATTCAAAGTGGATTTTAGACAAAGTTAAATTCATAGTTAGTGTTAGATTATTTGCGACATCTAGAGATCATCTTAATGAGGAAATTTCGAGCATTTAAATGCTAGCTAGTTGTCTTTTCTTATCTTACTGGCTATCATTTTGTTTCCCCAATGTGGATGAATAAAAGACTAACCTTTTACAAAAAAAAAAAAAACATTGTAAAGGTAGAAAATGACTTTCATTTCCTTTACATCCATTTCCTTCCTACCAAACATGCTCTAAGTCTTTTATCCGGATTTTTATTTGATTTTCGTTTTTGTCTCTTAGTGTTTTATTCCTAGAGTATAAATAAGGTGTCACAGAAGCGCTTATTTATCATCTAATTTCTTATTTACTTTTGCACTTTAACTAGGGAGAATTCTAGAGAGAGATTGAGTATTTGTATTCTTCAAATATTAGCAAATTAAATTATTTCCACTCCAATAATTAGTGTAATAATTAGCATGGGAGACCAGTCCCCTTCCTAAACTCATGGTTCAATCAATTATCCGATTTATGCAATAGTAATAATCTCTTCTCTCAATTATGCATTTTATGTCATTGTAATTAATTCTATGTTCTTGCCTTCAAGAAAAACAAATTCCATGTACTTAATTGCATGGTTAATCCTTGTTTGATCTTATTTACTAGATTTTTGGGTGATTTATATGCTTAGTTGATAATTGATAGTATTTGATTATAGCCTAACTTTCAATTAATTAGTGTATGATTATATATGACTAATTAAGGATTGTGAAATAAATTAGACTACTAAGATTATATTTAATTAGTGTCCCGGTTGCGGCTTGTTAGATACGGAGTACTAATTTGTGTTGTTTCTTATCCTTGATTAATCATTGTGTTAATTGCGCGTTTGGTTTTGATTTATTTTAGTGGTTACTAGACAAATTAGGACTAAAAGAAAAGAGTTTTGTGGGGGTTGCTTAAATCTCCACAAAAGCAAATTAAAAGACTGATTGTCGGGATTTCGCATGAACTGGCATAATTATTAGGGAATTGAATGTATTGCTTTGCATGGTTGGTTGTGCGACAACACCTTGAGTCGTCTTTAATATTATTGTTGTAAGATCGTTATTCTACTTGTCACTCAATTAGTTAACTCTTCCAACCAAACCCCATATTTGTTTGTTTTATTTCTTTATTTCATATCTAGGCTATAACCTCTTCCTTGTGTTCGATATCCACTTATTATAACTTCTTTTGTTGGTTTTTTGTGTCAATTTGACTAGGAACCAAATTTGATATGAAGAGAGATGGCTCGAAAATTTGGGACAAACAAGGTGGCGGAGCGACATGGTTAGAAATGAAACTAGATGAAAGTGTAGGGAGAAGTGGTATTCATACATTGGCTTTCTTCATGGATGACAACATTGACAAGTGTTACAAGTTAGAAAGGCAATAAACCACACCAAAACAAATAAGCAAAACAATCAAGGAAATCGGTTGACAAAACCATACATATATAGCAAGAGTAGAATCCCCCCCCCTCCCCAGGTGCTCTAAACATGTAACTACCCAGAAACAAAGCATAGAGAGAGAGGGAAAAAACACGTGCCTCAATGGGGAGGGTCATGCGGGCCAAACTGATGCCCGTGGAGGTGGAGCTGGCGGACACGCTCGTCTATCTCCGAAAAGTCTAGGGCCACGTAAGTAAGCCGGAGCATGGGTAGTCCGGTGGTACTGGTGGGTCGACTCCAAGTGCATCGCTCAAACCGCGTGTCCTGGGCAATCAACATGTGGTCCAACACCTCGCGATTACTAGCAGACCAGCAACATTACACAGCAAACCCGTGTCTGACCCATCACGATCCAGCATGCAGCAACCCGAACTACAACATCAGCAGCAGCCAGAATGCACAACACCAACAACAAAAACTCTCGTAGCAGATCGAAATCAGTCCCCAGCACCCGTCAATAGCTACAACAATCATGAGTAGCAACAGAAGCACCAACATCAACCAATTATGAGTAGCAGCCGGCAGCACCATCATCAACTAGTGTAGTAGTAGCAGCAGCATGAGCAACAACACCAACATCAACAGGCTTGATTAGCAACAACAGCAACAATTTGTCTCGTTTTTTTTTTTCCTGTAAACTTGCAACGAGAGATCGATGCTGCAAAGAGCAACAACTAAAACGACTTTCTCCTTTTTTTCTCTTGGTTAGATGATTACGTATGTGTAGAATTATAAGTTTATTTACAATCTCAACAAAGATAAAAATAACTGAATAATGCAAATATAGTTGGAGATTAGTAGGGTCGGATCTATTTTGGGTACTGTCAGAGCGCGATGATTTATTTTGAGTTCTTTTCATGTCGGGTCCGCGTGAATTTGTAGATCGAGTCGATTTAGGTTCAGAAAGCTATAAATCAAGTCGGGTATTATAAGGTAAATTTTTAAAAGTTTCGGTGATTTTTATTTAGGTCCTTATCGAGGTGGTTACTAAATTTTTTTCTTACATCATTTTGAGACACTTTCTTTATCCATTTATATAAGTACTTTTCGTTACGAATCCAACAAAACTATATTTTTCAGTACCTTAATTAATATTCAGCATGTCACATTTATGTGTACTGTGTAATTATCTAACAATTCTCTTTTTATCGTGTGTAACGAGTATGATCGATACAAATAAGTGGTCCGGGGTGACCCGGCCCCCCAAACTAGTTTCGAAGGAAAGTTACAGGCCATCTTCCTTATCATTGGTGGGGTTTTAATTCCTTTCTCCACCAATCCCTTTATTATTCCTGATAGATGATGTGTATAGGACTAGTTCTATTCTAGAACGTATAGGGGTAGTTCTATTCTAGAACTAGCTATACACATCATCTATCAGAGTTAACTACTACAATGGGGACTAACGTTTTCACTATTTTTGAAATAAGGACCTCAAACGTTTTTTGGGTCCCTTAAGGACCTCAAACTAACGTCCGTCACATTTTGCCTTACGTGGCTCTCATCACTGGCTCACTGTTCACTCATCTTCTCCAATGTTCCTTCTTTCTCTCTCCTCTGCCCTCTTCAAATCATTTGCATCACGAACACCACTTCTTCAACACCATAGAATTACAACCACCAAAAAATCCCAGTAAACCCAGCAAATAAATCATGCAATTATACATTAAATTAAATCAAACAAACCATAAAATGAACAATATCAAAGAATTACAACACTAGAGAAAACGAAAAAAAAAAACCCTCCACCCAAAATCAAACCAACAAAAAATCTCAATAATGTCAAACACAAGATAATCACAAAGATTCTACCCAAAAGAGATACTTCTTCAATCGGGAAAAATTGTCCTGAAGGATGCGCTTCACCAGTCACCACCGGATTGTTGAGGCTGTACAGGTTCCGTCATCTGTACAAATTCAATCAATTTGTGTTGGGAAAAGACGGGTAGCGGAAGCGTATTTACTTTTCCCTCTCTGTGTGATTAAAATGGGCTAAGATAAATATTGTATGCGGAAAATAATAAAACAGAGACACGAGAATTTATAGGTGGTAAAACCCCAATGTGGGGAAACATCCACGGCCTAAGCCCGAATTCTTCCACTATACGAATAAGTAGGATTACAAGTATTTGCCGTCTCTAGCGCACTAGAGGATTGCTCTCACCTCTCTAAGATGGATTACAATATGTTTTACTCACCAAACTTGTGGTGGTACACTCTCACTCAAAAGTGGCTCTCTTTCTTTTGGAGGAACTCTTTCTCTCACACTTGTGTTTTGTGTATGGCTTGAATCGATAATCCTCTCCAAGTTGAGGGTATATATAGCAAACCCCAACTCTTAGAAACTCCCCAAAATTAATAGGTAACATCTAGCCATAAGTGTACACTATTCAATGTTTGGAGGTTTTGTTACTACATACATTCCACCATGTAAATGCATGTATGAAACTCCTTCCATATGCATTCACATCTCTATGTAAACGCATGAAAACACCTTCCCCCATATTCATGTTTATGGAGAAGTTTAGACTCCTTAATGTTGGGTCATTAATTTGGGAGGGAACCCAACAATTTGTAATTAATTGCCCAACCGACCATCTCATCGGCCTCTTCTTTTCGTACACCGCTGGCTTCTATTATTGATTTTTGCTGGAGGGACATTGATGATGAGGAAGTTGTGATGATCTCCCTCTTCAAAACTCATCTTCTTATATATTCTCAAACTCATTTTCATTTTCAATTTCTTTGTGAAAATTGATTTTGGGTTATTTTGTTTACTTATTGTTATTGGGGTTGCGGTTGATTTATAGGGAAATTGATCTAAAAGATTGAATTTCTGCAGTACAAATTTTATGGGTTAATGATTTGTTGTTGGGAAGTAGGGGCTGATTAGTTTTCAGGCATCTTTGTCTAAACAATGGTGGTTGTGGCAGTGGAGGTGAATGTCTTGGAGGAAAGAGGAGAGAGAACAGTTAGATTAGATGCAGAGAAAAAAAAAAAAGATGAGATGTAGAGAAACGAAGACAAGGAGAAAAAATAAGTGAAGTGAACAGAGATGAGCAACGGAGTTGAGTGAGGTCCTTATCTCAAACATAAAACGTTTGGGTTCTTGAATTCAAAAAACATGAAAACATTGCACCCCATATTAGGAAGGGTGCTGATTTTGCCAAGGCAACAATTACGGTTGCCAAGGCAAAATTTTATAACTTCCTACTTTACCCTTAATAAATCTGAATTTACACAAATCTTTTAATTTTCACAATTTATATCGAAAAATCCCTCTCAAAATTTTCTGTCTCCTCCTCCCAAAAGACGCCTGCGCCGGACATTCCCGCCACACCAACGATACCACCACCAAGATCGGCTAACGTCAAAGGTCCCCCAACCACGACGCACCTGGTATGCCCCCATATTTCCTTACTCATTCCTCTAACTGTACTCTCTTCCTTGCATTTCTCTTTCTTCAACCGCAATCATTGTCTACAATGCAAGATGTTGGGGCAGTGTTCACGAAGTAGGAGCGATGTGCGCTTGTGGAGTTCAGATCAGGTGGTGGTATTGGGGATGAAGCGCGCTTGGCGGCGACGGGTGGAAAAACAGAGAAAGATGATGCCCGGTAAGGCGCAAGAGGGGGGAAGTGGTTTTGGGTAATCATCGACAACTACAATGCCGATCGTGGTTCATAAATGTTGAATGACATAGAGAGGAGGCCGTAGGAACTGGGAAGGCACTTGAAATGATTTATTTTCATTAAAAAATATGAAGATTAAAAAATTTGGAATAAAATTTGGATTTATTAAGGGTAAAGTAGGAAGTTATTAAATTTTGCCTTGGCAACAGTAATTGTTGCCTTGGCAAAATCAGCACCCATTAGGAATTAACTCTCATCTATCAATTCCCTTTCCCTTTTTATTCCCCCAACCAAACGGCCCCTTAACATAACACTACTTTACTAGATAGGAGGCCGTGCAATGCACTGGCACCAACACTAATACTAGCAAGTACATAACTTTATCACATCTAATTGAAGACATATGCACATGTGAATAGCGCAAGGATTACATGAATGAACAAGTACCTATGTAAATATTCATGCTTAATTGACGATGCATGATGGGGGATGAGAGAAAAAAGTGGAAAAACTCTTTGAGAATGGAAGAGAGCTTGGTTTGATTGATGGGAGTTGGGTTGTGCAGATGGGGCCAAGTGGCTAATGGCGGTGTTGGTGCAGTGAATTTGCGATAATGTGAGAGAGAACGGAGTAATGGCGACATCCGCTGGCGTGTGGTGGTCTAGAGGAGTGGTAATGGATGGTGGTCTGCTTGGTGAATAGTGGGCAACTTCCGCTGGCGACTTCCCCCAAACGCATTCATTTAAACATATTCCGGAAGCCATCGAATAACCTGAGAGCTTTCAATTCACCAGCTCTTATGTCCCTCAGTCTCCTCCTTAGTATCTACAGTCACACAACAATTTAGCATAGTCAGACACTCGTGCTGCCAGACTAACAAAGTCTCGTAATGGGGAGAGGTTAGAGGACCAAAGCATATCAGAAAGATCGTATATAATGTAAGGCGTCATACATATTGTGTGCGGTAAAGTATTCTCCTCTCACTGGTACACAAGTCTACGGCTAACTGCTTCAGAAACAGTCTCCGGTTAAGCTGCTTTGGCGATGTCACATCCAAATCCATCGATCCACTTTCCTATTGAAGAATAAATTCCATATCACAATGTATAGGGAAATCGGTTAATGGTTCAGATCTCGATAAATCACAAAGACCACTAAATTCTTTTGTTATTTGCATCCGGTTATTCTGGTTTTCATGCAGACTGACATTGCTTATGACTAAATCTCTTACCTGCAAGAATTTAGAGTATTTGTTGATGCTTGCTTCGCAAGTATCTAAAACAAATTGGAAAGCTTGTTCATCTAATTCAGGATATCTCAGATTCTTCTGGGCCTGTGTTTTATTAGATGCTGCAGCAGCCATCTGAAATGTAGCTCGATTAGGGGCAGAGGCACATGACACAGTTAACTGTACTAAAAGGGTATAGCAAGCTACCTCATCAAACTTTTGCAGCATGCTAGGAGGACTGACTACCAAGTAAGCGTACGCCATCATCTCCACCGGCCAACCAGTTACTTGCAAAGGAAAACAGTGAGACCTGTCGAAATTCGAGTCAGTGGTCGACTATAGAACAGCTGAGCCATATTTTGAGGTAAAATATAGATCTTGTACCCTCTATAGCATGCCATAAAAGACTTGATCATCAATAGAGACTTTAAGAGGTAGAAAGGATCTTTCGCTTTTATCATATCCTGCTTCCGAAGTGCAGATATACAGGTTTCCACATTGTTTCTTAGTGTATCTATTGTATTAGAAACTCACCTCGATAAACCATGCCTCTCGAGAGCTTCAAGTTTCTCTTTGTAACATTCGTCAGATTTCGGAAGTGACAGAGACAGTTCAGCAGAATCAGAAGGATTGGTTCCCTCCTTCGGAACAAAACCATATGACAGCAATAGTTCTCCATTGGACTTCTTTCCATATGAAATGAACACCTAGTGAAACAAGATCAGAATACGGTCAAACCTAAGAAATGCTACCACATTTATATTACGAAGAGCTCCTAGGACTTCGAAATTACTTGCGAATACTTATTGATAAAAGAAATCTTCTCCTTTAATTTGATTTCACTTATAAACAAGGTGGAGCTGGCTTGAATATTAATGGCTATGAGCAAAATCAGTAAAGCCAAATGCATTTCTAAATTTAATGCTTGTGACATCTAGAACTCCCCGGCAAATGCACTTGTTGTTGTTGTAGCAAAAATAACAAGCAAAAGCTTTAATTTACCTGCTCACCTGGCTGGTATTGGCGGTCAGTTGTGAAGACAATTCCTTTCGAGGACTTGTCATAATCCAAATATGTTTCCACCTAAGAAATTTGACATACAATGAGCATAAATTGCAAAACAACAAAATTTGAATAAGCCTTACAATTGACGGGCTTGTGAAGCTAAGTGAACAGTCATTGAGCATTGTTTCAAGAGATCAAGTACCTCACAACTGTGGTTCAGCATATCAGCCCATGGTACTAATGCCACTTTACCATCCATTGAAGGCAATCTTACCTGCATTATCATAATGCTTTAGTAATAACTAAATAAAATAGAGAGATGGCAGATGCACGCAAAATAACTGGGCCTCATTAGTAAGTGGTACAAGATCTCGTACATTGGAACCCATGGTTATGAACAAGGGTAATCCTTGCTCATTACCAGACAATCACTTATTAGTTATTACCGGTCCGAGTTCTTGGAATTCAATGAGCATAGTTAGCAGCTACTTATTCAATTAACTATAAATGTAATTAACTAAAAATATATGGAGTATACATAAATAGTTAGCGCATTTATCATAAATTCATAATTATTAGCAGCTCCTGAATCCGTGAACAGTATCTATACAGACGTCTAGATCCGGCGCTCAACAAATCACGGATAGCTACCCGGCCACAAAAAAAAAAAATGGTTTCAAATCTCAAAGAGAGAAACATACGAATTGTTAGCGTATGTGAAGATACCGCAATCAAAGCAGAGAAAAGGTATAATTATTTCTTTTAAAAACCAAGCCCTACATATTTGACAGTGGTGTTGCGTATTGGGGAACTAGTATACAATTTCTGAGACAGCCGACAACAATTGAGAACTTTAGTAGTTTATGATTTCCTTAGACAGATTATTTGCCTTCACAATTGCTCGAAGCTCATAATTGGCTAAATTTCTCTTGGATGTTGGACATTGTTAGCACTAACGGTTGTGTCTTTGGATTGAGCAACTCTACAGCACTAAAAAGAAGATTATGATTCCTGCAGAAAGCTGGACAGGAAACTATTAAGCCAATAACTGGGAGATAACAAGACCACTCTTGAAATTTAAAAGGAATATACTCGTATAACTTCTCTTCAAATAACATTTGACTTCTTCCTATTTATAAGTTTCATTCTCGTATTTGTTTTTGAAACATTTACTAAATAGAGCAGATACAAAGAATCTTAGAACTAGTGTTTCAAAAGCAGAACAGCAAAACCCAGTATCAGCTTGGGGTATGACTAGGTTCTGAGACACCCATGCACACTTGCTAAGCATTGTCAAGACTAGATTTTGAGCAGTAAAAAGTGGAACCTACTCGGTTAGGGTTCTAACTGAGGTGTCCTAAGCTTGTTGGCAAAGGAAAAAATAGACCTTGGGGAAGGCAGGTGACGAAGAGCAAAGAATGTATTACTATTTACTACCTACATCATATTGGCCTTCCATTTCCATTCTCTATCAGCATTAATCATGTAAAATGAAAACGAAAGAGAAAGACGGGGGGGAGGGGGGGGGCACATTAAGGATTGTTATTGCGTTTGTCTAACAAAAAGTGTACTTTCCAGATCATATGATAGGCAACTAAAATTAATTCTATGAACATTTGCCCACATGATGGAGAACTATAGCCTACAAGAATAACTAAGCCTATTCATGCTACAATAACATAATAACCAAATGCTCAGCTTACTGCTTACCAATCGCGAGAAGAGGATGCCAAATGACCATCTAAAAGTCTCCAAATTGAACACCTAAAGTATGACAAATCACAGAAAAGTCAGCAGAAAGGAAAAACAGGTATTTCATTAGTAAGGTCAAAAGTTCAAGAATGCACATTTCACAGATGTATCGATTTCTAAGAATACTCTTCGGGGTTCAAGGAACCCTTTCCTTCATATTAAGTAAACATTGCATTCAGGAAAAGTAAATTATGCTTTTGCATATAGTGATTGGAGGTTAGAGATCAATGCAGCTCAGTAAAAAAACATGAACTAATTAATCACAGTCACCACAACAGTTCCCAGTGGCGGAACTTGAATAATTTTTCATGGACGGCCAACATGTATTACAAGTACAATGATATCACCTCAATAACTCCCAAGTCTCCCGCCTATGTGAAGCGAGAGGTTAGAAGGTCATATGGAGGCAATGTTGCCTCTATATAAAAACATATAGGGGTTGTCTTTTAGAAATTTTGCGATTAAAGAAGTGGCTAAGATAGCATATAAGAACCTTGATAGTACCTTTATGTCATGGTTGTACCTAAAAGTTTCACCATATTTTATGATTATTATCACAGGTCTCATTTGATGTGATCTATGGTCAAAGTTAGAACGACGACTCTTAAAAGTTTGTCAATATAAAGTATATAGACAAGGTTCTGAATAGGGTGCTCTAAAGTAAGAGTATCTTTGTGTTACATACTTTAGTTTTTCAAATAAATTGCTCCTTGGGCTTAACATTTTGGATACAGTGAGTCAGTCGATTCTATATTCCACAAAGATTATTGGATTGATGCCTTTTTACAAGAGGAAAAATACAGATTTATCTTGATCAGCCCACAAGACAAGCCCAACAGAGAAATATAATCTCAGGAAAATCACGAGCATCAAATTGATAGCCAACATGTAGCAAGGCAGTGGAAATTCAAAGAGCACCTAGTGCGTATAGTCATAATCCCATAGAACTTAGAAGTCACTGAGAACATAACATGTTATTTTGGAATTCTATACTTCAGATAACTGTTACCCTAACGTAGAGTACTCCAGAGTTTGACAGACAAGTCTAAAGCAGAGAACTCTTGCAAACAAGAGAGGTCGTCATTAGCATAGAGCAGATTAATAGTTACAGAAGTAGAGAAGTATTTACCTCCTCCGGGAATAAATCAGGGTGTTTAGAGAAGATCCTGAGCTTCAAGTCATTGTACCTGCACAAGCAGAGGAATCAACTATCCTTCATTTAGTGACCAACTATCACCAACAAAAACCACAATCTACCGTGGCCTGATTGATAAATCAATTGAGATTTCCACAAAAACTAATGCTTACGTTCCAATAACCCCATTACTCCTTTCAATTGCTCTTTCTCTAATCTGTGACGCTTCCAGATATCTATCCAGTTCTGACCGTGTCCTGAAACAACATAGAGAAGCTGTAGGGAGAGACACTGAGAGTACACCCTTTCTGCGAGAAGTTAATGTAGGAGAACTTAGAAAATCCAACCTGCGACGGAAAACAGAAGCAGCTGACTTACCAGTACAAAAGTGAATAAGGCTGTCGAGGCAAGGCTGAAATATAGTTGCTCCACCTAGAAGAACTTGTGACACTTGCTTCACTTATAAGGTATGTCGCAAGTAGTGGCCAATCAGGAACAGAATTCCTTTTCAACAGTTTGCCAGCCTCAGGAGAGCTCCACTCCTGATATAGAAACAAAGAAATTGCTTCAGGATAGGCAAGATAATGCCACCAACACTCTGCGTTATCGCAGATTACAACATAGAAAACCGAAAGTTACTCACTGAAACATGGATAACATGGGATTGCCTCTGAGGACCAAAAAAAAAAAAAAAAAAAAAGAGAGAGATTATCCTTGTTACAGCAGAAGCCAAATCGAATCACCCCACCCCCCCCCCCCCCCCACACACACCCCACCATTTATCTATCACCGTCTCACATTTAATCTCATGTATCTTACTTTCAAGGGCACACCTAGCTGCCAGATATTGCAAATGCAACCCCAATCTCACTGTACATCTCACTTTTAGCAACCCAATTACCCCAATAAAAAAGTTGTAAGGGTGGCAAAGAGGGGGAACCAACCATTTCTGCTGCCTCACTCAAGCCCTTGGCATTTGAAATATTGGAATTTCGACATAGTTTCATAATCCTAGATGTCAAATCCTATTTTCACCCCTGCCTACATCTGCTCGCTCTAAGCATCAATCATCCAAACTAAAAGCAGAATGCTGTTGACAATGTGACGCATGTGCCATTATACTCGTACAATAAACTACATCAATCTCACTCGATGTTTCAATGTATGACACAGTATAGGGATAATGACAGAGGTATGGAGTACATCAATAGTTATACTTGCCTCTAAGCACCAGATATCATTTGATATGGGACAATTAACCACGCATGATCCTAACGGGCTCACTCGGAATGAGGGCAACTCAGAGGTAATAGAGACCAAAAGGGGGGATGTAATAAATCAAAGGGGTGAATATTCTCAACTCCTATTTATAGGGGTAAATCAGCACCCCACGGGAAATATGGGTAATCATTACCCTTATAGGGCTTGCCTGGATTAGGGGTTATCTTTACTAGGGTAGAAGAGGCTAAAACAAGTGAAAAATGAGAGAAATGGTTGTGGTCGAGGGAGGAGCAAAGGGGTGGGGGGAACTATTACGCCCCCTTACTCCCCCTTCCCTTGGTTAATGGCCAATTGGCCACCCTCTCTCCCTCACTCACTTCTATACACCACCATCATTAACTCAACCTTTCCTTTTGTTTTTGGTCAATTACGCTAATAATGATTACCTCCATTCCAATCGCTCCCTATGGTGTAATTATTACCCTCTCCCTCTCCTCTATCTACCACCACCACCACCACAATCTTCTCCATCACTTTGGTGTTTCCTCTATTACCCCATAACTATCACCCTCATAGCCTCATCCCAATCAAGCCCTTCACACATAATGCCAAAGAAAAACAATGCCCAACATAAGACACATGATTACTTAATATAAACGAGTAAAAGCAAGAAATGGGATTAAAAAAGAAAAGCACAAAATCGCGGAATCATATAATTACCCACATTCCAAGCAAGCACAAACACATAAGTACATAACACTTAGCAAATGACAACAACATCAACAATTTAACATCTTTACCCCAGTGCCTTAAAAGCTCCCGCCATAAGGCGGGGTAAGGGGGGTTCGGATGTACGCAAGCTTCACCCCTATTGAAACATAGAAAGACTACGCACAAATGACCCAAAATGAAAATTACTTCGAGAATCGCACCCAGTGAATCATCATCAAAAACCGTGATACGTAAGCAACAGAAAGTATAAAAAAAAAGTGGAAAAGTAAAGAGAAAGTTACGGAATCAGGAGTAATAACGAGGGAGGGAGGGACGAAGAGGAGCTTCTCGGACTTGCGAACATTGTTAAGAGCAACAAGCCCACGCTCACCAACATCCACTTTCTCAATCTTCAACTTTTGAGGAGGAAGACCTGAGCTTGACAGCCACTTCTGCAGCTGCGCAGCGTTCTCCATGGAGTCGGCGTCGCAACCCCATGGGATTTCCGAGATTGCGCCACTGGGAATTGTGGAAGTTGCTAAGCACAGAAATTTGGCGGGTTTTCTGGGTGTGATTACCAAGGTTTTGTTATGGGGTCTTTGATGATGGTGGTGGAGATTGGAGAATGAAGGGAAAAGGGTTGTTTTGAGGAGTTGTATGCTTGAAGTTTCTGCCATTATTGTTGCCTGAAAAATTCTTTTGATTACATGCACAAAGTACAGAAGTATTGGAGAGACTGGGAGTAATGCTATGGCTGCCTTATCTCAAGTTTGTTATCTCTTCCTTCATTTGATATATAGGTGGCAATCGGTTGGGTCTGATCGAGTTATACCGTTTGATTTTAAAAAAAAAAAATAGTAGTGAATTCAAAACAGATCAGAAAAATGCAGTTTCATCGCACAAGGGCGTAAAATGAGTCTGGTTATACGAGTATTCGGGTTGCTTGGTTGGTAGGGTAATATGACTGGTCGGGTTTGTCATGGTGATGGTTGAAAAACGTCGAAATGGGTGCGATTTAGATTTATATCAACTCAAATTATCACCGATGGGTACGACTTCAACTTTTTTCATAAACTTATGAGTTCATTTCCTCCCTAAAACGGTGAGAATTAGAAGTAACGGGAAGACTATAATATAGAAACACACATTTCTCTTCCAAATCCTCCAGATGTCGTTCAACCAAACAATTGAAACGGTTTAGGTATGTTTGGTAGCCAAGTAGCAGGTAGCGTTTAGCATTTTGGCCAAGTCAGAATCCTACTTGACATGTTTGGCTGTACATTTCTTATTAGCATTTGAAGTGACATTTAGCGTTTAAAGGGGCATTTGGCAAATGCTATAATAAGTAGCATTTTCCATATAAAGTAGCATTTTTGATTTCCAAATTTATGATATATGTCATTTTAATAACACAACAGCCACTGATCGTACCAAACACGTCATTGTTAACAGCGGAGTACTTTTCAGCTAACAACTACCTCAACAGCTAAAAGTTACCCGAACAACTACGACTATCAAACGCACCCTAAATTGTAAACATTTAAGTTAAATTTTTCCCACATATTTAAACCAAAAGCCGACAAGTGATAAACACCAAGAGAAAGTGATTTACTCCCTCACATATTCAAACGAAACGTAAAGAAACAAAAGAAACGGAGGGAGTATGATTTTTGAATGCCATAATACACTAGAAAGTGTGAGTGGCAATTAAAATCAAATGCTGCAGAAAAATGATAGGGAGCACAAACCTCATCTCCTGCAACTTTGTTCCTCCTCTTCACCTTCACCACAAAACCCAGAAAACACACACATTTCTTCCAAAACTTCCAAATTTGTTGAAACATAATCATAAACACACTCTTCTTGCTCCATATAACAAGTTTCAGAACAAGGGTACCCTCCATTTTAGCTTAAAAAGCTCAGTTTCTGGGGACCCACTTGTAGAAGAAGATGAAGAAGATGAAGAACAAAAGAACTCAGTTGATATTATAAACAATGAAAATAATAATATTGATGGGGATTGGACAACCTCAATTCTGCTGTTTCTTTTCTGGGCTGCACTGATGTACTATGTTTTTAATCTTGCTCCTAACCAAACCCCGGTATATTTCTTTCATCTTTCCTTAATTTTATTATAATCTTGTTCATTTTGATTTAAATATGTTGTCGGATTTTCGATATATATCGGGTTTGCAGTTGTTTTTTCTGTGTTAAGCTCATTTCCTGAGTAAATTTGAGTTGATTGACTGGTGTTCCTATGCCAACACATGTTCAGCTTAGTTGAGTGAAAGGTTGTGGCTTTACCTCGTTAGGTTCAATGTTTATCTCGGTTTCTCGATTGAAGCTTTCTCGTAAATGGAATAACTGTGCCCCTGTGATTGAATTACAGAGGGGGTGATAGATAGTTGAGTGATGTTGATCGGCTAATGTTTAATTGACAATGTAATAGGACTGAAGCTTGTTTAAAGAGCCAATTGTTTTATACGGTGACTCTTAGGGAATGTAGTGGTGTCTTCATCGCCGCTATGTAATAGCCTAGTAGGAGTACAGACGACGTGCTCTACAAGACTACAATCGAATTATGTGTTTGGAAAGGGGGGTTCTTTGCGGTGGGAGCTGGTGACTGGTGAGAGCGTGGAGGAATGCTTGATGAGTGAAATCTGATCCTCGCAAAGAGGAAGAAACGGTTTTTGTTAGATCGTTAATTGAGAAAGGCACTATGTTGCCTAGTTGCCTCCAATATGAGACAAATATCTATCTAGGCCAGAATTAGTCAAGTAGAGCATGTTAACCATTCTGTTTCGTCTTCTTTACCGTTTGATGACATTGTGAGATTCTCTCCAAGAAAGAAAAACAGCCTAAACTAAGTTATTCTCATTCTTTTTCCCGAAGTAACGCCTTTTCTCGGCATCATGGTGTTCCCACTCTTACCTTAAGATCCGCTTGCAGGATTTGATGTTTTCTTAAATCTTTGTTCACCTTTAAAAACAAAGCAGATTACCGTTTTAAGATGATGAATAGTGCTGCCTATCATTATAAACCTGGTTCTTTTACCCGTGCAAATTGCACGGGATGTTATATGAAAGTGATAATAACACTGCTTTTATTTACTCTTAGGCTCAGATATGGTGATACTATTTTGGGTTGAGAGAATACAACAACAACAACATCTTTACCTCAGTGCCCTAAAAGCTCCCGCCATAAGGCGGGGTAAGGGGGGGTCGGATGCACGCAAGTCTTACCCCTATTGAAACATAGAGAGGCTGCGCACGGATGACCCAAAATGAAAATTGCTTTGAGAATCACACCGACTGACTGCTACTTCACGAAATTAGAAGCACAGACAGTTTTATGTGCCATTTTGCTTTATTCCATTATATTCCAAAGCCAAAGAATAATTAGTCTTTGGCTCCATTGGAAATGGAAAGATTTGGGTTGAGAGAATCCAAGGAAATTTTTTTGTAAAAATTACTACGGAGTATATGTAATCAAGTTGTGATAGACTGATAGATACCAAAAAGGAAAAAAGAAAAGAATATCTATCTACCTTTTTTGGGTGCTTGCACACCATCCCTGACTTTCTTGCTTTTTCCATGGCAATGGTCGTTGAGAGTATTATTAATTTTTTACTCCTATATTTGACACTTTGACAATAAGGACTCAAACATAGTGCTTAGTTGACATATTAACTAGACAGCTACCAGTTCTTTCTCCGCCTTCTTTGTACACCTTATCAGAACTGTTCAGATTGTTTGATAATGCTGGTGGGAGTGAAAGAGTTAAAGCAGTAGTTTTGGTCTCTAAGCTTTTGAATCGAATTCAACATCTTTGTTAAACGACCGCAAGTTGTTTTTCTAACCTGTTTACTACTAGTTATGTGCTTCCTATATCAGTATAGTATACTCCTTTGAGGTGTCAGATATGTAGAAATCATGTAATATGAAGTAGAAGAAAGAAATGTACAGAAGTAAGACTATCGTCACAAGGAAAGTGTTAGCAATAATTCCAACTCCAGAGTTCTCTAACATGTACTTACCTAGTTACCAATGCTTCCCTTATCCCTTAACTTGT
The DNA here is from genome assembly GCA_963457585.1 of Spergularia bocconei. Lineage (NCBI taxonomy): Eukaryota > Viridiplantae > Streptophyta > Magnoliopsida > Caryophyllales > Caryophyllaceae > Spergularia > Spergularia bocconei. Next base: position 8,634,651 of record OY734958.1, read on the forward strand.
ATGAACTGCCAGAAGGACTCTACTGTGATAGCAAAGCTGATACCTTCCCTCTCTTTATTGTAGTCAACAGATTTGTACTTTGTAAAAAAGCTTTCCAATTTGGCGGGAGATGATGGTTTCAGGATGAATCAAGTGCTTGTGTCACTCTGGTACATTATGGGCTTGTGGCCTATTGTCTACAGCATGCTGCTGCTTCCTTCTGCTAGAAGGTACATTTGAGGGATTTTGCCTTCAATTTTTTTTTTTTTTTTTTTTTGACTTCATACATTCAGTTTCTTCATCATTTTGATGTTTCAGTTGGCTATAGTAGAACTGTTTTTCTTTTTTGTTTTTTCTTTTCTTTCCTTTTTTTTTGTTTGATCTTTGATTTGATTAGACTAAACAACAACATTACCCCAGTGCCTCAAAGACTCCCGCCATAAGGCAAGTTAGGGGGGTCGGATCTATGCAAATGCAAGCCATACCCCTACGTTGAATACATAGAGAGTGGCTAGTGCTTACACATGACCCATGTTGTCCGTGCTTCTTACATTGTGAAGTAGCAGTCAGTCAGTGTGATTCTCATGGCAATTTTCATTTTGGGTTATCTGTGCGTAGTTTCTCTATGTTTCAATAGAGGTAAGGCTTATGTACATCCGACCCCCCTCCCTTTACCTCGCCTTATGGAGGGAGCCTTTAAGGTGCTAGGTAATGGTGTTGTGTTTGTATCTGATTAGCTTAAATTTTGGGCTTACGTTCCCTAGTCCCTATGACGTATTCCATTTTTGCAACATTAATCGTGTTGAATTTGTAATTCGTTTTTTTTTAACACTAATAAGATTCCTTATCCTCCATTCATGATCTGTGCTTTTGTCTATTCATACATTTTTCTAATCTGAAAGAATAATTTAGGGGAGCAAATATGCAGATTCAAACCCAGGCCAATCGTCTGGAACTCAATGAGTTACCCACCTTGGCTGGGCTCACTCTGTGACGAGATTCTCACAGGTCACATGGCCCATCAAGGTCTCAAACACGGGACCTTGAAATTATTAGCGTGATGGTCTAATCAGCTGTGCTAATAGGCTGATTGTGGTTTGATATCTTTTATGTGAATTAGTTGTTTTTTTTTCACTGAACAGTAAATTTGTGACATTACAGTTCAAAGAGTAAAATCCCTGTTTGGCCATTTGCGACTCTTTCATTCTTTGGGGGTGCTTATGCTCTTATTCCCTATTTTATTCTTTGGAGACCTCCCCCACCGCCGGTGAAAGAATATGAAGCCCGTAGATGGCCTCTGAATTTCTTGGAATCAAAGATAACTGCTGGGGTAAGAACTCTTTTAATCACCTCCTCCTCCAACCAGGATTAGTCTGTGGAAATGTAACACTTTTACTTTTGAATTTTTATGTGATGCCTTTTCTTCTAAATGTGAGAAATGACGATGGGAAACATAAGAAAAAGAGGCTGGGAAGTTGTATGAGGCTCACATAATCACATCTATGAAACTCTCTTTGTCAATTATGTATCATGATTGTGTCTTTTGTTTTAATTAGGTATGTTTATCCCCACAATAAAATGTGGAATGGAGTGACAGAGCTGATTCATGAGAGATGAGGGTAGTGACTAATTGAGTAAGGAAAAATCACCACCAGGATTACTTGCAATGGTGCCTAACTCGGCAGCTATCTGTACTAACTAAAGAAATTATGGGACTTAGGCTTTGTTGTTGTTGATTAAGGCAAAGAGTTTATAGGGGATCCTTTTTTCCATAGTCCAAAGGACAATTTGGATGCAACTTTTGGCCAAGTGATGTCTCATATAACATAAGCAGCTATCTGTACTAACTAAAGAAATTATGGGACTTAGGCTTTGTTGTTGTTGATTAAGGCAAAGAGTTTATAGGGGATCCTTTTTTCCATAGTCCAAAGGACAATTTGGATGCATCTTTTGGCCAAGTGATGTCTCATATAACATAATTGCAAAAGGAAGAGATCAAACTGAACTGTGGCTCTGTGAGCAGAAAGCTAGGAGGTCAAATTTTGAAATCATGGACAACTTACGGTTTAATTGTGTCTGGCTAGGAAGGAACGTTGCTTTATCTTTAAAAGCTATGCTATGACCGAAACAAACTAGTTTGAGCAACAGGAATCTTAGCATGACCTCCTCAGATAGTCAGATTCAGTCGAAATGTGAACACTTTCCTTTTGGTTCTTTTTGTAGTTGTAATAGAACCATATTATTTCATTGATCCGACACATTTGTTGACTATAATCAGTAATTCCTGATAGAAAGAGAATAATTTCAATTGTGCAACCTACCCATTTAAACAGGTTTTTCTTTTGTTTACAGCCGTTTAAGTAATATCTTATACACTGTGCTCCAAGAAGTAGTGTCACATCTCCTTTTGATTGGACAGAATAACTAATTTCAGAAAACGTATCATAAACACTAGAAGACTAGAAGTGAAAAACATTAGCAGTGGAACTGAGATTACCTTTGTTTTTAGTTAAAGAAGAATTTCGGTGCCACCTTCAATGGTTAGCAAATGAAGGGTTTGAGAAAAACCATAATGAAGTGTCTCAAAAGGTTGGGGTTTGTTTGGTCACTAGCTCTGCTATAAATGATCCACGCAAATTTAGTTTGGGAATTCAGAAAAAGAATTTGTACGCATATGCTGTTGCAGCTGAATTAGAAAAATTACTTCTGATCCACAACAGTCTTGCTCAACACACCATGTCATCTCAATATCATCTGTATCTTATGTTTGTGTAGTAGCTGTTCATGCTTTTGGAACTATCAATTAACCCTGCTGTTTGTCAGTTGGTTGGTGCTGCAGGTTTAGGCCTAATAGCATATGCAGGCTTGGGATTTGATGACTGGAAGGAATTTTACCAGTACTTCAGAGCAAGCAAATTGGTGAGTAAATATGTGTCGAGTAAATTTTTACAAGGCTGCGGCCTGCGGGTATGGCTGATGAAAAATCATCATATCTTTAGCAGCAAATCGAATAGCTCCAAATTTGGGACTTGACTAGGGAACAATTAAAGATGATTTTGGGGCTCGAATTTTAGCTTAAGACTTCTGGGCCCTTTTTTACTTGAAAATTGATTTTGGACCTTTATATTCTCCTTGAAAATGTTAGGAGGGGTTCAAGATCTGTGGTTTGGGGTGGTGCTTTAGGGTGGAGTGAACAGTGGTCTTGGGTGGCTTTAGGGTGGTCAGCAGCCGTCAATTTGACTTTTTGATGGGAGATCAGATTTGGTTATGTTTCACAACAAAATTAGTGATAAAAAACATATGAGAGATCTCGGGAAAAAAAAAAAAAAAAAAAAGAAAAAAGAGCAAACTATGTGGCGGTGTTTAACAGACTTCAAAGTTTAAGCATGGTGCTCATCAGTTTACTTATCCACTAAGGCGATGAAGGGTTTTTTATTGGTCAATTAGTTAATGCTGAAACTTTAGTATGACAAAGGTTCCAGGCCTCGAAATGATAATTATTGTGTCAGTTCTAAGATTAGCTGGGCATTCTGTAGTTGGAACTTGGAAGATGTATGTCAGATTGTCAGTATCCTGTATCCCGCCAGTTTCCCTGAGTTTATATTCTGTTTTCGGGATATTTTGTCCAATATCTCATTCAGCTTGGAATAGGAGGATATGTGCATCATTGTAATGAACTGACGTAGTTGTCTTTCCCCTTCCCTGTCTTCAGGTTCACGCGACCACCCTTGATTTCTCTCTTTTGTCTGCATTCGCACCTTTCTGGGTTTACAATGACATGACCGTTCGAAAATGGTAAGCACCAAGGGTACTACTGTAACGTTGCAATTGCATTGAAATTTGAGGATTTCTGATGGCTTCATTTTGGCGCTGTGCTGACATTTTTCTTTTGAAATTGCAGCTACAACAAAACAGCCTGGCTTCTTCCTTTGTCCATCGTTCCTTTTTTAGGTCCTGCATTATACCTTTTATTACGACCACCGCTTACAACTATGCCTGTTTCACTGGAAAACACTTTGAAATCTGAGTGAAGACGGTCCTGATCATAATGCTGGTACATTGCCTAGGGTATTCGTACATGATGCAGAAAACGCTGTCCGAGGCTCAGTACTGAATTTTCACTATTCAGTTGCGAACATGTAAAGAAAAGATAACTTTTGGTGATTATGGAAGCAAGCTACTTAATTTCTGTTTAGGTGACAAGTCAAGCGGGGTCAAATCTGAGACATAAGACCGAAGGATCACTCTTCCAAATCTTTTGTAAGAAATGCGAATTTTTGTAGTCAATAGTTAAGTTGACAGCATCACATTTATTCAAGAAGTGCTCTGTTAATTTCATTTCACAGTTCGATACCCCTTGTGTAATTTTGAATCGGAAGGAATGTTTGGCATCAGAGTTATGTATGTATAAACAATTTTAACCATGAAATTCCTTGGCATCATTCTCTGGCTCTATAAGTTTGCAAAGCGCAGAGAATCAGCTGGTGCTGTTTTTAACAGTGTGCCTGCTTTGGTCTATGACAGTAAACCATCATGTTCATATGGTATCGGATGATGGACATTCTTCTTGAAGGCTTCGACCTCAGATTTGCAACACCAGCTTATTGACATAATGTTCCGGTGTCGTGGGTAATTCCACTTCCGACATTCTATGAAATATTCCTTTAGCTAAACATTGCAACCTTGCAGAAATTTCTGATAAATTCAATTCTGTAATGTCAACCAAACATCGACGAAAAGCGTATAGCCTATCCCAAACAACGAAATTCGTACACCTTCAACTATTGGAGCAGAAAAATTTGTAAGCAGGAAGCAGTAACCCCCCCCCCCCCCTATCCCGTATGATGAACTAAAAACCTCCAACGTCAAGCTGCAGTCATTACAGAGCATGCCACACAGTAGAAGAGAGGGAACGACGTACAACTTCAATGAAGAAGAATATAAACAATCCCAGGTTCATGACTCACGAGTATAACTTATCAAGCTCGCTCTTAAACTTGGCCTTCAGTTGCTCCCTCTTTAACTTCAGAGCAGCTGTTACTAATCCTGATTCAGGTGTCCAAGGTTCCGGAATTAACTTAATCTTTGCTGGCAATTCAAACTTGTCTAGCCTTGCTTCTTTTGCTGCCTGCAAAAGCACCATAACAAGTAAATATCGCACAACAACACTGCTACAGTACCAAGAGGTTCATGAAAAACAAGACGTGCTGGCTTCTACTGAAATTCGAAGGCTTGTGGAAGAACAACCATTCTGGTTCTTTTACCAAATAGAAAATCTAAAGGTCCGCTTGACTAGGGAGAGTTTAGTTTTTAGCATGTTTTCTCCCAAGCACTCAACTTCGAAAGCTTGAGATTGGCAGTAATGCCATTTAAAACAAAAGCTTATTAGAACTTCTAGATTCCTACTTTCTACAGCACAAACCTTAGACAGTGATGTTTGGACCTCCTTGATAGCTTCAGCTTTGTCACACAGCTCAGGGAAGCTACTGTACTGAACGCCAGATTCTTGAGCCCACTTTTCCAGGGCTGAATGTGAAGGCACGACAAGGGCTACGCAAAAATTATGGAATGGATCTGCGTATACCATGACATTGTCAACATAGCTGCTAGTTTGAAGTGCTGCCTCAACCTGCAACAACGATGAACAATTATACGGAGTAAGAATTTTCATCAATAAGCTTGTCTCCAGACAAAGATCCCACTTTACTGAAATGACACAAGTTAAGCCGGAAGTCCCAAACTGAAGTCAAGTGAAGCATCAATTTAGAGAAATCTCAAGGAAAAGACAGGAGTACTAGTATCTTGGAGCAACGCTGTAGTAGGCACTAATGCGTTATTAACCAACTTAAGACAGAGAACCAAGCTCACTCATGCAGAGTGAAATCACCAACATAAAATAGAAAGAGTAGCTAGACCGAACTAATTCACATGGCATTAAGGACGATAATTCGAAAGTCACATAGACGGCCATGCTAAAAGGAAAAAAAGAGTAAATCTGTAAGGGACCTCGACCCACCTTTCCAAGGGAAATGTATTCTCCATGTTGAAGTTTTACGATATCTTTCTTTCTATCAATTACTTCAAGGCATCCATCACGATGAAATTGTCCAATATCACCAGTGTAAAACCAACGTATCCCCTTCTCGTCAATCTGAGTGTATAAGAGAATCAATAAGCTGTGAAATAAGCAGAAAAAAGTTTCGAAATAACGATACAGTGTCTAACAACAATACCTTGTAGACTTCATTCGTTTTATCTTCACTCTTAAAGTAGCCAACTGTAACACTATGACCACCAACAACAATCTCTCCCCTAGGCATCGGTTTGTCTGATGTTGTATAGCCACCTTGTTCCCAAGAAACAAGCTGCACGAACAAATTGAAAATGAGAGCTGAGATGTTGCACATAACCGAACAGAAAACCTAAAGATCTAAGGTTGCCAACAATCACACAGAGCCATGCAACATTTATGTAAATGAAGTTTGTATTAGCAAGCAAAGTGCATCTTTTTTACCTCAGGACAGAACTACCTGGCAACTTTTCCATCAACAAATGATTGGCATGCAGAAAGGATAGGAACTATCTCCTACTTGTTCAATACACCCTCCGTCCCCCTTTAAACACTCCATACCCAAATTACCCCCGTGTTGAGGATGGTTTTCTCGCTAATCAGTTAAAATCAAAGTTCCAAAAAATTACATAGTGAGTTAGATAAGAATCTTAGGAAAATTTCCATGCAATTTTTTTTGGAACTTTGATTAACAGATTAGTGGTACACGCTCCTCAATAAGGGTGCGTTTTGTATATGGGGTGTTTAAATTGGGACAGAGGGAGTAAACCCTTTTCAGAACAAGAATCAAGCACCAACGTATACCTGGAGGAAGATGTCACTGTAATGACTCTATGTTGTACCTACTAGTTGATCTAATCTAGAAATTAAGGATTCAAGATCCTTAAATGCCTTGTTTTTTCAATGGCAAAAGAAAGCTGAGAAGCTGGCATTTAACCATCATAAGCAATTAGAAAACTCCGGCATAATTGAAATCACCCCTGAGCTATATGTGTGTGCATGGTCAGCAACACTGCAGCACCAATTATACTATTTATAAAAGTTACAAGTAGCATTGAAGCTTAGACTGCTAATACAGATTAAATTTCAAGTTATCTTATTTGGTGTGTCCTTGTCCTCCTTGAAAATCCAGTGAAATTGGAGAAAGGAAAATAAGAATCGCTTTATACTTTTGACCAGATCATTTTCTCATATATATATATACTATCTCGATCCAATCCAAGTTCCCAACCCTACCCTGTAAGCATTTTAGGTGAATTAACATTGTCAGATTGGAGGAAAGATTCTTTAATTCTGAGCAACAGATGTAGTTTACAGTCTGGATCATAGATATTTTTTTTTTCCTCTCCATGCGAACATTGCTAATTTGTTAGCTTCAATTGCTTGCCAAAAGGAATTGAGACTATGAATTAGGAGAGAGAGTAAATTTAAGAAATATGTTACCATGTATCATGAAAATAAAAAGAGTTATCAAGCTCATAGAAGGGACACATTTAAAAATTCCAGAGGCATAGCATACCTTGATGTAGCAACAGGGAAGAGGAGGACCAACACGTCCTACAGATATATCATCTGCCTCAGAAAAAGCTGCTCCAGCACATGTCTCTGTCAAGCCATATCCTTGACCAATAGGTGCACTGAGCAAAGTAAACGTATGAAACTGTCATTGTCAGGTAGAGGTACCCGATCCTCCAATAGTTTAAAAACACTCCAAACATCGAATTTCAATCTCAGTTGAAACACTAAATATGTTGACATGATATACAGAAGAGCCTATCAGGCAAACACATGAAAGGAGTATTAAAACAGAGGGAAGGCGAACAATAGTTGACATGTTTTTGTAAGTTAGCTCCCTAACTTTCATCATTCATCACATGTCAGCTTTCATCCGTCATACTCCGTGCTTTTATTTGACTGAGGAGCAATAGCCCCTATTCAGGTACCCAACCCAAAATAGAAAAATGAAACCTACGCAGACATCTCTGAGGCAGTCTCCAGTGCTTAAGGTGCATACATCTTGACCTCTAAAGGCTAGGTCCAAAATAAATGTGGCTTGAAGGTAGAAGCTTTTGTTCACATTGATTCAATTATGAGTCTGCCTACCACAGATGTCAAACTTCTGATAGCAGCATGAACTGGAGCTGTTAATGTGAAATATTATGAGTACATTCGAGATATTCTCAAGTCAGTCATTTCAAGCTGAAATTCGACATCAACCACACAGGCCCCTTGCTTAAAAAAAAAAACGGAAACAAGAGACAATACTTCACTTCCTCTAGAAGATAATAGAATATACTGTCCCAAATTGTTGGCAGTTGCCCGTTTTCGTGGGTAAAGTAATTATTAGGGAATTGAATCTTTTCAAGATTGTGTACATGAATACATCTGAAAAACTTCTTGGGAACTTTAGAGTGAAACATTGTCCAACTGCAGCACAATGGTAAAGCTGGGAAATTAAAAGTCAACCAAGAGTGCTTAATATAAGAACTTACCCCATGCAGATGTTAACAAACCGCTGTGAATCTCCAGATAATGGGGCTCCCCCACATAGCATAAAGCGAATTCGCCCTCCAAGAACAGACCGGATTTTCTTAAAAACAAGTACATCCCAAAATAACTTCTCCAGCCCCCAAGCACCAAACCAGCTTCCCTCTATTGCAGCTAATCGGCGTTTATAAGCAACATTGAAAAGCTTTTTAACAAAACCACCCTTTTCTTCAACCTTAAAGGGTCACAAAAAGTAGGATCTTTAACTCAATATCATTATCAATCGTGGATGACATAACAGAGATCGGATAATTTAGATGTGAACCTTCTTAACAACCCCATCACGAACACGGTCAAGAATAGCTGGAACTGCTGCCATAAGAGTAGGCTGCAACACAGTAACATCCCCCTTGGTTCCTTTCTTTATTTTGTTAGAGGTATCAGTTAATGTCAAGGTTGTGCCATACCCAATTGCCGTGCCTGAAGCCAACATCACCGTCTGGATAAACAGATTATGTTTTTTTAAGGTTGAACATTATACAAAAGAAAATTTCATATTCACAAACTAAACCGGAAGAATACCTCGGCTTCTAATTCCAAAACATGGGCTAAAGGCAGATATGCCAAGTATACATCATCTCTTCCGAGACCAGGTACCACTGTTGTGACAGCTGCAGCAGTTGCTACTATGTTTCCATGGGTCATCATAACTCCCTGATGATATTTCGTACATAGTACAAATTAAACCATGATTAATATTGATGCTAAAAGCACACAGATGTAAGGTAAAGTGATAATGGCCAATTCACCACAAGGACAAAATCTTCGATGAAGCATATACAAAATGACTACTGCAGACTCAAAATACACACTGACAAACGATCACCAATGCATAACTTTGAGCCAATATCATCGTGGTACTATGTAGAGCAGGTGGTTATTCAAATACGATCAAATCCCAAGACAGTGAGACACTTACAAATGAGGTCATCCCTCTTGCGGCAGGAACCCAAGAATGCTAGGTGCATGTAATTTTATCTATTGATTAAATGAGGCTACTAAAAATTTAAATAATTCTGCCAATATCCACTACACCACAAGGGAGATAGAAAGGCACTGCACAAACCTTTGGTAGTCCTGTGCTGCCACTTGTGTACATTATAACAGCAACATCATTTTTCTCTGGTAGTCTTGGATTTAGAGGATTAGCTTTCCCAAGTTTCTCAACTTCAAGGAAAGATGATACTTTCAGGTCATTACTTCCAGATGTGCCAGAATCACTTGAACCACCATCTTCTTCAAAGAAGATTATATTTTTCACTGTTTCCAACTTGGAACTTATTGCAGATGCCTTTTTGTATTGCTTAAAATCACATATCAAGGTCGATACCTGAGTCTGTCATTTGCAACAAGAAACAAATACAACAAAATTAAGACATCACCACAATTTACTCGAATATACCAATCGTGCATAGATTCAATTGTGACGGTCTTTTGATTTACCAGATTTCAGGTAGTCAATCCCCTCTGAATATTTTGAAGTTAAGGGGTAATATAGTAATCTAAGTATTTCACTTATTGCCCATTTACAAAAGTACTTCACTTATTACCTCATTAAGGGAGTGGATTAATGCATCCTCGCCTAAAGTTGAGTAGATGGTAACTACTGTGATATTCTGCCGCAAGCATCCCTGAACAGAAACATTGATAATATATATCATACATTCATCAGATAATATGAGAAAATGAATAGATTTCCACCAGCAATGATCAGAAGTCAAACCTGTAATGCAATAAACCACTCTGCCCTTGTTTCAGAAAAGATAGCCACACGAGAATTGACATCATGACCTAGCTTAACTAGTCCGGATGAAAAATGACAAGCGCGATCAAACACTTGTCCAAATGTCTCCCACTGGTAGTCACCCAAATGCACCTTCTCAAACTCCCTTCCATCACTAGCTTCGATAAATTCCTTACTTATTAGCTTTCTTGTTCCAAGAAATGGATAACTTTCATGTTTCTTACATGCTTGCTCAAATAGAGCTGCAACAGTTGCAGCCCCTTCCCAGGGAACCTCCACCAGCTCCTTAAATTTAGCATTACGCACGGTCACGCCCGCTTCACCGCCAACTGCAACACCAACACCTCTTCGCTTAACCTTTCGCTTACCCATCCATAAGATTGAGATCAATAAAGGTAGGACTATGGCAATTGCCACCGTCCCAGCAACGCTATAAGGGCATTGCCGCCTCAAAAATTCTACATATTCGCAATTATCCCATTTCTCCCACAGCTGTGAGCCCAAAGAACTTCCCTTTGTTTCTGACATGCCTTATATATTCAAACACCTACACAGCATGCCTCTGCCAATAAAACAAACACAAACTTAACGATCTAAACAATCGAGAATCGGAGCAATAAGTTATCTTCATTGCTTCATAGTGGACAAAGGAACCTCAGAAACACAACAAGAGCACAAAAAGCACTTCATTTTCGGAAAAGATCAGAGTTTCTTATACTGTTGATTAATTACGAGGACAGAAGGTGGATGATGCAAATGGGTTCCAAACAAAAATCGGCATACACCCCTTCACTAATTGTAACTTAACAGTTAAGCTAGCTGACAACCGCGAAAAAACTCAACACCGCAAGCAAATTGAACTCACCAACGAAATCTGTACGAAACACAAATAAACCGGAATCTTACAAACCCCAATCAAAGTTGAAATCTTGCCTACACACAGAATTCAGAAAAGGGTTGACATAATAAGAAACTCTAATCGTACTCATAATCCTATGAATTCAAACTAATCAAACAAAATCATGATTACCTAAAAAAATTTAAAGCTAGAAAGATTGAAATTTTCAACAGATGTAGCCCAGAAAAAAAACAAAGATCAATGAAGTGTTGATTGAGAAGAAAGCTTACCTTCGAAGTGAAGAAAGATATACAGAAATTGTTTAAGCTCAGAAAAACCGGTGATCGCAGGCTTATGTCTCCACTTTCCAATGTAGATGCCTACTCCTGCAGAGGGATTCTCCAAATTCGTTATTTTTGTAAGTAAAAATGGACACGACAGTGCTTAGATTGGAGCCGACAAATCCGAGTTGACACGATGGGTCGACATGAACCGGACACGATGTAAACGACTTTGAGTTAAGATAAGTCTTTTGTTTACAAGAGATCGGTACAAAAACAACATGAATTAAAATGGTTTCTGTTTGGGTCGAACTCTCAAGATATAAACCTGACACGACAATCTAATTAGATATGGAGTACACCGAAAGAAACGGAAATTTTGTGATAATAATGAAGTTGCTCAAATATTACAAAAGTTTGAAATTGTTCTTGTTAAATTATAATCTATATCTATATATCTTATTAAAGCAGGCTTTTTTTGTGCTCCCACAACGATTGGAAGTTTCTAGAATGTCCAAATTTTCATATTCTTTATTAAAAAATCGTATTTCAATCTTATATATGGTAATTGCCAAAGAATTTCATGTGAATTGCACATGATATGGTAAGTAAAAAATAATTAAATAAGAACGGAACATTCTAGAAACTCCATATCAATCAATATTATAGTACATAATATAATATAATAATAATAAATGAGGGATTTTTCGTGCAAGGTTATAATATATTTTCCTAATCCTGATCTATCATATTAATAATCCTAAACGAAGTTAAACAACCAGTTAGCTATAAATAGTTGAAATAATTCCAAATCAACATTCACAATCATAATGTCTGATCATATATACTCCGCTGGCTATAATAAGCTGCTGAAGTATTGATTGGCAAGTTTAAAAATTGTTATTTGTATTATTAGAATTTTGGATGCAAATTCAACATAATAAAGTTTTGTAGTAAAACTATCTCATATTTAGAAGGGTGTACACACTACTCACTTAATCAAAGTTCCAAAAAAAAATGTACGACAAATTAGAGAAAACTCTTATCTAATTCGCTATATAATTTTTTTTTTTTGACAAAACGATTAGTGTGTACATCATTCTCAAAACGAGGGTATTTTGGGGATAAGGCGTTTAAGCTGAGACGGAGGGTTACCCACTTATTAGGGCACAATAAGAGAGTATAAGCTCAAAATTTTGTAAAATGAGGTTTATAATGAACTTAATTATCTACACGGGCTAAATAAAATACAAGTAATTGACATCATTATTAAGAGACCCGTGCAACGCACGGGCATTCATTCTAGTTTGCCTCTAATAATTAGTTTGAAGTTGAAAATTTAACAACTTTTCGTCTTGAAAAAGGTCATTGTAATGCTGATTCAATACGAATAAATGCATTTTTAAGTTAAACGGGTTGATAGATCACGTTTGGTTACACAACAGCTCACGTTCGAATTAAATATCTAATTCGTTTGTATAAACGGTTGGGTTTGGGTAAAGGGATTTGAACCCGATCCTAACACCATAGGAGTGTTAATTGCAAACTTTGATTGGAATGACGACTCTTGCGTAGGAGAATATAAATAAATAATTTTAAAACAAATTTGACTTTTTTTGCATACTCAAAAGTCAAAATAAGGACTTATTGACTCATTCCATATTTGAATCAAACAAATTTGAACAAAGGTTTTTTTCCACTCTAATCCAATCCATGGCGTTGTGATTCAACAGTCTGAACAAAATGCATTGAGTAAACAAAAGATTGTCGTATACTTAGAAGTTGCTCGCTTAAATTAATTTGATGTTCTCACATTTCGAAAAGTCACAATTTTATGCTTAATTATCCAATATACCCCTGAGGTTCCCGAATTTTTCAGGTATACCCCTCCGGTTTACGAGCTGTCCAGGGTGCTCCTAAGGTTTGCAAAATCGGATTTTTTGATGTTTTTGATAAATGGAGCTTAACACCGTTAGCCATTTGATAAGTTTAACTTTTTTAAAACAAATTGACCACTAATGATATAAATTAAAAAAAAAAAAAAACAGTATTCTTTCACCTTTCGTCAACCCCCACGCAACCACCGCTTCACCACCGTGCCACAACACCGACCACCACCTTGCGCATCTCCACCCCCACCACTAGAAGCGGGTCTCTCCCGCGACCACACGCCGGCCACCCCATACCCCGACCACCACTCCTCCATAGGCCATGACCTCTTTCCCTCATTCTCTCTCTCCTCCCTCAAACCCTTTTCTCAGCCCTTATCCACCGGCGATACAGCCCAAAAACCCTACCCCGCCGCCCATAAACCCTCCCCCACTGCTCAGAAACCCTCCCCCGCCCACCGATAATGTTTTTTGTGAGTTGATGGGAGAGAAAACGGAGAAGAAGGTGGTGGAAACGAGGGGGATATCAAAGAGGCATCGTGTAAGGGGGCCAAGGATGGATTCGCCGGCGTCGGCGCTCACTTTTGCGTTGCTGGTGGTGCAGTGGTCATGTGGTCATGTGGTGGTGAGGGGCTGCGTGAGTTGAGTGGGGAAGAGGGGAGGGAGAAGAGAGAAGATTGAGATTTTTTTTTTTTTTTTTTACAATTAATGTTATTAAGGGTCAATTTGTTTAGAAAAAGTCAAACTCACTAGAGGATTAACGGTGTTAAGCTCCGTTTGTCAAAAACATCAAAAAACTTGATTTTGCAAACCTCGGGGGCACGCTGGACAGCTCGGAAACCAGAGGGGTATACCTGAAAATTTCGGGAACCTTAGGGGTATATTGGATAATTTCCCTAAATTATATTGTACGATGTATTAAAACAACAAACGTTAATCGATAGTTGACTTAGATTCTCGAGCAGCAATGTCAAAACCAACATGAATTAAACGGGTTCTGTTTGGGTCGAACTCTCAAGATATAAACCTGACTCGACAATCTAATTAGATAGAACATTTTTTCGGAATAGGGCTAAAAAAAAATGCTAAACAAAATGGGTTGAATTTGAACTTATTCAACCTTATGGGGTGCATGTCACCCCATTGGACAAAACCGTCAGTGGTAATGGCGGTTTTAAGTGTGTCAAACAGTACCAATATGGCTCGAGGGAGAAGTCACAGACAAACTAAAACCGCCATTGGGACTGGCGGGTTTACTTCCCAATGGCGGTTTTAGGTTCCCACTGGCGGTTTTGTCGACGTGCACCCCATAAGGTTGAATAAGTACAAAATCGACTCATTTTGTTTAACATTTATTTTTTGAGCCCTATTCCGAAAAAAAAAAATTCAATTAGATATGGAGTAGATCGAAAGGGAATGAAAATTTTGTGATAATAATGAAATTGGTCAAATATTAAAAAATTTTGAAAATGTTCGTTAAATTATACAGTACTTTATTACTTTGCCTCTAATAATTGTTTGAAGTTGAAAAATTAACAACTTTTCGTCGTGAAGAAGGTCATTGTAACGTTAATTTGATACAACAAATCAAGATTGGTTACATAACGGCTTAGATTCGAATTCTTGATCCGTTTGTACAAAGGATCGGGTTTGGGTCAAGAGATTTGAACCCCACCTAACACCATACAGCGTTAATTGGTAAATTATGATCGGAATGACGACTCTTGCGTGGAGAAAAAAAAATTTAAAATAAAATTGACCTTTTTTGCAACTCAAAAGTCAAATTAAGGACTTATTGACTCATTCCATCTTTGAATCAACCACATTTGAACAAACGTTTTTTCCCCTCTTCTATTGCGTTGTGATTCAAGAGTCGAACAAAATGCACTGAGTAAACAAAAGATTGTCGTATAATGAGAAGTTACTCGCTTAAATTAGTTTCATGTTCTCACAAATTTTATGCGCTAATTATATTGTAAGATATACTAAAAACATCGAACATGATTTAATCATAGGACTAAAGTCCCGAGCAGCAATGTCAACAAGGCCCCCTAGCCCTACACCGATCCACACACGAGTTAAATAATCTGTTGGAGTAATGGCAGACAAAGTCATGTTTGTTGCTTGTTTTTTATGGGCAAATGTTATTTGGCTTTGTTTTCTGTCCCACATCGGTTGAGTGAAGGCATTTTCTTTGCCTTATATACCATCTCCTCCCATTTCCTAATTGAGCTGGCAACCTAAGTGCACAATATGGAACATGGATGTTTGGGCCGAAGCCCACACGCGCGCCGCTCGCCCGGTCCGGGTCGGGGCGTGGGTGTGGGTGTGGCTGGGCTGGGCTGGGTTGGGCATTTTCTCTTATGTGCTAAGTTCCTTTTTTTGGACCCAGTCTGAATTTCGGTTTTTGGCCGTTTGAAATTGGTCCGTCTATTTTCCAATTGATTTTTCTCCTTTTATTGCTGATTTTAATTTCCTCTTTGATTACCTTTTAATCAGCAATTATGTCCAAGATTAACTCTCCCTTTATTGAGCTTTATTGCCATCCGTTTGACTGCCAAAACGTCTCCCTCTTCCCTTTTTAAGGAAGACGTTTTTGCTCATTTTGATACACAGAAAAAAATCCTCCTCTTTGATATTCCTGGGTAATTGTAAAATGTGCATTATCTAAACTTTTGGTCGTGAGTGGTACCGATTAGAAGTTGCTGTGTTAACCTTGGGGATTGCATCGGCCAAGTAGCGATTACCACCATAGTCGGGCCGTATTAGCTTTCAAGGCAGTGGTTAATACCACGGCACAGTTTTTGTCACTGTTCGTATTTCCTTGAAAGTCATTGTTATACCCTATATTTCCAACAATTTGAAAGCTAATACCCTTTAACAATGGCTTCGTCTTTGTCGAGCAAGGCGCTCCTTGACATCATCAAGCTTGAGTTGTTCAACGGAACAAATTACAAGAGATGGTCCCAGAAGATACAGATGTTCTTCGAACAACTTGAGATCGATTATGTTCTCACCAAGTCGGCGCCGAAACCCATCGTCGCCACCACCGGGGACGTCCAGGCCACCCCACCGTCTTCTGCTGTTCTCGGCACCAATGAGGACGAGATCAAGAGATATGAGAGTCACAACAAGCAGGCTCGTTTCCATATTCTGAATTTCATGGTTGGATCTCTGTTTGATCTGTATTCCAAACAGTTGTCTGTCTATGAGATTTGAGAGTCTTTGGAGAAGAAGTATGGTGTTGATGATGCTGGAAATAAGAAGTACGTGGTCGGCAAATGGCTCGCCTTCAAACTAGTTGATGACAAGCCTGTCATCGATCAAGTGCACGAGTATGAGAATCTGTGCATGGACATCATCGCCTAGGCATGCAGATGTGCGAAATTTTTCAAGCCAATGTTCCTGTGGAGAAATTTCCAAACTCTTGGAGTGACTACCGCAACCGTCTCAAGCACAAGAAACGGGACATGACTCTCCAGGACCTTATAAGCCATATGAAAACTGAAGAGGCTAATCGCCTCAAAGACAAATTTGAGAATTTATCTCTTAATGATTCGAATTCTAACCTTGTTGAATCTGCTGGTCCTTCAATTAAAAACAGGTTTAAAAGCAAAGGGAAGAAGAACAAGAAGCAAGCGAAATTCATCAAGCCCGAGTCCGAGATCCAGAAGGCTGATTTGTTGTGCTATGTTTGCGGCAAACTGATATATGACTCAAATGTCCTCTTTTTCATGCGATTTTTCCCTCCCGTGTCCTAATTTTGATGATTTTATAGTTGCTTTCCCGCTCTTTTCATATATATGTTTATCTTGACTCAATTCAATGTCATTTTGCAAATTCTAGTGCATTTTCTATTTTGTACGAGAATCGGGTTCTGCGGTGTGGTTTTGGCTTTTGTAGGGGCACCTACGGAGCATGTTGGAGCGGAACCCGAGGCATTGGAGAGTCAAAGAGCGGAGATAGGTCTTTGAGCGGGATCCTAGGCACGGGAATCGAGAGTATGGGATGGTGATATAAGTTTGGAAGCAAAGAGAGGGCAAACACATGAGTTGAAGACTCTTCGCGCAAAGGGGTAACTTCAAACGGTCGTATCTCATGTTCTAGAGCTGATATGGTGATAATTCAAGTTGGAGTTGAAATTTCATCCCATTAGTTTTCCAATGATATATTATAAGCCCAATTTGATCAAGAAACGAGTGAGATATGACCTTCCAAAGTCAAGTGCGCGCGCCAGTTTTTGGCCGCTCGGCCGTACCCTCGCCGAGCGGATGGACGAGCGTATAACCATCCGAGAGCAAGCCACCGAGTGCACATCCACTCGGCCGAGCGGATGGCTCCACTCATCGAGTGGATATATACACTCACCGAGTGTGTCGCCGAGTGGAAGCCAGTTTCGCCCTTTTGACACGTTTTTTCGTCTATTTATTTTGCTCACTATAAATACCCACATACCCTAGGTTGTAGGGGACTTTTTTTTTCACCTTTCCATTTTCTTAGATATTTTTAGGTAGTTCAAATTTAGATCTAGAATTTCTCTCTCCTAGTTCAACCTTGGTTTCTCCACCATTGTAATTCTTACATCTTTTCTTCTTTCATTTCAATTTGTTCAAGATTTTCACAACAAATTCTCAAGTTTCATTATTAATATAATTCAAGTCTTATTTCATTCACTTCATCTCTTTATTACTTATTTGGGTAACAAATTTCTCTCTCTCTTTTATTTATTGCAATTTATTTTGTTTCAATTGTTACTAATTCATGTTTATTAGTCAATTAATTATATTTGTCTTATAGCTTCCAAGTTTGCATCTTTACCTAGTTTTCATGTTTAGTGTCATGTTTAGGGTTATGTTAACTGTGATTAGTGTTATTTTAAGCATGTGTGAGTAGTTTCTATGGCTAGGGGTGAGGTTAATCGGTTAAAGGTGTGAACTTTATGGTTAGAGGGGTTGTCTAATGGTTATTATTTGAAAAGCATGCTACGTTATCACCAAGTTTAATGTTTTAACGATTTGGTAAATATAGATGACGATCTATTTTACTTATTATTGCATTTTAATCAATATGGGAGAGTTGAGATTGAAATTGGCTAATTAAACTTGGGATTATTGATTAATTGCATGGAAATGAATTAATTAGTAATTAGGCATTGGTTAGTTGCTTGAAAAAGAATTAACCCTTCTCTTTGGCCTTGATAACTTGTTAGTGTGCATGTTTAGGCTCAATTCAACCACTCTAAACTAAAGATATCAACTTTATACCCGTAAATATCTTTAACCCCTAGCGTTTGTCAATTATCGTCTAAATTTGCGTGTTGGTTCATTAGTTACTAGTTCGTTTGTTTAAATCGTTGATTAGTAGAAATTAGATAATAGTGATTAGACTAAAATTAGGACATTATTGATAGACAATTACCCTCTGTCCTCGTGGATTCGACCCTAGACTATGCTAGGATGATTAGCCATGCTTGGAACTTGTTTTAGGCGTGTCACAAACGTGGTCACAAAGCCTACCAGTGTCCTCAACGCCGAGGGTCATTCAAGACGGTTCAGAAGCCCGGAGGTTGTCAAGCGAATCTTGCTGAAACCGATGAGGTCATTGCTGCTGTGGTTGTGGAGGCTAATATGGTGGCTAACTCAACCGACTGGATCCTTGATACCGGGGCCACGAGGCACTTCTGCGCTCACAAGAAGTTATTCCAAGACTTTGAAGACGTTGCTGATGGTGAATGCGTCTACATGGGTAACTCTTCTTCTACTGGTGTACTTGGTAAATGGAAGGTCTTGCTTAAACTTAGTTCAGGAAAATCCCTTTCCCTTAGCAATGTGTTGTATGTTCCTACCATCCGTCGCAACCTAGTGTCTGGTATGCCTTGTTGAACAAAGCTGGTTTGAAAGTTGTGTTTGAGGCTGACAAGGTTGTATTGACTAGGGGTGGGGAATTTGTAGGGAAGGGGTACCTCAGTGGAGGTTTGTTTGTTCTTAATGTTGTTTCTGATTTTGTTAATGAGAATTTTTCTGGTTCTGCTTATATTGCTGAGTCTTTAGATGTTTGGCATGGTAGACTAGGTCACGCGAACATTGCATCGATCAAACGACTTAGGAACGCATCCTTTATTCCCGATTTTGGCCCAAATTTTTTTCCAAAGTGTCCAATTTGTGTAGAAGCCAAGCTCACAAAGAAACCTTGCAAACCCGTGGTTCGTAGAGACACCCAACTTCTTGAACTTATTCATACGGACCTAGCTGATTTCCACCAAAGTCCGAGTAGAGGGGGGAAATTACATAACCTTTGTAGATGACTATTCGAGGTTCACCAAAGTTTACCTTAAGCAAAGGGGAAGCTTTCTTCAAATATAAAACCTTGGTTGAAAACCAGCTTGATAGGAAAATCAAACGGGTTAGGTCAGATAGAGGAAGAGAGTATGAGAACAATTCCTTAAATGACCAGTGTGAAAAATTTGGAATAGTACACGACCTTAGTGCCCCCTATGTGCCCCAACAAAATGGAGTAGCTGAGCGTAAGAATAGAACTTTGAAAGAAATGATGAACGCTATGCTCTTAAGTTCGGGGCTACCTAGAGAGATGTGGGGGGAGACGGTACTTTTGGCTTGTTATGTCCTTAACCGTGTGCCTCACAAGAAGTTTAGACAAGACACCCTATGAGATGTGGAAGGGTTTTCCTCCTAACTTGAGTTTCATGAGAGTGTGGGGGTGTCTAGCCAAAGTTGGGTTGCCTAGTCATAAGAGGGACGAACATCGAACCAAAGACCTTTGATGCTGTTTTTATTGGTTATGCGCATGTTGCTTATAGATTCATGTCTCTAAGTGATAGAACTATCTGTGAGTATAGAGATGCAGAATTCTTTGAGCATGTTTTTCCTTTGAAAAAAGGTGATGTGGCATCTTCGTCTTCTAATGTGTCTGATGTGCGTTTAGTCAATTCTTTGCCTTCTTCTGTTGATCATGTTGATCCTGTTGATTTGCATGCTAGTAGTACTCCTGTTGATGATGTTAGTAGTACTCCTGTTGTTGATATGCGTGCTAGTAGTTCTTCTGTTGTAGATGAACCTAGAAGAGGCAAAAGGCTTAAAATTGCTAAAAACTTTGGCCCTGGTTTTGTGACTACTTTTCTGTCTGAGAGTAAATGTGTTGATTCGCTTAGTTATGAGCTTGTTTCTGCTTTCATGATAGAAGATGATCCGAAAAACTTTAGTGAAGCCATGAGGTCGGTGGATGCTAGTTTTTGGAGAGAGGCTATTAAGAGTGAGTTGGACTCTATAGTGTCAAATTCGACTTGGGAGTTGACTTATTTGCCTGTGGGTTCGAGACCTATCACCAGTAAATGGATCTTTAAGAAAAAGTTGAGACATGATGGGACAATCAAGAGATTTAAGGCTAGACTTGTGATTAGAGGATTCACCCAAAAGGAAGGCCTTGATTACTTTGATACTTGCTCTCATGTGACCAAAATAGCGACCATTAGGACTCTCCTTGCACTTGCGGCCATTCACAGCTTAGTTATACATCAAATGGATGTTAAGACTGCCTTTTTGAATGGAGATTTAGACGAGGATATTTATATGTCCCAACCCGAGGGGTTTGTGGTTCCTGGTCAGGAGCACAAGGTGTGCAGACTTAGAAAGTCTTTGTATGGTCTTAAACATGCTCCTAAGCAGTGGTATGAGAAATTTGATAGCACTTTAGTTTCTGACGGTTATGTCGTCAATAACTCTAATTCTTGTGTTTACTCTAAGGTGAGAGGGTCAGATTGTGTTATCATATGTCTTTATGTGGATGACATGTTGATATTTGGGAACAATTTAGAGATTGTGAATGCTACTAAACGGTTCTTGTCATCTAAGTTTGAGATGAAGGATTTATGGGAAGCTGATGTATGTGATTCTAGGGGTAAGAGTTAAGAGAAACTCTTCCGGCATTTCTCTAAGTCAGTCTCATTATGTGGAAAAGGTGCTTAAGAGATTTGACATGTTTGACGTAGCTTCTGCTAAAACTCCTTACGATCCTAGTGTTCATTTGACGAAAAACTTAGGATAAAGTGTTTCTCAAGATGAATATGCAAAGATCATAGGTAGCTAGTGTGATGTTTCTCATGAACTGCACTCGGCCAGACATAGCCTATGCGGTGAGTAGGCTAAGTCGTTATACACATAACCCTAGTAGTGAGCATTGGGTTGCTCTTCGTCGAATGTTGAGGTACCTGAAAGAAACCGTTGATTGGTGTTTGCATTACACTAAACATCCTTGTGTTTTCGAGGGGTTTTGTGATGCTAACTGGGTTTTCTGGTAATGATGAGATCAGTTCGACTAGTGGGTATGTGTTTACACTTGGAGGTGGTGCTATATCGTGGAAGTATTCGAAACAGACTTGTATCGCACGGTCCACCATGGAGTCTAAGTTTATTGCCCTCGAGTTTGCAGGGCAAGAGGCTGAGTGGTTGAGAAACTTGTTAGCAGACGTGCCATTGTGGGGGGGACATGCTGTTCCCGTGTCTCTTCATTGTGATTCACAAGCAACAATCGGTGTTGCTAAGAATAGTATGTACAACGGGAAGAAGAGACATATACGGATAAGGCACGGTGTAGTCAAACAACTCCTGAAAAATGGAGTGATTTCTTTGGATTATGTGAAATGCGAGAGAAATCTTGCAGACCCCTTTACCAAAGGGTTGCCAAGGAGAGTAGTCCTTGAGTCGTCGAGGGGGATGGGGCTAAGGCCCATGAGTTGAGGTAATGTGGTGGATACCCTTTTGTGGTCAAACGAAGCCATATGACCCTTAACACGCACTACACTTCTCATCCCTATGGCGCGCGGTAGTGCATATATAGCCCATAGCCTTTTATGGTGGTGCTATTGAGATGCACTTGATGGATCTATATTGTGAGGTTGAGCTTATGCTCTTAATGGTTCCATATCCCTGCGGGGTGGTGTTATAGAGAAACACTTGATGGACCACCTATGTGAGTGTGAAGGTGCGGCCACCTTCTATGAGAGACTGGGCTGTCTCTCTAGAGCACTCATAAGACCCAAGGTGTGCGCATGGCCAGATAACGCGCTTGTGTTGTATTGCAGAGAATGCATGTTTATAAAGGCGAATATGTGTTGTGAGAGTCTCAACCGAACTCTAGTGAGTTGAAGAGCAATTCACTCATTAGAAAGTAAGTTGTTGCCTCATTTCACTAAGGTGTCAATTCAATCGAAAGATATTGACGCTTAAGTATTTCCTTTCCTTTACCCAGGAATTTGTTCTGTCTTTACAAGCCATTCGTGGGGGATTGTTGGAGTAATGGCAGACAAAGCCATGTCTGTTGCTTGTTTTTTCTGGGCAAATGTTATTTGGCTTTGTTTTCTGTCCCACATCGGTTGAGTGAAGGCATTTTCTTTGCCTTATATACCATCTCCTCCCCTTTCCTAATTGAGCTGGCAAGCTAAGTGCACACTATGGATCATGGATGTTTGGGCCGAATCCCACACGAGCGCGCGCGCCGCCCGCCCGGTCCGGGTCGGGGCGTGGGTGTGGGTGTGGGCTGGGCTGGGCTGGGCATTTGATTCTCTTCTGTGCTAAGTTCCTTTTTTTGGACCCAGTTGGTCCGTCTATTTTCCAATTGATTTTTCTCCTTTATTGCTGATTTTAATTTCCTCTTTGATTACCTTTTAATCAGCAGTTATGTCCAAGATTAACTTTCCCTTTATTGAGCTTTATTGCCATCCGTTTGACTGCCGAAACGTCTCCCTCTTCCCTTTTTAAGGAAGACGTTTTTGCTCATTTTGATACACAGAAAAAATCCTTCTCTCTGATATTCCTGGGTAATTGTAAAATGTGCATTCTCTAAACTTTTGGTCGTGAGTGGTACCGATTAGAAGTTGTTGTGTTGACCTTGGGGAGTGAATCTGCCAAGTAGCGATTACCACCATAGTCGGGCCGTATTAGCTTTCAAGGCAGTGGTTAATACCACGGCACAGTTTGTGTCACTGTTCGTATTTTCTTGAAAGCCATTGTTATACCCTATATTTCCAACATAATCAATAGGCTTATAAGGCTTGGTAACTTGACAATATAAAATTATGCTTTTAGAATGTATTTTAAATAGCTTTGCGTTTCTTTTAGAGTTCTTTAAATGTTTATCTTTTTCTTCTCGCAAATCAAACTCTGACCTCAAAATGCGAGAAGACTTAAAATTTCAAGAGGTTTTAATCAACACTGAATTGGTGCATGGGTGAATGAGATTTTACTGATGCATACATTACTCTTGTGTTTTTTACCTGATAAATTTTAAAGGTACCTGCAGCTGTAGCACAATATTCTCTCTTCAAGCAAGCATTGTACCATTACAAGACTACTACCAGTTGTATAATAGCCTCATAGGAGTAATTTCTTTATTGATGAAACATACATATAGGATAAATAGAAGCTACAGATGTAACAGATCAGACATGAAAAAACGGAGTACACTCTCATATACTATATGGGACTTGTAATTTATAATGAAAGACATAATTTGATGCAGGTTCAACCTCTGACTCTTGTTGATTTCCTTGCTCTTCTCTTGGACAACCTTTGTCCAAACACCTTAGTAAACCAATCATGATACCTGTCTGTGACATAATGTTTTCCAACTACAAAACCGACCACGAAACCACTTACACAACCCAATGATCTAACAATCCACTCAATTAGCTCGGAATCCTGGTCGTTTTCATCAGTTGTCAATGTTGGTGACTGTGGAGATGATGGAGCACGAATATATCCACACTTGTTGAATAATGGACTTCCACATAGGCCAGAGTTCCCTGCGTATGAACTCTCATCAAAGGTGTTGAACTGTGGCCCTTGTGGTATACGACCTACAAGATGATTGTAAGAAACATTGAAGATCTCAAGAAACGTCAACTTAGACATTCCTAGAGGGATCACACCTGAGAGCTTGTTCGCGGAAATGTCTAGTGACTCGAGGTCTACAATTTTGGACAACGATGGTGGTATCTTACCCTCCAGATTGTTGTTTGACAAGTTGAGTGCTTGAAGTCCCCTAAGATCCCCCAAGACATTTGGAATCTTCCCTGTGAAGTTGTTGCATGAGAAATCAATCACCCTCAGGACTTTTAAGATCTTTGGGAGAAGCGTTTCAGTGCCTTTGTTTGTTATGGTGATGGAATACTCATAGTAATGTTGATAGATGCCCACACCAAAATCGAAATAAAACATGATTCTTGATGACTGAGATTGGCTCTCGTTGGAAACTTTCATTGCAGGCCAACTTTGAATGTAGCTAGATGGTAGATCACCTGTATGAAGGTTGTTTGACAGGTCAATAACTCGCAGGTGGGGAAAATGGGTGCCTGTTTTTCGATCAACTATCCTTCCATGGAAGCTATTGTGGCTCAGGACGAGAACTTGCAATCGAGGAAGTTGTCCTAACCAATAAGGGAATGTATCAGTAATCTGATTTCTCCCTACGTCGAGTACTTGGAGAATCGTACAGTTAATCAATGATCTTGGCAGCTCACCCTCCAATTGGTTTTCACTCAGATTAATCATACTTAGCTGACATGAGCTTGTGAATGTAGGAGGAATTGTTCCGCGCAGATTATTACCTCTGACATTTAGAAGTTCCAGAGAACCACCAAGTTGATCACCAATACAAGGGGGAATCTTCCCACTGATGTTGTTGCTTGAGATTTCAAAAGAGACCAGAGATCTTGCACTGCAGAATTGCTCCGGTATCAGACCATGTAACAGATTGTCCGAGACATCATAGAACAGTATAGAGTTTGCAGGAATAGGAAGTTGGCCTTGCATCTTATTGTTGCTGAAATCTAATAATTCCAGCTTACTCCATGGAAGGGACACTACAGGTTGTTCAAAACCTTTCAGATTATTATTAGAAAGATCAATCACTCTGAGGCTCTCTGAAGTTTTGTTCATGAACCATTGCGGGATATTTCCGTTGATGTTGTTGCTGCTAAGTATTAAGTGTAATAGATCTTTTTGATGTTGCAGGAAGTGTGGGAATTCAGACAATTTGCAGGAATCAAGTACTAATGATTGTAGCTGTAATACAGATGAGTTAGTCTTTGTATCAGGAGGAAATGTCAAGTTAACACCAGTCAAATCGAGAACACTGAGATTTGTCAGATTAAGAAATATTCCAAAATCGCCAACCAGCAAGTTGTAAGATAACTGCAAATTCTGAAGATTAATGAACTGAGAGAACAGTGACGGAATGCGACCCTGCAACTGGTTTTGCATCAGGTACAGGGTCGTAAGTTGGGTTAGATTCGAGAACCATAGAGGGATTTGACCCACTAGGTTGGTGTTTCCGAGGTCTAAATATTCGAGCTTTGTAAGGTTAGCCAAAGAAGATGGTACCTCAGGACCTAAGTCCATTCCAGCGAGGCCAAGGGATTTGAGTTTATGTAGCTCAGCCAACTGTGAGACCAATTGTCCAGGCAGAACATTGAGGTCAGAAAGGTACAAGCTTTTCAAGTTTACTAGATTTCGGAGGGAGAATTCGATGACACCTTCAAAATCATTTCCACTGAGGCCTAGGTAAGTAAGGGCTGTTAAGTTCCCTAAAAAAGATGGAAGTGATCCAGAGAAATGACAAGATGACAGCTCAAGTACTTGCAGACGAGCAAGTCTCGCAATAGAAGGAGGCAACTGTCCGGAAACTGAAGTGCCAAAAAGAGAGAGATATTTCAGACGACTGTAGTCTGGAAACTCGGGAAGGTGCCCTTCAAGATCGGTGTTGCCATTCAGAGAAAGGACTTCAAGATTCGGCGATCTGAAGAGGTCGGATGGCAGCTCACCGTATAAATAACAATATTCGATAAAAACAGATTTTAAAGAGGTGAGGCTTAATAAGACAGTAGGCACAGGAGAGGACATGTAAATATTGACAAAGTAGATTTCTTGCAGATGAGTCAGATTTTGCAATAAAGTATCTAGTGTAGGATTTTGAAGGTACAAGCTAGGATTAGTTCTGACAGAGGAATCGCCAAGTCTAAGAGTCGAAAGCTTTGACAATAGTGATATTTCTGCTGGTACCTGCCCACTAAATGAAGATGAGTACAGGTCAAGGAAATGCAACTTACCAAGCCGTCCAAGCTGAGGCGAAATTGGAGAAGAGTTGAAGCCATTATAAGACAGGTCAAGGCTTTCGAGATGGGTGAGGTCGAAGATTGAGCTGTTGGGAGGGAAGTGACCAGAAAGACAGCTGCCACTAAGGTTAAGAGCTGTCACATGACCCGTCTCCAAGTCGCAGACCACGCCATCCCAAGAGCAGCAATTCTCATTTGATCCATCTATCCATGAATCCACCTTTACATCTGGATCAACAGAGACAGAACAATCTATATTAAAACTGCGCTTGAATTGGAGCAGGGCTAATCGCTCGTGATCACGACACAATGGCCGCGACAAGGAGGACTGGGAGCAAGAAAGTGTAATGCCACTAAAAAACACAAGAGCTAGGAAAAACAGGATATGGCCAGACCACATATTCATTTCTTTACGAGGAATTTAACAAGGGAAATTTGAGGGAGACAAACACACAAAAGTATTTATCGTACCAAAGAGTCAAGCGGATACCTTGGGTCACAATAGAATAGTCATACTTTGAGCAGTGAGTCCTTTCTACACCTTCAACTTCACGTCAAAAGTCCTGTCCTGTAGGATTGCCGCAAGTTTCACGGCTGACTTTGGACTACAAGCCGATCAAGAATTCTAAGTTTCACGAAATTACATTGCACATATTAAGTTGACAGGACATCATCGAATTGTGACTCCAATACGACACCAATTTTGGTTTGAGTACGGTTTGTGATGTTTTGCGTTAATTAAAAACCTTGTGGAGAAACAAGCAAAGTGGAGAGCCTACCATAACACACTATTTTGTTTTTATAACGTATTAAAAAACATGGTGTTTTCGTTTCATAACGTATCACACTTCCGTGCGCAGCCTCTCTATGTTTCAATAGGGATAAGTCTTACGTTCATCCGACCCCCCATACAACCTTGTTTTGACGGTTTAACCGCTGTTTTGACGGAGAGAAACGTAGCGTAAAAAAAAACACTAGATTAACCATGTTTTGTTGTGACGACCTTTTTTTATTAAATTTACAATTTTCAGAAGAATTAACATAAAATTCAGTATCGTTTTTTTATAAGTGTCACAAACTACCCAAATTTGAAAAGAACAACATCTACTAAAACTACTACGAGTAGTCGAGTACTTGCACCCCACAAGTTAACCACAACGATTGAAAAATGGATAAGCAAAGAGCAATGAAGTAGTAAAAAGTAAAAGACAAAAGAGGCAAATTTCAATTAAAAGGCCATTTGGAGCGATGAAACAAATGAATTGGATAGAACGAACACAAAACTAATTCACTGCAACGAAATCAATCGACATTGTCAAAAATCTCAAACGCAATACATGAAATAAATTCAAAGACATTTAGGTATATAATGAAACACCCAAGCTAAATTTCCCAAACAGAAGCTTCTACTAGAGAAACAGCAAGCACTAGTCCCTGCACAAAATGGGATTAGCTACCACGAATTATCATACTGGATCAGCATGATTTCAGTGATTCCGATCCATACAGACTTTAGCACAACAGTTATTCTGACATGTACCAACAATTATCCTGAGTGTAACCCTATGACAAGAACAATACCCCCGGAACGAGGATGCCTAAAACAAAACAGCAGCGCTTAGCGCTTTCAAATGCTAACCTGCCAGCAACGATTCACCTGATCTGTAGTCTACATACTAAATACTTAAAACTTGCAAAAAAAACTAATCCACCAAACCTTAAGAGCATTAAGTATGACATAGTATGTCTATAATATTGGAACAATCAGTGCTCTGAGTCAATCACAATCCCAAACGACAATTACTAAGACTGAATACAAACGACTGCTCTAGACTACCAGTTAACTAAAGACATTAGCTAAAGGAAGACCTATGATAGACACTCCTAAATGTAAATGGAACTAAATGCAATCTTCCAATCTTCTAGAAATGGCTGGCAATAACTCCTGCTGGGATACTTAAACTGCTGAGATATGCATAATGTTCTGCAACTACAGCGAGGCTCTTACTAAATGACTATCGAGTGTATGGGTGGTAACGACTACTGCTGCTATAGCCTGCCCTACCTCCATACATTCCTCCTGCTCCACTATACGCACCAGCACCCGAACTATAGCCAGCACCTGAACCAGCACCAGCATATCCACCATCCCCTCCTCTGTACATACCTAAGCCACTACCATATCCACCATCTAAAGCTCCATATGAGCTATAGCGGCCAGGGTAGTAGGATGAATCACCACGGTATGCTCCATAACCACCAGTTCCACTAAATGCACCATAGCCTACACCAAAATCACCAGCCCCATAGCCACTGTAATCTCCAAACCTAGAAGGCATACTTCCAAGGCTCCTATAAGATGCAGGACTATAACCACTTCCAAAGCCACTATATGGCTCAGGGTAACCTCTGACATTATCACCATATGCACGTGCCCTAGAGTCACTAGCGATTGCAGGACCTGAAGCTGAGTTTGAACCTTTCTTTGGTTCAGCCTTCTTGATCTCAACCTACAACAAAGAATTAAGTCAACCTATGGTTCTTTGACACCTATGAGTTTTGCTTAAAAGAAAGAAAACCTGAAATGAATTCCAGGGCTGTAAAGGAGAACCATCCATAACATCTTCAATGTCACAAAAAGGCAAACATTGAGACAATATAACATTTTTACAGGATAAAGGTGAGTTACAGCATGGTCCATTGATCCAAACAGCTGCACTAGAAAAATTAACACTCCCTATAATTAAAAGCCAATGAACTAAACTCACCCTAGTACCATTCATATCTATCATATTTCCGTCAGCCAGAACCTCATCAACGACCTTTTCGTTGTCAAACACGATAAACCCGAAACCTCGAGACTGCTTGGTAGCGTGATCAAGTATAATCTCGTGGTCCGCAACCTTGCCAAACTTTGAGAAGAAGTCCCTGAACTCATCTATTCAAACAAAACAATGGTACAAAATTTAGAAATAGGTCACCCAAGTATTGGCAACAGCAAACAAACACATCAGAGTTTCTGAGCCAAACCTCCTGTCAAAGTTGATGGAATCCCACCAACAAAGATCTTCTTGGTCTTGAAGTCATTTGAAGGAGCAGCACCTTTAGGAATTGTTCTTTTAATTTCCACCTGATCACATAGCAAAAAGGAATCCTTGTCAAAACCAAAACGCACGTCCACAGCCAGGACATCTAATATGACAGCCCTATCACTAGGTAATAGTAAGCTACCGCTAATAGGTGTTAAGAAACCATCACATACTAAAGAAACTAATCTTCTAGTCTGATTCTTCGTTTCAAACTCATAACAAAACCAGCAACATCCAGGACTACTAACAGCTAAATAGGGAACTGCAATCAGAGCAAGTACAGAACTGGAAAATATAATTCACAACACTGTCCAAACTCTCATGCAAGGATCAACTCATCCCCCACCTCCCAAAGATTAAGGATTAACGGTGCAAAAACATGAGACAAAACTATCTATGAATCAGACACAAATGTTGCACACTATCTATGATTAGTTCATTGTACAAGAGCTCAATGAAGCCCTGCAGTACAACAAAAGCCAGCCAATGTTCTCCCAAATCTAATGATACACTGAGAGATAATGCATTAGTCTAAT
The DNA here is from genome assembly GCA_963457585.1 of Spergularia bocconei. Taxonomy (NCBI): domain Eukaryota; kingdom Viridiplantae; phylum Streptophyta; class Magnoliopsida; order Caryophyllales; family Caryophyllaceae; genus Spergularia; species Spergularia bocconei. The sequence goes on from OY734958.1 coordinate 8,664,750, forward strand.
GCTGCTGGTCAAAATTTGCAGAAAACAGCAAGTGAACATCAACTAAACCATGAGCACTCACGTCTCTTAAATAAAAAGATCGTCCAAATTACTAGAACTAGCGATGGCATATTGCACGTCACAAATCCAACAAAACCAATATCATTGCCTAATTTAGTATCTTTACTATTATACATTCCTATAAAGGGTCAAACCCTGTAGCGTTCAATTTAACAAGAAGACAATAATCAACTCACCACCGCCAAACAATAATACCACAAGAAACAGAACTCTAGATAAGAAGCTGACGCCACTGATTCCACACCCAGTCAACATAAATCGAAAGGATGTTCCAGTGACCAATTAAAGCCCCTGCCCTTGTTCTAGCACTTTGCGAACAACAGAACTGCCACATAAATAAATACAGGTTCTCGGTAATATAACCTAGCAAAACAAGCACATAGTTTCATAGGAAGACGACCAACACAAGACTTCCTCGTTCAGAGTGGCTGCAGATCTTAGTTTTAAGCGGCGCGAGGCGTTGAGGCAGAGTGACTCAGAGACGGTGGTGGCTAATAAAAGAACATTCACAGAAGAAAACAATATGACAGTGTCACCCCTAGCTAAGGCCAATATTGCCAAAGAATTAATAAGCTCTATCACTCAGCAATGAGGTAAAGTACAAGAATTGGGGGTGCTATCATACCTACTAGTGTCCTAATAATTAGCATCAACTATCAATCACTATAGAAATTTTCTATATACAGCAACAACTAACAAGATGACAACCCCTAACTAAGGCTAATATCGCCGAAATTTTGATAAGCCTAATCACTCCGCTATCATACCTACTAGTGTCCTAATAATTGGCCTCGACTACCAATCACTACAGATTGTATTTTCTATATACAGAAACAATCTTCTTTGGATAAACAACACGAAAACATCGATAACAGGGAATTCTATCTATGATCATAAGAGCAAATAATGTACCTGTTTGTCATTGATTATATGATCCTCCTTAATAACAATATCAACAACAGAGGGATCCGAATAAGTAATAAACCCGAAACCTCTCGGGCGACCGGAGAGCCTATCTTTCATGATCACAGCATCTACAATTTCTCCATACTTGCCAAAATACTTCCTAAAAGTATCTACACGATCATACAAGAAAAAGACACTAAATTTAACACCAAACCCACAAAATTTCAAGAAAATAAGGCATACCCAGATGAAAAAAGGTGATCAATTTACCTAAAGTTGTGTCCTTTGCTAGACCCCCGATGAAAATCTTGCTACACAAGTATCCCAAAAAAAAATTGGTTTAATTAAACAAAAAATTAAGCAAAATTCATGAAATTAAAGGGAGAAAAAGAGAGAGGAAAGTACCCAGGGCTGGCTCCGTCGACTTCATTAATGCCGGATTTCTTGGGATACATGGTTTCAGATCAACAATTTTAGAGGAGAGAGAAACTAGGGTTTTTTCTCTTTTTTTTTTTTTTTTTTGGGTGTGTTCTTGTGGAAGACGATGGCAAATTGAGATTTTATTATCTTGGATGAATGAGGGGCAAAATCAATATTTATAGGTGTTCCGAAGTTTCTCGACCGACCTTCTGACTTTTTCCTTTTATTTTATTTAGTTTTTGAATTGTAGGAAAGAATATGGAGAACGATTAGGATTTAGGAGAAAAAAAATTGGTAAAGTAATCACTTGGTAAGGAATTTGGAAAGAAGAACAGTTTCCGATAGTGGTAATTTGGGGGTCGTTGGGGTACTTAATTATCGGCATGGTTCTATAACTGCAGTCAAAAGGGAAAGAATAGGAATGCAAATGACCACACTAAAATAGTCATTCCCAGGCTGAGAAGTGGAAGCCGACGAGGACCTTTGGCGGAGAGTTGGAGGGAAGAAGAAAGAGAAAGTTAAGAGAGAGAAAGTCGTCTTGCCCATACATTGAAACTTTATCATTATAGGAATCAATAGAGTTATGACTTTAGCTTGGCGCGATGAAATCATATAGTTTTATTTGTGAGGGAAAGATGTAGAGTGTGTGAGCAAGCGATCAGCCAAATAAGTTACCTTGTTAAAACATACAAAGATGTTACTTTCACATATGAAAACCAATCATAAATGGCCACAATGATAAGAGTAATTGTTGTCTCCTCCTTTAAATGGTGTGCGGATGAATTTGGGTTTGTGAATACTAGTGATGATGTCGAGTTGTGATTGAAAATGAAAATGGCGACATTTGTTGTTCCTTCTGAGGATTAGCCGAGTACAATAAAAAGTCTACAAGTGATTAGATTGCACAACAATCGGCATCATATAATCGATGACATTCAATTGTCATTGTTTTTTTTCTTTGGTACAAAGGAGCAGCTAATGCTGCGGGGTGGGAGTATGGGGATTTGAACCCGGGACAACCCCCAGACAGGTTGACTTCCTAACCACTAGGCCAACCTTGATCCTCACATTCAATTGTCATTGTTAAACCAACAAAGCAACGATTTTAAATTCATAAACTTTTGCATGTTCGTATGACTTGCGCCTCATCACATGGCTCACGTAATCCCATATTACCCTACTCGGGTTTAGATGGGTGGAAACGCTAATTATTATGATCTTCTCGTCTTCTAGATGTACTTGATACAAATTTCATGTTTGCTTTTACCGAATAAAACCTAGGAATCAATTGAGATTCTCACTTGATATATTTTTTGTGGCGCTAACTTTTTCACCCTACGTGTATCCCTTGGAGCTAAATTCATACGTGTGCTTTGCATACAATAATTTCTAACATGCTCGTATACCGGAATCAATTGAGATTCTCATTTCAATGATGCTCATTTGTTGGTTATTCTTTTTCTTTTGGTGTGTTTTGATTTCATAAAGATTAAAAATATCAAGTAAAGTTATTAATCATTGGGTTATTGATTGTATTGTTGATTGGGTTTTCAAGAATGTTCAATTTTCGTATGCTAAAATAATTATGAAACCCATCTGTATGTATGCTAAACCATTAGCGGTACTACATAAGAAATTTGGTTGTGTGATGAATTTACTGCATGCGAAAGTCATTCACAATTGTTATATACATTTCAATTAGGTGATGAGAAATTTGTTTAATTTTTCTACTACATTTGCGATTTGATCTACTTGATCGTACACACCACACATAATTATTCAATTTATGCTAGTTTCAACTTCATGTATCAATTTATAATCAATTCTAATCTTAAATACACATTCAACTCTATGTACCACTTAAAATAAGGGAACTTCCCAAAATACCATCAATGATCGCTAAACCACTATTATACTTCAAGTATTAATTGTACATGGATCACCTTTTTCTCCATTTCAAGTAGAACCAAAGAACTTAATATAGAATTCTTAAGCATAACATCACAATTTTTGTCATTTACAATTGACGATATTATCATTACCTTTGAGTATTGTGTATCCTTATTAACCTTCCTTTTTCATCGACCTTCTTTCTTACTCTTCATCTCCCTATATTATCTACCAACAAACATCTTCAGCTTCTATATTTAACAAAAAACATGCTCACCTTCTACATTTTATTACCTTCTTGATTTTCATCTTATGAGATAGAATAATGATTCCAATCAATAGTTCAACTTGCTATTCAAAATATCTCCCAAATGAACTCAAATGTCCTAGAAACCAACCTTCAAATGGATCTGAGAAACCCATCATTTTCCGTTTCAAGAGCCAAGAATCAGTTATCGTCTATGCATTTCACATATAGCTTAAAACATTCAATAATATTCATGGCATAGGAGGCCATCAAAACGCACATAGTTTAAACTTATTGCTACGAAATACTAAAACATTCAAGTCATATATTTAAACACAATGAAATGTTATTATTCCATGATATGCATAATTTTCACATGATTTCGGTGATACAAATATTCTTATTCAAGAATAACAACTCTTCTTCTCTACTCAAACTAAATATAGGCTTAGTTTATGGAAACTCAAGCATTAGCATTAGTTAAACTCCATTTCACCAATCAAAAGAGGAACAACTCACTCTTTACATGAGACATCAAACATGTATCTCATGGAATAATATAGTAACGGGCATACAAAAAAGTGAAATTAAACAAATGGAGCGAGGAAGAAGCAAATAGATGCATGTAGGAGGGAGAATCACCCGTTTTAATTAATTTAGGGCACAAAAGCTCGAGAATTTTGAGGGGATCAGATGATGTCATAGAGTAGAACTTTACTTTTTTTAGTATATGACGAACAAACCTACAATGACATTTTCTACCATGTATGTATAATATTTACACTACACCTTGTACAGTTATATAACTTATTTTGAAAGTTTATTGTTGTCAATTAAAAACAGACTATCTCTCCAAAAGTTTATAAGCTCGTCATGAAATTTCGCATGTATGTTGCTTGTTTAGTTTCTTTTCTTTTTACCGAAGAAATTAAATGTCGAAGAACGTTACCATCGGTCATGTGAATCATAAGCGAATCAGCTGTGTGCATAAGCGAATTCAGACCTTCTCCAACTATCAAAGCGATGGTATAACAATTTAAGCAACGAGATTTTATTAGTACTCACCAATCACCCCAGGTTACTGATGTGCAATGAAGCTCTAAATGATGCTGAATCTCTTAGTGATGGAGCTTTCTTTCGAATGTGTTTACATTTGAATGATTTCATTTCTCTGTTCATTGTAATTAAGCTAGATCTCCTATGCCCTGTACTAATTCTCAACTTCTGAACTGAACATGATAAAAGAGTACTTGCTTCTCAGGAGCATGATGAAAGAAAACTTGCTTATGAGCAACATGATTTAAGAGTAATTTCTGCTGAATCTATAAAGGTACACTGAATGTTTTGAATTTTTTGGCCCTAGGACTAAATGTATATATCTAAAATTGAACGCTTTCACAGGCACTACGAGATCAAGTAGAAATAGTAGATAACTAGCCAACTTTGCTCCTTACCCGACATCTACAATTATTTACGTAAATTATCGAAAAACTATAAGAAAAAAAGGTAGAAAAAAAGGAAGAAAAAACAATAGCTGTACAAAAACACACAAAGTGAAAAGCCCAAAAAAGTGAAAAACCAAAAACTCACAAATCACTCCCTCGTTCTTCTTCCCTCCTCTCTCTCTCTCTTTCCTCATTTCTTCATTTCACCCCTCATTCCATTCCAGATCAAATTCAAATTTCTCCTCTTCCCTTTCTTGTTTTTACCCAATCATTACCTAATTATTATTACAATTATAATATCAACATTTTATTTTTGCACTTCAATTTCTAGGGTTTTATTCTTCTCTTCCCCTGTAAATTAGAAAAATTGATTGAAAAGAACAAGTTGAAATTGTTGGCAAAAGGAAAGGGGGGTGGGAGATAGCTTAGCTAGCTAGGGTTTATAGCAAAAAAAAAAGCGGGGGCGAAAATGAGCGGTGGAATTAGGGCGGCAGCAACAATCCCTAATAATGTGAAGAAAATGATCCAGAATCTTAAGGAGATTTATCTTAATCATACTGATGATGAGATTTATGCTGTCCTTAAAGATTGTTCCATGGATCCTAATGAAACCGCTCAAAAGCTTCTTCATCAAGGTTCCTCCCCCCTTTTCTCCCTTCCCTTTATTTTTATTGATCTCGTTTTCGGGTGCTTTTTCTGTTATTGGTTAATTGTTTTTGATTAGTGATTGTTTTCGCGACGCCCGGTCGTTTTTTATTTGTGTTGTAGACTTTGTAGTGCTAACCTATTTGCAATATTTTTGTTTCATGTAATGTAATGTAATGTATAGGAAGGAACATGTTTTTGTAGCTCGGGGAGCTTGTTTTCGATACGCGTTTGGGGATTTTGAACGTTTGAGCTAGGTTAAGAAGACGAAACTGCGAAGATACTAGTTTGTAGAGAGTGGAGTGTTTGGGATTTTGATGGTGGTTAAGTTTACAGTAGACTGTTTGTGCCACTGTGTATAGAGCTATAGTATATTTGAGAAGACATTTAGACAATGCCGCGTCTTTCAGAAATAACATAGCCTAGCAACCACTGTCGATGTAATTCTTGATTGTTCCCGTGTTTTTAATGTGGTTACCAAATCTTATGATTGCCCCTCTGATACGAGTATGGTAGATGGGCGTTTGTCATCGTGATGTCGTTTATGGGGCTAATGAAGATTTGTATCCCCCTGCATTATTCCAAGTTAGATGGATGCCTTCGCTGTAATATATGATAAAAGATGATATCTTTAAGGTGGTGAAGTTGAACATAACTATTAGGGAAAGAGGTCATAGGTTCCCTGACAAACTGTTTGCAAAACTTAACAATCTAATTGGCTACCCACCCAATCTTCATTCAGGGCTATCAGTGGAAATTGGCGTCTTTGGTACATGTTTCCTAGTACCTACCCTGCTATGATGTAATCTTAGACATGTTTACGCCCTGCTATGTAAACATTACCGTATGCCCTACAATAATTGACCTGTACCTTTAGAGTTAAGAGAGACATAGCATGGGCATTTCTTGCGCCTTGTGATTGCTGTTGTGGACTCTTTGTGCACGTTTTGGACCATAATTATTATCAGCAATGTGTAAAAGTATCTAGACTAACTACAATTAGTTCGCGTCACTTCAGTTTTCCAAACTTCTGAGATGAGAGGTGTTTACTTTAAACTTAAGGATTATCAGTTGAGGAGCTCCTTTCTAATCCTCAGGATATTGGTCAAATTACCTAGGATAATATTTTGGAGCATTCTGGAATAGCGAGTAGGATTTGCGCTGTGGGTGTGTGGGAATAGGAATTCTCCCTAAGCGTGCTGCTGCGAAGCGCACCAAAGCAAACATAATAGAAGACCATTTGTTTGCTATGTTTCATAATCCACTGTTTTCCAGCACACGTGAGGACATTCTTGAGATACCTTTATTGTTCCTCAGTTTTTAGCGTAGATGGTGATGGATTTGTGGTCTGATTTTAATAATGTGCTGATTGTGCAATGTAGATATTGCACAATCTTCTGGAGGTGTTGGGTTGGGAATTTATCATTTTGCCTTAAGTGGAACTGTGGAAGCTGATTACTCCCTCATACCCACTTCAAACACCCTGTGGAGTATTTGTAGTGGAGTAAGGAGAGTTGTTAAAGTAAATTAATTGGTGGACGGTGGTAGTAGAGAAAATTAGGAAAAAAGAGGTGAGAGATTGTGAGGATTAGTAAAACGCAGGAGAGAGGATGTGGGAGATGATGTGAAGATAAGTAAAAAGTAGGGAAGAGAAGAGATGTCCCAAAAGAGATGGGGTGTTTGAGGTGGGAGACTGGGAGTCTTAAAAAAAATTGGGGTGTTTGAAGTGGGACAGAGGGAGTACTTATCATCTTTTATGCTTGTAGAGAAAGAGGTTGGATGTTTTGAGTACTTGGCTTTGAGCATTACCAATGAGAAATGTTGATAATTTTATATTAAACTGGCAGTAAGTTGAATGTACTAGGAACAGGGTTAGTGATGGAAGAAGGTCACAGTGAAAAAGAGATACATGATAGTATGATACAGTATGTTTTATCGGTAAAAGGCTAACAAACTGAGGTATTGACGAGGAAGGAAATATCCGACCTTCAGGGACGAGGTTTACTTGAAAGAAGAGTCCGAAGATGAGTTTGTCATCTGAACATTTTCTTATTCATTTCTTCATAGTCCTGTGGACTGTGGTACAGCGAAGTAATATTGCTTTATAGTCAAGCTCCATTTGACTTCAGTTTCTTAGATAGAATTTGGTATATTTTGGTTACTTACTTACCTATGTTACTGTTATGCCATGGCGTTAGGGGAGTGGAGACAATTGAGGGAGACGACATCAGTAATCATTGGTGGCTTGAAAGTTGATAGAATGGGCAGTGTAAAAATGGACTCTTCTTGATGATTTTTTTTTTTTTATTTTTTTATTTTATTTTGACTTTTGGTCTCCTTACTCATTGTGGAGAGCTTTGTTTCACTGTACATAGTCACAGACCATATCTCAGTAGTCTATGTAGACAATTTTAATGTGCACTAAGGGTAGTCATATCTTCCTCCATTGATGATGTAAAGTTAATTTGATGGTTTTCGAGTTTAGCTATGGAGTAATATCTTTCTTGTTCATTTTGGTATGGGATGTCAAATTTTTTTTTTTCACATGCTATGTTTTGAAGTTTTTTGTGTAGCTTGAGCCTACATTTTGATGGCCATTTGCCTTTTTTGACTTTGTTGAGGCCTGTAGGCATAAGAGTTTTCCAGGCCCATTTGTGTATAAGGGTGAAGTATACTAGTACTTGCTAAGTGCTTGCTCACATCTTGTCAACTCTATAGTAAACGTTAGGATTATTTAATTTAATGTGCTTTTTAAGCCTGTAGTGATGACTTACCCTTCTCGCTGTTGAGTAGTAGTGTACCTAAATACATGTTTGAAGACGGACTGACTAGATTGCCACTTGTAATAAATATAAAGAAAAACTTTCGCAGACATTTGAGTCTCTATGGTTTTGAAGATGTACGTCTTCTACTATGTATGCCTTCTAGTGTGACTAGAGTGTATAAACCATACTTCAACGAGCCTATTTCTTTCTGTCAAGATAAAGAAAAAAGCATGTTGCCATTATACTTCTTAACTCATCTCTCCTATCATTGTTTGATTAGATCTGTACTTGCTCTCTTTTGTGCTATACAGATACCTTCCATGAAGTAAAAAGGAGAAGAGATCGGAAATTGGAGGTACGACACTATGGTTTGGTTTGAAACAAGTTAATTTATTTCAAGTGGAACTTGTTTCTGTTTTGATTGGAATGTTTCGTGCAATGGCAGCCTGGCTATATGTGTTGTAAATAGCAGAACGTGACAGTCTAATGTTCTTTATTCCCGTAAGAGTAATTCATACTGGATCTTAAACCCAACTATGGCTTTTTGTTCGTGGAGTATTATATGGTAGTTCCATTTGATAATTAGTGCTAGATATCCAACGAGTGTTGTTAGGCCAACTCTGATTTTTTTTTTTACAGTTTCTTTTATATTGAAGGGGAGCCTTGGCACACCGGTAAAGGTGTTGCCGTGTGATCAATAGGTCACGGGTTCAAGTCCTGGGAGCAGCCTCTTGTCAAATAAATTGACAAGGGAAGGCTTGCCCTCATTACACCCTTGTGGTGGGACCCTTCCCCGGACCCTCGCTTAGCGGGGACGCCAATGTGCGCCGGGCTGCCCTACAGTTTCTATTATATTCTTCTAATTTGATGGATGATATAGCTGCTTTAGGTAGGTGAAAATTCAGTATTTTTCCCTTTGATTTGGTCAATGAATTTATTTACTGGTGACATGTAACAGATCTTGTATCTTGATGGATCACTGGCCATTGCACCCCATGTGGCAATTGAGAATTGAAAGTTAGTAGTTTATTGACTTTGTCAACTTTATAGTCTTCTGTTTTATGTAGGAAAAGTTGCAAATCTCTTCTATTTACCTACAGTGTGGAATATATGTTGTGTCTGTCATCTGTATCTCTGTTATCCAGCAAGCATCAATCCTGACTCATGCGTGGGGAATCGGATTAAAGTCATATCCTTTATTAAACAAGAACAATTGATATATTATTGATGGATGCTGGTGAAAGTTTGCCTTCAGTGAGTGGTTCTAAGAAAATTGTATATAAACCTTGGTATGGTACAATAGTGATTTGGCTGTAAAGAAGTAGCTAACACACCTTAGTGTATTTAGAATATCTGAGTGTCAACCAATTATATATGTCGTGGGTGTTTATGAGGACTTGGGTCACTCATTGTACTTTCAAGTTTCTCTTTTGTCAACTGCTTGTGAGTTTGTTTTGTATTTCTGTTTAATTAGACTTTCTTCTTAAGATGCTGGATTTTGGTGCTTGTGTCTGCTGGGCTTTATTGATTTTAGTTATGCGTAACTTTTAATTGTTGTTACTATTTGTTGTCAAACTTAGACCAACCGAGAGATTGTTGATACAAGGAGATCAGGTCCTCCAGGACGGAGTGGTCGAGGTGGTAGGGGGAATCATTCATCTCGTTATTCAGGTCAGGGTGAGTTGTTATAGCCCTGTCACATTGAAGGATTTTGTGTTCTTTCACTACGCAATCAACATTGAGATCTTCCCTGGGTTCATGTACAGAGTTTACAGAAAATATGTCTTGCATCCATATGTTGAGCTCTTCGTTATTGTTACTGTTGATATATGTTCTGAAGCTTCTCTTTGCTTACGCTCTCTATGCTTTGTTTGTGTTATTGCTGTTCTTGACCTGATCTGGATATCGAATAATTTTTTTAGATTCTGGCGATGGGAAAAATACTTCTTTTGGTAAGGAAAATGGATTCAGTCATGCTTCTGACAAGGCTGGTTCTATCTCATCTCTTCCTGTAGCTCAAGAGGGAAAGGGAAAAGATAAGGGCAGGTGAGTCATTTTTTAATTGGAACGCAGAAGTCACCTAATTGCAACTTTAGGACTTTGCTTTATTGCTAGTATCATGACTTGCTTATCTTGAAATTACATGTTCAGACTTTTGTCTATCTTTTACAGCCCAGTGACGGACATAGCCAATGGTCCCATTGGTGTGCTTTCAGGGGGTACCAAAAACGCAGATACCTCTAATGTACTGCCTGGAAGTGTTACCAAGCAGCCAAGATCACATAGCGGTGGAATCAAGAGATCTGGCATGTCTGGAGCCAAGGCTCAGTCCCAATCAGCAGCGACCTTCTCTGGTGTTTGCTCTTCTACTTCAGATCCGGTGCTCATTCCAACAAATGACACACGAGTTCCTGCTGTTGGTGCCATTAAACGTGAAGTAGGAAGTCAGCGTTCGCATGTGGATCCGAAAGCGAGTATTTCTGGTGAACACAAATCACATGCTAGTAAGAGAATATTTCTTTTTTTTACTATATGTTTTTTGCTTTCTGTTCGGAATTTCAACAAGTTTTAAGCTAGATCTACAGCTGATTTTGGGAATCTGATGCAAGGTAAAATGGGTGGCAAGTCGCAGGGAGTTGGGAAGAATCAGGCTGCGGAGGTCTCACTATCGTCTTCACTGAACCATGGAACTTCTTCATCAAGTCGGCCTTCCTCAAACTATGGCAGTCGGTCTCAGCAGAATATGGGCTCTCAGAAAGGTGCTCTTAAATTTCTTTGCTAATTGAAATGCATGAATCGACTTGATTGTCTGTTGGGGAAACGTATTCCTTTTTCACTACACGTTTATCACTATGTCAACATCTCTCAGTAACAAAAATGTTTTGGAAAGCTTTCTCAGTTTGTAGTTCGGTGTATTAGCTTGTGCATGATATATTGGCTTCTCTTGGAATTTTTGGTTTCTCACTACATTGCTGTTTTATATTTCAGCAGGTCCCAATAAGGAGTGGAAACCCAAACCTACCAACCCAAATGCCATTCAAGTACCTAAAGCACCTGTTGGATCTGAGGATTCGAATACTTTGCTGGAGACTTCCTCTCATTCACAACCCGTCGAAAGGACAATTGAGTCAGCGGAGGCTACTAACAAACTCCAGCAGGAGCTGGAAACCCTACATGGTAGAGAAGTTCAACATGTTATTATTCCGAGCCATATCCATGTTCCTGATGCTGTGCGGACGGGTCTGAATTTTGGTAGCTTTGATTCTGCTTTTGTTAATTCCACAAAATCCTCGACTGAACCTCAAAATAAGGAATCAGAATCTATATCTGAGGCACATCAGGGCAAGGAAGATACAGTTGAAGAACAGACCAGCAGGTTTGCTTCGATATGCAAATCTTCTTTGTTGAAACTGTTACTAATGATATGCTTCTCTGATGGTTTTCAAGTATCGTCTAGGATTGCAGTTAATCTTGAATCCCTTCTTGGCCTAAGTTGTTGATGTTTATGAAAAATAATGATCGTTTCTCTGGGATTTTTGTCCTGAGTCCTAGAAATTTGTTATGGTAGTCCTGGGTATGAGAGATTTAAATTCCACATGTTTATGTCATGACCTTTTTCGCGGCCAGTTATTTCCTTAATACGATTCCGTGAACTTCTTTAAGCATGGATCTACTAAATGCTAGTTATCCTTCCTAGAGTTGTTGGGTAAGGGACTATTGGTAAATACACATCTACTGAATTACGTTGGTAAAGCTGGTGTCATGGTGTGTATGTACCAGTCAGCACAATAACTTTAACTTCAATATTCTCTATAGATTTTGCTCTAACAATCGGCACCATTTAAGTAATCTATTTTGGCTAATTAGCAAAATGAACCTGTTCCTAGTTAAGTATGACGTGTCTTCTTTTGTTTTACTCTGTTTTATTTTCTTTTGTAAGGCATAGTTTCTAACCTAGCTGTTTATGATTTTTGTTAACAGTCAAAATACAACACCTGCAGTGGAAGCTGAGTATGCTGATTGCTCGTCAACACCTGAACAACCAGAAACTTTGTCAGCTGGTGATGTTAGTGTTCCATCAAGTTCATTGGCAGACTTCGATGAGTCTAAAGAGACAGCAAATGTTTCTCAGAATACCAGTGCTCACATTCCTGCAAGCTACAGTTTTGGTGTTTTACCCCCAATGCTTGGGAATCAATTAGGACAGACGGAAGGCTCTGAGAGTCAAGCACATGAGGTTTCCAGAGCTCCTGGCTTTGTGGTGAGTGATTTTCATTTGTATTCCTATTTTTTCTTACTTCATGTTGTTCCTGTGATCTTTTATTCAAACTGACAATCGTCTTTTTTAACGTGGTCATGTGTATAGTTGTTATTCTAGCGTACGAAGTTGATATCAGTGCTCTCCTGTGGCTATGCATTGAATTTGGTTACACATTGCTGTGGTTCTGTCGTCTTTTTCTGCCTTAAATGTCTAAATTCATTTTTCATCATTTGTTTGAAGTGGTTATTGGTGTTTTTAACGGGATCTGTTCTAGGTACAACAACCAGTGGACCCATCAAGCTTCTATGCTCAGTTTTATCGGTCAGCTCCGGATAGTGATGGCCGTGTTTCGCCTTTTGGAAATCATGGCGTTGCTTCAAAGTACACAGCGTTGTCTTCACAGACTTCTCAGCCTCCATCAGAGGTTAGTGTAACATCTTTAATATTTGTAGGATAGAAAGGTTGGCTTGCCCTTGGAGCATTCTTTTCTTGAGTTGGAGCTTAATCCATTCAACTAAGTTAAACAATAATTCCTTCGCGTGAGACATTAAATAAATATGTGCTTAGGGAGACAAATGAGACAGTTTTTGATACTGATATAAATTGAAGTAACCAGCATGATCTCAACGATTATATTGGAAGCTGTGGGTTGTTTCATTAAGTATTTATGTGTTATGTTGATTTTTCTGCAGTGTATTTGTTGGTCTGATGTATTTTATTTGCTTATATGCTGCTGCAGGGTGGAAACTCTGTCGTTTTACCTACACCAGCCCCACCACTTCCAACTCAGGCTGCAGGAGTGATGCCTAGTTCCATACCAGTCACTCAACAGCCACTGCCCATGTTCAGACAGCCAGCTGGAATTCATATACCTCACTATCCTCCTAACTTCATTCCCTATGGCCATTATTTTTCTCCATTTTACGTTCCACCCCCTGCCATGCATCAGTTTCTCGGTAATAATGCATTTCCTCAGCAAGCTCAGGCAGGCAATATATACCCACCTCTGCCAGCTGCGGCGGCTCCTCCTACATCAGTTAAATATCCACTTCCTCAGTATAAGCCCGGTAACAACGCTGGGAATTCCGCGCATATGGGTGTCGGTGGAGGTTATGGTCCGTATGGGATACCTCCAACTGGTTTTAACCCTGGTCCTGGTGCTGGGGCTGGAAACCCAACGGCTAGTGAGGATCTTGCTGCTTCGCAGTTTAAAGATAATGTCTACATTACTGGACAGCAGGTTTGCAGCTTTCCATTTAGTTTGAAATTTGTTAGCGCATGGTCTAGCACCTGTCAGGGTTGGGAAAGTAATCAATAAATGAGTGTTGCATGAAATTAATAGCTTAATACTAAATTATAAACTACTTTTGAACAATGACTTATTTTTACTTCAAAACAAGACGAGAAATCTAATACTAATCATGGGGTAGTTTTATCAAGCGTTGGCAGCTTTATATTCTTGCCAGTATACCCTTAATTCTCGTGCATGAAGTTTGTCCTTCAACATTGATGTTTGAGATGCTTGTATGTAAATCTGTTTGGAACTGATCTGATATGATTTCTTGATAAGCACAAGTATAAGAAAGAACAGAAATGATTTCTTGATTAGAAGCTCATTTTTTCAAATTCTTTCGATAGGACGTCTTTTTGGGTTGTATTGACTGATGTTTTTGTGTAAGTCTTGTGCTCAATGGCCACCAATGTCAGTTTTAGTTCATTCCAGACTTGCCAGGCTTGTCTGTCTTTTTTTTATTTTTTATTGTTTTGTTTTGAGGTCATGCTTTTCTGTCTTTTGCTGACATGTCTTGAGTTTGACGTTGCAGACCGAAGGTTCAGCTGTCTGGTTTCCTGGACCAGGCCGTGACATTTCCAGTTTGCCAGCAAACGCATTCTACAATCTTCCTCCTCATGGTCAGCATGTCGCTTATGCTCCTACACAGGCTGGCCAGGGCCCGTATGCTGGCATGTTTCATCCTGGTCAAGCAGTTACAGCAGCAAATGTACACCCCCTTCTACAACAGTCACAGGCTATGCCTGGAGCTGTAGATATGGTTGGGGCTACGCCTAATGTTTATCAACAACCTCAGCATGCACAAATGAACTGGCCGAATAACTACTGATCTTGATTGAGTTCTTTTTTCATTGACTACACAAGATATCCTTCAAAGTTGGGATTATATTGAGGGACGTAGTGCTGGAAATATAAAAAAAGGTGACATCGTGGGGTTGGATGTAAGAATGTATGTTGATAAGAGGAGGTTGGAGGATTCGCCAACATATGGTGGCACTTGACCGCGGTATAGAATGATAGTCTCATCTGCCATTGACTAAATTTCACAAAAGTAAGTTAGTTTTAGCAGGTTTTCCCATCTTCTTGTTGGTTAACTTGGTATATGGGTTTTCTGATCATCTTCAATCATATTTTAAAGCACTTTCATTGAAGTTTTGGACTAGAACTCGAGTGGCGAGGTATTTTTCGATGTTTATGAAGTTTAGGTCTTAAGTTAAGATATAGGTTAGTGGGATTTCTCATTTCCCTTGTTGTCCATCATTTTTTTCTTTCTCCCCTCTTATATGTAAAGTAAATTTTGTTGGAAAGAAGAGAATGTAATGGGTAAAATTCAACTGTTGTAATCTGGTATAAGAAAGTGCAAGTTTGCAATCGGTCATCTGCAACTTTTGCTTCCCCCCGCGCATCTGGCTGTTGTAGTTTTTTTTTTTTTTTTTTTTTTTTTTTTACATAGGTAAGAACACGTACGCAACATGCGTACCAGATTAGGTAACCCTTCTAGCCAGGGTATCACCTAATCTGTCACAAGACAAAATACAAGAAAGGTGGTAAGGAGGTGGCAGGGGTATATCCTGAGTCTGTAGGATGTTGAGACCCCATTTAGCCACCCAGTCAGCTGCTTGATTAGCTTCACGAAAAATATGCGAAATTGTGTAGTATTGAAAACTATGTAGCAGTTGAGTTGCATCGCGGATAAGAGTGTCGATGGGCCATGGGCAGCGGAAGGTGCCCCGGAGGCAGTTAATGACAACTAAATTGTCTCCTTCAATCTGTAGCTTCTCAATGTTGAGCCGCTGAGCAGCAAGGAGTCCATTGCGCAACGCCGTGGCTTCGGCAACCAGGATTGAGCAAACTCCAAGATTGGTGGAGGAGATATGAACGGGTTCGCCGGTGCCATCGCGAATGATGAAGCCAGCGGCTGCTTTTCCAAAAGCAAGTGAACCGTCGAAATTTAACTTGAACACATGTGCCGGAGGGTGTCGCCATGGTGTTTGCCGATCATGATGCTGATGACGTCCCGCTCCGGGGATTGGTGGTGGAGGCGTTGGTTGTGGCAGTGACGATTGCTGCCGATCGAGCTCTACTCTGGTTGTCCATTCGTCATAGGCCGATCGACTTTGAAAGACAACTGTTAGAATATTGAAAGGGGAAGAACGGAAAATGGTGGCATTCCGACCTTTCCAAATGAACCAAAGGATATAGGTTAGGCGTTCAAATTGCTTTTTCGAGAGGTTGCCATGGTTGGAAAATAAGGAGGCTATAGTAGTGTTGGTTAGATGAATATCTAACCAAGATCGAACCGTGGGGTGGTCCCAAATTAATTTGACTACCCGACATTGCAAGAAAAGGTGATCATCACTTTCATCAGCTTGTTGACATAAGGGGCATGTTGGGGGAATGTGAGGGATGCGTTGTGCTAATCGCTGCCGGGAAGGAATTCCCTGACTGAGTAATTGCCATAAGAAAATGAGAAGTTTTGGAGTGACATCAAGAGTCCAGATCCATTTAAATATCCAAGGTTCCGTGATTGGCAAATCGTGAGCCATCCATGTTGCCGATTTGACGGTGAAATCACCAGTAGAAGAGGCACCCCAACAGAACGTGTCAGAGACAGAGGTAGCAGGAATCGGGATGCCTGAGATTACCTGAACAATAACCGAGGGGAGAACGGAGGCAAGCGCCTTGAAATCCCAGGTGCCGGAGTTAATAAAATGGGAAACTTTGAGTGTAAGATCCACCGAAGACGAAGGAAGTTGTAAAGTATGGAGTAAATTTTGTGGATAACACCAATTATCGGTCCAAAACGATATAGATTTGCCATCCCCAACCTTCCAACGTATGCCTTTACGGAGAATTTCACGAGATTGGAGAATATGGCGCCAGATCCACGAGTCAGACTGTTTTGCCTTAATATCCCAAAACGGTCGACCCTTGAGGTAACGTTGGTGGATATGAGATACCCATAAGTTAGAGGGTTGGGTAAGAACTTTCCAACCTAGTTTAGCTATCATAGCTTGGTTAAAAGGGGCCATGCGTCGCAACCCCAAACCTCCCATAGCTTTAGGCCGACAAATTTTATCCCATGCAATCATGGGTAAGCCTTTTTTGGTATCGGATGTTTTCCAAAAGAAATCACGGTGAATACTGTCCATTGTCTTAGGCAGCATAGCTGTAGCCATAGCAAAGCTAGGTAAAGATTCTAGGTTAGATTGGATGAGAATCGTTCGTCCGGCCTTAGATAAAAAAGAGCTGGACCATGATTTAAAACGATTATCGGTGCTCGCAATGATTGAGGCGAAATCACCCTTTTGCGGATGAGGTCCATTAAAGATTACGCCCAAATAGCGACCAAGGACGTGTTTGGGTTGCATGTGAAAAAAACTGGATTACACGGTGCGGCGGCTAGGGTCCACGTGTTTGGAAAAAACAATAGAAGATTTTTGATAGTTAATATGTTGGCCAGACATAGAACAAAACTCATCGAGAATGGTGCGAAGTTGTTGGCAATCTGATTGCCTTGCGCGACAAAAGACAAGACTATCATCTGCAAAGAAGAGACACGGAATCTTGGGACTATTAGGTGTAAGTCTGATCCCGATTCCATTAGAACGCGGGTCAGAAGCCACCGTGAGTTTACGACATAGGACTTCCATACAGAGGATAAATAGGTAGGGCGACAAAGGATCGCCTTGCCTGAGTCCACGGCTAGGCCGGAAGGGTTTAGTTGTACCATTGTTAAGGATGAGCGAATATGAAACCGATGTAACACATCCCTTTATCCATGTGATCCAAGTATGTGAGAAACCGAGTTCATCTAGGCATTTCCAAAGAAAATCCCATTCGACTCGGTCGTAAGCCTTCTCCATATCAAGTTTAAGAGCAAACCATCCCGTTTTGTTACGAGATTTATTAAAATTATTAAGAATTTCCTGAACTAGTAGAATATTATCATGAATAACGCGTTCAGACATAAAAGCGCTCTGAAACGGACTGATAATGCGAGGAAGTAATGGTCGAAGGCGATTGACAATAATTTTGGCAATAATCTTATAAAGTGTGGTACATAAACTAATAGGACGGAAGTGAGTAGCTGTCTCAGGTTGTTCAATTTTCGGAATGAGCTGAATTAAAGAGTGGTTAATTTGAGTTAACATTTTCCCATGAACGAAAAAACTTTGAATCGCTGGTACTACGTCATGTTTAATGTATGGCCAATAGTGTTGGAAGAATTTGGGGCCAAAGCCATCAGAACCTGGTGCTTTGTATGGACACATTTGGGATAGTGCCTCCCAAATGTCCGTTTCTAAAATTGGGGCAGTAAGAGTATCATTATCCGTAATAGAGATTGAGGGGTAAAGCACCCCCGAAGATAGTGCGCGGGATGGATTTACTGTGGTGGTAAAACGGTGAGTAAATTCATTTGTCAAGAGTTGGCCGATTTCATCTTCCGATGTTGTCCACATGTTAAGATCATTTTTCAACCGGAAGATGCTGTTACGATTCCGTCTTTGGCGGAACCGGGAATGAAAAAAACGTGTATTACGATCACCTTGGGTAATCCATTGTTTACGATAAAATTTGCCCCATAAGTTTTGGCTGAATGCCTGTAATCGTTCACGTTGGCGGGTGAGCCGTTCCAAATGTTGAAAATGATGCGGGTTAAAGGGTTGTTGCAAAAAATTCCCTTCAACTACTTTAAGTTTAACGGCATTTTGCTCAAGTTGACGGGGAATGTTACCATATTTCCTTTTATGCCACTGTTTTAAGTTAACTTTTAACCGTTTGAGCTTCTGAGTGACTCGAAAAAAGGGTGTGCCTGGAATAGAGGTATCCCACGTTTTAGTAAGTATATGAGTAGTTTCAAGGTCATTTGTCCATGCATTTTGGAAACGAAATGGTCGCCTGACCCCCTGATTGTATGTCGTGGTTGTAAATATAATTGGAGCATGGTCGGAGCAGGAGAATTGCTCGTATGATAAAAGGGATGAGGGGTATAAGTTGAAGAAACTTGAGTTACAGAAGGCACGATCTAAACGCTCGTAAACTAAGCCAGATTGAAAGGCGTGTTTCCAGGAGAATAAGTTCCCGGTTGCCGGGATGTCAATAGCACAAGTAGTCCTGACAAATTGCGAGAGACGTTGACACCGACTAGGTGTTGGTGGGATTCCACCAGTTTTATCAGCCAAGGTTAGCAATTCATTAAAATCGCCTAGCAGAATCCAAGGTCCGTTGATTGTAGTTATATAAGTGGTAAGGAAGGACCAAAATATGTCCTTGTCTCGAGGTTGGGCAGGGCAGTAAACCCCAAGGACATGCAGATGGGAAGAATTAGTTTTATCACAAACAACAATGTGAAAAAGACGGGAATTATGTGTCGTAATAGATACAAAGTCAATGTTGTGTGTATGGCCGAGTAACCACATGCCCCCCGAGTGCCCTTGGGGAGGAATCATCTCCATAACGGAGTAATTAAGAGTACGTAAGATCCGTTGTTTTGAAACATTTATAGTCATTGTTTCGGAGATAATCATCACATCAATATTAAACGAATTTTTAAAGAAGAGAAGTTCGCTGAGGGCTTGCGCTTTCTTGGCCCCGCGAATATTCCATGAAAGTATTTTCATAAACACTGGATTAAGAATGGTAACCCATGTAAATTTACAACATTAGTTGCAAGGTAAACAAAAATGTTAAGTACCCGATCAGGCAAGAAAGAATCGTGCCGGTTAATCGGTAGTTCAATCATTCGTAAGGGGCGAGGCCCATGCCACACGGTTTTAGACCGTGATGCGGAAACAAGGTAAAACGAACATTCATTGCACCAGGTGAAGTGTAAGTAAGAAATTACAGCCAGACCAAGTATACAAGGATACAGTATTTGCAAGAAAGTGTAATTACAGTAACCCAGCCACATGCCAAAAATTTGTAGAACTGGACTGAAACGAAAATGGCAGACTAGGTTGCAATTTAACGTGGCAAGGTAATAAAGTACATATGTAAAAGGCAACTGGTCGGGCATAAGAAAGGGGCTGAGCCCATGCCACACGGTGAAGAACCGCGATGCAGAGAAGATAAAATTCAGCATAGACGTGATACAAGGATTATACAAGACAGAGGCCACGCTTCGAGCAATTACCATAATAAATACATGGAACAGAACAAGAACATTAAGGGACAACCCTAACAGAAAAGAAACAAGTACAACAAATAGCAAACGGAGCAACAGAAAATCCCTAATCCTCGATCTGAAAAGACAGAACATATAGGGGCTGCCATAGACACCTAACAAGCCAAATAGGCAACTGATAACCCAGGTTGTCAGAATTATACCCAACACGAGCTGACCCAAAGGTGCCAAGTACCATGAATTTTGAAATGCGCCCGATGAGATCGGTAGCCGTGATGCAGAACAAAGAGAAATCAGTACTAAGACAAGATATTCAAAATAAGGAGAACCCAGTAACAAAATTAAACATAAAATTGCAAGCAATAAGGCAGAGTCGGAACAGAAGTACGGATAATACTCCATAGCCAAACAAAGGAAGGACAGGAACATTAAAGCAAAGGCAAGGATAAGGGACACAAAGAGTGTAACCTTATTTATTATACAATAAGTGTAAATCAAGGTACCAGATACCATATTAAAGAAACAGAATAGCTCAGAGATACCAAGTGCCAAAGAGTAGTAAGGGGCAGGAAGAAGAAAAACAGGAAGAAAATAGTAATACATTAACTGGGATAAACAAGGCAAAGAAGCTAGATGTGGCATAATCTCTACACGAGTATCTGAAGCATGCCAACAATTAGTGTAGCAAAAGTACCACGTATCAATACCCATGAAAAGAAAAATGTCAAACAATAAACATGCATAGATAAAAATCACAAATAAAAGCACACAAGCAAGATAGCACGATGAAGGGTAGTAGCACATAAGAGTGAACATAAGAAGCTTAACCAGGATTATCAATTGCCAAAAAAGAGATAAAAATTGTGCAGAAATCGCACTTCCGAAGAAACTCAGAGGTTCATCAAAACATAAGAAGGAAAGGACAAAACGGAGAGAACATACCTGGACACTTACCTGTACGCGAGAAGACCAGCGCGGGGGCCATGCCGATCTTGGTCTGTCATGAACAGCTGATGAGTGACGCATGCAAGGCGTGGCTCTTACCGACGAAGGCTCCGGATACCTCGATCTGAAGCAAGGGAGTATGCAGAAGAGACCATAATCACCTAGAACACTGATTCGGAAAGGATGAGGGGTTAATTTGGGGCTGACTGGCTGCGTCGGTCCGCAGAGATCAATTTGAGGCTTGACGAAGGTGAAGGATTTTTGGTTAATTTTGAAGCGGTAAAAGGAAAAGGAATGGGCAGTTGTTCATTAGAGTCTTTCTCTCTCATCATTTTCTCTCTCTAGAGAAGGTCATGCCAAACATAAACAATAACCACCTAAAAAAGTGGTTTACGATTTTTGGGTTGATTACTGTACTACTCATGAAACTTGTCAAAAAGAAAAATGTTCTGTTTTCGTCGATTGTATTGTAAATTGTATCCTAATCGGAAGTCAGAATCCTTGCATTTTGTCGGACACGTTGAAAGTTGAAACCCAAAATATACAGCTTAATTAACATGATGGACTTGATGTAATTCTTTTACGTGATTAAACTGAACAATAATTGATCGAGTTGAACCTAAGCATATTTACCTCGAGGCATCTTGACTACTGCCTAAAATTAATCCGTCTCACAATCTATTGTGTCGTTTGGATACCCTCAAAAACTGTAGGAATTTTATTTTCCTGGGAATTGGATTATCTTGAGTTGTTTGGTTACCATAAAGTGTATGAATTGGAAATTCCCGGGCATTTCCAATTCCTCCAAAGTGTAGGAATTTAATTACCATGGGGGGCTAGTTAAGTAGAAATTCCCATGGTAATTGAAATCCCTTGTTCATCCAAACAAATTTCCCCAATTCCCATACTTTTTTAATTCCTAGGATTTGCAAGCTATGTGAATTACGACTTTCCGAGTGTATCCAAACGACACCTAAATATAACGGCGAAGTAACTGACACAACATCCAACCAAACTGACCCCATGAAAACACTAATCGAAAAGTGTCATACAATTCACAACTCAATGTGACTCGTGTTCAATCATAGAACTGTCAAGTGTTAACTAGTCACAAGTTCGCAAGACACTAACGATTCATCGGACCTCATGTGCAATGACAGTAGCCGTTCAAGACTAGTCGTTCCTCTTCAAGTCTTCATAGTTTATGTAAAACACGCAACACGCCATCAAAAAATATTATCATTCGGGCCATTCTAGGGAAACCCCTATCCATGATGGAACTCGAAACCCCATAAAATTGTCAATAACCTCATTGGTAATTAACATAACGCATTTGAAAGTACTCATGTGTTTTTGGGTCAAACACGAATTCTAATTGCCCAAAACCCACAAACTCAAGAATGACTTAACCCATACTCCGTATATAACATGATATAAACCCGAAATAGACCTGGTATGCTAATAGCATCCCGACTCGATATACAGAGTAAACTAACAAAACCAACCTAAAATTAACCCGACTCGAAACAAACCCAAACCAAGCGATTGTCACAAACAAGACAACCGCCACTCACTCCCTCACTTCACTAATCCCCCAACAACCCAAAAACAAACAATCATCAGACTCAAGAACATTCTTAGTATGGAAGCAAGAGAAATGATTGAAATTGCAGAAATCCTGAACAATGGAAACTTGCAGTCTCAAATTGAAGCTGCCAGAGATGTCAGGAAGATGATCAGGTCTTCTTCTTCTTCTTCAAGTTCTTCCTCAACCAAATTCGCCGCCGCGGGCGTAATCCCGCCACTGGTTTCTATGCTATCCGCCGCCGTCGTTGACGCCCGTGAAGCCGCCCTCCTCGCCCTACTCAACCTTGCCCTCCGCAATGAACGGTGAGTCTCTCATTTCTTACTCCTCCCTGTTTTAACGTAACCCTCAATCTTCTTAGAAATTATTATTATAGGATTTTGTTATGAAATTAGGGTAATTTGGTAATTAATTAATTAATTAATTAATTAATTATATGAATGTTTCAGATTGGGTAACAAATCGACAATGGATTCTTATCCTTTCATTTTCTTGACAACTTTTTTTTTTTTTGGGAGGGGGGGGGGTATGAAATTAGCTCAAGCTTGGTAATTTGGGTAATAAATGTTTGAAATTGGGTAATTATCGGTTATTGTTTACGTTTTTTTATTCTAATTCCGCGCACATATTAGAACTTAAACGTTAACAATTCAAAAGAATGGACGGGATACTGTGTTGCATGATGTGTAATTTGAGCTTGTAGTGTACCTAAGCTGATTAAATGGGCAAAAAGGTGCCAGTAAATCAATAATTGAGACTGAAGTAGATTCGAGATTGCGGAAAAAGAGAACAAGTCGAGGGAAGAAAAGAGTTATACTGTTTGGTAGGGTTTGTGTAGGCAATTCTCCCCAGCTTGGGGCTCAAAAGTGATATGGCATCATACTCTAGGTTTACATGCCGTGAGAGTTTTCATTCGGCTTTACAACATTTACCATAGTATGCATTAGTTAACCTTTTCGAACTTTCACCAGACCCTTTATCATTGGATCACTTTACTAGGTATGTGGATCACTTGTTTGTGAATCTGGCTATCTAATACGGAGTATTAGGACTATGTTGTGTTGTTCGAGCATGAAAAATTCTTTTGCGAGTATCTTGTAATATGCTTCTTAGCGATATGGCAAGGCGAAACAAAGGGCTTATTGGGGAAAGAAAGGAGAAACTCTAGAGCATTGAATATTAGAGACTCTTGTTTTGTTTTTTATTTTTATTCTTCGAAAGTTTTTAGAACACCAAATAATTTACGATAGGTGATCTTGACTATTTTTTTTTTTTTCCTGGAAAATGAAATTGCTAGTGTTTTGCAAACAAATTGGTATAAAAGATAGTGTTGGACCAAAAAACAAATTTAAAAGGGAATGTCACAAAAAATCTTCTCTTAATGGAAATTTTTGTTACCAAAAGGAAAGTGATCCTTGTTGTGGATCATCATTAGTTGTGGCTGTAGTCTTGTAGATCTACAGCAAAGAGATGTTTTGTACTCTCTTTGTACCCTTGTTAAGTAGGAGAAAATTCCAACAAAACACGTGCTCAAGAGTCCAGAGGATTAGTTTTAGTTTGGCTAGCTGATGTTTTATGTGCAGTGAGGATGAGGAATTCATTGATCTCTCTCTAGCCCTTGGGTTCCTCTTTTTGGGACTTATCTGTGTCTCTTTATACCTTCAGTTGGGTTCATCCTTGTAAGGCTAAAGCCTAAAAAGTTAAAGATGTTCTTTCGGTTTGGAGTAGAAAGATGAAAAGGTTGGATTAGTGAGCTGTGGAAGAACGTTCCTTTGGGTATTCGGTGGTATACATAGATAGAAAGGAATCATCGCCATTTGATGGTATTGGTTTTATGCCACTAGTGTTCAAGTTCTGATTTTTGAAAATGTTGTAAAGTTAGAGTCAACTGCTTCATGCTCATCATTGCCAATGGCACTTGGCTTGTCTTCTTTTTGTCTCTCTCTCTGTTTGTTTTTTATCTTCCAGCTATATACGTTTGAGTTCATCTCACATATTCAACCAAACCTAATGAATTCAATGAAACTCATGCTGTAGATAAGATCTCCCATGATATCTCAAGTGCTTAACCTTCTAGCTCTTCTTTCGTACACCCCCTCTGTGTCTTTTGTCCTTGGGAGTCACCCCTTCTAGCTCTTCTTTCGTAAACGGGCATCACCGCCTAGGTGTCTTTTGTATTTGGGGGAGTCACCCCCTTGATGTTCTGTTACTAAATATCCTAGGAGAATGTCTTCCAGCTACGTATTTCTTGATGATCTGCCCAGTGGCTACAAATAACCTTTGCTTTATTTTGTTGCTGAGTTGCCGCATGTGTCCTATGCTGGGTGAACGTTTCATCCTGACCAAAGCCGTCGTTGATACCTTTTTGTTTGTTCTTCTTAATACGTTTCTCTGTAGATATTATCTTATGGATATATTTTTTTATTGAGAAAAGTCTGTTTCTGTTTTTGTGTGGCAGTAATAAGGTCTCAATTGTGACATGTGGTGCCATTCCTCCTCTCGTGGAGCTTCTCAAGCTCCAGGATAGCAGACTGGCTGAACTAGCTACAGCCGCAATCCTAACACTTTCAGGTGCCGCACCAAATAAGCCCATAATTGCTTCTTCTGGAGTAGCACCTCTTCTTGTCAAGGTCCTCAACAGTGGAAGTATTCAGGCCAAGGTTGATGCTGTTAGTGCACTCTACAATATCTCCACGTGCTCAGAAGCCTTTAGTACCATCCTGGATGCCAGTGCAGTTCCACCTCTTATCAGCCTTCTCAGAGACTGCAAGAAATACTCCAAATTTGCTGAGAAAGCAACTGCTTTACTTGAAATCCTTTCAACCACTAACGAAGGGCGAACTGCTATTTCAACGTCTTGGGGGGGCATCCTAACTTTGGTTGTGACCATAGAAGATGGCTCTCGTATTAGCATGGAACATGCTGTTGGGGCGTTACTGACCCTTTGTCAGAGCTGTAGAAGCAAGTACAGGGAACTTATTCTTAACGAAGGTGCAATCCCTGGCCTCCTGCGATTGACTGTGGAAGGAACAACCAAAGCACAAGAGAGAGCGCGAATGCTCCTGGATCTGCTGCGAGACTCACCTCGTGAATACAGATTATCTTCATCCGTATTAAAGGATATTGTATATGATATTGCCACAAAAGTTGATGGTGGCCAAAATGCACCTGAAAATGCTCAAAGATTGTTGCAAGACATGCTGCACAGAAATATGGAGCTGAGCCTGAACGAAGTCCACCTTCGTGCTGCATCATGTACGCTTTCAGGGAAATCAACATCTTAAACGCTTTTAATATTTTCTGTCAGTTAATGTTCAAAAGCTGTGCTCGTGTCTGTTGATCGAAGGTCATCTAACCGAAGTCAGCCAATGGTCATTCGTTAGTTTTCCGACAGTGGTCGTGTGCTCAATCCGTGAGGCTCTTTTAAATATCCTCATGTCATCAGTTGTCACGTCCTGTATCGTCGTTACGCATTAGTGCATACCAGTATATGTGTAATTTTGCTGATGTTTTTATACTTGTATATTCTTATCTTGTGGCTTTCTGATAGATCGTCCAGACATTATTTGACTTTGTTCTCTCACCACTTTGACAGTTTCAGGCTTGATAAGTATCTCTCTTCCACACTACCATCACTACGTTGACACTACAGTTGAAACAACCCTTTAATTAAACTTCTATATCGTGCCGTGTCGTTCAAGATTGCCCTACTTCTTCTTGTTAGCATCCTACGCATATCGTATCCATCCGGAAGTTTGGGGGGCTTAATTGACCCTTCAAATTACGAAACAACATAGCTTCTTCTTTCCCTTTTCACACCGTTTCACCTTCCGAACATAACATTCCCATAAAATTAAATTTCTTATCCTCGTATATAAACTTTAACTCCACCCTTAACGACATAAAACGGCAATATCAATAACTACACGCAAAACTTCATCAAAACTCTATCATATTTCATCTACTATATGAATCACACCATCAAAACGCTAAAGATTTCTATTTCTACATTTATCTTTCTAATTCTAGTAGTTGGCCAATATAAAAGTCAACGTTCCCCAAAAAGTAGTTGGGCGTATTTTAGTCAAAATAGACAATGGGCCCCACTGACAGACAACAGAATATGATCCGTTAACCCGACAAAAACACAAATTAGGAATTTTTCAGTGCCACCACTTCCCCCAAAATTCCCTCCTCATTTTCTCCCTCCACCACTTCTCCTCTCCTCTCCCTGTTCCATCAGCAGGGAAAGGGTAAGGGAAAGGGAAGAGACGAAGCTTCTTGAAGAAGCTTATTCATCGCCGCCGTTGTTAATTGATGGCGGTGATCGGGGCTGCGAAATCTCCAGGCAAGTCTCCGCCGGGGAGGCAGGCGGAGAAGAGAGGATTTGACGCGGAGAAGATAGAGGAAGGCGTAAGGCTGATGTTTCTGGTGAACGAAGGAGATTTGGATGGGATTAATGAGTTGTTGGACTCCGGCATTGACGTCAACTCCATTGACGTTGATTCCAGGACTCCTCTTCATATCGCCGCTTGTCAAGGTCTCACTGACGTCGTTCATTTGTTGCTCCGTCGCGGCGCCGATATCGACGCCAAAGACTGTTGGGGAAGCACGGTATGTATGTTGTCGTGTTCATTTCGTCCTTTGAAGTTAATTTTGGTTGCGTTACGCTTCTAGTGATTGTTGTTGTTTCTTTGTAATTGTTCGTTGAAAGTAAGTGATTATAAAGTTGGTCATTCCACGTGTTCATTTGCGAGTTTCTATCTTAAAACCAATTTAATACACGAGGAGGATAATTGTTTGTTGAAAGTGATTATATTCTCGATTTTTTCAAGTGTGTATTTGTGAGGTTCCATCTCAAAACCAATTTATACATAACGAGGAGGAAGTGTACGAAATATGATGTCTCTTTCTTCGTGAATTTGTGGTAAAATGTGTGTATATACGAGGAGATTCAGTTGAAGTTTGATGGTGTATAATAGCGTAAACCTAACTTGAGTGCTACTATAACAACAACAACAACCAAGCCTTATTCCCAAAATGATTTGGGGTCGGCTACTATAAGAAGAAATGTTGATGTTGTTTCAGTATTGTTGTGCGATTATGCAAATGTGTTAATTAAGTTTAAGAGAAGGTTGAAGCTTTTAATTAAGTCGAGGAAGGTTCCATCCTAAAGCCAATTGGTACAAAGGCGGAAATAGTGTAATTATTAGTGTAATTGGTGTTGGAATTTGTTATAGGATGTTAAGTTCAGTTGAGGTTTGATGATTTAGAGGACCTTCCAGCTTTATTTCTTTAATAAAGAATTATGTTTGATTGTTTATTGATAGTGTTGTAAGTAGTGTCGGCATTGTTGTGCGTTTATGCGTTTGTTTTCTGAGTTGAAGAGGATTGGAAACCGCAAATTCAGGAAGGATTCATTCTAGCGCCAATTGGTACACAAGCGAAATAGTGTATGATGTTGCTTTTCTTGTACTTTTAGTTATGGAGTTTGAAGTACAGAATGTGAGACAAAGAAAAGAGTCAGCTTGTAAGACCTAATTAGCGGAAGGTGAAGTAAGCTAGTGGGATTATATGAATAAGTCTTGTCGAAAGAATAAGCAGTGGAGCATATGGCCTAGACTTCAGCGTTAAGTAAAAGCATTCCCTCTTAGGCATGTAAGTTGAGTGGCTTTCTCACAATAAGATGCCTTTGGTGAGAAAGAAAGAATCTAGTTTTGGATAAGTTGTTTCATATTCTTGATGAAGGTTTAGTTCTTTCGACTAATTGCGTGTAAGAAAGTGGAATATTAGGAGGTTGGGCAGGCATTCTTTTCCTTTAATGTCCAATGTGACCGAGCACTGAATTATAGACCTAGATAGGTGATATAAGTGACACGGTTACAAATCTTTGAGGCTGAACTATCTTTTGGTTCCTTGTCCATTACATGATGTCCTCAAAGGGTTTTAATTTAAGATAAAAGGAAGAGAGAGAAAAGTGAAATTATTCCTACAATCCTACTAGCAGTGTTCGCTGTGCTATACAGAACCAATCTTTTTTTGACTCAGTTTCCCCTTTACGCTGTGGCGGCTGTGCTTTAACAGAAATCAGAATGTTTCTGTAGGAGTGACCTTTTTGCATTTTTTTCTCATCATCAATTAATAACGATTTGTTTGATACTGACTTGCTCTCTGTTGTGGACAAATTCCTATGAATTTTCTATGCATGTTGCTGACTGCAACATCTCGTTTTACCTGGATTCATGCAGCCACCTGTGATAGAGGCGAGGATCTGATGTGGGAACTTAGGCACTTCTAGATTACTAACTAGTAGATGAACCAAGGTCTAGGACTATTTGGTGCTTTTATAGGATCTTGGCTGTGTTGTAAAGCTCATAGCTATCGTGAACTACAAACTTTCATTGCTGAGTGCTCGTTTATAACTATTTCCTTTTCTTACAAACTTCAGATTTTTCCTTACCCATATTAATCATGATTGAAGAGTTCGACAACCCTTTGTCTCTCTCCGTCTCTTATTTTTTTTTTAATCTTTTTATCTGCTCTGCATGTTGGGGGATGGCTTGCTATGTATGCTTCAATTTGAAATACTGTGAATGAAGTATTGGCTATTTGAAACTGTACCAGAGTATGTAATAACTTGGATGCCGGATACTTGATGTGTGGACTTATATTTTCCATTTTGAACAGCCTCTTGCAGATGCAATATATTACAAACACCATGACGTGATTAAGCTTTTGGAGAAACATGGTGCTAAGCCTCCTGTATGTGTTTGTGTCTGGATCTGTATATAATTGATTAATACAGCGTCCTCTTACATGCATTTCCAGTTTATGGAAATGTCAATAGTGGTTTGACTGACAACTGACTATCCTTGAATTGGTTACAGATGGCTCCAATGCATGTCCAGAATTCTCTCGAGATCCCTGAATATGAGATTGATGCCACTGAGCTTGATTTTTCAAAAAGTATCGACATTACAAAGGTTGCTTGGACTTCACTTCCTCTCGTTTTGTCTTCGTTATGATATGTATCTTATGTCCATCCTATGGTTATTATGAAGATAGACACTGTGTTTATAAAGGTTCTTTTGAACTTCAGTACTATACTGCTGTATTGGTAGATGAAGTCCACCTACGTGATTGCATTTTTTCCTTAGAAACATGCAATGGATTCAGGGGCTTTATTTTCTTGTTGATATTATTGATCTGTGTTTTGGAGCTTTTGCTTGGCCGTAGCCCTTGGGATGGTTTTTATTGTGGTAGGTAGGTTGGATTTCTAAATGAGGGTTTGGAAGAAGAGTTTGTGCCTGATTCAGGCTTTGTCCTCTAAGCTATAAACCTCTGATTGAATCTTGGCATTTTCAGCTCTAGAACCCTAGTTATCATGTTGTTGAGCACCAGTATAATTACTGCCTTATAGTGCTCAACAATTGTAATCCATCTTATTTGGAATACTGCTGGAAACTTGAGGTTCAAGCCAGAGATTTTATCAGTTGAAGACTTGGATTGTCTCTGGTTGGAAATCTGATTTGATCTAGCGACATAGAGAACCAGTGAGATTTACCGAGCTCCTCTATTGATAGGCAAAGTTCTGTGATGCAGTCTGTGTCAATGTGTAATGAACGAGAAAGTTTCTAAATTTTTGTATATACTACTAGGTTTTTGTATGAGTTGGTGACTTCTCGACGCATCTTTCATTATGGGTCATATAGAAACAAACAAACAACAACAACAACAACAACAACAACCAAGCCTTATTGCCAAAATGATTTGGGGTCGGCTAACATGAATCGTCATCTAGTAACCGTCTTGTGTACGCCATGAATTTCTAAACGTTGTAAACCTTTTCGAAATATTTAAACACTTTCAAAGGAACAACCTCCCTTTACTTTGTGATAGGTGAGAGCTTTTGGGGCATTGTCGTTGTTGTTATTTAGCTTCTTAGACATGTAGTGTGTCATTGGATATAGTAGTATCTGCGGTCAGCCTATTTCATCAGCTGGAGTGCCAATGCTTGTTCTTATTGCCTTAAATTTACGTAATTGTGTACCGTTTGAGGAACCAACATATGGCTGCAATTTATGCTCAAGTTTCCTTCATTGAATTTTTGGATTTATTATTTTTTTGTTTTTTTCAAAACAGGGTACTTATCGGATTTCATATTGGCGAGGGACTGAAGTTGCTGTTAAGACACTTGGGGATGAAGTATCAATGGATGAAGACAGAGTGTGAGTTGATCTGTAAAACCACTTAGAGACTCTATTATCCACCTGTCAAAAATTATATTCCCGTTTTGGACATTATCATTTCTTTTGGTCCTATCAGGGAGGCATTCAGGGATGAGTTAGCACTACTACAAAAGATACGTCATCCAAATGTTGTGCAGTTTCTGGGAGCTGTGACGCAGAGTAGCCCCATGATGATTGTCACTGAGTACTTGCCTAAGGTTCGTCTTTATCCGGACCCCTTTCTTTTTGTCAAAATTTATCAAGTTCTTTGAATGAGCTCTTTATATTTTCATGAATTTCTCTTAGGAGGCAAATGAAATTTTCTTTTTTTCACAAATGGATACTGCTAGAACTCTTACATATATTTAGTAATGGCTACCCATAGTACAACCTAGGGGAAGTGTTCAGCTGTTCTTTAGCTTCCCTGTAAGTGTCTTGTTCTACTATTAGGTAATAACACTTCGTGTCTTGGATATTAAATGTTCAATATCTGGGAGAACTTGCGGCTGCAGAGCAAGACGTGTGCTAAAAAAATACTCATATTCTAGGCTGCCAAACATATTGAGTTATAGCCGTATAGGAAACTAATAGCTAATTTACATTGAACCACTGCAGAGTTGTCCTTGTGAGTCCTGGTGATCCAATAATCCAAGATATAAGATTGTTGTTAGTATATTTGTTCATTATTTATGTGAAAGACTGGACAACCAACAACCTTCAGCCGCCTGTATTCAGAAAGATTAAGCTAGGAAATCTCATACCTAAAACTTCCATAGAAGATTCTTTACCTGCTTTTGAGTAGTCTACATATACAAGTAGTGTACATGACAAGCATGACTGGTCAAACAAAGAATTTATAAGCTAAAGCAAGAGGAATTACACCACAAATCCTCTCATCCTGGACTTCAGAAGAAAATGACTGTCTCCAGTCCTCATGAGTGCCACAGAATGTGTGGTGACCTAGTTTCCACTCTCGAGGTCTTCTCAGAAAAAAGCCGGTGTAGGGACTGTATTCTTTCATACTTGGATCTCTATTAGATCTGGGCATTCATGTAATACCTCCATAAACTTATGTCTGACGTTTTCGGATAACAAGGTGAGGGTTTGAAAAGGAGACGTCTCGAAATGTGAGAAAGTCATATATAATCTTTTGGAGGGAGTATTAGAGAGATGGTAAGTGTGACTGAAGGAAATATAGAAAGTCTCATGCCTACCAAAGAATCCTCCCAGAAGCTACTGATTTCTAACCCTAAACCAGGCTGTGAAAAATACAAAGATAATGCCTCAGATTAAACTTGTCCCTGTGTCGGAGACTCGGAGAAGTATGCATGAGTTGCTGCTGTCAGCCGCAAACTGCACATTTTCTTGATTGAGTGTGAGGAAGAGTTACCTATGGAACTTTACTGCAGAAGCTTATTTTTGTGGTCAACTAGCCCATTGCCACCAGATTCTAATACTACATTGTACTCTGATGTAGTTGCAACATTTAAACATACTGTTCTTGTTCATAAAACATACAGGATAATGCGGCATAACTGTTATTGTAAAATAATCATAGATCTCTAACTGTATAGGGCAGTGTTCCATCTGAAGTGTTCTTAATTTCTCATGTCCAACTTATAGTTGAGTGCTAAGACTTTGGAGCTCAATCATGTGTCTCGTATTTTTGCAGGGGGATCTTTGCACATTTTTAAAAAGAAAAGGTGCGCTAAAGCCATTAATTGCTGTGAAGTTCGCATTAGATATTGCAAGGTTCCTTCTTTTTCCTCATGAACTGCTGTATTCTACCCTACCTTCCTGACGCCAGCTTTTATTTAATTTGCTATTAATGAAATGCACCAGTTTCGTAGAATTTAAGCACCAATTTCTTAGAATTTAATCACTCTTGGGACTATGTTTGAGGAGGTTGGATATAAAGCTTCACTCTAAAGGGGATCCTAATTGCTTTCCTCCCAATGAATAGGAAAGACTTGTATTTTCTTAGCTCAAAGAACTTCTTGCCTTTTCATGTTTTGCATTCATTACAGAAGAAACTTTTTCTTCTACCAAAAAGTCATTACTGAGTCCCATTTAAATTTATTTTGAATCTAATATCATGTTCTCTACTTCCTTTGTTTGATGTCTAAGTTTGCTTTATATTCTTACAATGAAGTAGCTAGAGAATGCAGAAATAGTGAATAAGATGCATGAACTCTGTATTTATCCATAGTATATAATGCCAAAATAGTAGAAATTATATAAAGCTGTTTTATTTCCTTGAAGTTTTAGGGAGAAGTTTAGTTGGTTTGAATAAAGAGAAGCTTTTTTTTTTCTTTTTGCAGGGGAATGAATTACTTGCATGAGAATAAACCAGAAGCCATCATACATCGTGATCTTGAGCCATCGTATGCTGTCGTTGTTTTGTTGTTTCCAACTTTTACAGTATTTTGCTTTAGATTTGAAAACTCTTCTGACTTTGTTGTGGTTAAGATGACAGGAATATACTGCGCGATGATTCTGGTCATCTCAAAGTTGCAGATTTTGACCTGAGCAAGCTACTAAGCTTTTCGAAGGCTATTAGGAACGACAGGCGTCCATTGAGTCATGAAACTTCCTGTGAGTTTTGTTCTCTGATTCTTGTTTCTGGCTATCTGTAATACTGCCCTTTGACATACTCAGCCTTCATTCTCTGCTATAAAAGGATTTAATCTCAATATGTGCTAGGGTATGTAGTCTGAGTGTACTACAGTATCCGTTGTTGGATCTTTAACACCTTCTGAAAAAGATACATAGATAAGGCCCTAAATATGAATAGTGGACTTGAAGGGTGTGAAAAAGGGGTACATGTATATGCACTTATCCCAACATTTAATGTATCAAAACCTGTGGCTAAAGCTAGTGAATTCCACTGGGGAAGTATTTCGGATGGAGGGGAAGGGACGGAAGGACGGGAGGGGGGTGGGGGAGAGAGAGAGAAATTGTTGTTTTCCCTGTGATGAAAAAAGCAAAAAAGATTCAATGCATACAGAAAATGATGCATCTTAGTGAGTCATCTTGTTACTTTTGACAATTTAAATGGGATTCTAAAAAAAACTTCCCATTTGTTACTCTGGCAGGGAGATATGCGGCTCCAGAAGTCTATAAGAATGAGGAATATGACACAAAGGTTGACGTGTTTTCATTTGCCATAATTCTCCAAGAAGTAAGAATTACCTTCTGTTGCAATTGTGTTTCTTAACTTTGCATGACGGTAATAATCCATTATGAGCTAATTGTTACTATGCAAGTGTTCAGCAGTTTATGAGAGTAAATGATTCTCAGTCTTGTGATCTCCAACATAAATAACACTGCACGAGCTACGAAACCACTTAGTAGTAGCTCATTGCTGATTGATAATAAAGCAATGTTTGGCAGTTTATGAGAGTAGGCGATTGCCTTTCCTGACTCCTGTGGTCTCCTATGTAAAGGATCGTTACAGGAGCCCTGGGATCAATGTGGGTCCATGAACTGTGGCAACTGGTTTGTATGGCAAGTTTTCAAGTATTTGGTGATCTGGTTATTTAAGATGGAACGGTTTTCAAGTTGAAGAAAGCAGTTCAGATCTTTCTTTTTTCCTCTGTGCAGCAGCCAATGACTGTTCCATATTCGGTTTCGTGAAGTGAGCCAACGCATTCAACTTTGACAAACCTACTCACGAGATCCCTTTGTTGCTGATATGAGGCTGAGGACAAAGGTTCTTAGCCTCCTAATCGCAGGTTTTATTGGTATAGAACTGTGAGTTACCTAGGCTTCTAAGATGTTAGTGGTTATGACTCTATATTGAGTCCCTAAGCAATGCTCTTTTTGTCTGACAAATTTGAAGTTACAAAAGGAGTGATCTTTCCAGATTTCTTAAGAGGAGAGATTCCTGAACTGCCTTCCTCAGTTCCCTCCATATGATCCATCTACATTCTGTCTACCTCCCTTAATTTCCTTTGGATTGGATTTTAGATTTACTTTCTGGTGTTGTCTCCAAATTTCCTATCCATGTTGAAGTGTTGAGTATTCATCCCAAACACTTTAGGGAAAATAAAGAGTCTGGGTTATATCTTCCTCTTGTGTCTGCCGCCAATGAAAGGACTAGAATCTAGATCATCACGGTATACCATGTGAGATCTGACACCCAAAGAAGTCTATGCTAAGGCACTCAAACTTGTCTTTTTGAATCAATGAAGAGGTAACATACTACACTACGCTTAGCTAGACATGCTTCTGCACCAGACTGAGTTTCAGAAGAACTTAAGAAGGAGAACTTGACATAGATCAAGCTATAGTATGTTCTTCATGTAGAATTCAGTGTGTACTACCTGAAAGAGATTGGGATTTTCATGTATTCGACACAGAGTTTAACCATGATACTTGATTAGTAGCTTTTCAGCAGGGATGGCTGAACCGCTGAAGTATATGAATATTAATGTTTGGCCATGTCTTCATAAGTTGTCTGTTCACTTTGCTCACTCTACACAGAAGGCGTTTTTTGTGGTTTCTTATCTGGAGTTGCATAGAGATTGCTCTCCAAAACTTTGAAAAGAGATGAACATATGGTTAAACTGCAATAAAGTTCATATAACAACATTACCCCAATGCCTTAAAGTCTCCCGCAATAGAATTCAGATGAGATTCTGGATCAGGGAACCTTCTCTGATCCACATTTCAAGGGTCCTGCTGGAACATAATACTTATCCCAAGGAACATATTGATTTCGTGTCCTGGTTTTGAGGGAAGTTGATCTATATGACTTGTTACTTCATTTGTAGTTATCATTTTTGTACATCAGTCTTTAAAATGCCATACTATATGAAATCTGAACCATTGAGGGGCGGACAGCTGAATTTATTTGCATCGTGCAGCTTTGTATTCTAGTTTCTTGATGAGTTACTGTTTATCATCTTCATCTTCTGCAGATGATTGAAGGTTGTCCCCCTTTTGTATCAATGGCAGACAAGGAGGTTGCTAAGGTATATTGTTCAAATGATCGCCCGCCTTTCAATGCACCAGCGAAACGTTACGCGTATGGACTAAAAGAGTACGTATCCCTCAAATTTGTTATAATATTTGTCTCAAAGATAGTGCAGCCTTTTGGCTTTTCTTTAAAAATGTCAGGTGCACAGCCTAGAAGATACGTTTCGGGAAGTGTGTAGTGTAAGTTAGTTGGTTACATAGAGATAAGGCCAGGAAAAAAATTGAAATGACACGAACTCTTGTTAGTAGTGTTTTTCTTTGTCAAGGGGAAGGTGTGTTCTCTGTTTATGTAAGAACCTTAGAGAGTTAGAAGATTAATATTAAGAGAAAATAATTTCTTAACCATTAATTCTTGCAAGCAACTGTTTGAATGTCTTCTGTGTGTGGCAACTCTGGCAGAAACCTAAAGCTATATAAACTGTACACTTACGCAGTAACAGTACTCTTGCCAATTGCCATGGAATTCAATTTTGGTTTTTGTCAACAAGGAACTCAAGTAACCAACACTATAGAAATGTAAGTCTGCCAAGGGATTGAACATACAACTACATGACTATGAATAGTAAACAAGGATCACTAGTTTTGAAAGAATGAGCTAAATATGACACTGATTTATATGGATTGAGTCGGCTAATCGGTAATGTCAAGCAAGTGATGTAGACTTGTAACTGAATATTCTTGTATGCAAACGATTTAGGTGTCAATTGTAAATGTTCGCTTTAAAGCATTGGCAGATAAGTGCTGGAAGGACCAGTGCATGCAGATAACAAAAGAACTAGTCATTGTGGATCCTTATCCTACCTTGGCCTTTAGAGGGGGACTTGCATGTTTACTCAAGGCTAGCAGTCAATATATACAGCCAGGGAAAACTAGTTGTAGTATACATCTGTACTGCTTTGATCATCTACCAGATTCTAAATGTCCTCAATGTCCCAGTTCATCTCCTCAGCATAATACTCAGGCTTCTTGCAGTCAACTTGAGAGAAATTGCAAAGCTAACCCTTTTTTTTTGTACAGGTTAATTGAACAATGCTGGCATGAAAAGTCATCTGAGAGGCCGACATTCAGGCAAATAATAAGCAGGCTTGAGAAAATCCAGAAAGTATTGGACCGGATGAGGCGCTTGAGGGTCAGTCTCTTTCATCTCCGTAAAAGCTCTTCTTTTGTGTGGCAGGGGTGATAAATAGAGGCTTTTAATCCATGTGCATTTACAAAATAAGTAGGAATTGGCAAAATCTGTTGAAATGCTTATTGATAATCATTCTCCCCTGGTGCTCACGTAATTATCTTATAGTAACATAAGACGTAGGATTAACTGGTGGTGTTGGTGTTGCTTCTATTTTATGCCGGTAATGCCCCAGAACTAATGGTAAATTTTGGGGGGCAGCATCCCTGACATGTCAGTCACCATATAGTGCTGTCAGCATCTGGGTTTCTTGATGGGGAATGATATGTGATGTTGTGTAAGAATTTTGTTTTGTCATTGATAGAGAGAGAGAGAGAGAGAGAGTCGATTCATAAGAGAGAAGGGTGGGATTCTAGAGCTTGTTGAATCGCTGTGTAATGTGATCCATTTAGGAATCGTCACCAGGTCTTGGTTTCATCCCTAGATTCGACTCCTGTGTTGATACATTGAAAGTCCCATTAATTTAACTTCTTACTGTGATATTTGTTGTTGTTGGTGTTCCTGTATTCTGCGACTCTGTGCTAACATCTACATGTCCTCTTAACAGTCTGGATTCGGTTGCTTCACCATGCTACACAAGTTGCGGAAGCCACGCCATTGTGATCAAAGTAGCCACACATCTAACTCAATTATCAGATGATGCTACCGATTATGCAGTCCTGTCCATATCATTTTTACACTGCTCTGTACATTCAATATTATCGTGTGTATACATTGCTGCCAAAAGCTCCCCTTTCTTTCTATCGATTTTTTTCCTTTCACTCAGTTTCTCAGCAAATTATGAGAAAACAACTTGGGAGATTCTAGCACGCTCTTTCCGTTGCAAAAATCATCCATTATGATTCAATGGGAAATGCACCATGGTTGGAAATCTTGGAATGTTAGAAATGAGGTCCTCTTACGGGTTTGTACTAAAATTTCCTCGAGTTTTAGTGTTACGAAGTTATCGTCATCTCTGCCCCCCTAATTTTACGCGTAGCAAAGATAAAAATGTCTCATCTTTTAGAGTGTTGTTAGTGGTAGTTTTTACACCGGGTGGGGGAAAGAAAAAACAATAAAGAATGGAGGAAAGAGAAAAAAGGGGAGAGAGAGGCAAAAGGTGGTAGTAGTTTCTACCTACTTTTGACGCCCGGGAGAAGGTTATGTGAGAGGGAAAAGTGGGGTCAAAGAGGGAGGGGTGAGGTTGGAGAGAGAAAATAGTTTATTCTGAATTAAATAATAAGAGAGAGAAAACGAAACCCACGTTTTAACCCGATAACCATTAACAATGCTCTTATGTGCATCACTCGTGCACAGTGTTAACATAGGCAATATAACACTTCTGTTGTTTCTTTAGGCGACTAATCGTCAACGAGTATTGATCCTCAAAAAAGGTATTTTGGTCATCCCCAAGTGTGGATTATATGTCTCAGATTGGCATGGACATAAGAATATTCGTTGCTTTGTTTAAATTTAAGTTTCTTGTAGTTGGAGAAGGCTGACAAGAGTATGAAGCATGGTTAAGCCGTGCAATTATGCTTTACTTGAGCTTAATGAACAGTTTAACCCGGCCTCCAGCACTGCTCTCCCTATATCTTGGCTTCTTTATAATTTGGTTCAACAACCGTACTACATTTTCCTGATTGATTTGTTGCCAGATTAAGAAAAAAGGAGCATTCAGAATTTCAGATGGGTTTTGCTAAAGTTATTAGGCATTTTGATGCTCTTATTGGGTTTGTTTTTCTTTTCTTCATCTCTTTTTTTTTTGTTTGGCACATAGGCGAGAAACGCTCTCTTCTCTCCGAAATTACATTTTTCGTTGTTGCGCATCCTTTTTCTTTACAACTTCCGATATTTCTGACTGATATTGTTTGAGCTTCAAAATACGAGTAAATGATCATAAAATTGACGTGCTACAATATAATGAAGGTCATATAAGTTCTCCTCGCCGAACTCTTTAAATCGGAGAGATTTGTGATGCATAGAGAAGACATAAACTATTCTACATTGTGAAACTTAAAATAATCACGAGTTTTTTTAAATGATATTGATTGAAATAGTTCCAACGGCAGCTACTCTCTACGATTGTCAAATCATACGTAAGTCATCTAAAGGAGGAAATATATTGAAATGCGATCATTTTTCGGGTTTGTTCAACCTTTTAATATGAGTTATAATTCAATAATGGTCCAACTTTTTATGTACCTGCATATAGTTTCCTCTGACAAGAATTGTTCTTTAAGCCTAAACATGTGCTTCCTTGTCAATGCAGGCCTGGGTTGATGCTTCTCTATCCGCTGTAAGTAATGCACTTAATTTTGTTAACAGTAAACAGTACGGAAAGAAAGATTTCTGATAATTGCTACTGTATTTAACAGATACGCCTCCATGCGAACAATCGAGAGCCCGACGACACTGGATGATCAGCAATGGCTAACGTATTGGGTCCTTTACTCATTAATCACTCTCTTTGAGCTCTCTTGCTGGAGAGTTCTTGAATGGTATTCATAATTACATCAAGCTACTTATATACTTTATTATCATCAAATTACCAACTCTCACAACAATACAATATCTGCAACTCGTAACAGGCTTCCTTTCTGGCCATACGTAAAGCTCCTGTTCTGCATGTGGTTGGTGTTGCCAACCTTCAATGGAGCCGCATACATCTACGAAAATTTTGTGCGCACATATGTGAACATGATATGGTCGATTAGCTCCAGTCACCCTGAGGGCCACCGCAAAGTGCTCCAGATGATGACTCTTGATGCACGAAAATCTGTTGAACAATTCATCGAGAAACATGGACCTGATGCATTTGAGCGTGTTGTTAGAGCTGTAAGATACAATTCTCTTATGCCTAATAAGTCTTTCAATACTTATTCCTCTCTTATAATGTAACATACCTTGATAACATTTTGCAGGCTGAAAATGAGGCAAAGAGGCAATAATGATACATGACAATTCTCCACAGATCAAGCAATCAATTACAGTAACAAGTTCAGTTGACTAATAGTCGATTTGGCAGACGATCAACATTGTATATATTAAGTAATCCTATCGGAAAATCATGAATTGTATGCTCATGCAAAGTGTAACTCAAGGTTTTAAACAAAGGAAAAGAAGTTGTTAATACTCCTGAATCTCAAAGCATATTTCTTATCATAACTGTTTCCAATCTGCCCTTTAACTTTGAAATATTTTCGGTCATGTAAAACATGTGATAAAAAGGGAAACATAAAACATCTAATCTCAGTTGCAGCAAGCAAGGAATTCATAAACACTTTGTTTCCCTCCAGAACTGTTCAGGAGTAATCAAGCCCTTGTACGTTCTAAATAATAATATGGTTCAAAAATCGAAAAATGCAAAGCAGTAGTACTACTAGGAAAAAAAGAGAGTATTGATTAGTTTGATTATGAGAAGAATAGTGTAGCAGCAACTACCAAATACAGAGAGGCGAGGATAGAACAAACAACTTACTATTTACGCTGAACCTTTTGCTTTCCTGAAGGGCTGTCATCATCTTCATCGCTCTTCTCACTGTCATCAGTATCATCATCTTTGGTATTTTCATCATCATCATCATCAGAAGCTGGAGAGGGATCAAGACGAGCAGCATCCATAGCCCACCTTATAACCTTGTCAACTTCATCCTCGTCATCATTCTCGACATTACCCAACAAACTACCACCAGACACATTCTCAACAGAAGCATCAGAGGTACTTAGACCTTCAAGTGAAGACAACGTGGAACCAGGTGGTTTGGGTATTGAGGCCTTAAGAGCAGCAAACCTTGCAAGCAAGTCATCATCCTCACCCTCTTCCTTCTTCTTAGACTTTGTTGACAGCATCTTTTTGGTGGAAGCTTGTGGTTTCACCTTGGATTTAGAACCAGTCCTAAGATTCCGGAATCGCTGCTCTAGGTCAGGGTGGAGATCAAAAGACGAGGCATGAACTGTGTGGGAGTTGACGGTGATTTTCAGTAATGCTGCATCTTCTGCTGCCCTTAGCAACTCTTCTACCTCGTCATTCACATCGCCTGTGTTATTCTTTTTCTTAAAATTCATAGCTTCCAAGTCTATGTCAAATGCAGACCTAGCTTTCCAACCTCTATCTTGAGCCTTGACTAGCAGCTTAGCTGTCTGTCCCTTTAATGAGTCTACTGAGACAGCCAAATCAACAAATAATCAACTTAACAGCACTATCCAACTTTCGTACGTTCTCTTACAGTTTTCTTGATCATTAAAAACCATCAAGCACATAATCATGATTAAGTACTCCACTTCTAAGCCTGAGATACTTACGAGTCTCAACTCAAAGAATTTCAGCCTGAGATACTTACGAGTCTCAACTCAAACAATTTCACGGAGATATCTCAGTCACTCAACCCTAAATCATCCCAGACATTGAAATTGAGCTTCTTTGTTTTGAGTTAATTGGAGACAAATTTCAGCAAACAACCAACATATCGGTATATCAACCAACCACAAGAATCGACCTAAATGGAGTAGACACAGTCTATTCCTCACAAACAGATTAGAAGATGTTTGGTTCAGGCCATTTTTAGTCAAGTCCGTTCAGTAGGACATTATTGCATTCCATTTACAATTCCACATTTCATACCACCTATTTGAAACCCTCCCTTTCCCACAGGCCACTCAAAACCCCGACCTCCCCAGTCCCCACCCAACCGGCCACTTGTTATGGCGGTCCACGATTATTCCACATTTGCACTCAATAAGTCGATTTCATTCCGTTTCCATTCCAAAGTTCCAAACTTTGAACCAAACCCCCCCCCCCCCAACCAAATCACAAAAGTTTTGCGGCAAATCTCATCAGTAAAACAGCTATTATATAAAAGAGGGCATCAAATAGAAAAACAATTCTACAAAACTGGGTTCATTACTTCATTATACAGTAATTGGGAATCTAACTGCGATAAAAAAAGTAGAGTGTAACATCACATCACAAACAGAGAAACAAGTCATCGTAGTAATAACACTAATGAAGAACATGGGTTCGCAGATCAATTCTTTAAAAGCTTCGCAGTTGAAAATGATTGAACTGATCTAATTACAGCAACAACAATGACGATGTAAAATTAATTAAAACGGAGGGAAAGAGAATAAAGTACCTCCAGAGATTTCTTTTCCAGATTTCTCAAATCATACTTCAGAGTTTAGAACAGATGGTTTTAGAGACCTCAACCGTGTCCGTGTCCCAAGTCTGACTCGGGATGGTTTAACTTTGTTTTCGAGACAAGTTTTGAATCGGCTAAACTAGCAATGAGTTTGGTTACAGGAGTATCGGTTAGGTTGAGAAAAATAAAGATTAGGAACTTTTTTTAATGCTTTTGAATCAATTGGCACCATGATGAATGGATGAGCAAAACCAAAAAAAAGTGTAATAAATTTTTCTACTCATTAAGGACTTGCATGAGACGATTTCAAATTTATAAATGGTACCATTTCATAGATTTTTGTTCTTGTTTTATATAGGTAGCACTGAAACGGACACGAATACAATAGGGACGTGATGAGACGCCCTAAACCACATGTGACATGTTTGATACATTTAAACTAGTCCAACTAGTGTCTCTCTCTATTTTACTCTTTAATACTCCGTAATTTTTTAAAATAGTCCAACTAGTGTAAAAAAACTTAAAACTGTTTATAACCCGAGAACTCGTTGATCTCGACACAAATACGGAGTACGACCCAAATATCGAGTCTCCTGAAGTTAATCCATTATGGACCCAATCCAATGTCTCTGAGTGACCAAATCCTTAGCGAATCGACAATATCACCACAAAAAGGGCATTTAATTTGATATGATGCCCTTGTGAGAGTAAAACAGTGAGCCCTTTATAAAAAGAGCGCCACTTTGAAGAAGAACAAACGCATAGCAGTCAGCAGACACAAAAACACAAAGAGAGAGAAAAGAAGAAATGGAGAAAGTGGAGAAACCCAACAAGAAGACAGTGTTGTTGTACTACTACAAAGAAGCCGAAGAACTTGCTCGTAAAGTTGCCGCCCAATCTGATCTCATCCAACTTCAAACCATCTCTTGGGGGTCTCTCTCTCTCTCTCTCTCTTCCTTTTTATGCTTTTTTTTCGACTTAATTTGAGCCTAATTTCGTCTCTTTTTAATGGTTTTTTCGAGTTTATTAAGGATGCTGTTTTATTTGAGTATTGTTATTTGTTGTGTTGTTTGATTATTTGGAATTTGATTTTGATAGCTCTTGAAACCTGTGCATTTTTTTCTTTTGTGTATGTTATGGAAGTAGGTTGTGATTGTTACGCTTTAGATTAACTGGGTTGATTGGATTTTGGGGGTAAGGCCGTGTTCGGCCGAACTCGATTTTTGAGGAGAATGGCCTGACAGTTTCTCTTCAAAGTTTTGAAAAAGGTTATGACCCTTCAATAGGTGATGTTATATCCTGCTGGGGTTTTATACATATATGGCTGCTTTTCGGATTCGTGGTTGATGTTGGAAGTTCCTAACCATTGTTGGGGAAATTGAGATA
The DNA here is from genome assembly GCA_963457585.1 of Spergularia bocconei. NCBI lineage: Eukaryota > Viridiplantae > Streptophyta > Magnoliopsida > Caryophyllales > Caryophyllaceae > Spergularia > Spergularia bocconei. The sequence goes on from OY734958.1 coordinate 8,708,237, forward strand.
CAAAATTTTGAGTCTTTTTTGGTTTTTGTCAAGCATTTATAATTTGCTGATTTTGTTTGAAAATTTTGTGGTTGGGAATCAGATGATTAAGGTTGTAGTTGTCCTTGACTCCTTGTCGTAGGCAGACATCATTTTCGAGGGAATAAAAGTGAAGCTTTTATCTTTAGGGCGTGCTTGGGATGGAGGTAATTGTTATTAGGGTAATAGACAAGAAACAAAGGGGAAAAGGAGGTAGTGTTGGTGGTTGTCTCGGTGGATAGAGGAGAGAGTGAGTGAGGGAGCTTAAAAGTTCACCCGCTAAAGGGGGTAATAGTTACCCACCTATCGCTTTGGCCTTGGGGTAATGCACCAATGCGTAATCAGTTCAGTGAGCAATTTTGAGATTAAGGTATAATTGAGTGCTGAACATCTCCTAATAGTTAGTCTGTTATGTAGTCAAAGCCAATTGTTTGTGCTGTTTGCTAACACGAAGAATTTGGTATTTAGTGTGTGTTTGTGTATGAAATGTTGATGCTAACTGCAAGCTGGTGTTTTTTAATGTTGTATCCTTTCCTAGAGATGTACGGCACTCCTGTCTCGTGCTTTTTTTTTTTTTTTTGGAGGGTCTTCTCTCTTCTGCTACGGAGTATGTTGCTTTGTCGAAAAGAAAATAAAAAAGAACCTAGAATCTTAAGTTTACATTTTGCGCTTCTTTTGTGTAAGATGACATCTGATTAGAATTTTTTTATCATGTATCAGGAGCTTTCCTGATGGATTTCCAAATCTTTTCATAAATAATGCGCAAGACATAAGAGGCCATCATGTGGCCTTTCTGGCTTCTTTCAGCGACCCAGCAGTCGTAATCGAACAGCTTTCTGTCATATATGCGCTTCCTCGGCTATTTGTGGCATCCTTCACATTGGTCTTGCCATATTTTCCAACTGGATCCTTTGAGCGTATGGAAGAGGAGGGTGATGTTGCTACAGCTTTTACAATGGCAAGATTATTGTCCAACACTCCGATATCAAGAGGTGGCCCAACTAGTGTGGTCATATATGATATTCATGCTTTGCAGGTGAGTTCCACAATCCATCGGAACTACTTGGTCAAGACGTGATGAAATGTTAAGGAAATCCTTTGATTAAACAACTGTGGTAATGTTGTGTACTAGTAATGTATATTATGTGTACCTAGGCTAGCATGGGAATGTAGTTGAGGAGGAAGTAGCTGAGTAGTTTTGTGGGATAGGACCTTGCTGAAAGAATCTTTCGAGTATGTTTCCTTGTCGTATGACTTACTATTAAGGTGAATGATTAAGGAGTATAATGGGGGAGGTCAAAGCAGAAGTACGCTCTCTTATTCAGCTACTATACATTTTACAAGGGTTTTTCTATAGAGCGCACTCTATAACAATGGCTGTATTCCTAGTTTTTTTTAAACATAAAATCATGATGAATAACATCATAATTTGTTGGAAACAAAAAAAAAGTTGAGGAATTGTAGGGTGTCCATGGGAACTCTTTTGATTAACCCAATTCACAATCCTCATGCTTTACATCCGTGTTATTTGTTGCATTGTAGCAGCTAGGAAATTGGTATCAGATATGTCTGATGTAAAAAGGCTAGATAATTTTACTTTCCTGTAAAGAATAGCTCTTTTCCAGTCAAACCTACCATTTTAATTCTCAGTAGAATTAATCAGAGTAGGTCAGATAGACCTTTTGCAAAAAGATGCTGAGCCTGCAGGGTGAGCTAGGAAACATAGTTGCTTGCTGGCTCATATGTTCTTTAGTTCTCCACTTTCAGATCCTTCTGGGGTGAGGATACTATGTAATTGTTGCTTTTCTTGTAGGTCTTCTCTTAAAATTTTGATCTAGTCCCACATATGGAAGTAGATGTTATAGATAACTGAACTGCAGTCTTTTTCAGCTGGTGCAATAGCAGTTCAATGAAATTTGGAAAAACATTTTCAAGTTGGTTATAAGAAACTGAAAAAAGTTGGGACTTGTCCCTTGTATATTTTTCTCTGTAAGGAATTGTTGGCAATCTGGTGAGATACTTTACGAAAAAGTGAAATTCCTGCTGCCCCCCCCCCCCCCCCCGGCCAACCCTCCTGGGGTTGTAGATTGTAATAGCTGTACCTGCAGTGCTTAAGAAGAGACTTAAATATGATCTTGGCCTTCTATACCAAATAGACAGGTTTAATCTGCTTTAAGTGTGGTTAGATGAGAAAGAAACACAAAAGTTGATGCTCTTAGTCAATCAGCCTGATTTGAGTTTGATGTGGATGATTATTGTTAAATTGGAACACGAATTACTCTAGCTCATCTATTAAAATTGGAACACGAATTACTCTAGGGTCTCTAGCTCATCTCCTAAAGAATAATGTAAAGGCCGCATTAGTTATTCCCACAAGTGTGTCAAGACTCAAGATGTTCTCTGGTTTTCTAAAATTATTTTGATTTAACCAGCATAAATGCTTGTCTTATGTCAATTCCTTTGAATATGTAGGTTTACTTGTATTTTTTTGATCTTGTTTTCTTGAATGAAATCCTAGTTAAACAGCTTGAGTGGGGATTGATATAGTTGTGAAGGGAAACCAGTTCGAATGTGTAACCCAACTTATTAATTATTATTACTTGTTTGTCATAGTAGGAAAATGCTAGTTAATCTCTCAGTCTGACTGTCTGAGTCTCAACTACTGATATCTTAAGTATTTCACATGCTATGGGAATTATGTTTGTGAGGCAACCGTCATAGTGTTAATTCGAAATTTGGCGAAGTAAATGCCCATGTCGATGTAGACATCCTGATGCACCTGCATCACATCCGGACAAGACATTTGTCTGGTACTGGCTGTGCAAGGATTATGACTCTTCAGGAATTAGGACTAATATAAGTTTGTATAAGGGAATTGATCATTGGATTGAAAACTTGGTGGTAGTATTGGAGACATGTTCTTCCCAGAAATTATTTAGGCCAACGAGAGGGGTTGAATCTAGCTGCAGAGTTTCTACTTGCTACTGTGTCGTCCTGATTTCTGGTTATGTGGTAGTCAAATTTCTCGAAAGAGGCGAAAATTAGCTCTATACTTTCTTTTGTTCTTGTATATGAGCTAACATAGCTTTGGCACAAGTTTCTTAAAGTCGTGGGGGGGTTTTCTTGTCCTGTATTCTGGAGCCATTTGTGTGCTAGTTGTGCAAGCTTTAACCTTTAAGTGAAATAGAGTAGGCATTCTAGCTGATTGTTAGAGGTCATCCTTGGAACACATAGATTCTTTTTCGTTCACATCTTGGCATGAGAGTGGTTTGCTTGGTTCTTTTCTGATATGGTGTATGTAATGTTTAGTCTGCATTTGTTTCTTATGTTTCCAAAATGCATCTCATGGTTGCAAATTGATTACCGTAGCTTTCTAGCTGACAAAGAGCCCAGAGACTTGTTGTTTGTCACTGTCAATCGGCCCTTTTTTTTTTTTCTTCCTGTTGTCCTCCCGTCTTTGTTACCTTCATGTTTTTGACAGTAATCTTATCTTTTTGCAGGAAAGGTTTTATTTTGGTGACACTGTACTGCCTTGTTTTGAAACTGGGATTCCCCTGTTGAAGCAGCGTCTTCATGAACTCCCTGATGCTGATAAGGTTGCCACATCTATGGCATTTGTTTCTTTTGGTCTTAATAATGCTATGAATTTTCAGAAGTTTTCTTTTTTAAAATTAATAATTGTATAATTTGGATTCCTTGCCTCATTCCTGTGGAAGTTGATTGTTTCTTGTTTACCATATCACCAGATAGTAATTGCATTTCCAGATGATGGAGCATGGAAGCGATTCCATAAGCAGCTAGACCATTTTCCTACGGTATGTTTTAGCTTACATATGTTCTTATCTATCTTTCCTCATGGTCCTATGACAGATTAAGTTATATTTCTTGTTTCTATATCAAACCAGGTTATTTGTACCAAAGTCCGCGAAGGCGACAAGAGAATTGTCAGGGTTAAAGAAGGAAACCCTGCTGGATATCATGTTGTCATTGTTGATGATTTAGTACAATCTGGAGGCACACTTATTGAATGTCAGGTAAACTTTGTTCTTGATTATAGTCTGGCTTTTAGTTGATGCAATACTATGTTCCTGTTACTGGTCAGCCTTTTATTGCCTGACGTGTATGGTCATGACTTTTATGTAGTTACTATACATTTGCTCATTGCCATTGTTATGCCGATTTTAGCGTAGGATATGTCAAGTGTATAGATATTTTACATATGAATTGGCAATAACGATTATCTCGACAATAAATTGAGATGCTGCATGCAATGTAACGATACTATCTGTTGCACAATGCATCCTAGCCTAGGTAGTTCTAATTGTAGATTATATTCTGTGGCTTATGACTGGCCAACGATTACTCGACTATGGCACCAATACATGTCATGTTAGATCAAGTGATGTGGACAACTATCTCTTACCCTTGTTTTACATCTTGACTTTATATGTGAAAATGCAGAAAGTGCTGAAAGCACATGGTGCGGCAAAGGTCAGCGCCTATGTTACACATGCTGTCTTTCCCAGACGTTCGTTTGAGCGTTTTACGCACAAAAATGATGGTAAAAACTCATTGGTGGTTCTCAGTGACTTATCACTTAGTTGGCTTATTTCAACTATCGTTATGATGCTTGTTGCATTTCACAGGTTCAGAGGAAGAATTTGCTTACTTCTGGATCACGGATTCCTGTGCTCGGACTGTACAGGCTATTGAAGATAAAGCTCCGTTTGAAGTTCTCAGTCTTGCCGGATCAATTTCTGATGCTCTTCAAATATAGTCATTTGAGTTTTTAAGACTGGAAGACAGGTATGGTAAACTGTCGGTAGAACCGCTTAATAACATTCTTGCCAAGGAAATGTGCCTTGTGCTTTTAAACTCGAATTTATCAAGCTTAGCTTCTAGGGCTAACTGAATTGTTGAGACACCGCTCTGAATTTTGAGATTGAAATGTGCCTAGTTGTATCCCGGTGAAAATGACTTAGATTTTGCAGGGTGATCTTATTATTGGCAGATTTCTACTTTGATATAAGATCTCAAGTTTATGCCAATAACGAGCATTCGAGACGTGTAGTTTAAATTGCTTGAAGTCCCCCGTCTAGTGGTTAAGGTTTTCTTGTTGGAATCTACGTCTCAAACCAAAACGAATACTGTATACATCTCTTATCTTAGGAAACCTAGCATTCATAACATTTGTTTGCATCAGAGAATACATCAGAGGGCATACTACAAACCTAATTACCTACCTCAGAACTCATACACATCATGACTTCTCTCAATTTCCATTCTTTCTCCTCATTCTAGGAAGCTATATTACAAGACTTGACTTGACAGCATAAACACCTATCTGAAAACCTACACTGATATGTTTGTACCAAGAAGCAGCTAAAATGTGACTTCTATAGTTCTATCGACAACCAAAGGCTACGGCTATATAAGAAAACATTCTAGACAGGAATCAGATGAACTAAATCGCGCTTCAGAAGTTCACCACTAGCTATGATTAATGGGCATATCTGAGCAGAAAAAACATTAGGCACATTGCTCCAAATTGATGTGGAACTTTGCTTAGGAGATGTACTGCTGAACTAGACGGCCCTGCTGGTCCAACACCAAATACAGTGGAAACATTCTGATTTGTCGTGTCTAACACAGATGAACTTGTGCTGCAATATAAGAAAACAAGCACACGGATTATCATTACTCATTAGGACACTATTTTCGGAAAATGACTGGTATGAGAAAAAAACAGTGTTTTCAACAATGCTTTATGCTGATATACCTTGTTGAGGGGTATTGGCATGCTCGAGAACCTGATACATGATCACAGGACAAAGAAGAAGAACAGACAGTTAGCATGATATAATGCTCCAGCACAGACAACCTTAAACTTCATTCCAAATTGTTATGTTTTGTTTGAAAAGAATTCAAAACTTTGCGAGTATAGAAAACAGGATAAAAGTACACTACTGTCGTCTGTTAAGATAGATAATGAGCAGGATAAAGGTAACAAAACAATGTACCGAAAGTTAATAAAGCATCATTTCGTTGTTTACTACTTTACCAAAAGCTGGCACCTAATCTACTTCCTAATTTGACTCTAAAACATTAGTTTACACAACTTTAAACTAACAAAACATTGTTATACTTTATGCTTTTTGAATGAACTGACATCTAAGTTTAAAATCCGCAACCACATAATACAATAACTTCGCCTTTAGCTCCTTCGGACCCATTAGTCGAAAATGGGCACATGGACGCCAAATGTTGTAGAACAGGAAACTTACGAAATGATATACACTACCCACTCTATTGAGCTTTTTACGACTATTTTAAATATGTGAGAAATTCAAACGAAACTTTAAGACTTAAAAGAAAAAAGAGGGAGTATATTATCGACTGCCTTGTATACTGTAATCAGCATCTAGTATTTGAAAGGAAGTGAGGACTTGTTTTGTCTAGAGGGCTACTCAAGCCGCCTAGCTTGTGTCATACGCAAAAAGGTGAAAGTTTACTAAATCTTAGGCTGCGCAATTAGTGCTAATAGAGATAATAATTAGCTGATCAACATGTTAAAATATCATAAACAACAAACTAAAATATGATATGAAATAAAGGAAGAAATTTGAATTGTAGAACATACTTGGATCAGTGCTGGTAATGACAGCAGTTCCACCAAAATTACAACTATTTGGGACTGGGTTTTTCTGGTAGTAACTGTTGAACGCATAAGAAGCATGATCTTGTAGAGTATTTGGACTGTAACAACTGCCACCAGTCTGAATTGCAGCGCAATCAGCACCGCCTTTCCCACAGGCGTAATCTAAAGCATTCTGTAATGCTAATCGCCCTGCAGTTTGGCTGGCAATGCACCAGCTTGCACCAGTATTTACAGGAGATGGCGTGGTTGGAGTCGCGAATGGCACCCAAGTCTGTGGCTCTTCAGGGATGGAGTTTGGGTTCAGAATCGGCGCTGTTGATGTCGGTGGGAAGTTGATAGTTGGTACTGTCGTCAGAGGGGTTGTGATGTCCCTTTGTACAGTTGATCCTGCAGCTGATGCTCTGATTTCGGCTTCATTACGTACTTCTTGAGGTCTTACTGCTTCCCATAACATGTTACATGAAACTGCAAATTTTATACACAGGATGATCATTATTAGACAGTTATAATAATTAATGAACATCTCCATCTAACTAATAGGAAAAATAAACAGATTTGGAATTCAGTGCAACAACTCCTAGTTTGACATATCACATATGAGTGTGCGGAAAGTTGTACACTTTTACTGTTCTCGGCCACTGTATATACACAGTAAGCTGAAATCGTTTACAATTTATGATTGTATCCCTTATACTCTAGTATACTCATATAGTAAAGAGAACATCAGATAATTGATAGATAGGAGTTCAAGTAGACTTCGGAGGGGCACTTATCTTGTTCATAATATAAATTGAGCGAAGTTTAGTCCGAAAACCAATTAGGGTTGGTACATCAAGGTACACGTATCGTTGATGAAATACCAAGTACGAGTCTATATTCATTTGGCCGTCTAATTGTCTAAGAATCACTAGTAATGAAAAACACAGAAAAAGTGTTCCAAATTAGAATTCTAGTAGTAGTACTAGTACACCTTAAGAATCTAGAAAAAATATTGGAGAACATTCAGCCACAAAAATAAAATTGAACGTTCAGCAGCCTTTGAACATGAAACTTACTAGATGCCAGGGACTATACTGTAAATATATGCATGAAGATTGGCAATAACTTAAAACTTGCTAAAATGACCAATTTCATGCATTTCATAACAAGTTCACCAATACAGTATACACACCAGACCATTTTAGGGCGTATTACGCACTAGCCGAGTTTTAAAGATTTTAAGTCATACAAGAAATGATAACACATACATCATACATACATGCATGTCTTGCCACCTCGAAACATTGAAACCAAGGTAGAGTGTTTTACAATAGACCGTCTTACTCAAACTTTTGTGTACCTACCCAATTACTCAAGTAAAGCTCAAATTAAAGAAGAAAGAATGCTAAAAACATCACAAAGAACAAAGATAGTCAGAGAAATCACCTGAAGAGAAGAAAAGACCAAGAAAGAGTGAAGCAGAGCAGTGAAGTATGAATTCAGTTTTAACCATCTCAAATGCCAATGTAATTTCTCACTCAACACCTTAATTTGTATATTAGATTATGTGTAAGATCCCAAAATGTAATGGCAAATCAAAAGACTCAAAAAGGTATCATAAGTTTCTGAAATGAAATGATTGTCTTTTTATAGGACAATTATTATTATGGGAATGTAGAGTAGCATATATTATATATAGGGCTGCATATATGTGTGTAATTGTATAACCTATGGTTTGAAATTTCAGTACCCAAGGAAGAAAAAGAAGGTGAGAGAGAAGTTTGAAAAGGAAGGCTGAGACTCTGAGAGTGGAGACATTGTGGGTATGTAGTGTAAGGAAGGAAGGAGAGGAAGAGGAAGAAAAAGAAAGGTAAAAAGCATGCTATGATTTGTTTGCAATTTTAAGTGATGTTAGTAATGATGACCATGTTAATAAAGAGTGGTCATATTATCTTCTTATTTCGTCTTCTCTTTTTCTCTCTTTATCTCTCCTTCTACTACGAATTATCTACCACTTTCAAAGTATATAGATAATTTTGAAAAATTAACAATTAACTGACACGATGACATTTATTTTTTTGGACGCATAGAACAAATGGAACTGTTTTTTTTTTTTTTTTTTTTTTATGTTTTATGTATGTCTAAACTCTAAAGTAGAGATGTTAAGGTCGAGTCTCTATTAACTTATAAGCCTTGTAAACTATAATTGCGTCGTCATATGTAATCAGTTCACCATAGAGTAGTCGACTCTGCTGCGCCTGAATTTCTTAAAAACAAGACAAGATTATTGTTGTCATGTTTGGAACGTTGCTTTTGGTTGTTAGCCATGTATTTGTGATTTTGTGTCATATAATTGATGTTGAAAAAGAGCCTAAAGTAATGGACCGCCGTTGGCGCAGTCTCAGGAGTCAAGATTTGCACCCAAAGTCCAAAGTGTAGAATGGGAAAATTAGTCAAAAGGCCCAACCTCTCTTTTCTGATTTTGTTTGATTCAGCTGCTCACTTTCTTCACATAATAACGGGCAATTCTGTTCTAAGAGAACCGGATCAGATTGGTCATATTGCGTTTGAGACAGTTTTAATGGATTCGAATTCTTTGCGATTTGTTTGATAATGTGGAATTGAATGAAAAGAAAACGAATTAATTAATTTTATAGCTTTCTAATAATGGTTTTGTACATACAATTGTAAAAGTCTTAGGAAGTCAAAGAAAATGAGTGAAGCACCAAATTGAGTCTGAACTTTGTTTTTTTTTTTTTCTTTGGAGATAAGGGTCTGGCAATTTTTTTGCTTGAGTTTGGTCTTTGGGCTAACATCCGTCCACTCCCTTATTCTTTGGCGTGAGTTGGGTATTTCCTGCACAATGAGTCTGAGAAAACACAAAACAAAAAAGAACATTCTTGGACTAATAAATGGAGGTGTCTTAACTTTGTTTTACAACGATCCATAATCTTTCCCAAAAAACAGGATTACATATAAGAAGAACAGAGTTATTAAGGAACATATTAAAGCATTCGTCTTTTTCCTCCCAAAAACTCACTGAATAACCTGATTCATTGCAAAAAAATATCACTTCCAACTCTGAAAAATAAAGATCATGAATATGGGTGAGGTTTGGTGTTATTGCAATCACAGAGCAAAACAACCGCTTTCAAAAACAATGCGCAACCATTGAGAAGGTTCTACATATATACAAGATACAAGAAATAATTTGGTTGCGATTTTTTTGAGTGGATTGATCCACCACATGCGGAAGAAATACACTCAGAAATTGTTTACATGATGAGAAGAATTAAGTTGCTCGAGAATGAAGATCATCCATGGAAGAGAATTATGCCGAGTTTTAAGTCCATAGTTGGAATTGTTTTGGTTGTAATTTTTTTAATCTATTGTAGGAATTGAACTATTGTATAAATGAACAAATTACATACATGTCGGTTATTGCAAATGTGACGCAAACTTTCCTTTTCCAATTGCTGCAATTTTGTTTGGAACTCGTTCTTAATTCCGGAATGGAGTACTTTAGCACACTTTCTCAAATAGAACGTAAATTCGACTATTTCAACTACATGGTAATTAGAACCTACAAAGAGTATGTTTGTTTAGTTTACTTAGCTTGTAATGTTTGGTTTGAAATTGAAGGTCTTCCTCTTATGTCCACGAATGAGTTGTTTGGAGTTCAACTACGGACATGTTCATAGGAGGACCTTGAGAGAAAGACTTCAATGTCCGTTGCCCTTGAAAGTCGGTGTACAATGCTACATTTCTCTAATGTGGTTGCATCTGTTAGTACAATTGTGTTAGTGAGTTATACAGTATATGAATATGAGAAATAGTAGACTAAAATGGTAGATAATTAGTACACTTACAGTAGCAGTAGCATGGGTAGACTATCCATTGGAGTATATATAATTCTCATATCCCCTCTTGTGCATAGGTACAAATTGTTTGGATCGAGTCTGATTCGGCTGAACGAGTCTTATTTCTTGTTGCAGTGTTGTTTTGAATAATCATGACCTTTTGAGCTGCTTTTTTGTTTTTCCTAGTAAGTGTCACTGCTTTCCTGTCATCAGAAGCTTGCTTCCTCTTAGCCTTGGCCATTTCCTTCTCCTTTTTGATTTACTACAACAAAGCACCGCTTGTGCTACGCTTAAAGTCGTGGCACAAGTGCAAAATTCCCGTGGCACAAGTGGCCGTGGCTAGTTAGTTGCCGCAGGAAAAGCTATAACGATAAAATAGGATTTTTGCCAAACATTTTCGCCACAAGAGAAACCGTGGCAAGTATTATTTTCCCGTGGCTAACACCTTTACTAGCCACAAGCAAAATTGTGGTAGGGTTGTGGCTATCACCTTTTTCGCCAATATAGAGGTACCCGTGGCAATACGTATACATTCTCGTGGCTATCTTCTTTTTCCATCAATGATCATGAATTTTGGTGATAGTTCGATACGCTAAAAGCAATAAACCTAATCACAATGTAGAGAATGGTAGAAATTGAAATTTTATTAGTATAAATGAAACTTTTATATACAAAATAATTAATTGTACATTACACCGGAGAACACCAATGTTTCTATGGTACCCCGGAGGTACCATCCTTTTTGTACCCCCGGCCCAATTATTTAGATGACCATGGTTTAATGTTAAGGCCAATCTAAAAGACAATAATATGGGCCCAAATTATTATTAGGCCACAACATCAAACAGAAGGCCCAAACCTCATTTTCTTTCTCTCTCCTATTCCCAATACCCTTCCACATCCCCCTACCACCTCCTCGACCACCACTCCGCCGCCACCTGCCACCACCAAACGGAGATCCGCCACCGCCAGGTTGACCGCCGTCGCCCTACGACAATTCGGACGCCCATATTCCGAGACGCCGCCGCCCCTTCCTTCTCGCCCATTTTCTCCTTCTCCCACTTTTTCTCTCTCCTCAAATTCTTCTAATTCCGGCAACTGTAGTCATCTCCAACAGTCATATGCGGCATTAGTGGTGGCAAATGGGTCGTCGGGTCGGTTCCGGGTCGGAGTATGTCGGGTCGGTTCGTATCGGGTCGGGTCATAGCGGGTCAGATGAACCTTCGGGTCGGTTTCGGGTTGGGTCGGGTCGGTTTCGGGTCGGTTTTATCGAGTAAATTTTGTGTCGGATCGGGTCGGGTCACAATCGGTTTTAGTCACTTATGGCCATTTATGGGCGTTAGTTCAATTTTTGGCATTGCGAGTCGGGTCATTGTCGGATAACAGGAGGTCGGGTCGGTTTCGGGTCGGGTCATATCGGGTTATGTCAGTTCGGGTCATCATCGGGTCGGGTCTGGTCGGGTCTGGTCGGGTTCTGTTGACCACAATTTCGGGTCTTATCGGGTCAGATTTTCGGGTCAACGAATCGGGTCGGGTCGGGTTTGCCAGCCCTATGCGGCATCATCGCTTTTGGCTCGGTCTCAAACTCGGTCCGTTCATGGTCGGAGGTGGCTGAGTACGGTGGCAGCCGGAAAACACGAAGAAGTAGGAAATGACAAAAGAGAGAGAAGAGATCGGGGAGGCCCGTGGAGGTGAAGGAAAATATACCTTTATGCTGCCGTGGAATCACCGTAGATAGGGGGTCTATGTGGTAACGGCGGCAACTTACCCGGTGGTGGACGATGCTATCGACGATGGGTGGTAGGGGTGGTGCGTGGTGGTGGTGATAGATACATAAGTGGTATTTTTAGGGAAGATAAATACATAAGTTAGTACACCTATTATAAATCAAATTTGATCATTATAGAGCAATAGCAAGCGATTATAGAATAAAAATGGATCATTTTAGAACATACTCAAATAAAACAAACACGAATAATTCCAAAAGAAAAACCATTCATATCAAAACAGAAACCATTCATTCCAGAACAATAACCACTCATTTTAGAATAATAATCATTAGTTTCATGACAAAAAAAATATTCATTCAATAAAAAAAAAACATTAATTGCGGAACAAAATCATTCATTTTAGGGCAAAAACTATTTATACAAAAAAAAAAAATCATTCATTACAAAACAAAAACCATTCATTTCAGAACAAAACTCATTCATTCCAAAACAAAAATCATGCTTTCCAAAACTGTAATCATTCATTCCAGAACAATAACTATTCATTTCAAAACAATAACCATTCATTTCAAAACAATAAGCATATATTCCAAAATAAAAACCATTCAACCTAGAATAAAAACAATTCATTTATGGACAAAAATCATTCATTCTAGAATAAAAACCAGTAATTTCAGAACAAAAAGCATTCATTTAGGACAAAAACTATTTATACCAAAACAAAAATCATTCATTCCAAAACAAAAACCATTCATTTCAGAACAAAAACCATTCATTCTAAAACAAAATCATTCATTCTACAACTGTAACCATTCATTCATGAACAATAACTATTCATTTCAGAACAATAACCATTCATTCAGCACAAAAAACATTCATTCCAAAACCAAATCATACATTCCACAACAGTAACTATTCATTTCAGAAAAATAATTATTCATTTCAGCACAAAAAGCATTTATTCCAAAACAAAAACTATTCATTCTAGAACAAAAATCATTCATTGCAGGACAAAAACAATTCATTTAAAGACTAAAACCATTCATAATGATATGTTTTTATTCGATAATGACCTACTTTTGTTCTACAATGATCTACTTTTGTTCTGTAATGATTTGTTTTTGTTCTAAAATGAACTATATTTGTTTTATAATAATGTGTTTTTATTGCGAATGACCTATTTTTTGACTTTAAGAATTTGTTTTTGTTCTAAAATGATTTATTTTTGTTTTGTGATGATGGGTATTTAATGATATATTTGTGCTCTAATATTATGTATGTTTGTTTTACAATGATTTACATTTTTTCTAAAATGATTTATTTTTGTTCTAAAATGAATTGTATTTGTTTTGTAGTGATTAGTTTTGTAATCATCTCTTTTTGTTCTAAAATTATACTCCGTATATTTTTGTTCTCTAATGATCATATTTTGTTTTATAATCATACATTTTGTTCTAAAATGATTTGTGAATTGTGAAGTGAGCAAATTGGAGGAGAGAGAAAAGTGAGAGAAAGAGAAAATGGAGGAGCAGCAGGGAAAACCGGTGACACGATGTTCGAAGGATAACGTCGTCGGGATGTTGACGGCCATTACGGTGGGTCCGGGGTTGGTGGGTTGGCGGTTGGTGATAGAGGTGGTGGCGGGTGGGGTGGTGGTAGTCGGGTTTGGAATGAGAGGAGAGCGACAATATGATTGGGTTGGGATGGGTTCATTTTTAAATTTTTTAGTTTTTAATAATAATAAATAAATAAACCAAAGTTGTTGGGTGTGAGATTCGAACCCAGCCCCGAGTTACTCAATAATGACCATAGAACCACTAGGTATAGAGTTAAACTTGCAAGGAATAGGTAAAATAGTGTAATTATATTCTAGAACCAAAGGGTACCAAAAAGGAAGGTACCTCGAGGGTAGGATAGAATTTGTAAGAGAACACTATTGTTTTGTCTGATCTAAATTACAAGATAACACATCCAGACAATATTCAATTCAAAAAAAAAAAAATTTAATCCTATAATTATCAAGGATCTATTTCAAACTTGCCGCAATCCAATAGCTACATTCCTCTATGTCAACCTCTAGTAGCTTCAACGTTCCTTGCTCCATGAATTACTATATGAGAAATCTCACAAACCAAGATCAACCAAATCAAAAGGTCTGAGATTAGAGACACGGTTAATTGTTAAAACATAAATCAGGAAAATAGCCTGCAAATCCCTTTTAATTTCAGTGTATTCTATTCATAGTGTATCCGCGTGTCGCTCAACGGCTTGGTTTCCACTAAGGATCCATCAAGTGAAACAGATTCTGCCACCACATGTGCAGTGAAAAGTTTTAACAACTCAAAATGGTAAACAAATACCAATTAGCATTAGTGAGTTCAACTTAGCACATCAGTTTTCAGCAATAGTCTTCTTCTTGCATACGTTTTAACTTTCAGAGGCCATAACTTTCAACTTCATAACCTGTACCAAGCACATTACACACCAAAACGTAGCTACAGAAGTTAGCAATCAGCCAGAACAAATTTTACACCCAAAATCACTCAGAATCAGAAGTTATTTATCACTTAGTGCCATAAGGGCAGTTCTGACCTGCATGCTGAGCCAAATGTGCAATTGAATTCAGAAGCTTATAACTTGAGTTCTAAATAGAAAATTGAAATGAAACCAAAACCAGATTTTAGTTAACATCACAAAATTTCTATGATGATATCATAATCCTCCATCGGACATTGGAGTTAGGCACAATCCCCAAAATTTCTAGACCCCTCTGCAGAATTTGACAAAAAAAAAACAGAATTCTGACATGGAAATGGCAGTCAAATACTCCAACCCCTGGAACAAAGACTTCCATCACATTCTGATTCTCATACACACACACGCAGTTATGCAAGTGTTTTTAAACGCTTAATGAGTAATTTAAAGTAAAGGGAGAGCCAAGGAAAATAGTGTATCAAGAAGCCATGTTGGAAACTACCTCAAAACTATGGTTTTTGCAGGATTCGATTGTAGAGGTCATTTAAGGGATCAAATAAGGTCAATGGAAGGAGTGCCATACCATTTAAGAAAGGTAAGAAACTAAATCACAACATGGCTTTCGAATAAACAACAAAAGATTTGTGGATTCGTTGTCCTCGTTGCAGAGTTGCGGATGAAGACGTTCTACACATGCTACGTGACTGTCAGGATGCGCGTTTTATTTGGCGGCAAATTGGGGAAATTGCCAGCCTTCCCTCCTTCCACTCCCCTCCTTTAAAACCTTGGTTATTTGAAAATCTCCATAATTCGAACCCCCTAGCTATGGATGACTGGCCTTAAAATTTGCCATTACCTGCTGGTGGATTTGGAAATGGAGAAACAACATTGTGTTCGCGCGAGCATCGGAAATTCCTATTGATCCGTACGACTTCCTCAAAACCAGGTTCGATGAAATAAAGCGCGCTCTTGATAGATTCTCGCTGCTCATCCCCTCCCCAGGTACCATTCGTGAGGTTCATGTAACACTACGGAATTTGGAAAGTGGTTTATGGAGTTGGTTTGTCCCACATTGGGAAACTAAGGCTCATATGATCAGTTTATAATAGATTCCTATGCTACCATAATACTACCAACAAGGCCTTCACCTTTTAGAGCCCAAGTGAGGATTTACGGGCCTAGGAGGTGACTTCCCATCTTATTGGGTTGTGTTGCGACGGACGGTGGATCGGGCTGTTACAGTTCAAATCTGCTGGAAACCACCTCCTCAAGGTTGGGTTCTCTTCAATACAGATGGTACTTGTAGAGGCAATCCGGGACAGGCCGGAGGGGGCGGTATATATAGGGATGACACGGGCAACTTCATTCAAGGTTTCCTACAATATTGCAAAGCATATCCCACGTAAACACTACCAAACCAAAGCCCACTAATTATCCCACTAACCAATTATCTAATTATTAGGAAATGCTAAAAACTACTTTGACTAAATTGATTTCTTGGATCACAAATCCAACACACCCCCTTATCCAAAAATCGTAGGAGCAATCTTCATCGTCCGCGCATTAAGCCGAACACGTCTTTACGTCCTTTGCCGCAACAAACATACAAACACTTGAATCTCGATCTCGCCTTCGGATCTTGATCAAACGGGTTTTGTACACCCGTCTTCTTCATGGAGCAATTCCAACGTCATTTGTTTTGACGGCTACGTACGTGCGTTGCCTTCTCTGCTTCTACATATGTTGTTTGATCCACAAGGCTGTCGCACCCAATTAAACAAACAACTCACACTTTTTTTTTTTTTTGATAATTTGTCTACTCTCAAACACTCTTATCTCTTGATCTCACTTTTGTAACACTCACCCTCAATTTAATTTTGATAGCAGCGGAATCTTCGTTCGCCCCATTTCGGAATCGAACTTGGCTACTTGATTGGAGGTGATCAATCTCCATCTCAAGAGCTCTGATACCATGTAGGATTGTAAAGGGGAGGAAAATAATGAGAGTAAACCATACTTTGGAGTAGTCTACTGATGAAAAACTAACTCAATTAATCTCAATATAATGAAGCCCCTTATATAGGCAATAGACTTGCTAAACCAACAACACCTAATTAAGTGGCTAACCCACGTAATGTACACAAACACACATTATTCCACTAAATTCAACCCACTAACTACATGCTCTATAACTTAGGAAATCATGGTAACTGATTTTGACTAAATCAACTAATTTTTGGACCATAATTCAACATTTTAGCTAGCTATGACACTTGTTGCTCCATGCGGGCCGAGCTCTTAGCTCTCAAAAAGGGATCGAGGGAGGCTAGAAGTTGTGGGTTTGAAAGATTACTAATTCATATGGACAACTCTGTTTGTGTCGAGCTCATCAAGAAGGACGATCCCCCCTCGAATGCTCTGTGCAATTTGGTTCGGGATTGCAAGATACTAATGGGTCAAGAAAGTTGGCGAGAGGAAGTGGCCCACACGTTTCGAGAAGCAAACCGAGCTGCGGATTGGTTAGCCAACGCGGGCGCAGATCAGTCTCAACGTCTTGTGGTCCTTGAATATCCACCCTCTGAGCTCCGTTTATTCTCAGGGAAGGCATTCTAGGGGTCTCTCGAGTTCGGTTAATTTCTTAAATCTGATCTGATTTGAATGCCTCTGATATGATTTGAAAGACTCTGATCTGACCAAATTTGATTTGAATAATTCTTATCTGAATTGAATAAATATGATGTGAACTAAATATTCAATTTATTAAATTTTATCATATAGGGCCTAACTCTTAAGCTTATACAACTTATAGATAGGCTGGATATCATATATGAGAGACTCTTAATTATATAACTCATGTACGCACGTAGTAGGATTATTACATGTTTCATTTAGTTCAAGTATGATTTGATAGTGGTTATGTTATGTATGTATACTGTAATTGTAATTGGAAACGCCTCCTACATGCATACACTAACGCATATGATTGTACGCTAAACATGCAATGATTTAATTTCAATCTAATCCTAACAACTGAAGAAGGGCTAATTACAATCTAATACTACATATCAACTAACAATGCCTAGTCCTATACTCCCTTACTACATACAATAAAGACATTAATAATGCTAACAAAAAAAATAAGAAAGAAAACGTGTTTGAGCTTAATTAAGGTTGAACGTTCTATATATATGTGTTGTACAATTAAACCTTCTAAGAAATATGTCGAGAAAGTGTGTCTGTTAATCCACCTCATTAGCATATACGAACTATTGGGATTAGATGATTTAGGAACGCTAGTACAATCATATGATATTCATTTATAAAGTTTGGTTTGTGCTCCTTAATAAATTAGTCAAGCTTGACTTATAATGTGATCCTATAAATATATAATACAAAGATAATAGCCAATTAGGATAATTAGAACATCAAATATTAGGGGATTAGTCAACCGCTCATTTCATATTGATTTGAACGCAATCTTGAATTAATTATAGTCCACACCTCCACGGAGTTTATTATGTGTTGCGAAATGATATGTAACAATGACATATTTATCTTTGAGTTATGACCGCTACTATAGCGGTTCTGGGAATATAGGACTCTGAATATATAATGCATTCATAGGATTGTCTATTAATTAAGAGAGTTTCATTTAAAATTGATAACTAAATAATATTATAAAATTCTCAAAACTCTCTAAAAACCTTCGATTATTGTGAGAGCTCTAAAAAAGATTACTTTAATAGTACAGAAGGACTAGTTTGCGTGCCCGTGCCACGCCCGGTTTCCCTATTTGTATCAATCATAATTGTTTCCCTCCGTCCCAGTCATTTCCTTACCTTTGTGTTTTGCACAAAGACCAAGGCAAGGAGAGGTAATGCAATTAAGTGGGGCTGTTATCCTTAAGCACATGGGATAATTCTTTTCACTGGTGGGGCTATTAATCCTTAAGCATCAAAACAAATTAGCTCTAGGTCCTTAATCAATACTCCAGACCAATATGTTTGTAGATTGACCACATCAAAATCAAACGGTGTAACAATATTTGTAGAAAAAAAAAATTAATTTGAATCAAAATCACAACAAACCCAACTTTGAATCAAATCTATGACAAACCAATTTCGAATCGAAACAAGGGAACCGATTTCACATCAAACCCAACAATAAAACAGAATTCATGTCAATACATACAACAAACCCAAATTCATATCAATTCATACAACAACAAACCCAAATTCATATCAATACATCCTTTCAAAAAAAAAATTCATATCAATACAATAATTTAAAAAAAAAAATTGTATCATCAATACAACAAAAAAAAAAAAAAACCAAAATCGTAATACACAACAACAAACTAACCCAATATAAATCATGAGAACAAGTAAAATTCATCAACAAATCAGCCAAAAGGATGAACAACCCAGAAAAAAATTGAAGATTTTGGAGATCAAAATATAAAGTACACACGATTAAGGGGGAAACAATGTGATTGCAAAAGTCTAGATATATTTTAAGGTGCGGATTAATCGAGATTGGATGAGTAATGATTTGGGGGTCGGAAGAACTAGGGTTTGAGAAATAGTGAGAGGGTGCGTGGGGAATTCTGAGAGAATAAGGAGAGAGAAAATGAGTGGGTGGAATTATCACATGAGATAGATAGAGTATGTAATTAGATTAGGTTGGGTTAAGTGTAATTAAATGGGTTGGGGTTAGTGAGTAAGTGAGGACATAAGAGTAATTTTAAGTGCCAAAAACAACCCAAATACGGAAAGGTAAGGAAATGACTGAGACGGACCGAAAAGGAAAGGGTAAGGAAATGACCGGGACGGAGGGAGTACACATAAATGTCACATGTTGAACATCATTTAACGTATGAAAAAAATATAGTTTAGCTATGAATTTGTAAGTGTGAGCTATCACTTAAAGAGTATTGATCGCTTATAGAATGTTGATTACTATCACCTCCATAAAAGTATAGATGACGGTTTCATCGAGATGAGGGTTTGGATTACAAATATAAGAATAAATATTCATAAACAATAAATAATGAAAATGCCAATCGTGTGATTCGTATCGAGAAGTACTTTCACATTTTTGGAAAGTACATTTTCATGCGGACTTGACATGGCACGTACTCAATATAACTCAACCCGCTCTGACCATACGTGAAATTGAACTCACGCACCTAAATTCCAACTCTATTTGCATTATTCATTTATTGTTATCTTTGTTGAGATTACAAATAAACTTATAATTCTATACATACGTAATCATCTTACATACCAAGAGCAACATATTTTGCTTAATAATTTACATCATTATCTTTATATAATTTATTGCCCGTCTTTAAAGAAATTAATAAAGTCATTGACAATACACATAATTGTGTTAATAAGTGCCGTGTGCCCGATTATAACTTTTAATCCAAGTTTTTAAAATATGATTCTTTCAACAATAAATCACCACACGAAATAGTAAGTAGTAAATGGAGAACTTTATAATCAATTTTAAGAATAATAACTAACTTAAACACTGATACTCCCTCCAATTATGATTATGATGTTGCATTGTAAATGTCACGTATTGCCCATTATTTAATGTATTGAAAAAAAAACACTGTAATTGTGACATTATAAATGTAAATATATATATATATATATATAGAAATAGGATCTCGTGAGGTCCCCTCCTTAGGTGAGGCGTGAGGTCATATCTCAGCCATTAGATTAGCCAGATCTGACGCTTCACAACACGCCACCTATGCGTCTTTTGAAATATAAAAATTGGTGATATTTTTGGGTTTTCATTTTTTTCAGTTTTAATTTCTCTCTCCTCACTCTCAGTTTTCCCCCAAATTCTCTGATCCCGATCCTTCTTTTCTCTCTCCTCCGCTTCGCCGCCGCTTTCCTTCGCTTCCCCGCCGTAAACCACCACTTCGCCGCCGCAAACCACCGCTCTCTCCTCGTCTCCGGCATACAACCGGCGTACAATCTTAAATCGAGGTTTGATTTGATGAATTTGTCAACAAATTTCTCGATTTTAGGGTTTGATTTGATGAATTCATTTTAGCTAAAAGTTTGATTTTGATGAATTCATTTTTTAATTTGCGTTTGATGAATTCGTTTTAGGGAGGCGGCGAATCTACGGCGTCGATGACGAGAATCTGCTGACGGCGGTTTCTGGATATTCCGGCGATTGTTCTAGTGCTATTTAGGTTTAATTTCTACATTAGACAGAGTAGGGCTTCTAGGCGCAATAGTGATATTGTTGTCTATGAAGGACCAAGTGATGAGGGTGAGGGTGAAGGACCAAGTGATCACGGTGAGGTTGAGGTGGCTATGGGCGAGGGAGAGGTGGCTGTAGCCGGAGATGAAGGAAATGATGTAGGTAAGCCTTCGAAAATGAAAGTTATGTGTCGTCCATCTGGGTTAGCTGCCCTTG
The DNA here is from genome assembly GCA_963457585.1 of Spergularia bocconei. NCBI lineage: Eukaryota > Viridiplantae > Streptophyta > Magnoliopsida > Caryophyllales > Caryophyllaceae > Spergularia > Spergularia bocconei. The sequence goes on from OY734958.1 coordinate 8,729,401, forward strand.
TTAAACACTTTAAGGAAATGCCTGATGATGGTGGGCGTCAATATATTAATGCAATAGAAGAAATTGGATTTGGTGGTCTGTTGTCTGTATGTCTGTATGGGTGATTATTTGGAGAAGCAATCAGCTGGTCGAAGCACGATTAATATTAGTGAGTTCGAGATTGTCAATGTGGAATTTGGGTGGCAGTCATTTGAAGACAACTTGGATTGTGGCATTTTTATGATGCTGCACATGCTCTTTTATATTGGAGAGGTTTTTGAATGTGGTTTGTCATGCCCGGAAAATAGGGTTTTATATCGTGCCGAGCTGTGTGCTTCATTAGTTCTCAGTGATATGAATGAGGTGAGGGCTGATGTTTTGGCAAATGTTGAGAAATTTGTAGCGGACAAGCCTGCTTGTTGGCAAGCTTTGCAGAAAAAGAGGGAGGAGGCTGCCAAAGAGAAATCATTCTTTGAACAAAAAAACGAATGATGGTGAAAGTTTGGGTGCTGCAATGCCGAGTCCTACTTCTGCTGGGCGTAAATGTAGGATGTCTCTGATTTCATCAGAGTCTTCTCTGAAAAGTGAGAAAATGGGGGAGTCAGATGGTGTTGGCTGTACGCTTGACTGTACTGTTAAAAGTGATAATACGGAGCTCCTGTCTCGATTCATGAGGGCAAACAAAACCTCTCATATGCATAAGAGGCGTGCATGAGTTGGAGCTAGTTCAGAGAATAGTTTAGTATATTAGAGTCATCTAACGTTGGTTAAGGTTAAGTCAGACAGATTTCTTATATGTAATGTGCATTTTGACTTTGGCAAGTCTATGAAAATCATTGACAATTAAACTACGGCCTCTGGTTGTCATTGACAATTTTATTAATTTCATTGCTTAATATCGTTATACAATCAGTAGTGAAGATCGATCTTTGGTCATTACTTCGGGCTGTCAATGACCAGTAACTCAGTAAGGACTACTGCATAGTGGAGGGTATTTTAGCAGGTCCTGTTTACCTTTCTTTTATACAGCTCGTCACACGCTTCATAGAGTGAAATCGTCCAGGGACCCGTGGACCATGGTAACTGCAGCATCTTCCTTTAAAACTAAGGAATGTTTTTTGCGTATTTTGTTTATGATCCAGCTCCCAAAAATACGAGTTGAAATCGCACAATATCGAAGTTGAAATCACACACCGTTGAAGATAAAATCACACAAGTAAACAGATGAAATCACACATCATATGACATGATATCACACACCATCAATGATAGAATCATACGCCTAACTAACTGAAATCACACACCTAACCTAATGAAATCACACACCATCAAATGATACACACGTTAATAGATAACAGATGAAATCACACACCATAGGAGATGAAATCACACACATCAATAAATGAAATCACAAAGAATAAGAATATTGTGATCATGTACCAAAAATTTATGATATACAAATGTTAAAAGAAATAAGGTTCTGTTTCACCCAAAAATTTATGATTCTATACTGAGCCCTATGTGAGTCTACACCAACTTTGCTCTACTACGAGTCACTCTACGTGAAAAAGGCACCACTTCTGGTTCTTGCATCTCATCTTCAGACATCGAGTGATTCTGCTTGCCCTGGACTTCGAGTGATTCTGCTTGCCCTGGACTCTGAGGTGTAGTTTGTCGAGGAACCTGTAACACAGCATTCACACATAAGTTTGTTGAGTTGTAAACTCATAGAAGGAAGGAAATAGAGTGCGACAATAATTGCAAAGAGACTGACCTGTGTCACAATAGGCTGGGCTTTATCGACAACTCGAACTGGGCAGTTCCTCTTGTCATGTGAGGCGTACTGTTTGCAATTTTTACAGAATCTGGGAGGCTTTTGAGGTACTGGTTGCTGCATTTTCAGATAGTAAAATGTAAGAGAATCGCACAACATATCCAAAAGAATAATAGAAAAGCACATTAGTAACTTTAAAAATTCATTACCATTTCGGGAGTATCCTGAGGCTCAGGTGCTGTACGGTATGGACACGTCCTTTTGTCATGGTGCGCCATCTTGTGACAATTGGCGCAGAGTCTTGGTGGCCTGCTATGATCTTCAATGGCTTGCTTTTTGTTAGATATCAACCTCTTTCCGCCACTCCCACTGCCCTTGTTGCTTGATATCTTGGGCGGGTGAATAGTAACTTCCACAGATGATTTACATCCAAGCAGCATCTCAAGTTCTTGTTCCTTCGTCATAAACTGTGGATTCGGTTCTATCTTTTGCCTAAACAGTTTTAACACTTCACCCAAGGCTTTTATATCAGTCGTTTCTTTGTTTACTAGGCAACTGACAGTAGCATAAATCTCTGACCACAGCAACGAAAATTCATGCTTACGGCCATCATTTTCTTCTGCATCTTCTAGAATGCTAGCATCCAACTCAGGAATAGGTTTTTTAAGGGCATCCTTAGTCCACCTATTAAGGATGTACCTATCTGGTATACATTTCTGACCTTTGCCGGACAAAATCCAGAGAACATGCCGACACAGCAGCCCCTTCATATTAAACAACTTGCAAGAGCACACAGCTTCATTTGTATTCGGATGGTAAACAACTTCAAATGTTTTCCTCTTTTCTGCATCCATTACCACAATAGTTTCTAGATCATCGGTTTTTGTGAAACCTGCGACCCCACAAGCACCAATCGAAGCCATCAATTCAACTTGAAAATCATAGAAGACATTGTGTGTGTACACCCTCGATGCTTGAACCTCTATAGGTAAGGGGGAGAGAGTTTGAGGCAGGCTCCTGTGGTTGTCCTTGTCGAGAGTTTTCTGACCATAGCGTTGTTGTTAAATAGCCGTCTCATACCTCATCCAAAATTCTACCAGTGTGCCGTACTCACTTTGGAACTTCTTAAAGAAGCTATTCTCACTCTCTGATCTCTGAGTGGTCCTCAAAATGCAACCCATTGGCATATCCTTGAAATAGATAGGTATCCACATGTCTCTCATATTAAACAAGGTCATCAACCAACCATGACTCTCAAGTTCAAATTCGACAATCATAGAAGACCACTTTTCTTCAAAACCAGAAGGCTCCAGATTAATATCCCAAATTATAGAGTTGAAACGAGTCAAAAACTGCGTTTCATTGCAAAATTTGGTGCCTACCTTGTCTTTGACCTTATCAGTTATATGCCACATGCAAAACCTGTGTTTTGCATGTTTAAAAACAGATGGGACAGCTGCTTTGAGAGCCGGATCTTGATCAGTAAAAAAACATTGTGGTTCACGGTGTCCCATAGCATCTAAAAACTTCTCAAAGGCCCACCTAAACGACTCTTCATCCTCATGTGACAATAGGGCACAAGCAAAGGTGACTGACTTTTTGTTGTGGTCAACACCAGTAAAAGGTGTGAAGGTCATGTAATATTTGTTAGTGCCATAAGTCGGGTCATAGGACACAGCATCACCAAAAACAGCATAGTTTTTCCTAGCTTTTGCATCAGTCCAAAAGATCCTACACAAGCAATCATCGTCATCCATCTCATATGCATAATAGAACCCCTTGTTGATCTCAGCCTTTCTCTTAAACTTGTCCGTAATCATTTGTGCATCCCTATCTCCAATAAAGCATTTCATATCTCTGTCAAAGTTCTTAAAGTCCCCAAGTGTCGCTCCGACATTTCCATAACCCTTGGCATATTCCTTACAAATTCTAAAGCTCTTGGTTGCTCCTATGTTAAGTCTTGAATGGTCTAGAATGGTCTGCTTATGATATAAAGTTAAATGTCTCATTTGTTTTTGGAACTCTCTATACTTGAGCCTACAAAGCCTATGGTTATGTTTATCCTCAAACCTTGTCACTACAAAACTAGCTCCTTGCAGTCTAAAATGGATCATCGCTTTACAGCCAAACCGAGTAATCTTTGTTCTTCTTTTGGCATTGACTGTTTTGTTCTCTGTTTCATTGTTCACCAGTTCCACAACTACATTCTTATCCCTATTCTCCCTAAAGCCTTGACAGTTACACACAAGAGTTTTTGATAATATGACATCGTTACGATCCCTCTTCGATGAGTATATCCTAGTTTCAAATCCAACTGCCAGGGCATATATCTTATAAAACTCTTCCGCCTCTTCTATTGAAGGAAACTGCTTCCCTATAGCAGGCGTAAATTCAGTCTCAATTTCTCTAAACCAAAGCTGAGAACCATGCGGTGTGTAGCAGGCTATTGATCGAGGTATTCCATTCTCAAAAACCAGATTAGGAGTTCTGTTCTCATCATTTTGCAAAACGGCAGCTGAATTTTTAACACAAACAAGAATAGAATCACAAAACTAATGGAAGCACAAACACTAACAAATAAAAACACTCTAGCTAGCAAAATTAAAATCACACGCATTGACAAATAGAATCACATAAAACGGAAAGAATCACATAAAACGGAAAGAATCACACACTCAATTGAATAGAATCACACACTCAATTGAATAGAATCACACAGTCCACTGATTAGAATCACACAGTCCACTGATTAGAATCACACAGTCCCCTGATTAGAATAACACACTCCACTAAATACAATCACACACTCCATCGAATAAAATCGACCAAGTGTGATTCTATTCAAGACCAAGTGTGATTCTAATTTCCATGAAATTCATATGCATTAAAAACTAAAAAATTACATTCACCTAACTCTATGTTATGATTCAATTTTCAGTAGTGTAATTCTAATTTCACATAACAAGACATCTTTGCATGATTTAAAAATACGCAGTATGATTCAAAAACTCAATTAATTGCTCAAAATTTAAGAAGAGAGCACATACCAGATTGATCCGTCGCCATTGGTGTAGAACTTCGATCCTCCGATTGATTCGTCGCCATTGGTGTAGAACTTTGATTCTTCGATTGATTCGTCGCCATTGTTGCTGGACTTTGATTCTTCGATTGATTCGTCGCCATTGTTGCTGGACTTTGATTCTTCGATTGATTCGTCGCCATTGTTGCTGGACTTTGATCATTCGAATTATCCGTCGATATCGTTGCTGGATTCGTCGCCATTAAAACTGAAGAACGAATTTGTTTTGGGGTTTGAAGAGAGAGAAAGTTGAGACAAAGAGTCGTGCAGAGAGGAAAGATAGAGGCCTTTACTTTCCTTTTTTTTTCCGCTCAGTATTAGGAGATTTAATCTCGGCCATCAATCTCCTCCAATCCGACGGTCCTTATATGACCTCACGCCTCACGGGAAGGGACGACCTCACCTGAACCCGCCTGTATATATATATATATATATATATATATATATAGAAATAGGATCTCGTGAGATCCTCTCCTTAGGTGAGGCGTGAGGTCCTATCTAATCCATTAGATCCTACAAATTGGACGATCCAGATTAAACCAGCTCTCACAAATAAATAAAAAATTAAATAGAATTGAGCAGATATAACCGCTGGTATTTCTCTCTCCCTCCATTTTTACTCCTCATTTTCTCTCTCCTCATCTTTCTCTCCTCACCGTCTTTTTCTCTCTCCTCCAACCACTGCCGTCGCTGATTCCTCCAATCACCGCCGTCGCCTCTTCCTCCAACCGCCGCCGTCGCCTAAATCTTCTCGATGTTATTTTCCGGCGACGGCCTAGGGAACGCGGCGAAAATCGGCCTGCTTTCTCTCTCCACTTTTCCGATCATTTCGCCGCCGCCATCGCTATCTCCGCCGTCGTGCCTCGCGATTCTCCTATTACCGGGACATTCTCTTTTTATAGGTAATAATCACTAATCTCCTGAAGTTTTGCTGCATTTTTGTTCGATTAATGTGTTATTCAAGCTTTCATTTTGTTTGATGGATGTGTTTTAATGCTTATTAAGTTTGATTTGTGTTGAATAGATGCTCGATTTGTTGTTTTCGAAAGTTTTGGTGCATTTGGATGTTATTTCCCGGCGATAATCCGCCTACTTTCTCTCTCCTTCAGCCGCGCTTCCGCCGTGCGACACTCTTTCTCCTCGCCGTCGTCGCTACACTCTCCTCGCCGTTGTTACAACTAAAACCTAATTTGATTAATTTAATTAAATCGATTTGATTAATTTCATTTTCCAGCGGCACTCTTCTCTTCGCCGCCGCCGCGCCGCTGTATTTTCCTCGCCATCGTCGACCTCTCTGTCAATCGGTAATTTTAGTTTGATGCTGAAGAAGTGAAGTCTGAGCAAGAAGACAACGTTGAACCTGTGTATGATGCTTTTTATGTGATTTTGTGGAATATTTTGTGTGATTCTGTGGAATGTTTGTGTGATTTTGTTGGATTTTGTGGTTTAGTAACAAGGTGTGGCTTTTGCTTGGAATTCTGCTGGGTTGATCAGGTTTATGGTCGACAGTTTGACATTGCTTTGCTTATAGTCGAAATCGTTAGGTGGTTGCTGGGAAGGTGAGTGTTGGCTTGCTTTCCTCGGTACGCTACAGTTTTAGTCTTTTTGGTTCCTATCATTTGGGTTGTGAGTTCTGTCCAGCCTTGAGCAGTCCAACAGTCCAGGAAACAGATGTTAGCATATACGACTACTTTGAGTATACTGAGACTGATCCGTTTTTTAGTTCTTATATTGTTCAAGCTTCGAGCACAATTAAAAGGATTCATGCTTCATGGTCATGCTAATCTCATAGGAGTGTTATTGGTGTGTTTGCATTGGCTTAGAGCAAGCTTGCGTACATTACTTTAATACACATGTCAGCATTTCTAGCCAGTTGGGCTTAGAAACGCTCATATATATAAGCTTGGGAGCTTTTTGTGCCAAACAGAGTTAGCACACAAGCTCACTGATTCCAGCTAATCACAACTTAACATGGTCATTTGCGAAATTATAGTTGTCGAAAAGTGCATATCTATTTAGTTTCACTTCATGATAGGTTGCCTGACCTTAAACACACTGTGTAGGACTTGCGTAATATAGTCTCACAGGTACTTTTGATTTTCTGACTTGTGTGTTCGAAAAATTGTTGATTGTATAAAATCTAGAGCATCAGCTTTGAACCTGTTAGGATGTTGAGGTGAATTTCCTAATACTTTATCTTGAAAGCTGGCTAGCTCAATCGGAAGAGCATCGTGTAATGCACGAGGTGTGGGTTCGAATCCCACGTCGGCTACAAAGTTCTAGAAAATTTTAATCTGCTTCTGATTGTCATTCTATTGTGATTGGACATGTGTGGTGAATGTTTAGAGAGGAGTCCCAATCAATGTTTAGAGAGCTCATGTAGGAATCGAACCTACAACAATTATGCATATTTGCACAAGTGTTATACCAATTGAGCTAGAATTTCACTAAATCTAAGATCATTTAAGATCATTTGGCTGATGTCCTCTTACAGCTTATAAGAGGTATACTCATTTGGAGTTATACTGTTACAGCTTCTAACTGGTATTCCAGGGTGTGTTAAAAACGTTAAACGGGCCCTACAGAATGATAATTTTGAGTCAGAATTATATTGGAATTTTCTGCTGGGGACTGGCCAATTAATCTAGCAAAATCACTGGCTCTGGTGGCATTGCATTGCTGCCATAGAACTGCGTCAAGGAGAATCGCCATTAGCAATAGAATCGACAACTCCCTTAATCTTGTCAGCCTGTGTAAGACAAAATCAGAGAAGCATAAGGAGTAGAATAAGAAGGAAGCAACCCAACCTGCTTGCTCAATATTCTCTGATCCTACAATGTCGACAAGCATCAGCCTTCCTCCAACAGTTAGGACGTCAAGGATTATTTGCATAAACCCTAAAGGGGTCAAAAGCTTGTTACACAAGGACATATAGATTTCACAAATTATACAAACACAAGCCATAAACACGAAAGCACCCTCCCACCCACCCCAAAAGAACCGATTCCACTCACGATCAAAGGCTCGAAACACTAACAAATACAATCACACACATAAACTTATAGAATCACACATGATATCAAAAAAAATCACACACAAACAAATTGAATGACACAATAACAAATACAATAACAGTAACATATGAATCACACAAGCTAATTAATAAAATCACACAAGCTAATGAATAGAATCACACTAACACATATATAGAATTATACAAGCTATCAAATAGAATCATACACTAACTAATAGAATCACACATTCTATGGAATAGAATCACACACTCAATAATACAATTACACTAACATATGAATCACACAAGCTGATTAATAGAATCACACACACTATAAGATAGAATCACACATACCATCAAATAGAATCACTCTTACTAGCAAATTGAATTACACACTAACTAGTCATACACACTAACAAATAGAATCACTCTTACTAGCAAATAGAATCACTCTTACCGCGACCTCATACCTAAAACAAAGTAACATCAACCAAGAAACAAATAGAATCACACACTAACTCATGGAATCACACACACTAACTTATGGAATCACACACACTAACTCACTAACTAATGTGATTTCATAGGCTAACCAATGTGATTTTTTAGACTAAAATTAAGTGTGATTCAATAGTCAATACAGTGTGATTACAAATTCAAATTAAAACCACACACCCCATCCGATAGAATCACACACACAATTGAATAGAATAACACACCCCATTGCATAAAATCACACATCATCTTATCAAATCACAGATTTCATCGAATAAAAACACCCACCCCATCAGATCGAATGTGATTCAATATTCAATACAGTATGATTGCAAATTCAATTACACAATCGAAAACCAGACATAAATTAAAAAAGGATCAAATTTGGGAATTCGAAGCACCTAAATTAGATCGAAGAATTAGTAGTATGATTATGATTTCAAATGTCACGATATCCCTATTTTATGATTCCAAATTTCCCAGTATGATTCAAAAAATCATCTAAATTTTTCGAAAAAATTAATTGACTAAAATTTGAGAAGAAAATAGAATCTAAATTAAAAGAAGAGAGTACATACCAGATTCCGTCGCCATTGGTGTAGAACTTTGATCCTTCGATTGATACGTCGCCGTTAAAATTGAAGAGCAGAATTTGGGGGGGTTTGAAGAGAGAGAAAGTGAGGAGGTAATAGAGTTTTAGAGCCTGCGTTTATTTGTTGAAGAGGAAAGGGGCCTTGACTTTTTTTTTTTTTGGTTATGTTTTAATCTTGACCGTTAACATCCTTGAATCTGACAGTGGGCATTGGACCTCACGCCTCACGGGAAGGCAGGACCTCACCTGAACCCGCCTGTATATATATATACAAACACGGTGAGGTCTAATAAGGACCGTAGGATCTGATAAGATTAACGACCCAGATTACATGGAATTACACGCTCCCTAACCAAGTCTCACGGGTCAGCATGTCCATCAACCATAATCTCATTTCATTTTCTCTCTCCTCCCAGTTTTCCTCTCGTGCTTTCTCTCTCCTTCTCATCTCCCAAAAAAACTCGTCCTCTCTCACCATCGTCGTCGCAGCTCCGTTGCCTTCGAGGTTTCGTTAGCCGTCGCAGGAGCCCCTCTCGCCGTCAATCAGGTTTTTTTCTCCTGTTTTTCTCTCTTGATGCAATCACAAAATTACAAAAGCGAAAAATCCGAATTTATTCGGATCTCAGATCGAATCAAAAAATAATATAGTTTTTCGCTTTGGAAAGTCGTAATCGGGATGAAATTTGCTGTGTTATTTCAGATTTTCATGAACATTCGATATAATTGACTTTTTTTGTCAATTAGAACGAGGTCTGAAACCCTAGGGTTTGATTTGTGTTCGATTGATTTGATCTCGGTTAGAGATTTGGGGATTCGTTGTCTGAACTATTCTAATTTGATGTTTGAAATCACACAATCAATTCGAAGGAGCTATGTTTGTGTGATCAGTGCATTCATTTCTAGTTTTACTGGTCATTGCTCGTTGCTTGATTATTAGGGGACCAGTAGATACATGATCAGGGACACTCCGGCTGAAAATGCGGAGACTGTGTGGAACATCCGTGTGATTTATATGAGACATGTGTGTGATTCCTTTTTAAAATTGATCATAAAGAATTTTAATGATATAACTTTGTGATTGTATTGAATTGTTTGCATGATTTTATGATGATTTTTTGCGAGTTTGTTTAGAATCTGCTTGAAATATTATGTCTCGTACATTAATCTGCCAACACTCGAAAATTGTTGTATTCTATATTGAATCACACTCGATTTTATCGGATGCAGTGTGTGATTCTATTCAGTGGAGTGTGTGATTTTATTCAGTGGAGCGTGTGATTTTATATCTTAGTGTGTGACGATTTGTCAGTATTTGTGATTCTATTTCATAGTAAGTGTGTTACTATTTGATAACGTGTGGATCCATCAGTAAGTCTATGTGATTTTATTAGATGGTGTGGGATTCTATTAGTTAGCGTGTGTGATTCTATTTGTTGAGCAAGTCTTCGTGATTCTATTTGTTATTGTGATTCTATTTTTTAGTCTATGTGATTTAATTAGTTAGTCTCGTGATTCTATTTGTTAGTGTGTGACTGTGTGTGATTCTATTAGTTAATCTTTGTGATTTTATTTGTGAAGTCTCTATGATTCTGTAACTTGTGTAATCCTCTTGCCTGTTCACCTTGCGACTTTAAGAAAGTAGTTCAAGAATCTGGTTGTTCTTCTCTAAGCCAGATAGTTGTGACTTTGTAATGGATTTAAATAGACTTACTCCACCACTTTGAATAAAGTGAGGTGCCAATATTTTTGCCGTCATACAGTGACTCTTCGCTCTGGTTTTCTTTTTTAATTGCAGAAGGTCGTTAGCTCAATGGTAGAGCCTTGTGCAATATGCACATTGGTGTGGGTTCGAGTCCCACACGACCTTATACCAGTTTTTTGTGTTTGTTGGATTGTAGCTTTGCATCACTTTCCTTGATCTTGGTATCGTCTTCTGTGTGGGCGTAGTATGTACGCAGCTCATCATAAGTCTACTAGAAAAGTATATTGTGTTTGGTGGTTGAGTGAGTGGTAGGTCAGACCAGACTTTGCAAAACTTGATTCTTATAAAAGCATATAGGAGTTCATTTTGATTGTTCACAGCTAAAACATTTCCTGGCCAATAGCGACAACTTTGAGACACTGAGCTAGTATTGTCTGTAATCTGATCTGAAGCCGAGCATTTGTTAAATCTCATTGACAGTCTGACAGGTCAGTAATCATGTGATCTGAATTCGAATCCACAATCTACTGTCTATTATTGATGGTTAAATTCAGCATCAGGTAAAATTCTGCTTAAAAAAAGATTTAAAATTTGACAGCAAATTTGGTGGCATCAGTTATAGCCTTCTTCTTCCTACTATGTTGTTTCACACAATCACTAAGCCTAGCTTTTACACAAGGTACATGTTACATTTAGAAAAAGCGGGATCGCACAACATATTGCCGCGGTCAGATTATAATCTGAAGGCAGTGGCCAATCTCAGGAAGATGCTAATTTTTCTGGAAAGAGATAATGAACTTCATCAGGGGCTTCTTCTGCAAAATTCAGATTTCAGTGGCCGCGAGAGCAGGCTCATACAGTCCATATTAACAAGGTCTCATCCCATGATGTCACACCCATCACCACCAATACCGGACCCTAGTCACATACATCTCCCACTGTGCTGCTGATTTGCTTCACTACCGTTTTCTGTGCACAGTAACTATCATTCTAGACCTCACATTTAAACCAAAGAACAAATTTTTGCGACATCTTCAAGTCACCTGATCATGCAAGGCAACAACAACAATCCATTATTTTGGCTATGTGGGACTCGAACCCACACAATTGTGCCATCGGGCACAACACTCTACCATTGAGCTAATAGCCATTAGGGTGAATTATACCCAATCCATCAGCAACATATATATTATAAAAAGACCAGCCATGTCACACTTGTCAGAATGTTAAAAACTAGTAAAATTGGATTGGTGGAATTCCCGATGCTCCTTACAAAATCTTATCACCTGCACTTTAGCGCCTCTTAGTGTACAACCATTGCTATCCCTCTCTACCATATAGATATATAATACCAGAAAAATTAGTATAGACTCACTGCAAAAGAACCATAACCAATCCTGAATATACCTATTTGCTAGATCAGCGAAAACCAAGATAATGATCAGTGTATATTTCAGTGAAGGTGTCTCTGATCAACGATCAGTCCTGTAATGCAATGAGCTAATACAATGAATCAAGTGAACTGCATATCCTACTCCTAACCATACAACTTATCGATACGAGTGCAACTGCATAGGTGTCATACTACACCAAATAATACTTTCAAGATCAAATTGAATTAGCAGAAACGATGAGAATTGCTTCAAATTCAAGTTGATCATATGATAAAATCAAAATTAATGCACCTAATTCACTGTCAATTATTATCAATTGCTAAGAAAAGTGACCAAGCTCAGGCTAGGTTCATTCTCACACAATATTAGATCAGAATTATACAAGATATTCAACAGAATCACACTGACATATAATATCATACCACAATCGAATAGAATCATACACAATAACACATAGAATCATACACACTGACAAATAGAGTCATACACACAATCGAATACAATCACACATACTAGCAAACTGAATCACTCTCACTAACCACATAGAATCATACAAATTATCTACCAAAATCATACAAATATCCACACGGAATCACAGTGAAACAAAATCACACAAGACATCACACAAAATCACACAACATATTAAAAAAAATCACATAAAAATAATCATACACAGGTTCATCATCGTCTTCTTGTTCAGACTCGATTTCGTCGACATCAAGACCACTCTCTTCTTCACTGACATCCTCTTGTTGCTTTTATGCAATACAACAGCACGTTGCTTCATCCTTACACTACAAACACACAAGAACTGTCACTTATACTTACAAAAAAACATGCGGAAAATAGAGTCATAACTTGCGGAAAATGCAATCACACTGTAGATTTTGTTCCAAATAAACTAGGGTTTCCGAAAATTCGAAATAAACAACAGTACACTAAAACATTCTGAAAACACGAAATCGAGCATCCAATCACCATAAATCAAACGTAATAAGCACTAAACCAATTAAAATCGAACAAATAATAGCTTGACTTAGACGAAAAATGAAAAAATCGAACAAACAATTAAAACTTTCGAAAACACCAAATCGAGCATCTAATCAACATAAATGAAACATAATGAGCATTAAAATACAAAAAATCGAACAAATAACAGCTTGAGTAACACGCAAAAACTTCTAAATCAGCGATTACCTGAAAAAAAACTCAAATGTGGCGATAATAAGTGAAATAGAGCAGCGGCGGCACGGCGGAGGCGAAATCGGCGGTGACACGGCGGAGGCGAGATCGGCGGTGACACGGCGGAGGCGAGATCGGCGGTGGAAGAATAAGTCGCCGGAGAGCACGAGAGAGGAGAGAGAAAATGTGGGAGGAAGCAGAAATTTTTTTCTGGAAAAATGAGAAGAGAGAGAAATTAAAATGGGAGGAAGGGAGAGTTTTGTTAATTATTCGCAATTACTAGAGTACCCTTATGACGTGTAAAATCACAAACCATCCGATCTGTATAATCTAACAGCTGAGATTAGACCTCACGCCTCACCTAAGGAGGAGACCTCACATGATCCTATTTCTATATATATATATATATATATATATATATATATATATATATATATATATATATATACCAGAGCCTATTATATAGTCATCATTTCAAGTATTATTTAGTCTAATTGTTTACATCAAAGGTGACATTATGCGAGAAATCCAAAAACTCGACTTGGTAGAACATGAGTCAACTCAATTATATTCATGAACCCCTATTCATGAACCAATGCTGCATGACTGAATAATGATCAACCTGAACTTGATTTCGATTCTTATAAGAGAATGAAGTTTTTGAAAAATATGAAATAGCAATTTTTCAATTTGAACATCTCCTAATCTTCTACAATTTCATATATTTTGACTTTGCTGACATCATGGTGAGGAGATAGCTTTCTCTCCAAGCTACCTGTACGGACGCCATTTTCGAGCTTGCATCCATGGCTAAGCGAGGTCGGCCACCGAAAAAAATTATAGGGTCACAATCAGCAAAGCATAAGGAACAATCTAGTACCAAAATTGTCGATATTAATGCAGAATCGGAGGAGGAAACAGAAACCCAGCTGAATGAACACCGAAGCTCGGCACAGCTGGGAGATTTCATTGAAAATGCCTTGAATAAATCTGGTAAGCGAAGTTCTGTTATCTCTCTACCTGAGAATGTTATCTCTCCAACTGAGAATGTGAATGCTAGCATTAATTTGTCTGAAAATAATACTGTTATTGAGGATGGTAATGCCAGTGTTCATGGGAAATTAGGGGAAGAAATTCCAATTAAGAAACCCTCATGGAGTAGTGTAGCAGGACCTAAACCTAACATGGGTATGAACCTTCACTTTCATAATTCTAGTGATGCTCCTGGGGAGGTTGTTATCGAACATGATGATGTTATTGATGAGTTAAAATTCTGGAAAAATGCACTTGTGGGTAATGTTATTGGGGCTAGACCCAAAATCAAAGACTTGCAGGATTTTGTTGGGAAATTTTGGAAGCATATTGAAGTTCCAAAGGTTGTGTACTTCCGCAGAGGTTGGTTCATGTTTCGGTTTTCATCAGAGGAGTCTGTGACTGAGATATTGAGGGGTGGACCATGGAAAGTTCAGGGGAATACTCTGATTCTCAAAAGATGGTCGCCGGAATCAGGAGCTAGACAGGGTTTATGTGGTGCCAGTCTGGGTCTTGCGACCTGATTTGGATCCCTGGTTTTGGTCTAGCACTGCCCTTAGTAAGATTGCCAGCAAAATTGGCAAGCCTTTGTGTGCAGATCACACCACCACTAGTAAGGAGAGACTGGCTTTTGCAAGGGTCATGGTGGAAGTTGATGTTTCTCAGCCTCTTCCTGAAACTTTGCTACTTCATACTCCATTTACAGAGCCAATCTGTCAAAATATAGAGTATGAATGAGTACCTTTCTACTGTCAGACTTGCAAAAAGCTGGGTCATCTGGAGGAGAAGTGTAGACTGAATAAACCTAAAGAAAAACCAGTCAAGACCATACCAGAAAACAAGGTTTATAAAGTCAAGGAGGTTCAAAAGGCTGTGGAAAGTGCAGTTGATAAGGATGACAGAAATCAGCAAGAAGTTATTGCAAATACCACTCTAAATGAGGTTGAAACACCACCCCCAAATTACCAAGTTGATGAGTTTGGTTTTAGAGTGGTAACTAGAAGGAAGTCAAAAAGGATGACTGTTACTTCTAAAACTCCACCTACAAGCACCAGAAATAGTTTTGCAGGTCTGCTTTCCATTGGAATTGCAAATGTTCAGCTGGAAAAGGTCTTTAATGACCAGGCTCAAGAGAAGATAGATTTTATAGAGGATGAGGAGCCTCCAGGCACTCCCTCCTCTCAATGATTGTAGGAGCCTGGAACATTAGAGGGCTTAATAATGCCCTCAAACAACAGGAGGTAAGGGACCTCCTGTTGTCAAATAAGGTGGATTTTTTTTGGGATTTTGGAAACCAGGGTAAAAGAAAAGAATTTCAGAGGAATTGTTAGAAAAAAATTTGGTAGATTCTTAGCTGCTAATAACTACTCCAATCACAGAAATGGAAGGATTTGGATTCTTTGGAATCAGCAAACAATCAGGGTAGAGATAAAGGAAGTGGGCAGTCAATTCATTCACTGTAAAATGTTTCATTTCATGTCAAATAGTAGTATTTGGGTTACTATGGTTTATGGTAGTAACAGTGCTGAAGAAAGAAAGGACTTATGGAGTAAACTGAATACCTTTAGCACAACTGATCCATGGATTTCTCTGGGAGACTACAATGTCATCAGGGACCATTCTGAAAAGATTGGTGGAAATCTCCCAAATGTGAGAGACATGGCTGATTTTAATAGTTGCATTAACCAGAACAAGCTAGATGATATTGTTGGGCAAGGTTGTCATCTTACTTGGACAAATAGTCAGGATGGGGATACAAGGAGCTGGTGTAAGCTGGATAGAGCCTTAATTAATGATGTCTGGATGTCTTGCTTCCCCTCCTCTTTAGCTGATTTTCTCCATGCCGGTATTTCTGATCATTTTCCCATAATGGTCCATATTATTAACCCTCCAAAGATTAAAAAATCTTTCAAATACCTGAATTGTTGGGAGGATCATGCTAAGTATGGGGATATTGTCAAAAAAGCTTGGGAAGTCACAGTTTCAGGTACTCCCATTCACAGGCTCTTTCAAAAGCTGAAGAATGTGAAACATAGCTTAACTGAGCTAAACAAAGAGCACTTCTCAAGTCTGAGTAAAAGAGTGAATGATTGTAAAAAGAGGCTTTTGGAGGGTCAATCTGACCTTCAGAATTTCCCTCAGGATCAGAGGAAAATTGAGGAAGTTAATAAGCTGAAAGAGGATTATTTGAAATTCAAGAAAGCTGAGCTAAGTATGCTGAGTCAGAGAGCAAAAATCAGGAATATCAATGAGGCTGACTGCAGTTCCAGATTCTTCTTTGCAAAAATAGCTGAAAGAAAAAATCAGAGCATCATTGGTCAAATTAAAGACAGGCATGGGCAGGTTCATAAAGATAAAAAAGGGATAGTAGATGCCTTTCTGGATTACTATCAAAGTTTACTAGGTCAGGATCACAATATTGAGAGCCTGGACTATGATTTTGTGAGGAAGGGGGATACTCTAACTAATAATCATCAGCAGTATCTTATTTCTCCAATCACTCCTGAGGAAATTAAACAAGCAGTTTTTAGCATGGATGCTAACAAAAGTCCAGGGCAAGATGGGTTTTCTCCTGTGTTTTTCAAAACAAACTGGGATAGAATTCAGAGTGATTTTGTCAAAGCTGCCATGGATTTTTTCAGAACAGGGATTATGCCAAAGCAGGCTAATGCTACTATGGTCTCCTTAATCCCTAAAAAGGAGAATGCCAGCCAGGTTACAGATTTCAGACCTATTTCATGCTGTTCTACCTTCTATAAAGCTGTGACAAAGGTCCTTGCTAACAGACTGCAGCATGTTCTTGCTGACATTATTGGAAAGGAACAGGCTGCACTCATTAAGGGGAGGAATATATTTGATAATATCATGACTTCTCAGGCACTACTGGTGAAGGGATATGATCAAAAGCACATCTCCCCAAGATGTTTGATTAAAGTTGATATTCAGAAAGCTTTTGACTCTCTTAACTGGGGCTTTGTAGAGCATCTGCTTATAGCTTTGACGTTTCCTCAACAGTTCATTAGTTGGATCATGGGCTGTATTACTTCTCCATACTACTCCCTCAAGATCAATGGCAGTCATGAAGGCTTTTTCCCAGGTAAATGTGGAATAAGGCAGGGAGATCCACTTTCCCCCTACCTTTTTGTACTAAGTATGGAAATTCTTTCCAGATACCTGAGAAATATGGTTACAAGTGCTCAATTTTCTCTTCACCCTAAATGCAACAAAGTCCAGATGACACATTTGGTTTTTGCTGATGACTTGATGATCTTTATCAGAGGGGATGTTCCTTCTGCAAAGGCTGTAATGCTCTGCTTGGATAATTTTGCTAAAATTTCAGGTTTGAAGGCCAATCAGGCTAAAACTGAGATTTATTTTGGTGGTGTGAAAAACGAAATAAAGAGTCAGATATTGCAGGCAACTGGCTTCACTGAGGGCAAATTTCCTTTTAGGTATTTAGGCCTTCCACTCCACTCTAAAAAGCTGAAGACAGAACTCTACCAAATGCTGATGAGTAAGATCAACAGGAGTATCCAGCACTGGTCTTCAAAGCTGCTGTCTTATGCAGGTAGGATTCAACTCATAAATGCTGTGATTTTCGGGTTGGAGAACTTCTGGTGTGCAAGTATTTTACTCCCAAAGAGTGTGATAAAAAAGATCAACAAAGCATGCAAGGACTTTCTATGGAACATTGAAGAAGGGCATAGGAAAATGAGCTTCAAAAGTTGGGAGAGCTCTTGTAAGCCTAAAGAGGAGGCAGGCTTTAATATTAAGGAAATTCTTTCCTGGAACAAGGCTTTAATGAGCAAGTGGATTTCAGTGATCCTGACTGATAAGGGTAGCATCTGGTCTAATTGGGTTAAGGCATACTGTATGAAAAGAGGTGACTTCTGGGATACAAAATGCAAGCATAGCAGCTCAGAAAGATGGAAGGGCATAATGTCTGTCAGGGATGAAATCCTAAGTAGAGAAGGTGATAAATCAAAGGCCTGCAGTCTCATCAACAGCTGGCTTTTAGGTGGAAACTTCAGCATGAAGAAGGCATATGACTACTTCAGAACTCCCTTCCCAAAGGTGAGATGGAGCAAGGCTACATGGGACCCTGTCATTATGCCTAAACATGGGTTCATAACAAGCTTAGTTGCTCAGAACAAACTGGCAACTATTGATAACATCAGGCTAAGAGGAATTCCAATTATTAATAGATGCATTCTTTGCAAAAAAGCTGAAGAAACCCACAGTCATTTTTTCTTCAAGTGTGATTATTCTGCTGAAATCTGGCAAAGTATGTTGGCCTGGCTGAAAGTGCAAAACAGAAGCTGGAGACTGAAGAATGAGCTAGACTGGTTAGCCAAGCATAAAAATCGAAAGAGCTGGAGGATCAAATGGGCGAAATGCAGCATTGCTGCAACTGTCTATTGTATTTGGATGGAAAGAAATTAGAGAATTTTCATGGATTCTCAACGGGACAGTGTAGAGATTGTTTTTTGTATTAAGTACCTAGTTTGTGTTAGGATCTTTAGTTGGCTAAAAAAGATAGGGCCAGAGGAAGTAGTTGACAGTTTAACCGACAATTAGTTGGTTAGTGGTTTCTATTTTTGTAAGATCTCGGTTTATTCCCTTATGGATGAATAAAATCCTAACTTCTTACAAAAAAAGAAAAATATGAAATAATAGTAGTCAAGGAGGAAGAGAGAGAGAGAGAGAGAGAGAGAGAGAGAGAGAGAGAGAGAGAGAGATAAGAACTTCAATGTATGTCTAAGAACCAAAAAACATTGTACAAAATTTGAGATGATGAGATCAATTAAATTTTAGTGACCAGACCCAATGAGGATCTAAAAAAACACCAGCATCACAAACAATTACCCTATAATAACCAACTTGATAGCAGCCTGAACATAAACTGACTCGATTCGACATGCCATAAACTTAATATGACCTAACCCCTATAATAACCAACTCGATAGCAGCCCGAAACCGACTCGATTCGAAATGCCCTGAACTTAATATGACATAACCCTTATAATAACCAACTCGATTGCAGCCCGAATTGAAACTGACTCGAATCGACATGCTATGAACTGATATGACCTATCCCGCTCTGACCATACCTAGACGAAAAAATTATACTGCTTGAATTTCATTCATTTCTTTAATTATAACATGCTTGATTTTCTACATATAAGCATTGCTTAATGTAGTTGAACTTTTTGAGATATAACTTTTTCAACTCTAAATAACCATACGGAAGAGTTGAATGGCAAAATTACAATTATGTAGTCATTTTATATAATAATAAGTCGCATTTGTTTGCATCAAAGGTGCCACGATCCGCGAAACCAATTACTCAACATGGTAGAATCTGACTCAACCCAAACATATTCGTGAATTATTGCCACATAACACAATAATGTCCAATGCAACTTAATTCTGATAATAATATGAAACAATAGTACTCAATAAGCCAAAACAAAAATAGAACAAATTGTATTGACTGGTTCATGAACCAATGCTACATGACAAAATACACCAAGCCCAACCCTATTCATGAACCAATTACTAACTCTTTGTATAGGTTTTTTTTTTTTTTTTCATTTAGTACTACTGAGTTGTATATTCTAAACACACCGCTTAATCTTGTTGAATAATTTTGAAATAAAACTCTTCCGAGACTTGTACGAAAAAGTCTAATTGACAAAATTAGTGAACAGAAATCTTTATAATCACTTGTTAAACTAATAATAATTCACCTTAAGGCTTATACTTTTCTTCATGATTTGCACATTTTTTTTAAACCTCTACTTTTTTTTGTGTAAGAGATGTGTTGTAAATGAAATTGTGTCACGAATATTATGATCATTATTAACAAATTGGAAGAGGAATCATATACTTTGTATAGATTGGAAATCATTTTTATTAGACTGTTTCAACCCTTTAATATTTTCTACACTTAATACCTTTAAAAACTTTCCTTACTCTATTTAAGTTAAAAATATGTAAATATTCAACCAGGGCCGTGTTGGAGACCTTGGGGGCCCTGGGCGAAATATCAAGAACGGGGCCCCTAAAAATCGATAATATGCGTAAAATTGCAAAAGTTGTCTAAAAATACTAAATTTTTGCCGTATTTACCCATTTAGTGAAGCTTACAAAAAGGAGAAAAGATTTCATATCGGTAATGTGTAGACCAATAGCTTTTTGACAAAAAAATTGAGCACAACATATTTCTGTACTAAAACCCAAGTGTTTATCACCAGAGCAAGCCAAATTTGGTGATCATTACACAGTCCAAATAATTCATATTATGGGACCCTGGGCACAGGCCCAGCTCGCCCCCCCGGTCACTGTATACTAATTATAATTTTTTATTTTTTATAATTTTTCTTATTACATTTTTAACATTTTATATGTAATTCCATATCCTAATAATCAATATTGTCTTTTTAATTCCATCCAATAGGATTTTGTCAAGTGTCGATCAATGAAGGACTGTACTCTGCTTTTGTAATATATATTAGATATAGGATAAACAACTAGTTTACAGCTAAAAAAAAGTCATGAAAAGAGGAGATGCTCTCCACTAGGGCGACTGTACGGACAACCTAAGAGTGCACGGACACCACCTGAAACCATGGCTGACGGCCGGAGAAGAGGACGGCCTAAAAAACAAAACACAATAACAGACGCAGCGGGGCATGACGAAGCTAATGACACTAATATGGAAGCAAACGAGACAGAATCGGAGGCAGGAACAGAAACCCAGCTTGGGGAAAGAGGTCGAAATCAGGATACTATCAATCAGATGATTGATTCAGCCTTAAAAAAAGCTGGTAAGAACAATTCTTCACTCAATTCTCCATTAAGGACAAATTCTACTGTTGGAAATGAAACTCTGAGGAAGGATAATTCGATTAGGACTGAAAATCAGGGGACTCAGGGTAAACCAGCCTGGAATACTGTTGCAACTGCAAAAACAGGTGTTGGAATGAGCCTTTACTATGATGAAGAAAGTAGTAAGGATGGGGAGATTACAATTGAGGAATGTGATATTGTTGATGAGTTAGAAAAATGGAAATTCACACTAATTGGAAATGTTATTGGGGCTAAGCCTAAAATAAAAGACATGTCTGATTATGTGAAGAAAGTATGGAATGGAATTGTAGATCCAATTGTCAAATATTTTCGAAGAGGTTGGTTCACTTTTAAATTTGGATCGGAAAAGGAAATGAATGAGGTGTTGAAGGGAGGACCATGGAAAATGAATGAAAATCCTCTGATTCTGAAAATTTGGTCTCCGAGCATCTCTCAGGAACTAGATTGTATGTCTGTGGTGCCAGTTTGGATTCTATTACCTGATCTGGACCCATGGATGTGGAGTGAACATGTACTAAGCAAGATTGGGAGCAAATTAGGTAAGCCATTATATGCAAACAACACAACTACTCAGCAGACCAGGCTAACATTTGCTAGAATCTTGGTTGAGATAGATGTGTCAAAGGAGCTTCCAGAAGGTGTCATAATAAACACACCTCACTGTGGGCAAATTTGTCAAAAGGTGGAATACGAGTGGGTGCCACACTACTGCAAAACCTGTGCTAAGTTGGGGCACATGTCTCAACACTGCAAATTGAACAGGAAAGCTGTGGAGAAGCCTGTAAAGGTGTATAAACCTAAAGTTGCAACTGTGAAGGCAGGAGAAATTGGGAACCAGGGGAACAAAACTGCAGAGGAAAGCACAAATGTAGAGCAGAATTCTGTCCAAAAACAGGTGGTGGTTGATGAAAGTAGCCATGAACTTACTTCACCAATATCACCAGTGGAGGAGGGTAGATTCAGTATGGATGAGTTGGGGTTTAGGAAGCATAAAACCTCAAGAAAAGGGATTACAGAAAGGAAAATGGTTCCAACAATTCTGAGCAACAGTTTTTCCATCTTGGATGATAACAATCAAATCAGTAGTGGAGATAAGGGTCTAAAGAACTGTTTAGAGGAGGAGATCATCCCTGATCCTCCACCATCATGCTGATTGGTGCCTGGAACATAAGAGGGTTTAATGAAACCCTCAAGCAACAGGAGGTTAGGAGCCTTTTGTTGAAAAATAGAATCAGTTTGCTGGGTGTTTTGGAAACTAGAGTAAAAAGCAACAAAGTAGATGGAATTGTTAGGAGATCCTTTAGTGGGTATTCTGTGAGTACAAATCACCAAGCCCACCATAATGGAAGGATTTGGCTGATTTGGAATCCTAGGGAGCTTGGGGTCACTGTATTGCAAATAACTAGTCAATTAATGCAGTGTAGAGTAATACATAATAGGTCAAATAAGGAATTTATGATTTCAATCATTTATGCCAGTAATGATGCCATTGAGAGGAAGGCACTTTGGAATGATCTTTGCAGATGGTCAAGTACAGTTCTACCTTGGGCTGCTTTAGGAGATTTCAATGTTGTCAGGGATAATTCTGAAAGATCAG
Organism: Spergularia bocconei; assembly: GCA_963457585.1. NCBI lineage: Eukaryota > Viridiplantae > Streptophyta > Magnoliopsida > Caryophyllales > Caryophyllaceae > Spergularia > Spergularia bocconei. The sequence continues at coordinate 8,752,113 of OY734958.1, forward strand.
GAGGAAACCCAACCTCACAGGGAGACATGGCAGACTTAAATAAGTGTATGGGGCAGTGCATGTTTGTAGACATGAAAAGCACTGGCTGTGGTTTAACTTGGACTAATAACCAAGATGAGCCAAATAGGATTTGGGCCAAACTTGATAGGGCTATTGCTAATCACACCTGGATCAATGCCCTCCCAAATTCAGAAGCTGAGTTCCTTCCACAAGGAGTCTCAGACCACTCACCTATTATTATCAGGGTTATGGAGACTCAAATCATCAGGAAAACTTTTAGATTCTTGAACTGTTGGAGAGAGCATCAGGAGTATGAAAGTACCATTCTGAGGGCCTGGAAAACTAAAAGCTCAGGAGGAGCTATGAGTAGACTGTTTGAGAAGCTAAAGAGTGTAAAACACGCACTTGGTAAGCTAAATAAAGAAGAATTCTCTAATCTGCCAAAGAGAGTTCAGGATCAAAAGGATAAGTTAGAGAATGCTCAGAAAAATCTGTTAAATGATCCTAGAAGAAGTGACCTGCAAAATATAGTGGAGGCAGAAAAGGAAAAATACTGTACTTTGAAAAAAGCAGAAATTAGTATGCTGAATCAGAGGGCAAAAATCTCCAACATCCAATTAGGTGACAGCAATACCAAATATTTTTATGCCAGGATTGCAGAAAGGAAGCACCAAAGCATAATCTCAAGTATAAAAGATGAACATGGCACCCTGTGGTCTAACCCTAAAGACATTCCTGCAGCTTTTATCAATTTCTATAAAGGGTTGCTAGGATCTGACAAGCCTGTTGAGAAGCTGGATGCAGAGTTCATTAGGAGTGAAGGTGGTATCTCTAAAGATATGCAGAAGAAGCTAATTCAAAAGGTCACTCCGGAGGAAATTAAGAATGCTTTGTTTGATATTAGCCCTGATAAGAGCCCAGGGCAAGATGGGTTCAGTGCTGGGTTTTTCCAAGGCTCCTGGAACATTGTAGGGAAGGACACCATTGATGCTGTGATGGAATTCTTCAACAAGGGTCACATGCCAAAAAAAGTAAATGCAACCATGGTAACTTTGATACCAAAGAAAGACAATGCTGAAACTGTTACTGATTTCAGGCCCATTGCCTGCTACTCCACTCTATACAAGATCATTAGTAAGATTTTGGCAAATAGGTTGAAGGTCACTCTCCCAGAGGTTATTGGACATGAGCAAGCAGCTTTTGTTGCAGGGAGGAATATCTTTGACAATGTCATAGTCTCCCAAACCCTTGTGAAAGGATACAATCAGTCTAGAGTCTCCCCCAGATGCCTAATTAAAGTAGACATCAAAAAAGCTTTTGATAGCCTGAATTGGATGTTCATTGAGGATATGATGAAAGCTATGGACTTTCCTGAGCAATTTGTGGGCTGGGTCTGCAAATGCATCTCCACTACCTGGTTTTCTCTCAAGATTAATGGAGTTTATGAAGGTTTCTTCAGAGGAAAAAGTGGTATAAGGCAGGGTGACCCCTTATCACCATACATTTTTGTACTTAGCATGGAAGTACTCTCCAGATATTTCAGAAAGATGCATCAGATGCCCCAGTTTACTTATCACCCTAAATGTGGAAGAATCAAATTGACTCATCTGATTTTGCAGATGACTTGATGATTTTTGTCAGGGGGGATGTTCCTTCGGTGAATGCTGCAGTTGGATGCCTTCAGAAATTTGCAAGAATATCAGGGCTGAATGCAAATCCAACCAAAACAGAAATATACTTTGCTGGTATCAGTATGGAGGTTAAAGATCAGATTCTCAGGGCTTCTGGATTTGCTGAAGGGCATTTCCCTTTTAGATATCTAGGACTACCTCTAAATTCTTCTAGACTAAAAGGGGAAATGTATGCTCAGTTTATTCAGAAAATGCAGTCTGCAGTAAATCACTGGTCAGCCCTCACCCTTTCTTATGCAGGGAAGTGCCAATTAATCAATTCAGTCATCTTTGGGCTGGAAAATTATTGGTGCAACTTTGTTCTAATTCCAAGGAGTGTAGTAAAGAGGATTCACAAAATCTCGAAGGACTACTTATGGAATATTGAGGATGGAAAAAGAAAGATGCAATTCAAGAGTTGGGGAAGTATTTGCAGTCCTAAATCAGAAGGAGGGTTGAGTATCAAAGAAGTTCTAGCCTGGAACAAGTCCCTAATAAGTAGATGGCTGTGGAGGATTCAAACAGAGAAGAAAGGTATTTGGGAAAGCTGGGTTAAAGCATACAAAATGCAAGGGAAAACTCTCTCAGATATCACTGCAGGTCCAAATGATTCAGAAAATTGGAAAAGCCTGGTCAAGCTTAAAACAGAGATTATTAGCAGCCTACCAGCAGATGAAACCATGGAGAATCTTCTTCATAGATGGAGTAAAAATGGGAAGTTTAATGCCAAAGCAGCTTATGAGCATTTTAGGGTGAAATGTCCTGAAAACCAATGGCATAAGATTGTCTGGAGAGGCATAAGCCTGCCAAAGCATAGCTTCATTTCAGCCTTTGCATTTCAGAAAAAGCTGGCAACTGTTGATAATCTCAGGCACAGAGGACTTGTAATGGCTAACAGATGTAGTCTCTGTTTAAAAGCAGAAGAGACTCATAGCCATCTCTTCTTTAAATGCCCTTACAGTGCTGAGATTTGGAAGGAGATGAAAAGCTGGATCAACATCAACCATGATCATTATGAGCTTAAGGAGATAGTCAAATGGTTTAAGAAGAGGATGAATAAGAAGCACTGGAAGTATGACTGGGCTGTATGCAGTCTGAATGCAGCCATTTACTTCACTTGGCAAGAAAGGAACAACAGAATATTTAGAGAAGAGGAGAGAACAGTGGATTCGATCATTAGGCAAATTAAATTCTTAGTTTGTGCTAGACTTTACTATTGGCATAAGGGTTGTAAGTTAGAAGAAATAGTAGAGAATGTGAATGCTTAATTCTTAGAGGTGTTTTTGTAAGACGATCTTTTTACTTCCCCGATAGTGGATGAATAAAGATCAAAAATCTTTACAAAAAAAAAAAAAAAAAAAAAAAAAAAAAAAAAAACTAGTTTACATGCCCTGCCTGCGCCCGTGCTGTAGGGTTGTATATCTATATCGTTATACTCATTTTATAAAATTGTCAATTTATCTTTGTTATAATATTATTAACAACAATATTATTATTATTATTATTATTATTATTATTATTATCTATTCCTATTCACTTATTATATTATTAGTTCTTTTCCACTTTTACATCTCCGGTTATATTTCTCAATTTCATTCCACTATCCCGTCACATGTTATATCACATTATATTTAAAATTATTACCATAAATTAGCCTACCACCATAATCACCATAAATTGTACGCCCTTCGGGCTAGATTAAACTTTCCATCCTCTTTTTTAGGGTTTCGACTTTGTCTTCCCCATTCCCAAACTATTAAGTTTTTTGTCGAGTGAATAATTAGGGAGGCAAGTTGAAGAGGTTGGTGATATATAGCTTTTAAATTTATTTGCTAGATGAATCATTGAGAATTATTTATTAATTTTCTTTTTGAAGTGCGCAAAAGGGAGTGGGAAGTTTAATGTGGACCGGAGGGAGTATTATTTTCCATAAATTAGGTAATAATTTCCCTATTATGTAATTACTTAGTGCTATCCAATTAATGAATGCCAAGTGTCCTTCTCGGAAAGACTTCGTTTCAGGTTTATACTCGCCCAGCCCTCACCCGGGCTGCTTGTTTATATGGTTTATACTTGTTTCGTATATAAGTAGGTTTATTTTGTTATAATATTATTAGGAACGATATTTTACATAATATTTTTCTTTCCCCTTTTGTCACCAGCCATATTATATTACTAGTTTATGCCAGTGCGTTGCACGATTCAAATAATATATCATTCTTAATGATTTTTATGTTTATAACCAACTACGCTATCATTTGAATTTAAATCATTCATAACAATTGTTGTGATGTTGCTTACTAAATGTATTTTAGAATCTGGATCAATTCCAAAAAAAAAAAAAAAAACGAATACAAAGTTGTCTAGATTTTTCATGTTTAAAATATACAACAACATTTCTTATCTATACTCTTAAAAAAAAACCCTTTTTTTAATAGATATAGTATATAAAGTTGATTTTAAAAATGAAGCATTGCATATCGTAAAATGCATAAATGGATCTCAAATTGAAATACATTTCGAATCAAATAAAATGTTATATGTTTAAAATTTTCGGATAGACATAACTAATTGTATGATCAATTGTACCCTATTTCTATAAAAATAGCTTTATGTAGTTTCACGAAAATGAGAATCTGTGTGTGAAATGTTAATGATTAGATGTGTAATATATCCTCTTCTTGATCTTTTTTGGACTATGTCTGAGCTGGGGGAGGCTACACCAATCACGGTGATTAGCCTTCCCCTACCAATCACCGCACATAATAACAAAACTGGGCAGAAATCAACCATAACACGTGGGCAGCTAGGCCACTGGGGAATAAAGAAATAAGAAGCTGGGCCTCCACATTTGTTTTATTGTTGTAATAAAGGAAATTATTCCTAAAAATGTAAAAATTAGTTATGGATTTTCCAATTTCTAGTTTCTATCAATCGTTTGATTTTATACACAACCATCAACATTTTTTTCTCCTCTCTCACCAAATTGATTCACCACACCTAAACACCAACCCAGCCCCCACCGGAAACACATCATCTCTCTTCATTCCTTCATCCTCTCTCTTCATTCCTTCATCCCACACCACCATCCTCTTACTGTAGTATACTTTACTTAAACCAAACGCCATCTTCTGGCGACACCCATCACCAGTGACCACTCACCACCAACCATCCAATTATCAAACCAACATATACAATCTATATTCTGCATATACCATTTCAAATTTACTATATACAATTGCATACACTTATTAATTACGGAGTATACCATTTAAATTCACCAGGACAAGCAACAATGCACCGACCCCAACGATTGGTAGGAGAAGATGGGGGCAACCTTGACGGCAGCCACTTTTAGCCCCAAGCCACATCACATCGTTAAATACCAACCACCGCTTCGTCTTTTAATCCCCACCATCACCGATAAACTGATTAAGATTCTTATAATCCATATACATTTACAAGTTTCACATATACCATTTTAATTTTGTGTATACAATCGGAAAATGTAGTGGTGGTTGATGGGTTGAGTTAATCACAACAACAACCGTAATACACGGGATTTTTCGATAATTTCTCTTTTATGATTTGTAATTAATTTAGAGTAGAATATATTTTGATGCTTATTTTCAGTTTTATATTCATTAACCGAAAAAAAAGAAAAAAAAAAGAAAACAAAAGAAAAGATACTTAAAATGTTCCTATTTTAAGTCTGCCTAACAATAAGCCTTAATTTACCCTACTCTCTCAACTGGAGTTTTGTTAGGAGTATGATGGAATATATGAAGTTTCCTGCTATTTTCATAAGCTGGATTATGAATTGCATAAGCTCAACCTGGTTTTCTCTGAAGGTGAATGGCAGCTACGAGGGGTTTTTTGCAGGGAAATGCGGCTTAAGACAGGGTGACCCTTTATCACCATACATCTTTGTTCTGAGCATGGAAGTTCTTTCTAAAATGCTTAGGAGATTGCCTACTCAGAGAAATTTCAACCTGCATCCAAAATGCTCAAAGCTGGGGCTGACTCATCTTACGTTTGCTGACGATTTGATGATTTTCACAAGAGGGGATGTGCCCTCTGTGAAAGCAGTGATGAAATGCTTGGATGAATTTGCTGATATTTCTGGGTTAAGGGCTAATCCTTCCAAAACTGATATATATTTTGGAGGGGTTAACAAGGCTGTCAAACAGCAGATTCTGACAGCAACTGGCTTTACTGAAGGGGATTTTCCCTTTAGATATCTAGGGATACCTCTTCACTCCAAAAAACTCAAGGCCGACATGTATCAGATGCTGATGAATAAACTGGAAAGCTCTATACATCATTGGTCAGCTCAGCTCTTGTCTTTTGCAGGTAAAGTTCAACTGATTAATTCAGTTGTCTTTGGTCTGGAAAATTTTTGGAGCTCCAGCTTGCTTATTCCAAGAGGAATCCTGAAGAAAATTCACAAAATATGCAAAGATTTCCTATGGGGTATAGCAGAGGGGAAGAGGGAAATGGTTTATAAGAGTTGGGAAAGCCTATGCTCTCCAAGAGATGAAGCTGGAATTGATATAAAAGAGGTTCTAGCTTGGAATAAATCTCTGTTAGCCAAATGGTTGTGGAAATTAGAGGCTGATCAGGAAGGAATGTGGTGTAAATGGACCAAGGCTTATGTGCTAAAAAGGAAAAGCCTATGGGATATTGAAGCAAAGGCTGTAAATACAGAAAGTTGGAAAGGCATTCTGCAAGTTAGGGATGACCTAATCAGAAGGGCAGGTGGTACACTTGAGGCTCAAGACATGCTCAAATCCTGGTCTAAGAAAGGAAAATATCAAACTTCAATGGCCTATGAATGTTTCAGAAGGAAATTCGAAAAGGTTACCTGGTACAAAGCTACGTGGGATAGCATGGTTATACCTAAGCACAGATTCATAGTCACTTTGGCAGCCCAAAACAGTCTAGCCACGGTGGACAACATGAAGAAGAGGGGTATTCCTATAGTAAATAGATGCAGCCTATGCAAAAAGAAAGAGGAAAACCATGCTCATTTGTTCTTCAGATGTGAAGTTTCTCGTGAAGTTTGGCATAGAATTCTGTCCTGGCTCGGCATTAAGAAGAGAAATTGGGATCTAAGGAGAGAGCTAACTTGGATCAGCAAAAGAGCAAGAAAGAGGCACTGGAAAACGGGTTGGACAAAAGCTTGTCTTAATACAACAGTTTACTTGATTTGGATGGAGAGAAATGCTAGGATTTTTAGCGATAAGGAGTACAGCTTGGAGTGGATTGTTAATCAAATCCAATTCTTAGTTTGTACTAGATTATATGCTTGGATTGGAGAGGACATTAACTTTGATGTAATAGATAGCAATACTAGATGAGATGTAATCTTTAGTGGGTATTTTGTAAGATTCGTTTTATTCCCTACTTGGAAGAATAAAAAACACCAACTTCTTACAAAAAAAAAAAAAAAAAGCCTTAATTTACCCTAGCCGTTATTGTCTTCTTCTTCTTTTATAAGTCCCTTTTTGCTTTTAACCTACTAAGTGGTCGTTTGGTTGCCAAGTTAAATCATGGGAATTCAGAAATCCCATGAATTGAAAACTCGGAGTTGTTTGGTTAGCCAAATTCATAGGAATTGAGAATTCATGGGAATTTCCAATTCCTACAAAATGGAGGAATTGGCTTACCTAGCCCCCCCTTGGTAATTGGCAATTCCTACATGAATTTAATTCCTACATCCAACCAAACAATTTTGAGAAATTCCCATGAACTTCTAATTCGTGGGAAGTGAAATTGCATGGGAACTCCAAATTCCTTTATACAACCAAACGACCACTAAAAACCCATTTGTCGTAGCCTCCCTACATTCATTTTTATTATTTCATCATAGCATCATCTATTCATTTCTTCATCTACCTTATACACCACCATCATGGCATCGACTGTCAAAGCCGTTTTCTACTTTGTTCACAACCACCATATCTAGGGATCATGATTCTTATCGCGTTTCATATTTTTGGCTTAGGTTTTGGATCAATTCCTAGCGATTTTCATTCGGTTCTACAACTATACTCGGTATTAAGGTAACACTATATCTACCATCTCAAGATTAATTGATATGAGTATGTGTGAATGCTTTTATAAAGTATTTGTTGAAGGTTTACGTATGTCAGGACTATTGTATATGAGGTCTTTGGACTGTAAGTAAGTTTGTGGTTTGCTTGGTTTGGGTACGCCATAAACAAGGGTGGTGGTGATGTGAGTTTTCTTAAGATGTGTAGTAGAGATAATTAATGTGGGGGTTGCAGAACGTTGAATCTAGAATTTTGTAGTAAGGGTAAGGTAACACTAGGCAATGTTAATGTACGTAGAAATTAAAGTCGCAAGTTAGCGGGTCAACCTTGACGATGTTTATGGTGGAAATCGTGCAAGCTGATGCTGTTGAGATTGAAGTTGTTATGGCCCTTAATTTGAGCAAATTGAGTATTCCTAAGGTTCAGTTCGAATAAGTTGAGATTATACTTGCGTTGTTGTAGTCGTTCGTATTTGAGAGCAAAGAGAGATTTTTAACCCTTAACTAATAAAGTTTGCTAATAAACGTTTTGTCTACGGTCTACCTTATGTTATTTGAGAGAAGAGAATCAGTTTTAAAAGTACGTTTATACTTTATACTATAAAGTGTTTTGAGTTATGTTATTTTGTTTGAGAGTCTGATAGTATACTTTAATTTATTGAGACGTATCTCATTTTACAATATAAAACTGTTTTTCTCTACTATTCTCGTAAAATGAATTTGCTCAATTTGCTCATTATTTCCAATATATGCTTACACTAAACTTGAATTTTTTGTCACTATTTAAGTTAGATGGTAAGTTTTGATTGTTTAATATTGCAATTCCATTATTATAGTAATTTCTAAGATTAATGCATATATTCTTTTCCTAAACTCACAAACTCAAAAGATTACAAAGCTCTAAGAAAATTAGAAATGCTCTAGACGCGTTGAATAACAACGAAAAAACCATTTATATATATATTGATTATTTATTTATACTAATTCATCGCATTTTTATTTCCTTTCCACTTTTACGTGACCCGTTATACTATTTGATTTTCACTCCATATCCCGTCACCCGTTATATTATTTCATTTTCATCCCACTATCCATCACCCCTTGTATAACAATATATTTCAATTTATTAACTTAAATTAGCTTTGCCATAATTATCTAACCAATCGATATATGGTACCCCTGGGGTACGTATATCTACGTACCCCCCGGTTCAATTTTCACCCATTATATACCATTTTTTAGCCATAATATATTTTCACTCACTTGGTTAGCTTATGACTTGGGTATAATGAACACGTGGTTTGAGAAGAGGGAGTCTCACTTGGTGACATACAGGAGCGGAAGTAATGCGAGTCAGATTGACTTCTTTTTGGTAAGGAATGCTTGGCGTAAGAGCTTTACGGATTGCAAGGTGATCCCTGGGGAGAGTGCGGCTACGCAACATAGATTGGTGGTACTAGATTTCAGGGCTAAGGGTGGCTTAGGGAAGAGGCGGCCACAGGTAGAGCCAAGGATCAAATGGTGGAAACTTGAAGGAGAGCACAAGGAGGCTTTCTTGGAGAAGATGGCAGGGACAGATGTCTGGTCTACTAGTGTGGAAAGAGATGTAGACTCGTTATGGGTTACTATGGCGCATAAGGTAAAGGAGGTGGCAGAAGAGGTCCTCGGTGAATCTAAGGGGAAAGCGCTACCGAGTAAGGATACATCTTGGTGGAATGAGGAAGTGCAAGAAGCAATAAGGAACAAGCGGAAATGTTATAAGAGTTTGGGGAAAGATAGAAGTGAGGAGAACTTCGAGAGGTATAAGGATGCAAAAAGAGCAGCAAAGAAAGCTGTAAGAGATGCAAGAGGAAAGGTGAACCAAGACCTATATACAAGATTGGATACCAGAGAAGGGGAGAAAGAGATCTACAAAATTGCACGCATTAGGGAAAGGAGGACTCGAGACATTGGTAGGGTGAAATGCGTCAAAGATGTTGATCAAAAAGTTCTTGTTGATGATAAGGAGATTACGGAGAGATGGAGATCGTACTTTGATAACTTGTTCAATGGTGATCGGGTGAATGATATTGGAAATGTGAACATTCATCCAAGTATTGTTAATCGGGAGTTCAGGCGGAGAATTCAGAAGGAAGAGGTGAGGATGGCCTTGAAGAAGATGGGACGGAAGAAAGCAGTGGGGCCAGACGGCATACCTATTGAGGTTTGGAGGTGTCTTGGAGATAGGGGTGTGAAATGGTTGACGACACTTTTCAACATGATTTGGAGAGGTAATAAGATGCCGGTGGAGTGGAGGAAGAGCACTTTGGTCCCTTTGTATAAGAACAAAGGGGATGTTCAAGAGTGTGCCAACTATCGCGGGATCAAGTTGATGAGTCATACAATGAAACTTTGGGAACGGGTGATTGAGCATAGATTAAGAAGAAGTGTGAAGATTTCAGAAAATCAATTTGGATTTATGCCGGGGAGGTCAACTATGGAGGCAATTCATCTCATAAGACAGACAATGGAGACTTATCGGGATAGGAAGAAGGACCTACATATGGTATTTATTGATTTGGAGAAGGCGTATGACAAGGTACCAAGGGAAGTGCTTTGGTGGGCTCTAACTAAGAAAGGAGTTCCGCAAAAATATATTGACATCATTAAGGACATGTATGAGGGAGCTAGCACGAGAGTGCGGACTAGTGTAGGGAAGTCAGAAGAGTTCCCTATTACCATTGGAGTGCACCAAGGGTCCGCACTTAGCCCGTTTCTCTTTGCTATAGTCATGGATGAATTGACGAGGTCAATCCAGGATGATATACCATGGTGCATGATGTTTGCAGATGATATAGTGTTGATCTCAGAAACGAAAGAGGATTTGGAGAGAAGGTTGGAGCTATGGAGGGACACGTTGGAGTCTCGAGGGTTTCGGTTGAGTCGGAGCAAGACCGAGTATTTGGAGTGTAAGTTCAGCGGCATTAGGCAAACGGAGACGGGGACGATCATGTTGGATGGAAAGATTGTTCAGGGATCAGATTTTTTCCGATATTTAGGATCGATTCTTCAAAAGGATGGAGAATTGGATGGAGATGTGGCTCATAGGATCAAATCAGGTTGGTTGAAGTGGAAGAATGCCACAGGACTTCTGTGTGATCGAGGATTGCCCAATAAGTTGAAGGGTAAGTTTTATCGTACGGCAATTAGGCCGGCACTGTTATATGGCACGGAATGTTGGGCCGTGAAGCAGTGTCACGTTCATAAGATGAGTGTGGCGGAGATGCGCATGTTACGGTGGATGTGTGGACATACAAGACGTGATCGGTTGAGAAATGAAGTTATTAGGGAGAAAGTAGGGGTTGCACCCATAGGGGATAAGATGATGGAGAACCGACTGAGGTGGTATGGCCACGTGAGGAGGAGGCCTAGTGAGGCGCCGGTTAGAAGAGTAGAAGGGTGGAGAAGTGATAATATTAGTAGGGGTCGAGGAAGACCCAAGATGACTTGGACGAAGGTGATTAGAAGTGATATGAGCTCCCTAGGGCTTGAAGAGAGTATGGTGTTGGATAGGGCAGGGTGGCGAGACTCTATCCATGTGGAGGACTTTTTCTGACCCCTTTTGATTTATTTGTTTGGTTTTTCCAACTATTTTTCTAAAACTTTTTAACTTGTGTTCAAAGTTCATCTGTTTTTTGCAATATTTTTTTAAACCTTTTTATTTATTTTGACGACTTTCTAAATTTCCTTTGAAATTGTTTAAATATTTCTAACATGTTTACAACGTTTTCGAAATTTCTTGGCGTACACAAGACGGTTACTGGATGACGATTCATGTTAGCCGACCCCAAATCATTTTGGGAATAAGGCTTGGTTGTTGTTGTTGTAATATATTTCCACTCATTATTTCCCAATTTCACTCATTAATTTTCAAAATTTCACTCATTATATAACACTTTATAGTCATTATTTATTTTCACTCATTATTTCCAATTTTCACTCATTATTTCCAATTTTCACTCATTATGTACCACTATATAGTCGTTATTTATTTCCAATCATTATTATTGTTTAATTTTCACTCATTATATCTCAATTTTCGCTCCTTATTTCTCAATTTTCACTCATTATTTTCCAATTTTCAATCATTATTTTCCAATTTTCAGTCATTATTTCCCAAATTTCACTCATTGTTACTCAATTTGCACTCATTATTTCTCAATTTGGACTCATTATTTCCCAATTTTCACTCATTATTTCCGCTCATTACTGTTCATGCGTGAACAGTAAACCGGGGGGTACCTAATAATTTGCCTTATCTAACTTACCACTACAAATTATAATGTTTTCCATATATTACCCAATAATTACTTTAATACATAATTTCATTGTGCTATCTAATTAATATGTGCCAAGTGTCCTCCTAGGAAAAACTTGGTTTCAGGTTTTAAATATAGTATTAGATTAGACTAGATTGCGTGCCCGGCCCGTGCCCAGGCTACCTACTTACTCCCTCCATTCATTTCCAAAATTCATGTTTTCCTCTTAGGGGAATTCACTACTAAGCTTCCTGTTTCCAGTTTTAGTAACTTTTCAGCCAATGAGATGACTCCTGAGTGGTAGATGTCCCTTTCCCATTTGCATTTAATAATTTTTAATCCATTCATAAAACTTTAACAACGGGAAGCTTGGAAATGATCGAGAGAGTATATACGTTTCATAAAAATGTAGGTTTATTTTTATTACAATATTATTTGAAACGATATTTTACATGATTTTTTCCTTTAAACTTTGGTCACGAGTCATATTATATTATTATTTATTTCTACTAATTTATCGTAATTTTATTTCCTTTCTACTTGTACGTCAGTTATTATATTGTTCCATTCATTCCATATCCCGTAACCCGTTATACTATTTCATTCTCATTTCACTATCACGTCACCCGTTATGCTATTTCATTTTTTTTTTCCTTATCACCCTTTATATCACATAGTATTTCAATTTATTACCGTAAATTAGCTAACTTATCATTACCATATCATGTTTTCCATATATTAGTTGATAATTACCATATTATTTAATATTTTGCATAGAATTTTCATATCCTAATATATTAATAATATTTATTTCTTCTCATCAATAGAATTGTGTCAAGTGTCCATCAATGAAGGGATATACTCGGCTTTTATAATATACTAGATGTAAGCCCGTGCGTTGCACATGTCTCTTAAATGATGATATCCTATTATGATGATAGAATCCAACCGAGAAACATTGGAACCCTGATATAGGAACTATCACTGATCAATGCTCTGGTGATAAACTGATTATACATAAAAAAATAATAAATAAAAAAATAAAAACTTATTAGTTTTATGTAAACATATGTTGATTTTTTTCCCAAAGGACTTTGTTTACTCTTTTAGTGCTCCAATTATTATACATGTTAATTAAGCGCATAAGAGTAGTAACTACTAAAAATGTCATTAAGTCAACCTATATAGTAGTGGACATGCACTTAATATATAATAATATGACAATCATCTTCTACATAGCCTCATATGATCGATTATACTTCTATTAATGCATGTAGTAAAAGCCTGATACAATTAGGATGGATGAATGATTCGCATTCTTTTCGCTTAGGATAGTGATCCAATTCTTTGACATAAGGATTACAATAGCTATTAGTGTCATGTTCTCACCTAGGATAATGATATGGTCACATAAGGTAAGAGAACGATATGTTGAAGTATAGAAAACTGGTCTCTGTATTATCCTGGCCTACAATGTATGGACTGTAAACTAAATACTCCATATCATAATTATGTAGTTTATTTTTACTATAAATTCAAATTTAATAATAAGATTTTTTCTTCTAACTATGCATTCATATTAACTAATTAGGTGTGTCAAACTGTCAATCATCTTCGTCCAATTTTTCTTTTTACTAAAACTATAAATTAAAATCACTACAAACTTCCCTATATTGACGTAGGATCCAAATTGAAAACCGTAAGAAAAGCAAGAACAATGTCTAACCTTGCATTCTTTTTAGTCGCCAATACAATATTCAAGCATATACTTCACGTCCAAAAAAAAAAAAAATCAATCCAATCCAAAATTCTAATAAAACAAACAATAATGTTTAAACTTGTCAATCAATACTTTATCAGCTTATTATAGCCAGCCGGGTATATATGATCAGGCATTATGATTGTGAATGTTGATTTGGGACTTCAACTATTTATAGCTGGCTGATTGTGTATAACTTCGATTAGGATTACAAATATGATAGAGCAAAATTAGGAAAATATACCATAATGATAGATTAGTTATATTATTTGTCAGTTTAACTTCGATTAGGATTAGAAATATGATGAAATATACCATAATGATATATTGATTATATAATTTGACAAAAGCTAATATAATTAAAATTATATAATATTCAACAGTCCATAACAAATCGGACTCTCTAATATCACTCGGTCGTTGTGAGAGCTCAAAAAAGCCTCAAATAATAAAATATACTAGATGTAAGCCCGTGCGTTGCACGGGTCTCTTAATGTTGATATCCAATTATGATAATAAAGTTGAACTGATAAATATTTGGCCCTTATATAGGAACTATTGCGTGCATTTTATTTAACCCGTGTTGACGATACTTACAAACTTGGGAACTTATACTTTCAAATCAACATTTTTTAATGTCACTGCAACTATACTTTTCTTCAAAAACAATAGCTTAAATATTGTTACTAAATCTTTTAAAAAAAATTATTATCTAAAACGTTCATATGGTACTGTTGTATTTATATATTTAGCTGATTTCCACATAAACGGGAAAAAAAATTAAATTAGCACCCTCTAATAGATTAGAACTACATTAAAGTTTTGTTCAAAAACACTATCTTAAATTAATACTTAGGAACATTCACACGGTACCCTTATTGTTTTATTTTTCTCATGCTTTTCACGTTTGTATATCTTTGAGGTTTCATATTTATGATTATGTGTAATATTTTTTCTTTTCCAAGCATTAAACTCTAATTTCACATTGTTTTCTCTATTTAAACTTTTTATTGATGCAATGATAGATAATAACTTCATAATTTGACTCTTAATGCTAACAATTAATTTCTTATAAGAATTTAGCAAATGAGTATAATATGTTCACAAAAATGAAATAATGTAGGTACCATTTACACGAACATACATGTAAATGCAATACCTTTAAATAGGAAGCAAAGAGATAGTAAATTTCATTTTTAACAAATTTGCTTATAACGTACTACCTTTATATGTTTTAACAAATGCTCCCACAAAATGCCACACATATCTTAAATTTTTTACCCTTACATCTTATCACGTTAGATAACATCTGAATGCTATTTAAGTATAGTACGATTGTGAATGACCATGGAGTATATAACTACACTATCATCTAAATTAATCAACATATAAATTTGACTACTACTATATATGATGAAAATAAAAATACACATGAATGATGGCCTTGGCTCATATGTATCTATGTTGTTTTCCATCTCCTAATCTGCTTGTATAACTCTTATCCATAGTAGCAAATAGAACAAACACATGCCTAGTGGATCGTTAGAATTGATTACCTTCCTGCATATTATGTTTATATTGTTTTAGTTTAGTTATAATCCTTGACAAATTATTAGCTTGATCTATTATTTCAATCCTTTCACCTATATATTCACTTTTTTAATAAATTTCCTAATGTATGATTTTTAGTAGAGATATTATATATTCCAATTGGTCTTGTTTCAAAAATGTGGGACAATTTTTTAGTACTGTTCTTTTTTTTTTTAACCAAGATTAGAGATTGTCCCACATCGTCGTCCAAGAAGTAAGATTACATTATTTAGGCACACTATGTGTTATGTTATAATTGTCCCACATCATTGCATCAGAAGATAATAGTTTTATTCAACTCGGTATTGTAATCCTAACGGGAATAGTTCTTGTATTCTCTAAAAAATAGTTTATTAGTCCATACATATTTCACTTGGCCATGGCTCAACTACGTGGGATAATTTTTTAGTAGAGTAATTATATAATCCACTGATCATGATTCAACAATGTGGGATGATTTTTCAGTATTCTTTTTTTTTGCCAAGATTAGAGATTCTCTCACATTGTCCAAGAAGTATGATTACAATATTTTGTCACACTATATGTTAGGTTATTTTACTTTTGTCCCACATTATTGTATCAAAAGAAAATAGATTAATTCTACTCGGTGTTGTAATCGTAACGGGATTATTCTTGTGTTCTTCAAAAAAAAGTTTATTAATTCATACATATCATATATTTCATTTGCTCATGTTCAGAACGTGGGATAATTTTTTAGTAGAGGAATTTTGGTCATGAATTTGACAATGTGCGTGGGATGACTTTTTATTACTCTTCTTATTTACCAATATTGGAGTTTCTCCCACATCGTTTAATAAGTAAGATTACAGTATTTTGACACACCATACGCCGCTAGGTTATTTTTGTCCCACATCGTTGTATCAAAATTGTAGGTGAAACAAACTAAACTTAGGATACTCTATAGAATACTATATATATAGGCCTATATGGGAATTGATAAAACATTTTAATTCAAAGACGATTTTTTTTTAAAACTAAAATATAATAATATGTCAATTTAAAAAAGGCATCTTATTTAAAACTTTTGTTTATACTAAAATTATGAGGGTACTACAAAAAAATTTTAGTATCTTGAATATGCATACAAAGGACAATGTTTAAACTTGTCAATTAAAACTTTTTTTTATACTAAAATTATGAGGGTACTACAAAAAAATTTAAGTATCTTGAATATGCATACAAAGGACAATGTTTAAACTTGTCAATTAATACTTTAGCAGCTTATTACAGCCAGCCGAGTATATATGATCAGACATTATGATTGTGAATGTTGATCTAGAACTTCAACTATTTATAGCTAGCTGATTGTTTAACTTCGATTAGGATTAGGAATAGGATAGATTAGGATTAGGAAAATATACCAAAAACCTTGCCCGATAAATCCCTCTTTTATTGATTAATATGGAGTTTCTAGAATGTTCCATTATTATTTATTTATTTTTTATTTACCATATCATTCACAATTCATATTAAATTGAGTTTCCAGTGTTTTCCATTCTTATTTAATAATTATTTACTTACCATATCATATTCAATTTGCATTAAAGTACTCGGTGAGTTACCATATGTAAGATTTAAATCAATATTTTTTAATAAAAGATATGGAAATGTGGATATTCTAGAATGTTCCAATCGTTGTGGGAGCTCAAAAAAAGCCTCTTTTAATAATATATACTAGTTGAATGCCCGTGCGTTGCACGGACTCTTCACTTAAACTCATTTACAATTAATTTATATTAAACTCGTATTATTCTTCATTAGTTAGCCAATATTTACAAAAAAAAAAATGTTCCATATTAAACTTATATTAAATTTAAATGGATAGTATTTAAATAGAGAGTACACTTTTGAAGGATTGTATTGTATATTTTCAAAAATTCCATGTGACCTTAACTCAGCTCGTGTCTAAATAGTTGATGAATTATAATTTTCGTAATAATTATAGGATTATTACTTAACTAATCGCATTATTAACTTCTTAAAACTCATGGACATCTTGTACATTTTCTTGATGTCCTACTTTTGTAGTTTTAGTAGGATTAAAATGAAAAATGGACTCACTCTGTTTGAGTAAGATCGGATTAAAATATATAGAAACTGAATTTTAATTTGATTTCTTTTGTAGTAGGATTAAAATAGATAATGAATTATCTTTTGAATAAGATTTGAATAGCTAGTGAACTATTTTTTTGGATATAATTAGACTTTAGAATAGATAACAAATTATTTTTTAACAAAATAGACATTCGATAGATGAATACATTTTGCTTTCGATATTTGTGCATTTGAAGTGACATTGTCGAGCCTATTTGGATATATGATATTGTTTAGCTTAAGGATTAACCTATTTTCAATTGGATAAGTATACATAAGGGACTCTTATTCTCATTGCATTGAGATCCAATTGTTTAAGTTCATAATATTCTCCATAATTAGAGGTGAGATTGTCTCACAAGAGATCTATACCGACTAAACCATATGTTCTTGACGTCTCTTGTAGTTGCATCACACTTGTAGTTGTTCCATTGAAACCCAACTCACGATCGTTGGTGAAACCTGTTCTTATAGAGAACCAAACAACTCGACAAGTTTAAGGTTAGTTCAATAAGCACATCCATCAACTACTAACCTTAATTATGCAACAATATTTGTTATCATCAAAACCGGAAACCCAACAAATTCCCCCTTTTTGATGATGACAAATAAGTGTGTCAAACTTTCACAAAAATCATTCCAATGAGCAAGGCATACAGACAGAGTTGTAGACAATGGTCATTAGCAAACATGAAGCTCAAAGGTCAGCAGTAAACATGAAACTCAACAATTTGGTACTAAACTAAACTGCCGAAAACTCAAGAGGAACTCTAGTCATCATAAGGTAGATAGAAAGTTTGCACAAATTTTCCCCCTTTTGACACCATCAAAAAGGTCAAGACTGCACAAGAGAGTATGCGAATCCAACACCACAAATGCGAATTGAACCAAGTTGAGTAGACAATAGAAACCAAATAGCTCAGTCAAAATTGTAATTAAGCTATGTCTACCCAAAACCAGGTCACAAATCCTTGAAAACATAACAGCGTTAGCATGAGAGTGTATCAAACAGTCAGCAAAAGAGAGAACAACAGCAAGTGTTCTAGGTTGGGTTTGTGGTATTATGAAGGGAGAAAGGATCAGTGATGGGAACGAATAAGGGAACAGTGGTGGGAACAAAGGTAATATTACCAGGTGCGAAGCCAGCAGACTCATCACGTTTCTAGGACCAGTGGTGGGAACAGTGGTGCTGTAACATGGGAACACTGCTGAGAACATGTAAAGGTAACATGTTCTCCACAAGAACTTGTCGCATAAACACCAGAACACCATGAATAGCAGTAGCCACCATCAACATTAGTTATCTACCAAGCTTGCACCAACTGATCGAATCATCAACTCATTCATCGAAGAGATCAAAACCAGTCACCTGCTCTTCCAAACCTTTCGGAATCGAGCTTGCCTCCCCATTAATCAGTGCAAAGATGTTCCCTCTCAAAAGAATCTTTGATGAATGATGTATCATTGAGCAATCACCTCTTCTATGAATCTAATCAACCATATTCAAGAAATGTCGAACATGTTCCCCCTCAAAAACATCCACCTATTCTCTTCACTCTTCAATGATTTAGTCTATCACAATCGATTAAGAGCTTGGGAACATTGAAGGGACCAGGAGCATAAACAGATGATGGAACAGTGTAAGAAACAGATGACAGAACAATGGGCTTATCACTAACGCCCATAAATGTTGTCCGTCGAGGGTAGTAACATCAGTATCAGTTGTAGGAATTGTCTTGGCTTTGTAGAGATTTCAAACTTTAAATGATGTCTCTTACAAACACATGCAAATTAAGATGTTCCCCCTGAGACCAAGCCAATATTTGCTCCACTTCCTCTTCATTAGAAGAATCATATTGTCTTTCACAAGTTTCCACAAAAGTTTCAACAACATTATGAGTCTCTTCGTCCTCATAATTTTCAGTTGGCACAACTTCTTCAAGTTTTGCCGGATGTTTCCTTGCCGCTAATTGATTGGAGCGACATTTAGGACCAGAGCTAGGACCAGATGCAGACTTGCTTCTTTTGGCAGGGCTTGTGTCAAGTAGGAAGTAGCAGTAGAAGTTTTGTGAATGAAACTGCGCAACCCTTTCATGTAAAACGTCTTGGAGTACGTCTATGGTTAGGAGTCTGTTTTCCTTTTTCTTGTTTTTTTTTTCTTTTTTTTTCGATTTTTTTTTGTTTTTTTTTTTTTGTTTTTTTTTTTTTTGGAAAACAACTCCTCTTTGGTAATCCTTTCCTTGGAAAGAATTATTCTGACGATCCTTATGGTCCTGCTCCATGAAACTTTCCATCTTAATCCATGTGATATCTCCTTACCATCAACAAAATATCCTTACCATGAACCAAATATATCTGCTGCAATTTTTCATCTTGAGATCCAAGTAACCATTATCCCCTTGATATACTTTCCAAAAACTTTTTCAAATTGTAATACAAAGAAATATCCAACTTAGCAACTTTCCAACCCATGAATATTCCCGAGTATCTTCAATATTGTTTCCCATGTTTATAGAAAAATTTCATCATTGCAGTTGTACGTATCTTTCCCAACCTCTTGTCTTTGATTAGACGATTCACAAAACAACTTAGGAACATGCGAGGGAACAGTGTATATACGTGAAGCCATGTGAACTGCTAGGAATATGAATGGGAACAGGTGTAGGACCAAGGGATGAAAAGTGGACAAGGCATAAATGAGAGCAAGTTGGAAACAAGTTTAGGATGAAAAACACAAAGGGAACAAGGGGGCCAATGCTGTTCTCAGGACTGTTCTCAACGCTGTTTCCAAGGCAACTTAGGTTAATGGATATCATAGCTTGCAAACAATTCCACGAGTCTTTGTACATCTAAAGTATCAACAAGATCAATCAAATGCATACAAAAGACATTTATGTAACTCAAGTGGAGACAGCCAATTCTCGTCAATCATTGAAGGTCGAAGTATGCTTACAAACATCTCAATTTTAATCAACCAAGGTTCGACTCTTATTTTCTTAAACCTATCACTAGGTAACAGTTTAATAAAGTACCAGCAAGTTGATTTTCAGTTAACCACTAACAAGAGCTCATCAAAACCCCTTTTTCAGAGCTCATCAAAACCCCTTTTTCACATTGTCACAAAGAATGAAATACATGTCCATATGCTTTGTTCAAGAACGAATAGTAAACAATAGAGCACATTGTAAAACTTGACACACATAGCAAAAACTCGACAAATCAAATCACTAATCGAGTGTGTGAGAGACTTACCAATCTTACCTACATCATCATGCTTGATGTCATCAACAATCACACACCCTCCTTCAAAGGCTGTGAGTGAGAGAAATAAATGATATCACGCGTCACGTGCTTCGAGCAACCACTTCACACATACCAACAGTTGCTCGCTCTCACCCTAGCCTGCAAAAAGAACTTAGTTCTTTGATTTAGGAACCCAAATAGACTTGGGTCCCTTGGAGTTAGTCATAGCATTAATCAAATCCTTTCGAATCCATACTTGCTTGACTATCTTACCATTCCGTGCACATGTTGTCCTCTGTTTTGTGCATTCATACATCTCAAGGTCATTATTACCGGACAAATAACATACAGTGGAATCAGGCATGCAAATATACTTACTGCCTTTGTAGCCATACAACCACCTTTTGTCTCTGGTCCGTACACTGGTCCGTGCATTGTTCCAGCCATTGTTCCATCGACTAGTGTCTTGGCTGTAGTCCTTGAAACACCTTCTGTCACTGGTCCATGCATTGTTCCATTGCCCATTCCTTCGATTGGACTGTGGAACATTGTTGTAAACATTACTCCAGTAGTTATTCATTCTCTTTCTCTGGAGGGCACGAGCATTCAGTTGTGCATTGTTCCATTGATTGGTCCATGCACTGGTCTGTGCACTGTTCCTTGGACTGTTCCAGAAACTGGTCTGTGCACTGTTCCTTCTTCTGGTGTGTGCACCGTTCCTTCCACTGGTCTCACGGTCATCATATGGAAAATCACTATTCCACTGGTGATATCGAAAATCATTATTGCAGTGATTGTTCCTTGTCTGCACGCTATTCCTCTGGGTAGTATGTGCATTGTTCCTTGTACTGGTCTCAACACCAACATAGCCAATACCTGCCTTACCTTGTTTTCTGGATTGACTGCTTAAGAGATTGATAGCTTTCTGACTAGAGAGCCACTTATCATTCTGTTGTTTAGCAATCTTTAAAGAATTCTCAAGAACTTCAATTTTACTCACAAGTTCCTTATTCTTTATTGTCAACGACTCAATCTCAGATTTAGCAAGTTCAAAACTTTGTAAGACATTTTTATCAAGGAGAACATCATCAGAATCATGCACATGAGTGGGTTTAGACAACAGATCTTCTATTTCTTTTTCTAAGGCACGAATCTTATTTTCACATTCTTCAAGCATGGGAACAGTGTTAGGAACAACAACGGGAATAGACTTCTCATCAAGTTTCTTTTGCATGACAGACAATTGAATACTCTTTTCTTCAAGATCTTTCAATAACAACGAATTTTCATCACATAAAGCAGAGCAATCATTTTCAAGTGAAGAAATTTTCTTTTCATGCAAAGTTCTATTAGTTCTTTCATCTTGAAGTTGTTCTTTCAAGTCTTGACATGTGCAAGCTATTTCCATACATTCATCCATAATCGTAATGATGTAATTAGCAAGTTTATCTCTAGATAGCCTATGCAAGTTAGACTTTATTGAATCAAAATTTACCTGATCGTTATCGTCTTCATCTTCATGTCTTGCCATTAAGCACAAGTGAGGCTTCGGAGGGAACTGTTCCGTTCCCTGTTCCATATACAACGCCGTAGGACATAGATCTGCAATGGCTGCATGTCGCTTGAATAGCTCTGCCTTTGACCTATAATCACCCCTTCCATCTTTTGCCATGTTACTCTTGTAAGTTGATGGAGTCAGCATAGAAATAGTATTTCCCTTCATCGCCTGCTTCACAGATCCCATAGACATACTCTAGGATATTAGCCTTTCGAGCAAACCTGCTCTGATACCAATTGTTGGTATCAGGCGGACACTCTAGAGGGGGGGTGAATAGAGTGTTTGAGCGAATTCGAGTAATTGACCCGAATTCTACAACTTTTTCGCACTTTTACGGAGGATAACAAAGGGAGAGAACAGTGTATGGAACAGTGTATGTGTGACTGTTCTCTACACAATGGAACTTGAGATGAATGCTACACGGAACAGTGTATGTGAGACTGTTCCTTATAAACCGAAAGTAATGCAATAGAGACAACACCAAGATTTACCGTGGTTCGACCTTACCTCAAGGTCTACGTCCACCCTAACCTAATCTTCAATAATCCACTATTATCAAAAGAGTAATACAAGCACCAATTCACGTTCTTACCACAAGAACTAATTGACGTTCTTACCACAAGAACCTCTACCCAAATATCTACCACAGATATTGAGACTCTACCCGAATCCACTCTTAAAAAAATAAAGATTACAAAGATTCAATATCTCGATGTGTGCTTCTTGAAAGCAAGTGAGATACGATTAAGCCCTAAATCAAGATGACGCACTAGGAACTTTGTTTGCCTTGATGAAATACTTTTTAAGCTCAAAACGTTTTAATCTCAAGGTGCGTTGAAGTGCGTAAGTAAAACAACGTGATTTGTGTTCTTCTTATAACAGAGAAGAAATCTCAAAACTGATTAAGAAATGATATTCCAAAAGATAGTGTTTCCAAATTAAATGAATCTTTTGGAAACAATATCTTGTAAAAATAATATAAAAATCTCTTTGAAAGATAATACCCGAAAATAGGATAAGTTATGAGATAATTATTTTTACGAAAATCTTTTTGAGACAAAATCACAATCTTTATGAAAGATTGGTTTCTTGCAAAATCACTTATAAAGGTTAGCAAAATCTGAAGGCATAGGAACAGTGTATGGAACAGAGACTCTGAGCTAGTCTGTGACTCTGTTCCACGCTCTGTTCCCAGCATCGTTTCTTCAAGGCAAAGTTCGTTCCCCTGTGAATCAAACAAGATTAATACAAGAGATCTATACCGACTAAACCATATGTTCTTGACGTCTCTTGTAGTTGCATCACACTTGTAGTTGTTCCATTGAAACCCAACTCACGATCGTTGGTGAAACCTGTTCGTATAGAGAACCAAACAACTCGACAAGTTTAAGGTTAGTTCAATAAGCACATCCATCAACTACTAACGTTAATTATGCAACAATATTTGTTATCATCAAAACCGGAAACCCAACAAATTGTTTGCCACATGTGGCTTAATTTGTGGCAATAAAAGTGATAGCTTGCCACAACTGTGGCCTCATTCGTGGCACAAGTGGTTATTTGCGACACATATTCTTCTCCGGTGGCAAAAAAAAAATCTAGGATTTTCTGGTCATGAAGAGAATTCCACTTTTACCGTGGCAACATAAGATTATGCCACGAATTTTGAATTCCCATGGCATAATTCGTGGCACAAGTGATGATTTGTTGTAGTGATTTCTGATTTTGCTACAGCCTCTAACTTGCACCCTTTCTTGTTGTGTCCAACCACACACCACAAAAATAGCATTTAATGATTGAACCTTTACAGACGGTGTATGTTTAGTCTTAGGTCTGTGCCCTTCACCTCTTTCAGTGGTGGTGGTATAATTTCAGGTTTTACAGTCATCTCCCACTGCTTAGCACCCATAATACTTGGCAAAGTTATCTCATACGCTTTCAGGTAGTAGTCTTTCTTATAGTAGTCGGACAGGTAATCCTCAGGCTCTTCTCTACGTTGCCAAATAACACAAATAGCATGCCGCAAGGAATGCCACTTAGTTGCAAGGAGTTTCATGTGCATGTGTTAAACTCCAGATCAACTACAAACCTCTCCTAATCAAACCCCTTTAGCACCATAGGTCAATGTCCCGTCCCATGTAGCTGACCATGGCCTAGCACTTAACTAGCTTTTCTCCAACTGTTTTTGAATCCTTAGGCATATGTTCAAAGTTAAATCTGCCATGAGGTCTCACCGCCTCCCTTATGTCCTCTACCATTGAGATGAAAGGTTTATGCCTTGATTTTAGGATGTAAGCATTAAAAACTTCAGCTAGGTTGTTGTCAATACCGTCACATGAAGACATTGTGGCAAAATACATTTCTGAAAGCTCCTCTCCAACAAATCCTCAGCTGCCCCAATACATATGGCTTCCAACTTTTCCAGATTTTCATGGAATTGAACCTCAATTGTGGATTTAGATATCCTTCAAAACCACCTCATGTACTCATTATTCCCTCCAAATACATCGCTAAAATTCATATACACATGCCTAGCACAACATCTCTTCTCAGCCATAGCAAAAACCTCATCAGTTGCTTTCAATAACCCAATCTGTTGATCACACATGATCACAAATCCAGCTCCATCAATTGTGCCTAGATCAAATGCCAACAAATCAAGAAACCAGTACCAGGATTCATAATCCTCATGTTGTACTATTGCCTAAGCTATAGGGTACATTTGGTTGTTCCCATCCTTCCCAATAGCTACTAGTAATCGACCCCCATATTGAACCCCATAAAAGGTCTACAACCAGCTTTGAAACCCTGTATTAAGGCATGAAATGCAATGTACATACATTTGAACGTACCACCATCCAATTTAAACATAACAGTATTGTTGATGTCTGCCTTTTTTTTTCTTTTTTTTTTTTATCTCAGTAGCATATTTATTAAGAAGTTTAACTGCTATTTATACTTACCAAGAACTATTTCAATGGATGTTTTCTTACCCATATAAGCGTAGTACATAGTAATTTCCGTACCATCTTCCACCCTCACAATGTCTATAGTCTCTTCCAATTTCATGTAAGGGTTAATTTTGAACTAACTAGCAAATTTCTTGGCAACCCAAATGTAATCAATTTGCCTAATGGTCCTCAATCTTCCATGTGATTGCTCAGGAATATCAGTTTTAACCCTCAAATAATCAGAGTTAGCATCATCAGTAGATGCCCAAAGCCACCACTGATAGCCCATTGTCCTGGCTTACACTTAACACTAATCTTCACTCTTGTGTTTTTAGTGTAAACAATAATCTCCACCCCATTTGTCCCACAGTAATCCTTAATTAATGCCTTTCTCATCTGCTCTGAAGTATCCCAATTCTGATTAACATAAAACACACTATCAGCTGGATTCACACCTCCTCTATACACATGAGCTCTCTTTCTTTTATTAACCCTATTTTTAAGAGGAGGAGGACAAATGTACCCCACTTTCTCATCCTCACTCTCGTCAACATGGCTATCCATATCAGAATGAAACTCATAGTCACTATCAGCATTTAATCCATCCCTCTTTAACTCAAGCTCTAACCTAGTTAACTCTGCTTGTAACTCTTTGTTTAGAGTCTTAAACTTCCTAGCACCAACCATTTCATCATCTGATGCATCACTACCCTCTTCATCATAATCATCTCCATCTGACCCTTTCTCAATCTCAAAATAAGACTCATTCCCATGGGTAACACTTTATTCACTTTCACTAACATACACAGTCAAAGGCATATTAGGATCATTATCTAAATCAATAACACAAACAACATGCTCATGCCCAGTGAGAATTCTGATATCTTGACCCATATTTAAAAAAGTAACATCAAAGCTTCATAACTACTATGATCAGGCAGCAATCTAAGACCATTAGGTAAACCTTGTTTAGGGTCTTCATAATGTATCTTAATGATATCATACCATTTAATGTACCAATAATCTGCTTTAAGAATGCTAAATCAATGTCAAAAGAGCGGTTGTCAAATGTAACACACTCACCTCCTACATATTGAAACCTTGGAGAAACTTCTCAATATCCAACATGATGCAGCAATATGGATGGATTTATCATCAATTGATCTAAACCATAACAATAGAAAAACTTTAATATAATGAAAAAGAACTTGGCAATAAACATCGATAACAGAGTTGATTCACTTAAATAGCACCAATGGCATTACATATTGTTCAATTAGAGAATAAAATAACATAGGTACACATTGCAATTGATCAAAGCCACAACTGTTACACAAAATGGATCAAAGCTTAAATGGGTACGCATTAAACTACTGCCAAATGGATCAAACTGCAATCAAAATACCCAAAAGGTTACACTACCCACATCATACAACCCCCACAACTTCTCTTATGCTTCATCATCACCGAATAACATAGGAAATCCATCACACTAGTAGAGGTAACTTCCATTCATCATTGCTCGATAAAGTGCAGGTTCAAAGAAGAAAGCATCCACGCACTAACGCTTTGAATGAGTCCTCATGGTACTCCTTGACCTTCCTAGGCACTCCCTCTTTCCGGTAGCACCACTCCCTCCACTTCTTGCAAGCATGACAACACTTAGCCCTATCGATTCTGTCTACATGAACCAAAATATGGTTGACCAACGTATCTACCATGCGAAATAAAGGATGAGCATCTCCCAAAGCATCCATCTAATCTAACATATTGACACACACAAAAATAGAGCAAAGCTAAGCAAAACCCTTATGATAAAAAACTAAGAAAACACGGGAAAAACAAGCTCTAAACGACACAACAATTACCACGACAATACAACATATCAATCAACCTAAATCAAAACATAAAAGAAAAATGAGATAATATAGCAAACCCTAATTTCAAAGACGCAACATTCAACTAAATCAAGCACACCCTAAAAAAAATAGATCTAACAAAAAAATAACTACAAATACATAGATGAACACATAACAAACATATATAGTTCAATATGCATCCAGAAATACAAGGTCATCAATTATAACATAAAATAACAACTGTTGAAGTTGAATTATACTTACTTGAGTGATAATCGCAGTTTCGAGATGTTTTTTTATATATATATGCAGAGTTTTTTTTCGATTTTTTTTTTTTTGCAGAAAATGGAGAAGATGGTAGGTGAGATTATGGAGAAATTGGGAGGAAGATCTGTTATATTAGTTGTGGAAGATGAAGAGTTTGCGCCAAAAACAAAGTGTCCCTGCAACAAAACAGTAAAAGTTGTACAAGAAAGGACAACCGCCGAAATTCCCTTACTTCACATTTAATGCAAAGTTGTCGGCTCATCACCTAACTCACGCATGAGAGACGGAGGTGGATGGACGTTAGCCCAGACACAAAACTTAAGCAAAAAAACTGCCAGACCCTTATCTAAAAAAAAAAAAAAGAGCAAAGTTCAGACACCAATTTGGTGATTAACTCAAAGAAAAGAGGATAAGGAAATAAATGGATTTCATAATGCTATTAGTTCATTTCCTCTCAAAAACACTTACAAAATGGAGGTTTATACTATCGGTTCCTGTATGTACTCCCCAAAACAATCATTATACTAACAGTTCCTTTCCTCCATATTCATGTAATCGAGGAAAATCTCGCATTTATAGACATATCATGTTAACGTATAAAGTCGTTATTTGGGCCCTAGCTATAAGTTTAGACTTTTGGTTGAGGTGGTTCTCTAACATGGTGAGGGGTGAAAAATCAAAGGCAGTTATCAATGCTACAGTAGCTAATAACACAGAGAGACAAAATAAATTTTACCTTGTAATTTCCCTAAACATGTCTCTAGTCTCTTCCATCCATTTTCTCTCCCTCTTCCCCATCTGAGACATTGTTCTTCTCACCTAATTGTTCCACCTCCATCATTCAACGTCTCATGCAACAACATCAGAGCACCACTGATCATCTTCATCAACATCAACATCTGATCACCACCATCATCACCGATCGGTTCAAGTCCCAAGATATCCGAAGCCGACCTCGTCTTCTTGATCTAACATCATCGCCGTCGACCATGTTGAATCTGAATGGGTCAAGCCGATGTCCTTCTTAGCCACAACATGTGGTTAACTCACCGCAAAAGGGGGGAAGTTGAACCAACAACCCTTTTTCGGCTACCTTTCATCATTTTTTTTAATTAACTTTTTCGGGTTTGGGGTTTTACACACCCTTCTTAGGGTGTCTCTTAATTCCGACAGCATTTCCCCGTCGAAAAGTTGGCCCCGTTTGTAATTTGCGGCGCAAATAGTTGTTGACTGGTTGTTGGGGGTGGTAGGTTAGGGGGTGGGGGCTTATGAGTGGTTGAGAGGTTATTTTGATTGGAATATGGACAACATTACCTCCAAAGTAAGACCTGAAAAGTCGAATCTACCTCTAGCATCGACACTATTCCCTTGATAATTGTCTTTGATTTCGCGGCCCTCCTAACATGGTATTAGAGCCTCGGTTCCGTGGTCTCAAGTTCTAATTCTCGTAGCCCCCTCTTCAGTCAAGTGCATGTCAAGCACAAAGTCGTCGTCTGTGGATTGATATATAGCCCACGTTTTATGCCCAAAGGGCATTCACGTGACGGGGCGTGTTAAATTATAAGGTCATTGTTTGAGCCCTAATTATAAGTCTAGACTTATATTCATTGTTGGGCCATAATGATTAGTCTAGACTTTTGGTTGAAATTATTCTCTAACATATCATGTGCCATATGGACACTTAAATACCTTTGAAATTTTAGCCAATTTTTTTTTTTTTAAAAAAAGAACATTTATAAAGTTGAAGTAGACCTGTAAAACGGGTCGGGCGGGCGGGTTTCGGGTTCGGGTAGCTTCGGGTTCGGGTAGATTCGGGTTCGGGTGTATTTCGGGTTAGGGTCAATGCGGGTCGGGTCAATACGGGTTCGGGTCGGGTTACGGGTTGACCAACGGGTCGAAAATACATATTCGCGCATTTTTTATCGGTAAATTTTAACAGGTAAAATATTATTTTTTTCTTATTTTCCAAATTTTTTATATATTATATTATATAATAATAATGATTGCATCATATGTATACTTTCTATGTCTTAAAAGAAAATTTTAATTAACATTTTATTAATATTAATTCATTTATATAATTTTTTTATTATTATAATATTTTTTTACTAAATATGTTTGACCCAACGGGTCGGGTCTTGACCCTGACATTTCGGGTCATTACGGGTTTCGGGTGCTTCTCGGCTTCGGGTTGAAAAAGTCCGGGTTTTTCGGGTTATTTTCGGGTCGGGTCTCGGGCGGTTTTTCAGGTCGGGTCAGAAACTTACAGGTCTAAGTTGGAGTGATGCCCATAACACGTCATATGTGAGTTTTCCACATTGGAGAAAGAGAAGAGGTTTGTTTAACATATATAAACCAAGGAGGTACTCTCCATCTATTGCCAATTGCTTTACACCAAGATTATTGATGTCCCTATTCTTGATCTTCAAGAGAGAAAAAATATATAAAATTGAAAGTTTTGCCCTTTAATTAGATGAGAGAGTGAGGACCATTGCCTTCCCCAAAACCCAATGTTGAGAAAATAGGACCATGTTCTTCAAGTTAGAGAAATACTAAATTATAATTAATATAGTCCAATTACTGTAAGTCCGAGCACTAAGGGATTCGGACAACACCGAGACATAATCATTCCACGGACAAGAGCAGGAGGTACTCGTTGCTCTATGATACCAGCCTCACGTGATCCCCTCCACTTTAGGATCATGTTAACCCAGCCTTTCGACCGGGCCAAATGGACCAGCTCTCTACTTGGAGAGGGCGGCCCAGAATATAGCTGACGCGGGATCCGACCCGTACATGCAAGTCCACGTCGCATCACATTGATGCCCCCACTCGGATCACAAGCTCACGTTGCTAAGCTCAGCTAATTACGGTAAGTCAAGTGACATTAAGGAGAGAGAAAATAAGATGGGCTTAAAAAAAATTCTTGGAAATTAGGATCTCCAATAAATGGTTCACATTTTTTATGGCTTTCTACTTGATTTTGAAAGAGTGAGGATTGAAAGACCACCAAATATTTGGTTCCAATAATCATGCTTTAGGATTAAATCTTACTGGGCTTATGAAGTGAACTATCTCCTATCCTAACGCATGTGACCCAAGCCCGCGCGTAATTTCACATACCCCAATGTTAGGTACCTCAATATATGGTGGGACATGTGGGCATGAACCAAAGGTTTTGAAGTATATATGATCAATTGATCATGCAAAACTAAGTAGTGGACTTATGTCTACTATATTTAGAAGCATCCGATCGAATTCAGAATTATAAATATATAGAGCACAATGGAGTGGAGAAGGTAGTGGCATATATCATATTATAATTTCAAAGCTGTGTTTTAAGCAACGACTACCTTCACCAGTTTTAGTTAGGTCATCTCCCAGGGGAACCACGTGACATCTTAGTTAAAAAGCACAATAAAAAATATCATATTGTTTCCAAATCCAAGTATTGACATTATATTTACACTTCATATTCTGACTCACATATCAGTGTTCTTACGTGTATACATTAATAATCAATAATGAACCACGTATGTCTTGTGTGAGATTGTCATTATCCTTAATTATTATATCTACCATATCGATATGAATCTTGAGTATTTTTGCATTAGTCGTAACTAACCGTACCATGTGTATAACCGTGTATATGGAGTACATTATTACCATACAGTTTTGTGAGAACATAATCGATCAGAAGGTCGTGTCAAAGTCTTTCGAGCATGTTTAGAGTGAATAGGACATCATAACTCATAAAGGCAAAAACCATACATAAGTTCTCATAGTCTAATTTACACACAAGAAGTTTGTTTAATTTATTCGAGAATCGCATGTCAACTAGCTACTACCTTATTCCATCTTTTTTAAAGACCGACGAAGTTATACTTGGAATATTCAACCCATAATGCGTGAGAAGTGACGGAAACGAACCTCTCTAAATCCAACCAAAACATTTTTTTTGTACATATAAAAAGGTTCTCGAAAAGGACAATTAAGATAAAGACATTAAGATATAAAATAATTTAGTAACAAATTTAAGTAATTAACTAGTTAAACCACAAAATGCCTCTCTAATAAGTCCACCATGATGTATAAGGATATGCTTTATAATTTCATAAATAATATACAAGTTGGTGTCATGCATTCAAATATATATATAGTCCAATCTCCCTAGCTTAACTTCTTGGAATAGTAGAGATATCTGAGGGAGGTTGCATTTAGGGATGAGCTTAACCAATTTCACATAGTTGACTTACTATATACCCTCCTCCTATTTCAAGTATATTACCTAGTTGTTATAATGGTATCGTGTACAAAAAACCCAAAACCCACACCACATATAGATGTCTTGAAGCCAAAACATCGACCAAAAAAATCGATAGATATAGATATAGATACAGATACAGATACATATACAATTATACATAGTAATAAATCGCCGAAATGATACCTGTTAGTGGCCCTTGTTACCCTAGTGTCTCACAAGGCGTACACCACCCGAACCAGTTGTACACTACCGAGGTTATCGATTCGACCTCGAGTAGTGGGACCAAAGGGTCCGATCCACAATTAAGGGCGTTCATGTGTAATCTATCAATATTGAAAGAGAAAGTAAACCAAGTTCAATCTTATGTAAACATATTTCTACCTCAACAAAATCATCCTCATTCATCAACCGTTGCTACTCATGAGTCAACTTCGTCGATGGCGGTCGCTAGCATGGGAACGATGATTCAAGAGATTATTGTTACAGCGTCTTCTATGATGTTCAATTGCCAACAAATGGCGCTTGGTTCGACAAATGAAGGTAATCATACTCATCAACATATGGCTAATAATTCTAGCCATATTATGCAAGGTGTTGATGATGGACTAACCCAAAATGTTAGGACTAGTAATAATAATGCTAATAATAACAATAGTAATAGTAATAGTAATGGTAATGGTAATGGGCATGCATTTTTCGATGGGGAGGGTTTTTACAGTTGGTATACAGATAATGTTACGTGCAACACGACCACGAACACGAACAACAACAACAGTGTGACAGCGGATAGCTTTCGAGTGGTGGCTACAAACACGGCTAAGACGAGCACAACGGAGAAGAAAACCATTGGCATTAAAAGCAAGGAGAGCAAAAAGGAAGCAGCTTCAACATCAATCTTATTGTCACAAGAGGGTGCAGGGTATGATATAGTAGAGCTTGATGCGGCCGATTTACTAGCAAAGTACACTCATTATTGTCAAGTTTGCGGTAAAGGGTTTAAGCGTGACGCGAACTTAAGGATGCACATGAGAGCTCATGGAGATGAGTACAAGTCTAGTGCAGCTCTAAGCAATCCCTTGAAGAAGAAGATTAGTACTAACAATGGAGAAAATTCGTCTGCGGTCAAGGTTGTACCAAGGAAGTACTCATGTCCACATGAAGGGTGTAGGTGGAACAAGAAACATGCCAAGTTTCAACCACTTAAGTCGATTATATGTGTAAAGAATCACTATAAGAGGAGCCATTGCCCTAAGATGTATGTATGCAAGAGGTGTAATCGAAAGCAGTTTTCGGTACTTTCGGATTTAAGAACGCATGAGAAGCATTGTGGTGATCTCAAATGGCAGTGTTCTTGTGGTACAACCTTCTCAAGGAAGGATAAGCTCATGGGTCATGTTGCCTTGTTTGTTGGTCATAGTCCTATGATTATTAATCCTCTTGGTACTTTGGATAAGCTTGACAATAATCCTCAACATGGTCTACAAATTCACTTCAAAGACAGGTGATTTTGGCATAGTCTAGTGCAAATTACTTTTTTCGTTCGCTATATCTTGTGCTTCTTTAGGCTCAAACGCATCAAAAGGTGATTGAAATTTGAACTTGAAACCTAATGTACTTAGTACCTCTATTTTCGCTACTGGCGAAACTTATAGATGGTTGATGATTTGATGTACATAGTGTATAAGTTGTGGTAGGAATATAGATACAAAGAAGAAGTTATTAAAAGTAGATGGTGTGTGTGCAGGAAGTGTGCAGAGGCATAGTGTTTGTACTCTTCCTAAAGAAACAAATGCAAACTCTTTTGGGATTTGTTTATTGGAAAATTAAAATCTGAATGTTTGTTTGTTTAATTCTTTAACATACACTAGTGTACTGATACGCAAGTTTTGATGCTGCATATCGTGGATTCTGTGAAGAGTTAGTATTACGTTTGTGGTAGCATGAGCTGATGCTCACTTTCTATACGTAGGAGATTGTAATTCCTCGAACCAACGCGGCGCAGATGATTGTTTGTCGGATGCATCTGCTAGAGGTTTAGTATAGTGTAGTACAATGTATATGTAACAATAGTAGGATTGAATTAGAGATAGTACTCCGTATAAGCTAAGAGTTGAGATACAATTGTACGTACGATGATTAAATTTCCATTAACTGTAGATAATTTGAATGTCTCATCATCATAACTCCAACATCTTTCTTGTTTATAATTTGGTGAAAATCAAAGTTATCCTACATCTACTGTACACTTAATCTCCCTCAGGTCAGCAAAATATGCGAAAAGTAATGTTTGCTAAAGATTAAAAGGTGACGGTTAAGCTAGTAAAAAGTTCTCATTTCCAATCACATTCGTTTTAGAACTAACGGATTACCACCAGATTTGCGAGTTGGCCTACTTTCGCAACATGTATAGTAAAATTTTTGTTTACCAACACACGAGAAAAATGACCCAAAATATGTGTGGATGTAATAACAAGTTCCAAAATTCCCCCATTGTCGTCTTCCTCAAAATTCCTCAAAATTCCCAGTTTCAATTTCACGACCAGACTACTCTAGTATCTTCTTAATCACGCTTCTCTTTACCAACATGATCACGCAAACTCCAAACTCCCCTTCTACACGTACTTGATGAAATTCTCACCATTATTATAATTTCCTCCAAAACAACAATGGCTGCATTTTCGAATTCTCTCTCAACCCAAACCCAATCTCCTCTAACTTTCAAACCCTTTCTCTCTCCTCACCACTCCACCAAACCCACCATTTCTCTCTCTCCAAAGAGGGTCCCACATGGTAGCGTAACAGTCAAAGTTACAGCTCCGTCGAACCCAGTTGTGATCGAAGAAGACGACGTCGTTTCGCCGGAGAGTGATGGAGCAGAGGAAAGCACCAAGTTTACATGGAGGGATCATTGGTACCCAGTCTCTCTCCTAGAGGACTTGGACCCACTTCGTCCGACGCCGTTTCAGTTACTTGGTCGTGATATTGTGTTGTGGTTTGATAAGAAGACTGATGAGTGGGTTGCCCTTGATGATAAATGCCCTCATCGTCTTGCCCCTCTTTCTGTGAGTTTTCCTTTCTTTTTTTTATTTGATTTGAGTATTAATTTTGATTTGGGTTCGTGTTAATTTGGTTGATATTATAATAATCGATGTTTGTATCGAGAAACTTTACTAGTTGAGCTAGCTGATGTAAGTTATTCTCCGGGGTTTAATATTTGTATTGATTTGTTTATCGAGGAACTTTACTAGATGAACTAGCTGATATGAGTGGTTTCCGAGGATTAAATAAATCGGTGGTGTTATCAAGTAAGATAGTTTTAGTTATGTAGAGGTTGTGTGAATGGTGAAGTAATATCTAATTAGTCCATGTTTGTATCGAGAAACTTTACTAGTTGAACTAGCTGATGTAAGTTTTTTTTTTTTTGGGGGGTTTAATAATCGAGGAGGCTTGTATCGATGTGTTTATCGAGAAACTTCACTAGTTGAGCTAGCTGATATAGATAATTTATGGGGATTAATTAAATTGGTGGAGTTACCAAGTAAAGATGATTTAGCTATTTAGAGGTTGTGTGAGTGGAGGAAGTATTTATCGATTGAGTTAGCTGAAATCTAAATCGAGTTAACATTTGTCTGAAGTTGATGATGCTGGACTGTTGGGAATTCACAAAACCTGAGTCTTTACCAGTTGAAAGAAGCTAGCTTTTTTAGTTACAATGTAATGGTGAAGCCCTTATCGACTGAGATAGCTGACATCTAGGTATGTATCAGCTAATGTTGGCTGATTTTATGAGTTCGTCAAACAAGTGATCTTACTAATCAAAGTAACATTGATGGTTATATCGAGAAACTGTATATTTAGGCATAGGACTTTAGTAGTTCAGTAATATGGTATTGGGAATTATACTTTGATCTTGTTAATACTATTATTTGGTTTTGGAAATTTGTTAAGAGTGATTTATTAACTCAAGTCAAACACTTAGGATTCGTGACTTTACCAGCTTAACTAGTAGATCATTCAAGTATTTTGATGAAATGGGTTTCACGTTTAAGAATTGAGCAACTAAGCCAACTGAAGTTTTGCGCTTCCAAAGAGTTGGAGGAGGTTAGGTAGTGATGATTGGTGCTTGTTGTTGTAGGAAGGAAGAATTGACGAGAATGGAGACTTGCAATGCTCTTATCATGGGTGGTCTTTTTCCGGGTGTGGATCGTGTACCAGGATCCCGCAGGCCAGGTCAGAGGGTCCAGAAGCTCGTGCAGTGAAGTCCCCTAGAGCTTGTGCCATAAAGCTTCCTACTAAGGTTTCTCAAGGATTGCTCTTTGTTTGGCCTGATGAGAATGGATGGGAGAGAGCTAGAGTTACTGAAACTATAAGGTGATATGTCTCAAATTATGTTCATATGCTGCACTACCGCACGTATGCATTGTTTTGGTTTTCATGTTCCTTGTACTGTCAGTGTTAGTTATTACACATTATTCTATATGTAGCAGTAATGCTGTAATGCACCAATGTATATGGTCATTCGTTGGATGTGATATTTATGAGTAGGTCTGAGGATTTGAAGTTCATGTCTTCATCATTAAAATAATTGCTTGACTTGATGCTGGCTTGTCTTCTAATTTTAATTATTTTTCTTTTGACAATTTCATTTATTTTAATGCTTGGGATATTAGGGATTGCTTCATAGCTATGCCGTGGCTGCCACACTCCTTCATGAGTAATATATTCACCGAGTTGTTATATGCAATGGTGTGTATGATGATG
This sequence comes from Spergularia bocconei, assembly GCA_963457585.1. Lineage (NCBI taxonomy): Eukaryota > Viridiplantae > Streptophyta > Magnoliopsida > Caryophyllales > Caryophyllaceae > Spergularia > Spergularia bocconei. Next base: position 8,788,506 of record OY734958.1, read on the forward strand.
CAGGAGCTGATGTTTATTGTTTGTGCTAATTTTAGCTGCTAATATTTTAATCAATCTGCTAAAGTTGGTATTCTAATGTTTATTGGTTAGGTTGCCAGATGACTTCAATAAGCCCGAGTTTGCTACCGTGTCAATCCAGCGTGATCTGTATTATGCCTATGATACTTTGATGGAGAATGTGTCTGATCCCTCGCACATTGATTTTGCTCATCACAAGGTATCTTTATATCCTAGATTAGAAATTAACGACCTACTATAGTTTATTGTAGTTGAAACAGAGAGGCACCAAACCAGCTTGTTGTATGACTCTAGGTTCATTTCACAATTGATCTGTATTAGGCTGCTCTTTTTTCTCTTCCTTTTTCGAAATCAAAGCTCCTTCTTTGTAGCTTATTTTCAGTGACGCCGTATAGATAAACTTCCTACATCTGGTTTTAGTAAATCCACCATCTAAGGACAACAATTATCGTGTGTATGCCTTTGGCATAAAACTACATGTTCTTTGGAATGGGTCAAAAGTTATCTCAATATGGTATAACCATTATAGGTCATAGGAAGTTTATCATTAGAGTTCTATTGCTGGGAAGACAGCTTCAATCACTATATCGTCACAGCTGGTTGCTGTTTCTTTAAATGGACATGCCTGTTGCAAATTAGTACAAATTCACGTTTTGTTATGGCTTTCTCATATACCCCTGCATCCAACGTTTAGTACAAATGCAAAAAGTGGACTTATTTACATTTGTTGTAGCTTTTCTTATGATGGTTACTTGGTTAGGCTGATTTTCCTTGTGGACACTGGTCTAGATTGTTAAGAGGGATATCTAACTTTGCATGGCTCATTCTCTTTAGTAGTAAGCAGCTAGAAATGGCTTAGTACAACAGTTTGAAAAATTAATCAGGAGAGTTTGAAGACTTGTAACTTTTTATCGCTTACATGTGGTGGTTTCGGATGCTAATTCCTGTTAGCTGACCCTAAATCATCCTGGGACAAAGGCTTGGTTGTTTTAACATCCATAAATATGACAAACACCATGCTTGTTGCTTGTGAAATTGATAAATTGTTATACATACTTGTGAGTTGGTAGCTTGGAATCTTGGTGCTTCTATCTGTACTCTGGCTGAAATAGGGGCTGATGGCAGACTAGTAGGTCTTATCTTAAGCCATGTACATATCCACTGGTTTAGAAGGGTTAATATTGGAGTTGATAGACGTGGATTTGAATGATATTTGTAAGGTCCAGCATGACTTTAAAGCCTGTGGATATGTGGAACTACATAGATTTTGTTAAATCCAGCTTCTCATCAGTCAATATGTTGCTTCATAGTCCTGATAATTATGAGCTGCACCAGGTTACAGGAAGGAGGGACAGGGCCAAGCCTCTGCCATTCAAGGTTGAATCCAGTGGTCCTTGGGGGTTTGCTGGAGCGAATGATGATAATCCACGAATAAGTGCAGAATTTGTTGCCCCCTGTTATTATGCGAATAAGTAAGTCCTTGGCTATGTCTGGAATGACTGTAAAATTGTTTGTCTTTGTTTTCTTTCACGATGGATGTTTGACCATTGTTGGAATGTCAGTTTGACTCTATACTTCGTGCTGAGTTCCATACTGCCATGATTGCCTTTAAAACAAACTTGAAAGTTCTTATTTAGGCGCCAAAACTCTTTGTTATTGATGTCAAAAGGGATAGCTTCTGTTTTTATATTTGTTTCAACCTTGATATCAAGTTATTACCTGATGCCTTCTTTTGTGGCAATGCTTATTCTTTGTCATAAGCTCATAGCTCTTGTGGTCTGTTCTTGATCAATTCTTGCTTTGTGGAGGCTGCTGCAATGTAAATGTTTATCGTTGTTGTAGGACTTTGGGTAATTACTATATTGTCTGAAAATACAGCCTTGGTAGTTGAGTAGCTCTGACATGTCTTTCTAAAGGAATACAATATCTAACAGGTAACTAGACTCTGGGGGAAGTATACTTTATTGGAGTTTGTTGTGTCACGATGCGAAACAACACATGATTTTAGTTTTTGAATCTTGTGTGGCTTTTTAAGCTTTCTGTAAAACTGAGGCGTGCTGATCGAACAAAATTGGGATAGTAACTGGTTGTGAAATATTTTCAATTTCAGTGACATCGACAACAGTAGTTATGGAGCCTGGTCCTCATAAGCATAAGTGTAATATTATTGTGACGGTTTTCGGTCTACAATTTTAGCCTAATTTTAATGACTTCTGAAATAAAGTGCCACAAAAGTTTTTGATCATCATAGATGTTGTGATGCCGTCTCTTTAAGGAACTAAGTTAGGACCTATCAAGTTGTTGCCTGTTGGTATTTTTTGGGAGCCCTAGTGAGTTTTTTTCTTTTCTTTTTTTTTTAACGTATTGGAATTAATGAAGAAATAAGTTACACGAGTGCGTTTCTTAACAGTAGGTCATTGTACAAGTTTACAACCTTTGTTTTAGACAGGTGCTAATCTCCTCTTGTCTGTTTAGGATAGAGATAGACGCAAAGCTTCCTCTAGTTGGTAACCAGAAGTGGACAATATGGATTTGCTCCTTCAATATACCAATGGCACCTGGGAAAACACGGTCGATCGTTTGTAGTGCCCGGAACTTTTTCCAGTTGACAGTTCCAGGCCCTTCTTGGTGGCAGGTGAGTGGTCGGACTTTGCTCTTTGGATTAATCTTCTTCTGTTTGCCTATGTTGTTTCTTGTTCCTATCCTGCTGGCAAGTGACAATTGTCAGGAAGAGAGATGCAAGGTCACCAACTGAAATAGAATCTAACGCTATACATTCGAATATTATATCAAGTTTACTTCGCGACAATACTTCATTTTTAATTGACAAAGGGAGAATACTTCCATGTAATCTGAACCACTATTTCTCTGTTTCCATTGGACTCGTGTCTTTGTCTTATGTGTTCCTTACTAAATAAACATAAGCAAGTCTTCATTTGAAGGACTTGCTGTTGCAATGCTGGAAAAGCTTACATTTGTGGCTGTTTCCCTTAGTAGCAGTCTTCCTTCTCAAAAAAATTATTAGACGTCTAATTTCTGGAAATGTTCTGTTTGGAATTGGGAGAATAGTTCAACTGACATAGGGAGTTTCTAAGAGAGGTCCTCACTATGTTGTGTATCTTTTGAGTATAGTGTGGGTCAGTGGGTGCTTATTTAGAGTGCCCACTTTCCGACCCCCAGGTTGTGTTCCACTCTTCCAATCCTTTGGGGTGATGGTTGATACCACAGTTGACCTCTTCTGAGACAGCCTTTGTGATGAGATGTATTTTTTTTGCCAGTTGGCTGTGTTCCCCTCTCATGGTTGTCCCCTGTTGATCATGTGGATCAAGTCTAAAATCCTTTTACCCTAAAATATTCTGATGGACTAATTTCTCTAACTCATCATTATTTGTGCCGTCATCCATTCTTTATGGAGCCAAATATTTGTTGGTGATCACTCTTAAAATATTATTGACCGAATCAAAATGGCTTTTCAAACCTGTTGACTTCTTTTTTTTGTTCTGTATATGGTTATCCTGTTTTACTGTTTACAGTACCCGCTCCCTCAGGTACCCCGCCTAGAGAGAACATCCTTGTCGGAATTGGGGCAATGGTCTTCTCCTTGGTTCCTCTTTTTGTAGTTAGTGAAATTAAACCTAGCAAAACCTCTATTCTGATTCTGAATATATGTGTACTCATACATGAATAGCATATCTTTATACACATAATAGACTTGAAACGAAACATCTTCCAAATATCCCTATTAACATTTTAGCTGCTAACAGTCCCTAGAAAGTTGGTAAGACACTGGACACTGCATTGTGAATGGCGAATAACATAGGAAAGCAACGGATGACAAAGATGCCTGGAAGAAGGTGGGAGAGGGAAGGAGATAAAGCAGAGATAGGATAATCCACCTCAGAACCTGCCTGATAGTGTATATAATTGTATTGTAATTATATATCTTGTAATTACCGTAATTACCCTTGTATAATCATATTTATATTGAATGAAATGCATAATATGATTATACAAGGGTAATTACGGTAATTACAAGATATATAATTACAATACAGTTATATACTGCCTTTTGGTTTGAAATATCAAGTTTATCCCATTAGCTATGAACTTCTTTAAGGTAGACGTACAAGGGAACAGGATAAGTAGTCGTGTGGCTCCTTGAAGCTCTGTCATGATGCGATTCGTGGTTTGTTATTGTTCATTAGTAGTGGGTTGGGCAAATAGCCAAAAAGCTTGGACATCAAGGTAAGTAAAGAAGATTAGATGGAAGAGTTTGAGTGGGCTCCACACTCCATAATGTAATATTCTGAAATGATGTTTACGTGTAATCCTCCTCCTGCTTAGAAGCTGTTTCTAAATACCCATTTAATCTTAAGATGCATTCCCCTTCCTAGAATGCTGCCCATGCAACCATTCTGCGAACTGACTTGTTAAGGGCACTGACTACATCACCCTTAGTCCCTTCCTCTCTTCTAGGATGCGTGTGCCGAGTTGATGGCCAAGTGGGCCTTATGATGTTCTTCTGTTCTCTTACAGTGTGAATTTTCTGAGACATTGTCTTTGAAATACTATAATGTAAAGTTCAATCCGCTGTCGTTTCCTTGTTAGTATGCAACGTGATGCATTACCATTTTGTAATGTTTTATTCTTTTTTTGCTTATTCTACCCAAAAGTTAAAATAAAAAGTTCTGCTTGCTGATGTTTCTTGATTATTTCAGGTGGTTCCTAGATGGTATGAACATTGGACGTCAAATTTAGTGTATGATGGAGACATGATTGTGCTTCAAGGTCAAGAGAAGTTCTTTCTGTCAAAGTCCTCTGACGGTTCTGAAGATATAAACAAGGAATATACCAAAATTACGTTTACACCTACACAGGCAGATCGGTTCGTCTTGGCCTTTCGAAATTGGCTGAGACGACATGGTAGCGGACAGCCTGAATGGTTTGGTGATGCAAGTCAACAGCCGTTGCCATCAACAATTTTGTCCAAACGCGAGGTGAGTAGACAATGTCTTAACTTCTAAAAAGAACTTCATACAATGAGGTAGTCCCGTTGTTTTTTCAGGTTCTTTACGTTCCGTTTGAGTGAGAGAAAGGTAAACAACCTAAAATAACAGAGGGAGTACTAGTAATATAATTTTAGACCATGGCCAAGGCCATCTTGAAATTCTGTGATATATATGCAGTAAACAGAACTGAAATGATCCTAAACCCAAAATCAAAGAAAATAAAGAAGAGAAGGATTAGGTTTGATCTTTTGATGATTTATTCGTTCAAGTTGTAGCTTGGAAGCTAGTTTTCTGAGTCACTACTCACAAGCAGCTTGAAAATCTCCACATTTTGTAAATTATCTGTCTGTTTATACTATCTAGAGTTCATCCTTTCCTGTAGAGTGCCAGTTTCAACAGTATTCTTTGGGTAAGCTCATATCACTTTGTGTAGAGTGGTAGTTTAAATAGTTTTGTTTAGGATAAGGTATGGTTATTCTAGTTAATGTTTTAGTTGAATAAGAGGCTTATTTTGTGAAGTCTTGCACAACCCCAAAGACGATCTCCAAGGCGGTCCTTGTGTTGTCTGAGCGTTCGGTGGAACATTATGATATAAACTAGTAGATCTACTGGTATTTCTTTTAACCCAGAAGTATCTTAGAAGGTAGTAAACCCTCTTACTTTAGGTAGAAGCATAACATAAATCGTAGTAGAGTTTACTTGCCAAAGTAACTTAGTTGTCATGGAAGAACTGTATTGCAGAGAAAAAATACATTCTAGGATGAAACTCAGTAGCAGAAGACTGAAGTAGGCATGGTTCCTTGAGGCAGAAGCGTAAAAGAAATAGTAGTAGCGTTTACTTGCCAAAGTAACTTACCTGTCTTGGAAGAACTGTATTGCAGAGAAAATAATACGATAAACTGTATTGGATCTTTTTCTATAATATACAATGAGACTCTGAAAAACTGGCTTACAAACCTGTCAGATCCTGGTGCCGTATTTCCCTGGAATGGCTAATATTACAGCCCTGACAAAAGGTCTACATAGAGCTTTTGCCTGTGTTCCATCCATCGAAGGACCACATCGACACTCAATCGTCTTTTTGCGTATTGTTTTGACCCAGCAACTTAGTAGTCTAGGAAAGCCTTAGGTACATTATCGCAAGGAGTGCCTTACTCATCAAAAAAAAAAAAAAAAAAAAAGAAAAAAGAAGGTAGCCATGAATTCCCCTCACAGGGTATATCTGTGAATATCTGTATTTTTGTACCTTTCCTTTAGACAACGAGCTGTTGGAGTTTACATAGTACTAATTCACCGAGTTTCCTACAACGATATAATCTGAAGCATAATTGTCTCACTTATGACTCCCAAGTATGCCTTAAGAGTTTGGGTGAAACTGATTATTCTTTATTAGGCAGGTGACCTATCAGAAATGAAGTGTATGTTGTTTCCCGTGTAGGCTCTTTCTAGTATGTATTGTGATTGTCATTGCGGTAGTTCATTAATCATTAATAGTTGGTTCCATTGTCAATCAATAGCGATGGTTTGTTAGCCTGTAATTTGGTATGAGTGCTCGTAAAGTTGCCCTACTCAACTGCTCATTTAGTGTTTCCTTGTGATTCTTTGGTAGATGCTGGATAGATTTGAGCAGCACACTCTGAAGTGCTCATCATGTAAAGGAGCTTACGAAGCCTTCCAGACATGGCAGAAAGTTCTCATAGGTGCTGCTGTCGTCTTTGCTGCGACAGCAGGGATTCCTTCGGCATTGGAACTACGTATACTCTTGAGTGGGCTAGCCATTGTCAGTGCTGCCTCAGCTTATGCGTTGTACGAGCTTCAAAAGAACTTTGTTTTCGTTGATTATGTACACGCTGAAATCGAATAATTATGTGAATCTCCAGGAGTAACGATTATGTGTAGATATTTTGTACTTGTAGGATCAAATCATAGGTAGTTGCATGTACATCATTGTTTAAAATTGGCACTACGAGCCTGAATGTGCATTATTCAATGTCCCAACATTTTTTTTTTTGCAGCAACCTAATGTAACTGTGTCCAAAAGAAAAAGTGCATTCCTCTCAAAAAAAAAAAGTGCAAGTATTTCTTTGTTTTCTTATTTACATAACCAAATACTTCGTACTTCCCTTCGAAACAAACTCCTTTTGTTCCAGCATTAACTACTCCTTTATTACCCCCAAGTCTTCTTTCAAAGATTTCTGAAACAACATACTCGTAGAGACTATGCAATATTAGCATTTCGCTTAAGCACTTTGGTCGTTGTTTTTGTGGACATCGGCTCATGATGTAAAATGTACTCCACACTACAACTAGTTTGCGCCTATTCTCGATCGAAACACTAGATATTAGTCATATAATTGTGGAGTCGACATTATACAAATCACTTCGGTTTTATGTGCACTTTTCTCATTTCATTTTACCTAAGTTTTTTGAATTTTTCCACGAAACAAGATAAAACGTTAGATATATTCGTTTTAATTCCGTACCATTCAACGGTAATTCGGACGAACCAGGCCGTGGCCGAAAAGGGTGCTGTAAACAGTGGGATAGAGTGTATCGCGCCAATTTCTCACTAGTGCGAGTTCACTCTACAACTCTACTCAAGATAAGGTCTTCCTCATCTCATCTCAAACTGTCAAAACTCACACAGAAAAACAGCAGTAGAACACACAAAAGTCATTAAAGCAGCAATGTCAGCTACAGCATCCACCCTTTCTCTCTCCTGGAGCAGTTCTTCATTGTTCCCTACTTTCTCAACAACAACCAACGACTCCCTCAAATGTCCCGACAATGGCAGGCTTGTTCTTCCCATTGTTGCTCAGAAGAAAACCAAGAAAGTTCGCAAGGTATTATTTCACTTATCCCACATTCAATTTTCTATTGTTCCATGGTTGTTATGCTAGGGTAGAATATTGTTATATTTTGTAGATTATTGGTGTTTGGTTTAAACAAATTTGATTGGGAGCTGCTGTTTTTTTGCGTATGTTTGAAGTTTTGGTGCGGATTATTTGATGGGTAGTTGTTATTTAGAGTGTACTTTGGGGTTTTGGGTGGTTTAATTCTGGTGGGTAGTGATTAATTTCGGCATTGTGTCGTTCTTTTGGATTATTAATGTTTCATGTGTTCATGTGAGAGGAATTCAAACTAAACGTCGACAATTCAGAAGGGAATGGTTGTCATTTTATGTTCATTGGGATTTTGGGGGTTCACTTTGATGGGTAACGGATATTTGTGGTATTCTGAATGACTTGATTGGTAATTATTATGATTTTTATTGTGTTTTGTTGGGTAATCATTGGTTTTGTGATTACTTTGGGGGTTCTTTGGTGTAGATAATTCTAAAGGATGATGTACCAGACTTGGGGAAGAAAGGGCAGCTCTTGGATGTACGAGCTGGTTTCTACCGGAATTTCTTGGCGCCTATGGGCAAAGCTCAGATTGTGACCCCGGATCTCCTCAAGTATGTTCTGATTGCTGTTTGTCTTATGACTTAATTGCCTTTTACTTCGAAATTTATTTCCCGGCTTTTTGGCGTTTTTACTTTGGATTTTATGATTATTGTGCTTCCCTTGTTTTCCTGTAATCAAAAGGAGAAACTGGTGTAAAGAAGTAAGAGGAGACAACTGAGGGTTTTTGTTGGTTTTACTCAATCATAGTTCTTGGCTATCAGCCTTTTTTCTGTTTGGAATTTATGATGCTCCTTGACTGTTCGTAGTTCAAATTTAGTGCTTGCTTGACTTATCAATGGGATTATGCTCTAGTGTATCTTGACATTTCATTGGATTATAGTGCCTAGTGTTCACGTGGTCCGGTTGTTGCAAGTGAATATGTTAGTACTGGAAATACTTCATCTGAGTCACACAGCTGGATGATTGAAATCTAACACCAGCAGCTGTGTCTCCCATGATTGTTGTAGTAACTTCCTGTCTAAACCCTTACCGAAGGCAGAATCCATAATGTTGAGGATGGGGCGGAGGAGGGGAGGGATGTTAAGTTGTTATTTTATAAATCAAAGCACTCAAGTTCGAGGTAGCTATTGCTAATATGGATTTACTTCTAATAGTATTCTTCCGTTGTATGGCGATGTTTACTGGTGAATGGTAATCAGTGATCACTGCCTAGATGTTACTGTATAGGCTGCCATTAGTTGGGTGAAGTGGGTTCACGTGTTACTTCTAGTTCTATGTAATTTGGAACGCCACGTTTGAATTCTGGGGAGCAAGTTGATCGTTTTCAATGGATGCTCAATGTCGGTCCTCTAAAATGACTACACAAGGATAGAGATGAGAACATTTTCATGTGGCAAATAGAATACAGCAAAACATTTAAAATTATGTTTGGATTGAGGGAGCACAAAGTGAGTGACGATATAAAGTCTTTGTATTCTTAAGGAATCTGGACATATTCCTGGTCTTGGATTGCCAACTCAAAGGTATGTCTTTGCAGAAAGTAAGTCGGGAATGATAGTGTGATAGTGAATGCATTCAGAGAGGTAGAAATTTCCATTTTTGTTTCTATATTGAGTTCTTGATACTGTAAGGTGTCCGGGAGTTTGGATTTTTATGCTTCGACATAGAAGATCGACTTTTGGTGCGCCTTTTTTTTCATGTGCCAGCCTATGGGTATAGTGATGCCAGGCTAGAAGAAACATAAGACAAGGATTAATATCTGAAAGTACATTTTACTGAGTTTAAGATGAGCTAGAAAGACATCACATATGGACCCGTGTTGTACAATCTACCTGATAATTTTTTTAATTTTTTGGAGTCTACGCTATAGCTGTGATTTGTTTGATGGAAATGTTTTTGTATGTGGTCTGGATCTCACAACAATAAAAAAAAAAAAAAAAAAAAAAAAGGATTGTCCTTTTATTTGATAATTGTTTGAACAAGTTCATTTTGACTTGTCTATTAAGTAGCAGTGCGAATGAGATATCTAGTTGTAAGAACTTTGACCATGGTGGAGGAGAATATAGGAAAGAGGGGGGATAGATGAACAAAAAGTTGGTTATATATTCTTTTGTCATTACTCGTTTGAATTAGGACATCATTACTGTTTAGAAAACTAAATGTAATGCCAACAAAGGTTGAAGGGAGATGCATGGCCCCTTGAGGCTGAAAAGGGGGTGGGGTGTCCCTACTTTCATGCAACTTAGGTTGTGAACTTTCCCATCTCCATATTCTACAGAAGAGAAATCTTTTAACTCGTGTGTTACTTGAACCTAAAAAAATTTCACATGTCTGTATCAATCATTCGTCTTAGCTTAAGTATTGATGTTGATGCCCCTGATTATTTTTTTCTTTTGTTGCTAAAGGGAGATGAAGATGGAAGATGAGAGAATTGATGCTGAGAAGAGAAGGGTAAGTGTCATATTTTTCACCCTGGCACAATATTTGATGGTTGTAAATGTAATGATTTGCTGAATTGGACTTCTGTGGGTGTGCCGTCATGGTTTTGTTTAGAAGAATAACAGGACTTCTATATTGAATGAACATTAGAATGTCGTAGAAGTTATTCAGAATTGACCGAAATTATGGAACTCTAGGCAGATTTGAGGAGTCTGCCATCAGTTCTGTTGTCCTTGTGTCTCAAAAGATGAAGACAACACATTTGTCTTTGGGTAGCACACTTCAATTCTTGGCTCTTTTCTAATTTGTGCTGTCTAAATTTCATGCAAGCAGTTTGATTTAAAAAAAACAAAAATGTTATAACTTGACTTATGGAAACTCACATTAGGCAAGACTTACAGATTCTAGGGCTACATTGATGTTAATGAAAATATAGCTGTCAACAAAGACTGAATCTTGAAGGTCATTTACTGCAAGACAGTCCTAGATAATCAGACTATGCCAAGAGATAGGTGTTTGGACTTCCAGGCCTAAGGGGCTGACGGTCAATACAATTTTTTCCGAACCCTCAACCAGCACATCAGGAGATATCTCCATTTCGTGATGAGCTCCATTCTTTAAATTACGATTCTTTTCTTTTAGTGAGACGTAATTCAGGAATATCCTCCTTTTAAATGTTACTTAATGATAAGTGACATTTGTAGGTAAAAGAGGAGGCAGAACAGCTTGCTCGGATCTTTGAAACTGTTGGAGCCTTCAAGGTCAAGCGAAAGGGTGGAAAGGGGAAACAGATCTTTGGAAGGTAAAGGATAAAAGGCACTTGATGTTTTCGGTGGTCTCCGTTGTTTTCTTTTAAGCAGGCCTGACATTTACTTGATATTTTGGCAGTGTGACTGCTCAAGATCTTGTTGACATTATCAAAGCACAACTTCAGAGGTAGTTTTACGCACCATCTTGACAACCCTTCTCATTATCTAGCAACTTTTTTTACTTTCAAGTTTTTACTCCTTGAGAAAGCTGCATTGATATGGCTAGTATGGTGATGAAATATCATATGAATGAATAGATATTTGTTGAACAATGGGCGAGTTTAAAACCAGGTAGACGTATCTTGAGTTCTTGAGTCCCTTGGAGTAAGGCTGAGGAGAGAGTTTACACTGACAATTACATCCAAGACATTACAAAATCCTAGAATGTATATGTTTTACAGTCTGTCTGAGATTCGAGAACAAATTCTTCTTGACCTCTGTGAATATGAGCTGAATTACTCTGTCATTGATGGATACGGTTTTATGCTCCAGCATCTTTTCCTGGTTCTCATAAATGTGAAGATGAATAGAACGTCCCTAAGTCAGGGATAAAAAAAATAGATTTATGTTCGTGGTTCATATGAAGATTCAAGGAGTGGCAAGTGAATACTAACTATATTAAGCGTCCTTTTATGCTACACCTAATAGATATATGGCTGAGAAAAGAACGTGGGAAAAGATATGCAAATTTGCGCAGCCATTCCTACTGTCATGACGAAACATTTTGTCTCTCGTTTAGTAATAACTCAGATATGTCGGTTTTTAAATGTAGCTTTATGAACTGATTCCATTCTTTCTTCTCTCTTTCAGAGACATTGACAAAAAGGTTGTTTCTCTACCCGAGATTAGAGAAACGGGTGAGTATATTGCTGAGTTGAAGTTACATCCAGAAGTTACTGCTGAAGTTCGATTGACTGTGTTTGCCAATTAAGGAAGACTAGAATTCTTGTATTTTTATTCCGTTGGCCAAGGAAAGCACAATTTTTTGCCTCAAGGTTATTGTAAAGAAAAGTGTACTAAATTCAGCTGTGCTTTAGAGAAGTTCAGGGGCTCTGTTTCATATGTCGCGGACTTGAAAATGTGTTTCATATGATAGTCTACACGATTTACTAAGGCTCTGAGATGTAAAATCTTTTCCGTTGCAAACTTGCAACACAATTGTTAGGCGACTCAATGGCCTACGAGTTTGACATAGTGAGTCGTGACACACCGATCCTGCCCTAGGTGGGGCTTCAGAGACATTGAGTTCATGATATAATGTTATGGCAGCTACTTGTTTCAGGGTCAAGACCAAGATTTGGTATTCTTCGGGTTCCCTGTCCCTTTATCGGCTTCCCTAGTTCAATATTATGCTTTTTAAATTTCTCTTTTGATCTCCTGCAATAGCTACACACTATATATTCAGATGGAGAATTCTGACATTTAGCTTAGCTATGCTAAATTCAGAGTTGTATACTTCCTCTTCTTCGACATTAACTGTTTAATTCTGTAAATCGTCTTCTGACATTCAGTTTTGCTTCTAGTTTCGACAATCTTGTTAGCCTTCTGATGATTACAGTACGCAATTCTTAAGAGCTGTACCTTTTGATATTTCATTCTTGTATCTATGTAGCTATTAGCTTTTATCTGGGTTATATGCTCCGTGGAAATCTTCGGAATGCTGCAAGCCAATGGTGAATTATTTAGTACAGGTCGACATGTCAAAACGAAGAAACGGTATTCGACCAACCGGACAATACATTTTCCTTTGCTAGATCATCGTAACAAGGCCAACCCATTATTCAAAGGGTGGAAATCATCGTTTAATTCACAACAAGCGAAATTAAAGCATCTAATTAGCTAGATCAAAAACCAATTCAATGATTAGAGGTATCATAATAATAATTATGTGTTCATTACGACTTCTAATTAGAATAATACTTGTTGCAATAAGAAAGAGTCTCTTCCATTTCTCCCCAACAACATAACAACGTAATAATATATGGTCGTGACTATAAATTATGGATATCGAGTAATTATAAGTTTTTGTCAAAGCCCTATATTTAGACATCTCACGCAACAATGTTCATGCTCCCACATGTCCTCACCTTGCCAAGTGACAGCGTTTCACTCAAAAACGTGCACATAACATACACTCTTTCTAGTGTTTTAATTAGAAGTGTTTAATTACCTAGCAACTTAGCAAGTGTGTGTTAATGTCTGATGAGGTTCCCCCTTTCCTCTCTTTCACTATCTCCCCTAGTCCCTTTCCTAATTTGAACGAATTTGTTCAACCATAATTGCATATCCTAACTCTAGTTCTACACTCCAGAATCCATTTACCGTACCGTGCACACGGTTATTATTGTTGTCTACTATATATATAACCCTTTATCATATTTTCTATAGTCGCTCTAGAGAATACCAATTAATATACAAATAACGCAATTTACATTTTGCCAATCGTTACATTCAAGTGGTTAGGTATTGCAATACAAGATTTACTTGTATTTAATATTTATGACATCATTTTGGTTCCATATTTTAGCTCAAAAGTTAAATAATAATGATATCTTTGTCATTGTTAAGGATTCAAAACACAAAGCAAAGCTACAGGTAAAATTATCTTATGAAGTATCTTGATAATCGGAATTTAAACTCGTAACCTCCTACTAATAAATTGATCCCCAGACCAGCATGAAATTAATTACCTATGCTGATTGATGAATATAGAACTTACATTCAAATATATTTGATGATAATTAATTATCTACTCTGCATACACTTTCTGTGTATATCTCGCCAGAAACATGACAATCACGGGTGTGATACTCAACTGATAGCACTCTCTCTCAACTACTTTTGTGTGTATGTTGTCTAATTATAGACAATCTCTTGCCTAATCAAGCCTAATCAATAATGCTTTGCATGTGCAATTTTGTAGTACGGCAAGTTTCTAGCTTAGTTTACTTAGCTTCAAATATTTATATATGAGTATATTTAACTAGACTTATATTGATTGGTTCCAAATAATTGGCAAAGTTAGCTACTTAATGATTAGCACTAGTGAGACTCTTTTTTATGCATTTTTATTAGCTAGTGTGGACATCTCACTCAGGTTTTGAAGTTAATTACTAGCTCGTATACATAAATAACGGTTTATTGATTTACGAGCCAAGAGAGTTTAAAAACCGAAATTGTTGAACGCATATTTAAAGGCTGATAGTGTTTACTACTCAGGCGGATCGATCACCTTAATTAATTTGACAATAGTGATCGACTATAGTGAGTGAGTGAGAACCAAGTTGAATTAAAATTGAACAAAAAAAAAAAGAATAATTTGAAACAGCCTTATAACAACTACAATTAGTGGTACAGAACATGGGCATGGCATTTTGTCGTAGTATATACTTCATGTCCTAAGATGATGTCAACTTTATTTAGAATTAGTTTTATACAATAATAATTATATAGTGATGTTGAAAAGTTGAGGATAAGGACTTAGAGGCAGTTGCAAGTTCAGAAGTATAGGAAATTTCAGTTGAATTTAACAAAGAGTTAGTTGGATGTGCACATATTTGTTTGGATTTTATTGTATAAGATAAGAAAGACGGCTGAAAGTTTTACTATGAAAGTGCTTTTGTTTTTCTAGTGATTGCATCTTTTGTTTCAGTGAACTGCTCACTTTATTGATTGGTTGACCTAAGTTCATGAAAAATTGAAACAACCATAGAACATCAGAGAAACGAACTAGCTCTATTTTCTTCACCATCCACAAGGTTTGGTGATTTATTTGGAGCAAATAATAAGAAGTTTAGACTACCAAATTCCAACTTGGTTTGATTAAGTCACAGAGGCATTTATAAACTTAGATATGTTATGACCTTAAGTCGGATTTTTGTCAGAAAAAACTTAATATTTACTATATATATGCTTTAGAAGTGAGCAAAACGGGTTCACTAAGCGTACTAACTAAGATTGATGAACAAGTTTAGAGGTAAACGTTTCTCATGGCATCAATGGGACGTCAGGACGTGGGTGGACGCAATTATCTACTGTCATCTTAACAACGTTATTACCAATTGAGTTATCTCATATATACATTTATGATTTAGACAAGTCACACTTGATCATTCCTTGGCTAAACTTGGATTAAATAAGAGTCAGATCACCGTCTCAAATTTACTAACGTAATCCAAAAACAAAGATTGTACCATTATGAAATAATTATGATATGAATTGACTTGCGCTTGTAAGCGATGGAGCAGGGCAATATTAATGATCGATTAAATAATAAACAATACCGAACATCACTGTATGTATTGGGTTCACTAGCCATCTCTCAATGACATTATCGATCGAGTTACACCAAGTCTACCACAGGGATGTCCTATGTGATATTAGGACTCTCCATCCATTTGTGGTAATTTCGATCACTAACTAATCTAATTGAGAAAGTCGCTCTAGAATAAATTAAAGCTAGACCACCAACTATATAATTAAAGGTAGAAGAATAAGAAGAAGAGGCATGAAACATTGAAATGATGTCAAAAAGATGATGGCTTAATGAAGGCATTAATCAAGGCAGTTACGGAAGAATTAAGGGTGAGATGAGTTAGCCTAGCTAGCAGAGTGTAAGTAACAGTAGACAGAGTAGTGCATGCATGTGGCAGGTTCCTTAACCAACTCATCTTTCCTAGCTATCCATTTATTCTTCTTTGTCACTCAACAATCAAAACAAACTAATTAAGAGACATACAGCAGATAGCTAGAGAATTTTAAACAAGTTTTGTAATAAGTTGCAAAAATACATTTAGCTTTTATTACAATCCAATTCAACAACAAATAAAAGAACCTAATCTGCCCACGACTTTCTGTTGTGGTGTGTGTATGTTTGCTGCCCGAATAATAATCCCCTTTTTTTGCCAACTCTCACTTGCCACTCTCCCTTAACACTCCATGCTTTCACTACTTAATTAGTGGTGTGTTGTCACTCCATAACAACGGTATGTGTTCGTTATTGCAAACGAGTTTCAAAACCTGATCCATGATAATCGTCATATGATCTTTAATTAAAAAAACTTCTTCAATGGGTATGCACGAAAAATGATAAATGGTTTTTTGTGTTAGATAGATGAGGCGACTCCAACTTTACGGGGGCTTGCCTCGCACATGTGTTGAATGACCTTGTAATAAACATGCGACAACGAAGTGTTTAGCAAAGTGATAAGCACTTTTCGTGAATGAAAGGCAACACCAATGCTAGCCACTTACTCAAAGGAAAGAATTCATACTTGCTATCCACACCAAACGAAAACTAACATCTCACTCAACCAACCTAAGCAAACAAATTAAACCCATAATAACAACTAACACAAATAAAAAAATACTAATTAACCAAATAATAATCACAAATGCTATTATTATTCTGTATTTTCTCCAATATATTTCAATTTCAAAATTATAAAAATCAGTATACCAATAATCCCCAATAAATTTACAGTATAAAAAATAGTAAAAGTCAATAATAATAACAAAATAATAATCTCCACATCAATTAATAATAAAATAAAAAATCAGTAATGGCAATCCACTAAAGCAGGTGTAGGAAGAACATGAAACTTGGTCGTCGTCTCCACCATGTGATCATGATCATGATCATGATCATCATGTGGAGCTGGAAGATTAAGATCCAACGACAGAATATTCCTACTCTCACCACCACCAACGCCGCCGCCGCCACCGCCGGAATTAATCGTCACTAGTGGCCTATGCCTTCTCATATGCCCTCCCAACGCTTGTCCCGACGGAAACTCCGACCCACATATCGAACACTCGTGCACCCTCCTCCTCGCCGCCTCCTCCTTTGCCGCCACCGGCGGCAAAGAATCATCAGTTACATAATCATGATCAACGTTGAAGAGGACAAAATCCCGGCCGCCGCGGTGATCATGCGGTGGTGGGGGTGGTGGTGGTTGTGTAGAGGTGGTGGGTGTAGTAGTAGATGATGGCTTGAGGACTTTTTTGTGGCTAGTACGGTGGCCACCAAGTGCTTGAAAAGAAGGAAATCTTCTGTTACACGTTATACACTCGTAAACGCCACCACCACCATCATTGTTGTTGTTGTTGTTGTTGTTGTCATTATTATTAATCTTAGACGTCGGTTTACGCCTCTTTTCTAAGCCTTGAGCTAAGAGAATAAGAGAATTCGCCGCCATGTCTTCCTCCTCACTCATCACATCGGTGGTGGTCGTGGTGGACGGAGATGGAGTTGCTGATGCTGACGATGATCCGTAACTGATGTTATCTGCACAACCACCACCACCACCGTTAACGCCACCAACGGCAACGGTGAAACTCGACGTGGCGGCGGTGCGTTGACGTTTGGTACGCCGTCCTTTGGTGGTTGCGGACATGCTAGTACACCCGTAGAATTCTTCATCCGTTGAATCCATTGAACTAAATTAATAAAATTAAAAATATTTGTGATTTTGTAACTTGACACAAAAAATGAATGAATGGAGTGAGCGAGTGAACGAGGGGGAGTGAACAAAAGTGTTGTATATATATATACGAAAGTGAGATTTTTGTGTTCTAAGAGTCAAAAGCCGCCCTTTTCACTTCAGTTTTTTTTTTCTTTTCCTTTTTCTTTTAATGTACGAAAATTCTCGATACATTTGAAGAAATTAATAAACACTATTTTTTAATGTACGATTTTATTTCAAAAATTAATATCAACTCGTAATAAATATACCGTTTAGCACACTGGAAATACTACTCCATCATGCACTGAATCAAAATAACTTTATTTATTTGCGTAATTTTATTAATGTTTTGTAACTCTATCAGTTATTTTTGTATAATATCAAATTTGTAACTTCACCAAAATCAAGGTTAAAGTACTCAAATCATAATAATAAGCATATGTAGGGCCATTTGACGCCATTGATAAATAGAATGTATATATGGTCATCGGTAAATCGAAATTTTGAAAAAAATTACAAGACGGGTTAATAAGCTGAAATTATTTTCGTGTGAGGTTGGAGAACACACTTTAGTTAGTTTGTGTGCGTTGCATTCCTAACGTACGGATTCTAAGGTAAGAGTGAAGATGTAAGTTACGAACTTTGAGTGCGCGTGAAGTAACGAGCGAATAGGAATAAGGAATACGTAGCGCAAGGGAAGTGGTAGTGGTACAGCGGCGCATACGTATTACGTATGCAAAAGTAACACCAAGCTTAATTAGAATAAAGTGACGACTTTGGTGTAATTAGTCTTCTTTAGCTTAATACACTTGCTAATTTATTAATTAAGAGGGAAATTATTAAGTTGAGTGTTAGTTCATTGAACTAATTTTGGTTTCCTCATCTAGAAACTGATGTAATTTAGAGGTGTTTTTATTGCATTTTTGGTCTTAATTCTCATTTAGTTAGTTTCACACTACTACTAATTCTAGCTAGTGTACAAATTTTGTTTATTTTGTTTACCATTTAAACATTTAGCTATTTAGTACGTTCATGTCAAGATTAGGTTTATTACTATATACTTTCAAATTCATAATATATGGTTCTTTGTTGCATACTTTTTTCGAAAGGAAGAAAATTCATTCATAATAATTAGTCATACGGCATCTACAATAAGTGCTGAAATTATCAAAATACAACGCTAAAATCAAATTCAACCCAAACCTCCAAAAAACTACGATCATTATGTGAGGTGACTCGTGATCCGAAAACCCTCTATAATAATGCTGCTTCATGATACAGGTTCAAATAAATAAATAAAATCTTTTATTGTGTTGATTAAGTGAAGGGAGGGAGTATATCTCAATTCTCAAGTATTGTATTCGTAAACCTGACTATGTATCTATTTTTCTATTTTTTTTTTACTAAAACGGTATTTTTTTTAGTGATGTCTAACATCAAATATCAATTAATTAATTTTATATAATAAAGGTAAAAATAGTATTGAGACTATTGACAATTAAGAGGCTTATAACGTCGGTTGCTTCGAGATTTTCTTTAGAATTAAAATCCTGCATAAATAATCTTAGGAAGAAAACATAATTTGAGGCAATAATGAGTAACTAAAGTGACATATAGTTTTCAAAAAAAAAAGTGACATATGTAAAGTGGATGTACATACCAAATAGCTTGTTTTCTATGTACAAATTTAGTACTTCTTGATATGAATAGTTTTTTTTATACATTTAAAGATTAATAAAGACATTTTTGTACTATATTATATATATAACGCGATTCCTATCTAGGATCGAAAAGGCACTAACTCAAAGACATTTTTGTATGGGTCTATTATATATTGAGAGTTAATACATACACATACTAATGCATATGCGTATATTCACCAATTCAATGGTGTTATCCTCACAATATGCTAGAATTTTAGTTGAAAAAAAAGAAGAGAAACTATTTTTTCTTTTGTCCGGAACACCAATATTACGTTATAATTACTTATTATTACATTCTAGATACATCATTACACCTTTACCCCTGAATTAGTCGATCGTTATATTGACTCATAAATCATAATGACATAGTGATACAGGGATGAATGAAGCTAGTAAAAGTTATAGATGAAGTAAAAGTGTATCAGCGTTAAAAATGATTTCACCAAATTACCAATTTCGGTCGTGTGCCCGTGTCAGACTTTTGTTTCTTGATCACGTAACTGTCTAATCAATACTCGCTAAGTTAGCATCTCTCTGACGACGAGGGCAAAAAGAAGAGTAATACAAGTCAATCATGCATTAAGTTGAAAAATGTTATAATCGAGTATAATTTAGCCTATAATAGTTGGCCAAGCAATGCATTGTATTTGTACACAGCGATTGAAAGGACCATCACATACACAATAAGGGAGAAGTGGGGACTGGAGAGAGAGAGAGGGGGGGAGAGTTTTTAGATCAAGTTCGCACGTTGAAAGCATTGCTTTGCTTGGACTTGGCATCTTCAATAATAATAATCCATAATTATCTAGTAAAATAAAATAATATAAACTAAAAGTAGTGGTATAAAGACATAAAGTTGTAGGTACATTGCTGAATCGGGCAGATAAAATGTGAGATTGTATTGTACGCCAAATAGTTGGGAACTTGTGCTGGAGTCGAGTTGCATTCAATTAGTTAATGCTTTAGTGTCGAATTCTTTTTCCTCGAACTATTTTAGTATTATTGCTTCAGACGTCTTGAATTTTTCACGTAGGTTTGAGTCGTGTGTCTTTAGTCATATTAAGAGGGAGGGGAATAGGGTAGCTCATGTTATAGCTCATCTAGATCCTATCGATTACTCGACAAGGGTTTGGGTTGAGAGTGGTCCTCCAAATGTACTTGACTTAGTGGCCTCGACTTTATTTCCGCGGTCACTTGATTTTTTTCGTGGAATGCAGTTACGCTTGATTCAAAAAAAAAAAAATAGTTGGGAACTTGTGGAAATAAGGCCACGACTAAGATTCTTTTGCCGTAAGTTACACCAAGAGTGAAAGCAACTTTCGATATTCAACACCCAATCATAGTTGTGAATCTTTCTAGGTAATGCTGTCGTACGTGTGAATGTCACTGTATATGTGAATGTTGGCGTCTCATTTAAAATCCCAGGTTTCCAGTTAGAGTTGGCATTTAGGTAGTTCGGATTATTTCGGGACGGTTTATTTCAAACCTGTTCAAGGTGAATTGGGTTATTTCAGATTAAATTGTTTCAGTTTGGGTCATATCGGATTGGATATATGTACATTTGTAGTTGATTCACTTTTCGTTTGATTAATAGTTTTTATATGTGATCATAACATTTCGGCCTATTCGATCATTTTTCTAAAATTTCAAAGGTTATTAGTAAGGGTTGGCAAATGCATGGACCGTTTCTGGGCCAAAGCATGTAATGTTATATCGGGTTAATCAAGGTCCGGTCAGTGAGTCAAGTTATACGGAGTATCATATTCACATTGTGTAACTATAATTGGAGCTAACAATCATATTAAAAATTATTAAGTTGTTTAGGGTGTTCCGAACCAGGTTTGTAGATTGCGAGGAAGGACTCGCAACCGCGAACACTTGTACGATTTGACACCTACAGAACAAGCACCACGAATGCAACCCAAAATCGGTCGTGGCAACCGTGTGTAATAAGGGACGAGCCCTACCAATACAACCCCAGTGAATAACTTAGGAGAAAAATGGAACCAATGGAAACTGGAACCAGGTTTCTTTCGCATAGATAAACATTCAAGTTTCCAGAATCGGAAAAAGTTTTATTTTTCAAACAAGAAGCATAATCGGCAGAAACGGGGGTACATCCGTTTTCAGCAAATTAGGTATCAGAGTTTTGGTTCACACGGCACCAATACATTGGGTATATCTAAAAGCTTGATAAGATTACACAAATTCTTCGACATTAACCTGCTGCATTTTCTTCATTAACCACAGTCTGTAGCTTCACAAAAGAATCAGAAGTAGACTGAGACAAATGGTTATCACATCACAAGGGAGTTAAACCGACCACACCTGCATTAAAATGTTGACAGCATCAGTATGTAATCACAGTTCGGGCAGTAGTACTATCTATGGTAATTCTAGAATAAGAATATATAGGAGGTTCTCAGTCAAAACCCAGAAGTAAACTGACATTCTAGCCATGATAATAGTCCATAGAACACACTGATGACATGGATGAGACATAGGCCATTAGATTTGGTCCTGGTAAATAGGAAATGACATTGAACAGCACATACAAATACAACAAAACTTAGGTACACAAAAAAAAAAAATGGTACTTAAGTACAATCAGCAATACCCTAGGTATTCGTGAAACGGGACTATCAGGATTTCAATGCTAACCGTCTCACCATCAGCGTAGGACATTTCCAACTAAACCCTCGAAGATATCATGGTAACACTTTAAACTACAAAAAGTTCCATCCAATCCTTCAGTAAGCCATATCGAAACACATCTTCTCCGTGCCAAATTGAGACATTTACCAAGGAACAGGTTCAGAATCCAAACAGAACTTCTAGTAGGCCGATATTGACATCTCATGTTAGACTTATTCCTCAGAGATTAGGTCAAGGATCTAGAATGGCTATTAAATCTTCAACTTTTTAAGTGATAATAGCCTATTGGAACCAGTTGGAGTACGCCTATACGGCTGCAAAGAGTACAATGAGAACAAAAGAGGAAATGCTCTGGATAAACAAAGATCAAATGGTTTGATGAACACAAAGCACCATGTGCGTAATACACCCATAAGATTAGATGGTCATTAAGCTTGAGCAGGTAAATAGTCAAGGAGATATCGCTGCAATCCTGCAGTTAACTGGTGCATAATAACACTGGACGATAAGATATATACAAGTGTAACCATTGAACCAACTTTTTGGGCCACTGCAGGCCAAAGGGATAAACATTATCACCATGCTCCAACGATTGATATATCGAGGTAGATCTAGAGCCTAAAAGTATTGTGATGTGTCCCTGGCAATTGCCAGCATACATCTGTGCGTTGGAATGCTGGTGACGTCTGTGCGTGCCAAAATCATTGAGTGGTGAAGAGCAGAGGAATAATGTGCAACCTCAGGAAAGGAGGAAGGCACCTGAACATGCTGAGGTGCCAAAATCTATCTTACATTTTATAGATCCTAGGCAACTTTCTGAACACTTGCCACAGGTTATGATCAGTCTGAGAATATTCATCATTTGATTAAACAGCTCAATTTCTCATTTTTAACTGAATTAAAACAACAGCAAGGAGGCTTTACTGAGCGAGTGGTCCTAGTAGGCTGACAGCTCGTACACCCTCTACAAGTACTCCAAGTTGAAGAGCAAAGGCTGACAAAATAACCCACAAGTTGCAGCCCTCAAATCCCATGTTAGAAGCTTTCTACTCCAAGTCGAGCAACTAGTTTTCACTGTAATTAGCTTAGTATTCCTGTTCTTTATTCTTAGAAATTGTAGTAGTTGTCCACTATAAGGAAAAAAAAGAGCCACCACACCTACACACTTATTCTAGAAGGAAAGGGAAGGGCAATGATGTCACTTAGTTGTGAGTCTGCTGGGGATAATTTATCTACGATATTCAAAATAGGAAGTCACTCAGATGATTACTCATTCAACCATTTATCATATCAGTCATCATTTTGTATAGGATAAACTCTGGAAGTCCAACTCGAAGGTTCTCATAATCTCATACTAACTTCACTTTGTATTTACAGTATAATATCACTAAAATGGCAGATTCGCCATCGATCTTCTCCAATAACCTCTGAGCTACCATGCGCCTCTTACATTCTTTTCTATTATATTGCCTAGTGGTGGCTATAGTTCAAGCTCCATAAATAGAGAGCTATAGTTAAGCTCCATAAATAGAGCTACATTGCCATTGTAAAACTCAGACTCTAATAATCCAAACACGGAGAGTTTTCCTCGTCACGTGTCCTTGATTGTTACAGCACGTCAGCAGCAAATGTGTCAAGGAGCATTTCTTATGCTTGTGGTATCTCTATATCAAGGTTAACAGTTGTTCCTTCCAGTGTCTAGGCGTCCCTAAATTAGTGCATCAGTATTTCAAGCACAGTTAGGCCTGGTTCCGTACATTAAAGTTCAGACTCTCTGAACTGTAAGAGTAGTCTCATATCCTTACTATCTACTTTACTTGTTACAGGTAACTTACAAGATACCTCTGCATATAGTTCATATAGTATGCTTGTCTATTTCCCATCAAATACTGTTTACGTTCCTACTCCATTTGTGGCCGTAATTTCAGCAGCAGACATTCTATTCTCTACTGCATCAATTCCGAACTTTCTGTGCACATTTGGGTTCCTTGTGTCTTCCTAGTTAGATAGGTGCCACCTGATCGTAATAGATGGGTGCCAGCCGTGCCACTTTGATCCTAATTTGGATGTCTTCATATTCTACTCAAAGTAAGTAATACACAAGCTAATGTCCCTTCAATTCTTGTCCCTTATTTAAGGAACCACAATTCATTTTATAAAGAGTTGCTCTAATAGATGTTTGAAAGCGTCAATTTGCCAATTCAAACAACTGATGTTGCATAGGCTAGCGTGTATAAAAGAAAATGTGAACATGGAGAGACTTATCCTGCAAGTGGGTAGGACTACTTAAATAGATGGATAACATACTATGAGGAGCCATACATATTATTCAAGAGAATACGACATTAATGAGGACTCTAAGAATTCCAGAGTTCGATCTCTAAGTAAAACATAGAAGAAACCAGATCATGTAGAGGAATAAAGCAAGAAGTATTGCTTACCACATGCCAATCTTCCGCCAGCATTGCCTGTGGTCAGACTGAGTTCATGCCCACCTGGAAAAGAAAATAGGATGAACCATTAAACCAAGCTGCGCCTTAGATACACCAAAAGTACAGTCAACCGTTTTCAAATAATCAGTGAACTCAACCTTTTCCGAGATCATCTTCAAGTTCATGGACCACAAAAGCTCTACCAACAACAGCATTGGGTCCACTCAAAGGAATCTGCGGAACATAGGGCATGCAAATATTGATAAGCCATGTAGTCCAAGGAAACATCCATAGGATTAAAATGTAAGATTATGCACGAGATGATGCATAAAACGTATACAATGAATACCTGACTATCAACAATTGTAGCTTCAGCTACTCCTGTAACATGCAAAAGTACAAATCAGTAATAGAGCGGAAAAAAAAAAAAAAAAAAAAAAGTTGGAATAAAAAAGGAAAATCCATGCTCATAATACTCTAGCGACAGTTTTACCATCTGTGTTAGCAACAATGTTTCCCAGGTCACCCGCATGCCGGACTTCATCTCCCGGAGCACCATGTGTCATCTTATTAGGATTATAATGTGGACCTATTCACAAAGTAATACAAATGTGTTTAGAAGACCAAAGAAAATGATCACAATAACCACCAAGTATACATTAAAGAGCCACGAAAATTGATCAGATACCTGTTGAGATGCACCCATTTGTTGTATCTCCAAACTCATGCTATATGTTTCCAACACCAAGAGAAAACAGAAGTCAGATAAACACCCACGCACTTCATAGTTTACTCCCACTTTAAACAATGAAAGAGAGAGACTAACCAAGTGGAATCCATGGTTCCCAGGAGTAAGCCCAGTCACACGGACGTTGACTGTTGTTGGACCTGAAAGATGCATGGCCAACAAAGTAAAGTTATTTACTAACTAAAACAATCCTTTCCACATTTCAACATTGCGCACTTTGAATGCATTGTACAGCACATCTAAGATAAATGTGGATATTTTGTAATATTGGCAAACAAGATACCAAATAGAAAAAAACATAAAGGAGTGGAAGTTGTAAAAAAATTATTAGTTCATGCAAAATTAATAGACCCGCAGCATAATCTTCATCATCTTGGTTAAACTAAATTGCTTGGCATTGGAGTTTTGCCGTCAAACATAGGTAAGTATACATTTTACCATAGCAATAAGCCGAATGGCAATGAGGAGATGTGAGATTCATATTCAATAAAATCAAATTTCCTTTAAAACATTATAAAAGAAAAAAAAAATCAAGGCACTGGTAATGGAAGAACCAAACACCAACAATCAAGAGCTAGTGCATAAAATGGATGAGCTCTTTCTATCTATTCTTAATTGGGGACTCGATGCACATTCTTAATGCTCAATCACTACATCCTCAAATCGGTGTCACGACAAAAAGTTCTAAAGGATTATTCTACAAGTATGAGAATGTAGTAGAGAAATCTATGACAAAAGGATGAGTCTCCTTGTCTCGATTAAGTCGTCTTACTTCCTAGTCTAGAGTAATCTCTCTATCTATCCAAGCTAATTGTAAGCTTAGAAAACCAAGTTCAATGCATCAAAACAACCATTCCCAAAAAAATCAAACAAACTATCCCCTTTTCACACATCTCCACTTATCCCCAAAAGTGGTACCAGAGTAACCACTTCATCAATACAAACACAGTCTTCTTTTGTTCATTTCACCACAAGAGGTCGTAATCTCGAAATCAGAATCCGATAATCAACTATCTGAAGCAGACAATTTCTCTTAAAACTGTAATCCTATAAAGACTCAAACTTTAACATAAAGTCTATGCAAAACACAAACCAAAAGTAATAAAAAAAATTCACTTAGAAGCATACAATCATCTACTTTAGTCAAACATAGTTCACCCTGAAATTAGTAAAAGTACCCACAAAATTACTACGGTTAAAAAGGTCAATGCAGAAATGCTGAGAATCTACAATAAGATAAAATCAAGAAAAACCCAGAAAACATACAAATTATCAGACATTTGCAACAAAAAAAAAAGCAAAGGAGAAAAAAGTATACCATCATCTTCTTGGGTCAAAGTGATGACACCCTCAACAGTAGAAGTGCCCTTAAGAACAGCAACAGCTTTCTTCGTGGCGGCGACAACGGTGAGGGGTTTACGGGGAGCAACAGAAGTGGAGATTGAGACAGATTGGAATTGGGTTTTTGGGGAAAGCTTGAAAGAGAAGCCACCCTTGAAAGAGGGAGAAGAAGAAGAATGGGTGGAAGAGAAGAGAGAGACTGTGGGATGAGAAGTGGTTGAAGTGAGGATGGTTTGAGCTGCCATGGCTGCCATTGCTACTACTACTCACTTGAATCAGAGGATTGATGGAGATATGGAGAAGTGACTGGGTGAGCGTTTCTGGTCAAAATTGTGTCTCACCTAATCACTTTTGGTTTCTATGTACTTCGGCTTGATGCTTTTTGCCCTTTACCCTTTCGCCTTTGGTTCGAGTTCGCTCGCGCTCAGGTGTGATTGTGTGAGGATTGAGTGATTGACGGTAACTGTGGCTCGTTAGACAAGTGATTTAAGAATTGAAGAGTGACGTTATCTCTCTCCAAAACAGAATTCGTATCTTAGGTTAGGGGTGGCCATTTTTGTTATTCCCGACCTGATTTCTTCCGGTTTTTATGCTTTTGTTCTCATGAGTCTATATTTTGTGTAGTATAAATAAGTTATACTCTTGTTTTGAGAGTATTTCATCTCCTTATAGGAGTTTTTCTTTCTCTTTTGGGAGTTGTTACATTAGGTATCTAAATTTGAAATTAGGATTTGATGTTCGGCTTCAAATCTACCAGTGGAATTGCGCATTGGAGATTGTATGATCTTTTCTATTCCATCATCTTCTACATCAAGGCGGTCATAGCACATCTCGAAGTGATTTTTCCGCCCAAAAAGATGTGAAGACATCCAATAGAGTTTAGGCACAAATATGAACACAGTTTCATTTTTGTCCTGATCCTTAAGTCACAACTCTAAGATCTGGACAAAAATGAAACACCCATATTTGACTTATTTACTATTACTTGAACTGAGTAATTGAACTTTTCTACCCCAAGATGCCAGTGTCTTCACTCCATCAAATACACCAATGCTTACCGCCTCTCCTTCCCACAATGCGTACATAATATCGCGATTTTGTGTCATATGATGGAAACACCCCGAATCCATACTTCTATTTAATTAGTTTTGCATTATTTGTGAATTGCTCATGTATAGTATTTGTCTTGACTAGGCATGATTAACACATACAACTTTTCTATGTCCCCCGCACTAAAACTTGCAACGTCAAGCGTATGATTCTTGCCTTCTCGTCTTGTACTCGTGTGATGTGCCTTCATCCCCATTGCTAATGTAGCTAGCTAGCGTGTTGAGCACCAACTCTTATCTCGGTCAGTCATGGTTGCGTTTGAGGTTCTCTTTTCAAGCCTTGTATCAAGCCAAATCGCTCACGATAACATTTGACGCTCAATAAGTTTGTATTGCGTTGAAGGAAACTAAGATACAAGACAACAATATATACTGCCCTGACGTCTAACTAGCTCTACTAAAACCTAGGTACGACATATACATCATATATGTGAATACAACATCAGGGATATTACAATAATATCTACCTCCATGTAAGTCTTAGAATTCATCGTATTATACATTTCATAAATTGTTTGCTCCTTTTCTCAAAAAGTGAACATGTTGGTGATACTATGACGATAAGACAAGTATTTCAAAAACGTTCTTTACTCATTTAAAACCATACTATGTCCCCTCAAAATGCCCATGTAGTGTTTTGAAACTCCGAGATTGGTGTAAGCATTGGTGGAACACCGAAGGAGACTGGACCAAGGATCGATTCCTCAAAGTTGGTGGACTGAAACTCATTCAGTCCGAAATTTGCTTTGCCCTACTAACTTCGAGACACCAAGATGCTATAAGGCTACAAAGCAAGCTCTTAATCAAGCATATGAAGTGCCAAATTCCATTAGAGAGCAAATGAAAGATGTTTTTTACTTACAAAATGTCATAAATTCTTGGATACCTACCCTCATCCAAATACATGAGATTTTTAACTTATAGAGTTGGAGATTAGACGTTCGAATCCAACGTTTACACTTTTCATCTATTGATGATTGAATTCTTAAAATCTCTTCGACTTCATTAGAAGGTAATCTATTAGATCAACTCCAATGTTTATATTTGTACCTGCTTGGAATAGATAAGAAGGTTGCCTCAACGTTGGAAGAAAAAAAAGATTCCCTCCGCAGCTTGCCAAACCTGCTCAAGTGAGCATGTTGCTTGCATGATGCAAGTGCACTTTTTCTTATTTGAATTTCCACTACAAACTTGACACATGGCAAATACGAATATAGTGAGACCAATCGAAGCAATTTGGTGATGTGCTTAGCATTGGAGTAGTATTTAGTCCCGACTTGCTCGAGTTACTCTATAAAGTATAGACATCACAACTCAAAAAAAATAAAAAAGTTAAATCCCGCCTACCATTAGAGTTGCTCTTAATCGATATATTCGCCATCGTTTCAAAACGCACCGGAAATCGGAACTTTGGTAATGAGAAGAAAAGGAAGCAGATACAAGAACGCAAAACCATTCCCACAACATCCTTCAACTTTTGGCTATGGACTTCAACATCAAAAAGAACACAAACCCCACTTCAATGCGAGTCCTAACTCGCCCACCACCTCCGCCACCTCCGCCCTCTTCTTCTCCTCTTCCACCACCACCACCACCACCAACACCACCACCACCGCGAACACCACCACATAAACCCTCAACCTCCACTCCCTCCCAACCACATTCCACAGGCGTAGTCGTCGTCGGCTTCATCGGCCGCCGTAACACCGACGTTTCCGACCTCATCAATCGAATAATCGACGCCGACGTCTTCGGTTCGAGCCGCCGCGACACGCCGCTCGGTGTTCCGGAGGAGCTTGCTGATCAAGTTAAGGAGTGGTTCAGCTGTCGGAGAATCAGTTATTACCATGATCGAGATAAAGCTACTGTCTTTCTTCAATTCTCCTCCACCAATTGCCCCGCCATGCGCCCGCTTTCCGAGTTCGATTCCGGTTTCGAGGACCATGAGTTAGCTGACCTTCAAGCTATGCTCTTCATGTTCACGGTATAAATTAAAACCCTCAAAATGTTGTGTGTTGAACACGTTTTCAGCAATTGTGAAGCATGTTTTATATCATTGGTGGTGCTTTTAGTTAGAATGAAGGTGCTAATTTGCCAATTAATTTATTTTAGTGGTAGCAATGTAGGCATATTTACCCCTAGTTAGTGATGAAATTGGATGTTAGGTTGGAATTTGCAGTTTTGAGTGATTGTTTTGTTAGGTATTAGAGTGTGTATCATGGTGTTGATAGGGTTTCGTTCCGGTAGCGATGAAAGTATGGAACCGAGATGTTAGGATGTTGATTAAGTTGATTGTTAA
This sequence comes from Spergularia bocconei, assembly GCA_963457585.1. Lineage (NCBI taxonomy): Eukaryota > Viridiplantae > Streptophyta > Magnoliopsida > Caryophyllales > Caryophyllaceae > Spergularia > Spergularia bocconei. The sequence goes on from OY734958.1 coordinate 8,818,438, forward strand.
TTCGAGTTTGTGAGAGTGAGATGTTTCGTCAGGGGGATAATGCTCAAGTTGAAACGGGAGGTTCTCGGGTGTGATATGTGAAGTTGCCACTTTTCGGGAATTTTTAGGTTCCTATTGGTTTTTAGATTCTCGGGTGTGATGTTGATGTACAGTTGCCACATTTCGGGAAATTTAGGTTCCTATTGGTTTCTGAGTTAACGATCATATTGATGATCAGTTTGGGTGGTATCTGGCGGGCTTCATAAGTTTAGAATTTTGTAAGGATCTTTTTTGTTATGAATTTATGATTAGCCTTCCCCATGAATTTCTTGGTTTAAGAATCAGGATCATCACTTCATTTGTCAAGTTGAGAAATGTTACTCAAAGACACTTGATAATCACTTTTATAAACATCCCTATGTTCTTTTCAAAAAGACACTTGATAACACGTGAATGGTGCCCCAGGATTAGTAATGGCAAGGAAAAAACGTGGATAAGATGGTCGATAAATTTTTAATCTGAAGTCTTCAACACATAGAAAACCTTAATCATGTATATTGTCTTGTCATACGTGGGAATGTTTGTATTGGAATAATAGGATCACAGCGTCACCCCAGTTTAATTCCCACTGTCGGGAAATCTTGATGGCTTGCTCCAAATTCGTAAAGAGGCGCTATGCTTGGACTATGTTTGAAACACATCAATTGCTCTATCCGAAAAGCAGACTTTTAGCAGCTAAAGTGTTTATTATTTTACATCTGCTGCTCAGTCTTAGACCACTATCAAGAAGGGTGATGACGGTTGGGGGGGGGTGTTTGAAAAATAATGACTGATAAGTAAGTTTTATCGTCCTTCTTTTCCCTTTTGCCAAAGAATAATGTGAAAGTTCCATTGAATAATTGACATTGCAGCTTGACTAATTCCCTTATAAGTTTGTTGGTTTTGTGGCTTTCTCATGCGTTTTATCATATTCGTGACATTGATACAGAAGTTGCAATCCAATTGCAGGTCTGCCATGTAATTGTATATATCCAAGAGGACTCGCATTTTGATACTCAGATTTTAAAGACATTGCGAGTTCTGCAATCTGCGAAACATGCACTTACACCCTTTTTAAGGTCACATAGCATACTGCCATCACTAAGTAGGCCTTCCTCATCATCATCCCGCCCCACACAAGCAACTTCTTCCAAGACTCCTTCTCCTAGAAGAGGGAGCAGCGTCTCAAACCGAAATTCTCCTTTTTCTGTCATGTCAGGCTTAGGTTTGTATCCAGCACTATTTCCTGGACAGTGTACTCCTGTTACTCTCTTTGCTTTTATTGATGATTTCTCGGAAATGGTGAACTCCAGTGCTGCAGCAGAGGAGTCAATTGAGGCCTCTTCGTCTAGTCAGTCAGGCTTGGGCAGCTTGGTTAGGTCCAACCAGTCATTGAAGGGTTCTAGTTTCGTTTCTGTTCTGCCCCGCCCAGCAAACAAACCTGAAAGCAGTTTGCGTAAGAAATTAATATCTTCACTTGAAGCGCAGATCAGGTTTTTGATAAAAAAATGCCGAGCACTTACAAGCTCCGAAAACAGTAGTCATGCAGGGTCCAGAACTGGTGGCGTTTCTGGATCAGCTCCATTGTTGACACTTGACTCATCTAAAGCCGTTGTGCTCTTAGACAGCTCTAGTATCCGGAGGGGATCGTCTCTTGATTTTGCAACCGGTCTTGTGGAGGATGTTTTGAGTGGGAAGATGACTTCGGACTCTTTGTTGCTTGAAAGTCACAGTCAAAGTGGTATGAAGGAGGACATTTTGACCCTCAAAGAGTTTGTCTTCAGGCAGGCTGATACCCTAAGAGGGAAAGGAGGGTTGGGTACGAATGCCAATAGCGGTTCAGTTGCAGGTGTTGGTATGGTTGCTGTTGCCGCAGCTGCAGCAGCTGCTGCATCTGCGTCATCTGTTGCATCGGCAGCTTCAGGAAGGGCAACCACCATTCCTGAGCTTCCAAGCTTGGAAATGTGGTTATCATCCAGCCAACTCATTTTAAAAGGAATTTTGTTTGGTAAACCTGGTTCCCTTGATGAGACTGATGCAATCAGAAGGAAATTTCGGCAAAGAAATGGGGTTCCTCCAATTGCTGAAGGGATCGCTGCAAAAGCTGGGGATCCTCCAGATATTGCAGTGTCTCTTCTGGAGAGTGGGAAGAAGATTAACAGAAAATTTTCTGGTTTGTGGTGCCAAAGAGCCCTACCAGCTGCTAAAGAAGTTTATCTGAAAGATTTGCCTCCTTGCTACCCTACTACAGAGCATGAAGCTCATTTGCAAAAGGCTCTGCATGCCTTTACCTCAATGGTGAAGGGTCCGTCCGTGCAAGAATTTGTGAAAAAACTGGAAGGGGAATGCTTGTCTATCTGGAAATCCGGGAGACAACTATGCGATGCTATTAGTTTGACTGGAAAACCATGCATGCACCAGAGGCATGATATTGATAATGATGGTCTTGCCCCAGATGCTATGGGCAAGGAACATAATAGTGGATTTGTATTCCTTCATGCTTGTTCTTGTGGCCGCTCTCGGAAGTTAAGAGCTGACCCTTTTGATTTCAAATCTGCTAACGTCAAATTCAACACTTTTCCTGACTGTGATAACCTTCTTCCTATTCTCCAACTACCCAAAATGAGCGACAATTCCCCTAGCGAAGCTTTTTCGTGGACTGTTGTCCGTCTTGGAGGTGCAAGGTACTATGAACCATCTAAAGGTTTGCTCCAAGCTGGTTTTTCTTCCAAAGAGAAGTTCCTTCTAAGATGGACCATTGTTCTTGAGAATGATAAGCAACCTACTGTTTCATTTGCTAATGCTCTCAAGCAAGGCTCCCCACGTTCTAAAGTAGACTTAAAGCTCGTGGCAACTGAACCCGAGGATACCAAGAAAAGTGATCAAACGCTGGTACGGTCAGGTGAAGTTCAAACTGGAGTTGAGGGCCATGGGAAGGCTGTGAGTGTTTCAAATTCGAATAAAAAGATTAGCTTTGGTAGAGGCCTTCCAAACATTAGTATGAAGAAAGCTTTTTCTGAGGTTGTTGCAGGATCAACCTCTTCTGATTCTGCATTTCCTCCTTTACAGCCTAAGGCCCAATTATTGTCTGGTCCTGGAAAAGTTGGTAAAAAGAACTCTGCAAAAGTTACCAGCACTGTGCAAACTAATGTGCCTACAACCGGTTCTCAAGTATCTGTAAACACTGAAGAACCTGCTTCAGCAGGTGCAGAAACCTCAAAGGCTACGAGTAACAACAACCAAGTGGACAGCAACCCGTTCTTACATATCGGCAGCAATGTGATTCCACTAAATATTGATGATAGTAGTAACACTCCTGAGATGAATTTCGCTGATGGTGGAAAAACTAGGTTTAGTCCTACTTGCAGGCATTTTGTAGTTTATGTTGGTTTTGAACATGAGTGTCCCCGTGGCCACCGCTTTATTTTATCTCCAGAGATTTTGAACCAGCTTGGACAGCCAGACTGTTCTCCTGTAGAATCTCCTGTTGCTCGTCCCATTGAGCATGTTAATCCGAAACATAGAGGTCCTGTGAAATCGGGTAAGAGTGATGGTCACAACAAAGCTCCTCGATCATCAAATGGTATCAATGCTATCAAGGAGAAAGTAAGTAATTTGGAAAGACCTACTGAAGCCAGGGCTCACAACGACCCTGCCAGGAATGGGTTGTCGCACTTGTTTGACTCCCTAGAACCGACAATTCTTGATTCATCAAACCCTGCCGCAGATCTCCAACAAAGTCTCTATTCCATCAGCCTCAATGATAATGGGCCTGCGTTTTCATTGCTAAACAGAAATTTACCAATATACCTGAAGTGCCCTCATTGTAGCGCTTCAAAGATTAAGGATACACAAGACGTGAAATTTGCGGGTACTATATCTCAGCTACAGAGAATGTTTGTGGTATGAATCTTTTTCCTGGAACCTTCCTGACTCGTGTCTTGACATGCTTTATGACTTATGATTTTGTGTCTGCTGGTGAAATTAGTGTTGAATTTTTCGTGGGTATTCTTTTCATTGCGTTTATGTGGCCTGAACTATCCTCTGCCTATGAGCTCATGGAAATGGTGATTTGTAATTAGAAATGTCTTGAAGTAATATGACTAGGGTTGAGCCCAGGATAACTGCCCAAGTGCCCAAATTTCCTGAAAGTAGGTCCTCCGAACTCTGAAAAGCTCACGTATATGCAACAACAACAACAACCAAGCCTAAATCCCCAAATGATTGGGGGTCGGCTAATAAGAATCGTCATCTGTAACCGTCTTGTGTATGTCATATAAGTTCAAGATCATTGTGAACCAGTTAAAAATATTGAAACCCGTTTGAAAGGGCTTTTATAAAGCCATCAAAAGAAAAGGAAAACTAAAAATTAAAAATATAGTTGTAAAACAAGTGATAAACATATGAACTTTAAACAAATAATAAAAAAAAGTTTTGAGAGAAGATGAAAAAGTCTAAGAGATGAAGAAAAAAGAAAAAGAAAATTTGACAACCAAAATAAGAAACCAAAAAGAGTCAAATTTTATAGGCAAAATTAGAAATTGCAATAGAAATTTGCTTCTACGCATACCAAGTGGGACATGTGTGGGTTATTCAGTGTTTAACCTGTTAGAAGAACCTGATATATTAAGTGATCTTATCTGGACAGAAATAGCTGAATTTCTTTTAGAGATGATTTTGTCATAGGTTTATGCTGTCCCAGTTTTTTCCCTTTTTCGATTAAGTGTAATCAGTGGTGAAGCTAGGCTAAAAAAATAGGGGGGGGGGTGGCAGGATTTGAACCCGTGACCAAAGACATGAATGTTGCCTACACAACCACTGGAGCAAGTAAGTTTTATTGATTGTATTTAGCAGCCATATATATAAATCACAAACGTCAGGGGGGCCATGACCCTGTCCCGCACCCCCTGGCTCCGCCCCTGAGTGTAATTCATTAACGTGAAATGGGCTACTGGCAGTGGAGCTGAGAATAAAGTTTGTACCAGTCATGGCTGTTCATACTTATGTCTCTTCTGTCACAGTGTATCTATGTTTCTTGTGTTTTCCCTCCTTGTTCTCATTGGTTAGTAACCTTTTAGAAATGCTTGTTGAATTCACCGGATTCCTTTCACACCTGATCGTTTGATGCATTATTTTATTCTTCTGTGCAGGCTACACCTCCATTTCCCATCGTCATCGCAACCAATCCCGTGGTACAATTTGAGGTATGCATTGACCTTGATCTCCTAGTGCACATATTTCACAGAGGATGTAGTTGTAGTATTGTAGTTTTCAGTTGATGCAAGTTGCTTTTGCATAGTTTTGGAGTATGCGTGGAATTGAACCAATTGGCATGATAAAACTTTTATTTATCACCCTAAAAACGCATTGTGATTTTAAAATAAAACCACGCTAAAGACTAAAAGTAGAATTCTGTCTTGGTGAATTTAGCTTTTTCTTTGAAAGATAAATTTTGGCAGAGGTATTATATTAGATATTGCAGAGATTATTCTGATAGTATAGGCCCGATCATTATTGGATGCGTGGCTGGCTAAAGAGCTGATTTTGTGGTCACTTTGTACGTGACGGGCAAGCCTGTTGTTCCAATACTATCATTATTTCTAAGTGACGGGCAAGCCTGTTGCTCCTATAATATCATCATTTCAGAAAAAGACTTTAGGACTTTTGGAAGGGCTGTGTTGATTGAGGGCTAAAGGTTTCTAATTTGTAAAGGTAGGTCATCCAATAAGAGTTCAAAACTTGGTTAATAGCTGCAGAGAATGGCCTGCTTTGACTTTGTGAATCTTTGGAAAAATCAGATAAGTTCAATGAAGTTTCTTCTTATGAAGAAATCATGCCAGATTGCCAGGCATACAAAGCTTATCTGCTGTATAAAATTTTCTGGTTAGTAATTTTACCTCTTGTCAAAAGAAACATGTCCATTGGGATCCGTATTTTATTGGCCCAATATAAAAAAAATCATTTGTAATTGAGGTACCAGATTAGTTTAAACTGTAAGTCGTTTTGCTACATTATTAAGATCGACATGCAAGAGAGCTGTTGGTTGTAGGGGTTTAGGATGTCAACTATGTTCTGTAGGGATGAGTTGACATACACGTTTTCTTGCCAATAACTGATTTGTTAGTGTGTCACTTGGGTGTCTATAAACAGAAGCATTGAGCACTTGTCAATAACAATGACAACAAAGCCTAAATACCAAAATGATGTGATGACATGGCACTGAGATTTGGCCTAGAGAAGAAAGGAAGTGAGAGTTATATGTTCAGTGATGGATTTTGATACTGTCCATTTGTTGGCATGACGCCCTTGGTGTCCTTGTTAAGTTGTTATTATATCCCATAGTTCAGTAACTAAAGAAAAGAGATGACTTGGGCTTTTGCTGATTGTTTGTCAAGGTGCTTATTCCTTTATCTTGTCCTTTTTGCCCCTGACTTGGACAGTAGATAATATTTTTTAACAACCATTGTATTTGAACACTTGGATCCTTTCTCTTGTGTTTCCTTGTCATATTCTATGCCATCTTTTGCCTTATAAATATCTAACAAAACTAAAACATACAATTTTGCCTGATCACTTCTGCTTTGGTCGTTACTTTAATGTGAGTTATTGTAGTTTTAGGCCAGGCTCTGCATCTGAAGTTGTAGTAGGATTTTTTAGTAGGTTTGTTTGGTTGGATGGCTTAATGTCGTCATGATGGGGAAGGCTTCTTTACGCAATTTACTGTCAACTTAGTTTCTAACATACCCATTAATTACCTAGATAAGCCTATTTAACGAAACTTAGTTCAACCTAAACCCAAATCAAACCCCCAACTCTCTCATCTTCCCTCACTGGCTCACCTTGCCAGCTAGCCCAGTCTCTCATTTCTCTCTCCTGTTATTTTCTCACCCACCCCCTTCCTCATTTCTCTCTTCCCAGTTCCCACGTTTGTCATAAATATCTGGCGAGAAGCTTGGCTGCACAGTCCGGGGCAAGTTTAAGAGAGGGAGAAGAGAGCAAATGGGACAGGGGCCTCTGCCTGTCGATATTGCAAGGGGAAGATGAGACTCATGGGGAAGGACGTTGGGTGGCAGCAAGAGAAGTGGATCGTTGATATAAGACCCCCTAAGTAACACGACTACACAAGGTAAGAGACATTGGTCAAATAAGGAGGTTATATAAGACATTCTATCCATCTTCTTAATAACAGTCTTCCCTTCTTATCCCCAAGTGAATATCTATGGGCTTACTGGCTTAGAGAGAGACTTCCCATATTATAAGATGCATTGAGACTGTGCTGTACGAGATTGGTGTGGGCTGCAGTGACAGGGTGAGACAAGGTGCTGGGATGGAAAAGGGGGCTGAATAGGATGAGTGAAGTAGGAGGGAAGGTGGGAGAAAAGGAGACAAAGTATTGGTTAACACGTATGTCATATCTCTTCGTTCTCTAATCTCTTCTCACTTGGCTTCATATTTATTTGAATTAGTGTTCGTAATCTCTGTACCAGAAAAGGCAGAAATCTCACTCTGTGATGGAGGGCTTATCATCTTGCACAAGTGTTCTTCCTGTCCTCTTGATTTGTTGTGGGTGGAGGTGTGGAGGGGGGTTGAAGGATGATGACTGTGGGGGTGAACTTTTCCTCTTGCTCCAACTACAATTATAATACTCCTTCAACTGTGACACCATTGACAAAAGTAAAGCCAGTTGTGGATTCTTGAGACGTAACGAAAGTTGCACCTTGCTTAGGCTTTTCAGCCTTGTATCACTTATATGTGCTTGTTTGGTGAAGAGTTGTGCTATTGACTTCCAAAGTATAATCATTAGGGTGCTAAGATGCGTTGTGCTTTTGTGTAGAACTTTGCTACTGAAGTTTTGTGAAATGGCCTATTGTGCTCTACAGTCACTTTCAGACAGGATGATATTCTCTTTATTGAAAGAAGTGATTTTTGCTGGACCATGATACTAGGAAATTTCAATACTTGTGACAATTGGCAGAAAGGACACCTGGTACCACTCTTGGTCCTAATGTTTGTGTTTATGTGTTGCGAAAATGTGACCGGTGCTTTCGTCCCCCATTGTTGTGTTGCTTATACATTGTGGCTAAGGTTGATTGGTCATCCTGAAGAGTACTCCTTCTGTCCCGATTTAAACACCCCGTGGTCCTTTTTCTCAGGGAATAAGAAAAAAGTAGTGGTAGTGGAAGCAAATTATAAAAAAAATAGGAGAGAGAATGTGAGGAATAACTAAAAGTTGGAGAGAGGATTTAAAGGTTAGCAAAAAGTAGGAGAGAGAAGATGTCCCACAATAGATAGGGTGTATAAATCAGGATGTCCAAAGAAGGAAGCTGGGTGTTTAAATCGAGACGGAAGGAGTTGTGGGCTAGTCCTAGTGTAATGGTTGAATTTCTGGGGGTTTAGTGTTGAAGCTTGGGTAATAAAGAATAGGAACCAAAATACAGAGATGTGCCGTGTTCTGTTTGCTGGCACATGACTCCAGTTTATTTTCAGAAATTACACATTCTCTTGATTATGTTTGGTAAGGGTGTCCTAACGCATTTTTATAACCGCCTTGGACTTCTTTGTAATATATTCATTTGAGACTTCTTGTCTTCTATTGCTCCTTTCCTGAGTTATACAAACCAAATAAGAAAGACATCCTTTCTTCAGGAAGATCTTATTTCCCCTCCATACCCAGCAGGGCATTCTTGATGAAAGATGAAGATCCTCTTAAAAAAACCACAATTTCTATATCTTCTTTTTTTCCTTCAACCAGTATCATATGCTACGTGTATTATGCTTTGCATCTTTCTCATGATATCTTACTATCCCGTGAGAAGGGTCTGCAATACTTGTGTGAGGATAAGGATATAGGTTAGAAGACAGTAAACATGCAAAGGTCAATTTTGTTTACTTGTTTATTATGGGTATGTGATTTTTAATAATACTCCTTTTATGGCTCTTAGCAAAGCACCGGGAATCGTCTTAGGGTTTCTGGGTTTGTCTGGATCCTTGTAGGCTTTGTCTGTATTGAGCAAGCTAGCTTATGATAACATCAGCATTTTCAACTTTATTTTGTTTTTTGTTTTATTTTCTTTTTTCGGTCAGTATGTGGGTGTGTGGTTTATACCATTTCCTTTAATTCTTTGGAGGATTACCCTTCCTTCACTTATATATCAATATTTTGATCATGAATATATGTATTTTCTTATCTAACAAAAATGCTATTTTGGTCATGAATACAAGTACTTTTCTTATCTAACAAAACTGCGGCTGTGGATTTGTATGCTTGCTATTTATCATTTTGATGTTATTTTTGTTACCTCTAACAAGGAGCTTGTATTGAGCATTGCTTCATAGTTCATAGATGTCACAACCACCCGTCTTTATGAGGCATTGTCAGCTATCTAGTTCTGCACAGATATATTTTACTTTCATCTTTTTGTAAGGTCACCAATACAACTTAAGTTATGGTTGTTCATCTTTTTGAGCATTGTAAGTTGATATTGCTAATAAATTCCGATTACATTTAAATTCTAAGACTTAAGAATGTATCTATTTCTCCTTTCAATTATTCAGTCATTTTCTTTGTTTTCGAACAGGGTTCTCGTCAATTAGCAGGTGCTGCAAGCCAAGAGCAGCCACTGCAATTCAGTCTGGGATGTCAAGTTACTTTGCCCCCTGAGAGTTTCATCTCAATCAGGCTGCCGTTTGTATATGGCACTGATGTCAAAGATAAGGGGTTGCATCCTCTTAAACCTTTCGAAGATGAACCTGAATTGACTGCATGGATCGTCAAAGGCACAGCATTGCAAGTCATTTGCAAGGGCAGCAGCACAGACTAAAAGCTTCGGAGATGCAATATGTTTCCTTGGTAAAGGCTGCTGTTCGGACTGGTAAAGTCTCTACAACCCTACTGATCCACACCTTTCACAACGCTACTGTCCATCTTGAGGTATGCTCTATGTTTCTATAACTTTCTTACGATATATGATTGAGAATTGTGATCACATGATATTACAATGAGTAACGCAAGCTCTACTTTCTCAGCTTCTCTGTAAATCTAATGATAGTGTTGCATCTTGGAAAATATATTTGGAGCTGTCGATTTCTGTTTTGGTATATTTTAGGAGTGAGATCTATAATCGATACTTGAGAGTCCATCTGAAGTATCAGATCTGATATTTGAGCCGATTTTTGGTATTGTTTGTCCGGAGGATTTCTGAATATAGAGCTTTCAAATGCTACTGCCCCCAGTTTTGTCAACTCAACTATATGATTAGCTACAGTATAGGGTTTGTGAGGGTAAGCTGCCCTAGCTTATCAGAAGCAGCGATATTACAGAGGGAGTGATGCACGGAGAGATCTGAGATATATTATCCTACTTCATATAGTGTAGAGTTTTGTCTGGTTATGTTAGAATGAAGTATATTTGGATAACTGTTAATTTTTGTTATAAATCCCGTGTGGCCAATTAAGATTATGATCAGTGAATTGATCACCATTTCCGTAAAAATGCTACTGTGACAAGGACAACCTGAGTAACAAAGAAGAAAATCATCTGAATCTATATCTGCCATTAAGTAGAGATGCATAATATTGGTGGTTTTGAGTCTTAACGGATTGAGCGAGATTCGTGCATTTTCTACGTAGTTTATTGTATTTGGGGATGGTGGTTTTTCTGCAGTCTCTGGGTTTAGGATATGGATGCTCTTTGAGGTGTTCCTTTTTATCTAATTTAATTACAAATTAGGTCTGTGATCTTTCTGCTTCTGAGGCTTCTTGCTTACTAATGCTTCTCTTTGTACCGAGTATTGGTTTCTGACTTTCTTTCATAAACAATATGAGTGAAATGGTATCCTGAGGAGGAGCGCTTATTGTAAACCATAATCGCTTACTTCAGCACTTTACATGGGTATGGGAGCTGGGGTATTGCTTAGCTGATGTCTTCATTGGATAGGGTTATCGTCTGTATACAAATTGCGTATGACATTTCTACTCCTTTCACCTGTTGGAGGCACTTTTCAGCGTACTCTTGCCATTTTGAAGGCGTTTGAACTAGTACCAGGCACAATGATCAGTGACTCTTTTGCTTGGATTGTCCTGGAGGTAATCTCAGTAATCTAGGTAATTCTTTTGCCTTGGGAAGGTGAAGAATGGCTCTTACCAGTTGTTCCATTTTCCCATGCCAACACAATAGCTGTCTCTTCATAGGGGGTGGTGAAAATACATCTTGTCATGAGAGATTGTTCGAATCGGGTATAGGTAATGGTAAGATACTCTCTCCTGTTTAGATATGTTCCCAGCGTGGAAATATGAAGAGACTTTTTTTTTTTTTTTCCTTTTAGTGCATGGCGATATCAGTCTACTGGGGCTTGAAGAGATTATGTTGTTGGATAAGGTGGTGTGGAGAGGCAGAATTCATGTGGAGGATGAAGTTTGGCTTATATGGCTCTTTTTCCTTTGATTATGAAACTTTTTTCCTATGGTGTTTCACTACTCTTATTCGTAACTTTTTGGAAAACTCCCTTTTTAGTATTTGACTTTAACTTTTCTTTATATGTTCATCACCTTTTCGCTTGATTTTTCATTATTTCTTTTAATTTTTGTTTTCATTCTCCTTTGTTCGATTTTCAAACTTTTTTCATGTGTTTCACGGCTTTTTTGTATACTCGTTCATTTCACTACGTACGATGGGTTTCAAATGACGGTTCATGTTAGCCAACCCAAAATCATTACGTATGATCGGTTAGTAGTAGTATGGTGGTTAAATGGTTATGGTATTTCCTCTCAGAACTGTCCCTATGACATTGGCCATTCTGTATATAATATTCAGAGAAATGGGTAGGATTCTTTGTCAGGGGCTTCTAGAACACTTGCTTCATGTTTGTTTCGGAGTTTATTTCCAAGGTCTGGTGTTCATTCTTTTATGTGCCTTTAAGGTGGGGAATTGAAAGACTCAGGTTTCGATATGTAAACAACGTAGGTGTACTTCGCTGCATCTTTCCTCACCACTTTGGTCTCTTCATAGGATCTTCGGTTTGAGGGCCTCTTTAACTAAGATATGTAGGCAAGTGCTGCTGTTATTGCTTTTTGGGAAACTTGCTCTTGCTGAAGCATGGGGATGCTAAGATTTGGAAGGTAGATTCTTCAGGTTTTTTTTTAGAATGGAAGCCTTTAATGATAAAGTACGGCAAAGTCTCATATGAGACGGTCTCACAGTAAATTATTGTGGGACGACCTTACTAGGTTAAAAAGTGACCAGTTTAACATTATTTGTGACCATTGTATTGCTTTTCGTGACCGTTTAAGTTTACAGCTAATTATATTTGTTGTGTTTTAAACCACGCACTAAAAGAAGTATAATGGTCACTAATATCGTAAAAGATGTCACTATAGAGACGAATAAGATGGTCTTACAATAAGACCGTCCACACAAGACTTACTAATAAAGTACGAGTTACGATCCTAGATGGTTAGCCTGTTACCATCTCATCTTAGATGCGTGTTTTATGTAAAAGAGTGGTCTTTCATACATTTCTTATTCACTGCGACATGGTCTATCATCAGCTTAATGCATATTTGTTCATTCACTCGATGGATTTCTTTCATGTTAGTTTTACGGCTTTGCATGAGTCATCTAAGGCTTCTTTGGTAGATGTGTGGTGCTGGTTGCGTTTTGATGTATTTGGCTGGGATAATTCTGCTTTTTCCTGAGTTTTTGTCATGATTAAGTGTACATTTGGAGCAGTGGTGCATTCGACCTTTTTCTTCATGAGGAAAATAAGATTTAATGATGAATGAGCAAAACAGTGGACGAGAAATTTGCCTAGCTTATATTACAAATGAGTGCAATTGCTCGAATGAGGGGAATGCAATTTCCGTGATGGTAACATTACGTTACCTCATGGGCAGACTAGTAGATACCTCTCCCAGTAAATGATGAATCCTGTGAAAGACCAAAAGTTCCTCTCTAAGCAAGTCTACTAGACGGTAGTGCAACTATAGCAAGCCTCATATTTTTGCTCCAACAAGACCAGAATAAGATGCATGAAGATTAGACCAATTTAAAGAAGCAAGCAATGAAGAAGAAAAGTACTAACCAGACTCAATGTCCTCCAACAAGATCAGCCAAGATATATGATTCTTTATGATTGCAGTAACCTCCTAACAACTAGCTTGGAGAATATTGATCTCAAAGTAACATGGCTCATACTTAATGGAGTAAAGCACAATGATTCACAAAACTGTATGCGGTTCTTGTATTGTGAAGTAGCAGCTAGTTAGTGCGATTCTTGAAGCAATTTTTCATTATGGATCTTCTGCCAGCACCCCCTCTGTGTTTTTGACGTAGGGGTAAGGCTTGCGTATATCTGACTCCCCTTACCCTGCCTTATGGCGAGCCTTTTAGGGATTGGGGTAATGATGGTGATGATGATGATGTTGTTGATGCAACAGTGGATCTCGTTTTTTGTCACTTTATCTATAATGATGTCAATAGAGACTCTGCTCCGACCTGGATAATCGTCTGTCATAGTTATCTAGTTACCTTCAATAGGAGTTCAGAGTTTTAGATCTATATGTGGAGTGCTTCCTTTGAAGGATGAGGGCAACTCCTTTCAGATGGGAAAGGAGGCTTTCAGTTTTTATTTCTGGAATAGAAGTTTAAGAAGGAAAAGCACAAACTAGACTTGATTGTTTTGGACTTGAACTTTGACAAAACTGTAATTTGACTGTGTCATTTGGGCACTGATAATTCATAATTCACTCCATAGAAACTGATTCTGCTTATGTACAACTGTTTTGGCCTCTGTCCTGCTTCAGTTGCCGCAACAACCTTTACCCAGTTTTTTTGTTTCCATTTATGCTTGTAAACTACCAAAATCATCTTAGTCATTTTCCTTTTTTTTCAAACACAGTGCTAATGTTACAGTAGTATGATCCATGAAGGCATTAACTTTTCTTCCTTACAATTTCCTTCCGAGATGATGTGTGTTATATTTGTGCAGGGTTTGCTGTAGCGTGTTACTCAACAGAAGACCTTATTTAAGATTGACGGAGATTGTTCTAATGTTGAAAGTATAAGTCACTGGATGGACGGATTTGAAGATGTATGTCAATACATTACACCCTTATATGAACGAGATGTGTATACACTCCAGTATCGTTCCAATTTTATCAGATGTCCCCGAAGGGACTGTTTATACACTCCAGTAGCCCACAGCAATGTAGCCAACTCTGTGTTCTGTTCGAGTTCCAAGGTTTGTTGAAGTGAAACTGTCTGTACATTTCATAGTTGGAAGTGTGACTTCCTTTACCTACTTATCAATCTAAGATGGAGATATAAGTCATGTGACATACTTTTGTATGACATGTGTAGGAAGTTTGTCAACCCTTCGCAGCTGATATTACAACTGTTCAGGGATTCAGGATTAACTCAACCACTCATTTCTACGGTATGGCTTCTTGAATTGAGGCTTTATTTTGTAGGTTATGTATCAGTTCTTTTGGTGTCCGTGTTAACTTTTCGAAGTCGCAGATATAAATGTAGAGTAGTTGTGATTTGTGAATAGTGCCATGTAACCCATTGAAAGTCACTCAGAAATAAAACAAAATCTTCCTTTCTTGATCTCTTAGGTAAAATGCTTGTTAGTTTACGGGATCCTCATGGAAGTAGTAAACCAAAATGATGAATCCTTCAGATGAAGGAATGAGTTTTGCAGCAGGTAGATTTCCATAAAGGTTTCACCATTGTGACTTTCACGATGTCAGTTTAGCTTTAAACACACTTGTCCCATTCGTTTATGGAAGGGATCACTCGTACAATCGATTAGTCATACAAATAACCCCTTTAAGAAAAAGACTGCCTTTTCTAATAGGAAAGTCTGAAAAAGGTTATATCGTCTACAAGTCTCATTTCCAACGAGAATTACTTGTCTTGAACATGATGGTTGGTTTACGTAACTTGCGTTAGATCAACTAATGCATCTGAATATGTAGGCCGACATCTAGGCCGACATTGAGTTGATCAGTTACTGGTTTGGTAACTAGTCTTCACATCAGTATATTTCATACAGAACGTCAAAGCACATTATTATTCTAGCACTGCTGTTGGGCGAAGCCTAAGAATCAACCTTATGCTCTCTGAAATGGTCGAAACTCGAATCCCTGATTCAAGAGAGCTCCACTTATCCACAGTTTTAAGTTGGCCAAGCTGAAGTCATCCATGCATTTTCCAACCTGTTAGCAACAAAGCCTTTCAGTTAGGTTATTCTTAACTATACTAGGAAGTAGGAACTGGCCGAAAATGTATAAGTTTCCTCAGTAAAATGATCCCTGGTGGGACGTAGTGAATTATCAAGGTTACAGGTTGAGTTTTTAAATCGAAACTTAGAAAACTCATCCACGAACTTAAACTCCTTCACCCGCCCTACCACGAGACCACTTATCCGCATTTTTAAAGTTTGTGAAAATAGAAGATACCAAGTTGAGCGTATTACATGTATGGTAAAGGTGAGCACAAATTGATCGCAAAGAGACGTTAGGTTTGAACTCTGAATGATGAAACTGCTCAAGGAACCGAGAGCCCTATAAAGAGAAGCTGCAACACCTTGACCTTTGTTGCTCATTACCTTCACATAGAATTCTCTATCTTCAATTTGAACCACATCTACCTATATTCACAAAGCATGATACCCATATTAGATTTGCAAGTTTCTTTTATTTTTTTTTTCTACAAAATCGAGTAGTTCATGTTGTGTGGCAGAAGGGATATGAGAATTCGTATCCGGTGATATAGTTATGATTTTGGATTTGAGAAGTCATCCCCATCGGGAATAATAGAGTGGTTCCCTAGAACGTTATATGTTTCACCTCTAGTGAGATGGTTACCAACTTTTTTGTTGGCTGGAAAATTACCTTCACCACAAAAGTCAAATGAAATCAATAGAAAAAGAAACGCGGCAAAAATATATTGGAACATGAAACACTGAGAACCTCGGGATCAACTAAGCTAACCTGCATGATAATCTTAGAGACTGGGGTTTGAACAGTCTTCTTTGGAGTATCAACAAAGGCTTGGGATCTGGCTGCTGTTTCATAAGATGATTCAAGGCCTTGTATCTGAGATCTTAGCTTTTTCGCTTGCATCTGTAAGTCTTGCAAATATAACACCGCATCTCCAACTATTGATGCCTTGTCCATCTTCATAAAGAGTTCAAGCTTGTGTTAGAATACAAGCTCATGTTCAGTTTTACCAAATCAAGTTTGAAGTTAAATTTTAGTTTCGGAATAAAGTATAATGACTCGCTTTGAATATAAGTAGCAAATCGTCTTTGCAGTTTCATCACTTATTATCTATAGAAAACAACATTTCCATCAAGATAGAGGTAGGGTTGCGTACATTTGACCTTCCCGAAGCGGAAACCCCGTGGGACATCGGTTAATATGTTTTAATTATTGTATCCTAATATATTTTTCTAAGCATTTCACTAGCACAGAGTAAACTACAGAGTGGACTTTGATCTTAGTATCTGCTAGAAAATTAATAGTAGAAGAGGTCAAAACATACCTTGGTGATGTTAGGAACCAAGGCACGCAAAGCATAGAGCTTCTCCTTCATCCTTCCTCTTCTCCTCCTCTCAGAGATCAGAGTCCTCGACCGATCGGCCTTCCCCTTCTTAGGTCGTTCAGTGGAGTTGTTAGCTGAAGACTGCTCCCCCTCGCCCTCTCCCTCTCCAAAGTCGTCCTCGTCATCCTCATTGCCTGCTCCGTTAATCATGTCATCGTCGATACCCGAGAAGGAATTCATCAAGGAGTTATCGGTACATGACATTCTAGGGGAGTTAAAACTGTTAAAAACATCTCCGGGAACCGTGGCTGCGCAAACCAGATTGTATTGTTGATTGTTTTGTACTACATTTTTGTTGGTAAAAATGTGGGCATCAAAGTTTTGAGCATTATCACCAATACTGCTTATTGGATCATTAGCCTCCCCTCTAATCATCTCTATAACTTGATCAAAATTTAGCGGCGGATCGACAAAGTCTTGTAGACTAAAATCGTCCCCAAAGTATGGGATTGTTGGGGTAATGCTTCCAGAAATATGAGCATCATTCATCGTTAAGTTTGGTTTGACCTTCTTCATTAGGAAGTTTGCTGGCTTATATATATAGGGTATTTATCGGATTTTTTAGTAATTAATTATCGGTCACGGTTAGTTACATGATTAGTGAAATCATTAGGGAGTCTTAATAAAAAAATTCATGCGTTTTTTTTTTTTTTTTTTTTTTTGGTGTGAACAGAATCAGATTGAACTGGTGTTGGAACCATGCACATTGCCATGACTCATGAGCTCTATAAGTTGACAAATTGAGGAAATTAAAGAATGGGGTTTAATTCGAAATGATTGAATAATGTTGTTTTTGATATTGTATTGTACTCGTATGACGTTTCTCTAGAGAAAAATTTAAGTGGCCCGGTGATTTTCTGGGGTAATTATATGCTTAAAGAGGAGTGTCTATATGGGGGAATGATATTCTGGTGATCGTCATTGTATACAACATCAAGTTTAAACTAATCAGTAATGACTAATGAATACCAACCTGGTGGAATCGCCTTTGATAAAGGGGTGAATCATTGTGAATCATATAATAGATTTTCTGTAGTTATGATCCTAGTCTCTACCTTCTTTTATCGTATGGACTCGACAAATAGGTCATTCGAATCGTGCTTGAAACACGTTACTTGAGGTTGGATATCATTCAAGTTACCGATAAGCCGATAAATCAATCTCTTAGCCTAATTTAGGTCATATGTGGTTCAAGTTGTGTTCATAGGGAATGAGGTGATCTTTGAGTCATATAACCAAGTGGAAGGGTGAAAAGATTATGGATTATGTCAATATGACAATATCCAATGTTTGAGACTGTAATGAAACAGATTTTACATTCTTTACGCATCGCAATTCAAATGCATGCAAGAATCGGAATTTCAAGCACTTCCATTCTAATCCTAAATTATGTTTGCTTTCGACTCTTTCTTGTTACTTAGATGCTTCTCTATTTATGTTGTTTGCACTTTTGTCACATCGGTTTTAACCTTTAAAATAACTAAATAAGACATTATAACTACTTACGTATAGATGATTTTATGATCGTCTTTACAAGTATACAACAAAAACTATTTTTTTAGTATATATAAACAGATCAATAATAAAACTGATAAAACACTCTCTTTTGGTGTAAACGTATGTGATGTGGATTAGTATATTGATGTAGAAGACAGTTTGGCTGAAGATAGAGCACGAGCATGGATGCAGTTAGCACTCTTGGTATTTGTCAATTTTGTCAAGTCATAGATCAAGGCGTGCGCATGCCGCATGTACACTCTATAAACTACTTAAATTATTATTAGTTGAAAAGTACACTCTATTAACTTCAGCTTAGTTGTTACGTGTAAGACTGCAAGTAGTTGACCTCAACTCAAGGAAAAAAGAAACTTTTTTCTTGGGTAATAGTTAATGGCTAATTACTAACAAGGAATGGATTAGGGTTGGTCTGATCTCAATTCTCACCGGTGGACTATTCTACCCGGGTGTGGGTGGATGGTGGCGCGGATTGTATTTTGGATATTGGGGGTGTAAGTTTATAAAATTCACGTCTTTCCCTCAAAAAAAAAAAACGGCACCATGTGTATTTTGGATATTGCGGATTGTATTTTGGATATTGGTGGCGCGGATTGTATTTTGGATATTGGGGATGTAAGTTTATAAAATTCACGTTAGTCAATTTAGGTCAATATAGGTAAAAGGGGTACCATGTGCATTGGGTGTAATAGTTCAGGGGCACCAGAGAGTAGTAGTTTGCAAAGTGGGGGTACCACGTGCATTTTGATATAACTCAGGGGCACCACGTGAATTTGTCGGAAAAAAAAGCTATGCATATTCAACATATTTTTCGGAACATTGAAAAAGTATACCAATTTAATATCCATGATAATATCACAAAATACTACTAATGTTTTACTCAGATCTATTTCTCCTCCCCCCCCCCCTCTCTTTAATCCTACTACTACAATGTTGATTGCAATTGTCGAACTTCTACAAGGGCTACAACGCCTACAAGTCTACAACACTTAAAATGTCGCAGACACACAAAAATACATGGAGCAAGTTGATATTTATAGTATTTTTACGGTGAGACTGTCTCATCGTATGAGACCAACTAATGACTTACTTTTGATAAATTAACATGTTACTTTTGAAATAAGTTGAGTTTGAAAAGTAATATTTACTTTGAATGTGTGAGAGTAGAATTTGTGTATTTATAATTCATATTTACGGACGTTGACAAACCAACAACATTAGAAAATAAGGGATTCAACGAGCACATATCCTAAACATATCCTAAACGTACAATCAAGCATTAACCCAAATTTACAATCAATCAAATCAAATTGCTCTACAACCCAATTTGTCAAGTTGATCACTCAGCTTGACACTTACTCCACCAAAACTAATGACTCTTATCCAAAACAAAACAGGGTCCTAGACTTCCCATCCGCCGCAGATTAATTCCATACAAATACAATTTTGACCATAAACCCATGGTTTAAACATTGTCAACAAATCATATTTTCTGATAATAAAATCATAAAATGCCAAAAAGGGGACTTTAATGCTTTATCCTTGTCAGCTCTTACGTTTATCCAAATCAGCAGCGACTGACACACATAATCTAATCATCATAATAAATGTCTGCTTTTTTTGTCAGCCTATCACTGCCACTTTCTTCTTCTTTAGGATTTCCACCTGATATTTTTATGTTGCTTGTACAAATTTCTTCAATCTGAAGTTCTTCATAATTTTGGGGTTTCTGTGATTTGTTTTACCCACATTTTTTACTGCCTCTTTTTTTTTATTGCTGAAAAATGAGTGGAGGGTGTGACACCCAATTCACCATAGATGGCTCTCAACAATTTTTCAAGTCTTCTTCCATTGATTTGGTGGAGCTTTCATCTCGGAATTATGGGTACTTTACTTTTCGTAATTGTCTAGTTCTTGCGGTTTATATTCGTTAGTAAGGTTGCGTACATCTGAACCTACTCGGAATCTCGTGATGAGCTAATGTTGTTCTTCGTTATAGAGACCTCTCCTTGTGCTATTATTATTTTATCTTTTTACTTTTTTAACTCTTATTAGTTTAAGGAAAAATGATTAATCGATAAAAAGAGTCATACGTCATCTACAATGAATTTCAACGTTTGACGAGTACATAGATTAAATAATCCAACAAAATAAAACTTTTCTCTAGATCCTGAAATTGGTTGGTATGTCGAGTTTATGTTAGCCGACTCCAGATCATTTTGCGACTAAGGTGGTTGTTGTAGTTTTTGATAAGTTTTCGGGTTGTTTGTGAAAACAGATGCAAGCATTATAGGAGAAGGTGTAAGATAAGAGCACCTTGTTGCAATGAATTGTTTGATTGCAGGCATTGTCACAATGAATCAAAGGTTTGATCTTGTCAGTTGTTATACATACAACTTCATGTTATATTAGTATAACAGCAGCTTCATTATTACGCCTGTGAATTTTATGAGTTTTGACAGTAATATTTTATTCTGAGCAGAATGGCCTTGAAGTTGATCCTGTAAATAGGCATGATATACCCCGGCATGAAATTGAAAAGGTCTGTGCCTTGTATTTCTTTTTCATTGTGCCTGTGATTTTTCTAATTGGTTTATTAATTTGCTTGTACATCACTCAATTCATTTGCTAATAGAAGAACAACATTACCCCGGTATCTGAAAGGCTCCTGCCTATGGCGTGGTAAAAGGGGGTCGGATGTATGCAAGTTTTGTTGAAAAACAATTATGAACGGTTTTTGTTAAGGCTTTTAAGATAGCAATTATCTGATAGTGTGAGTATGGGAAGTGTTGGGGTGAACTTTCAGGGCCGAGTTTGAAACTCAGCCTAAAAAAAAAAAACTAAGTTTGCCCTACTGTAGGACTAAGTTACTCTGACTTGTTGCCATAAGGCATACTCATACAATAGAACTATAGAAGACTCAAAGAGAACGTTATCCTGCGTGTGGTAAAACTATCTATAGAACCTCAGCTCATTGTGAGAACTGAGAAGATACAATTAATTGCTTGTAAACTAATCAAATATGGAAGTGTAACTAATAGATCACTTGGTTCTTCAATGAGATTTAGAAGCAATTGACTTTGTGGTTATATACTTGTTTAGATTTCCTTGCACTCTTGCTGTTGCGTATGACATTAAGCCATTGACCCCATCTCTTTAATTCATAATGTCTCTGAAAACCAATTGATCATATATAGGCAACAGTAGTACAAGAAATGTTTTCAAACTTGCACTTGCGAAACCATCAGAGTCATGAGAAAAAGCATTGTTCCAAAGTTGCAAACTCGTTGGATTGGGTGATGATATGTACCTGTAACGAGAGCTAAAGATGTAACCTAGCTTCTTTTATGATTTTGGAACGATATAGATTCCATTTCCATTATTGATGTTGCCCATTACACTCTACCATCAAGTGTCATACATCTTAGTGCTTGTCTTTACTGACATTTTGGTTGATCTGAATTTGTGTTGGTAACATATATTCCCCCGTTTCATTAAGTTTTATAGGAATATGTGAGTGGAATTCAAACGAAACATTAAGATTTGTAAGAATTAGAGAAGGTTTTCATCTTTTACTAATCTACTTGTCAAGAGCCACCCCTTTGATATAAAATCATACTAATGGCTGTCTTTGATTTCGTAGGTGATATGCTCTCTCTGTAATGAAGAACAAGATGTAAGTTTCTGTACACTTGTATATGGTGGATCATCATAAGATGATGAAATCAAGACCTCATGTTTTATTCATATGCTACAGGTTCAACAGAACTGCATTAATTGTGGGATTTCCATGGGGAAGTACTTCTGTTCAAAATGCAACTTCTTCGATGATGATGTAAGAATCTGACTGATTCCTAATCGTTTATAATAGCTTTCAAGCTAGCTGCTAATCATAATCACTAATCATGATATGGTCTTTCTGGCAATGTGTGTAGGTCTCAAAGAAGCAGTACCACTGTCACCAATGTGGAATTTGCAGGTATTTTGTGATTCTTGTCTGTTAGGCTTTCTCTATTGTACCATCTTCCTTGTGAAATGATTGACTTAGGAAAATGAAGAGATTTTGACCAAGTAGGTTTCGAGATTGATTGCTGTTGTGGCTGCCTAGCTGCTTGACTTTCTTGGCAATCTTCTATATCACATACAGCTGTGGAATTGTGAACTTGTTATCCTAGGGTTCCTTGTAGACTTCATTACAATTTCTTCTCTAGTGACTTCAAGGAGCCAATTTCTGTTTTTTGTTCTTTCTCTTTTAGGCTGATCTGATTTCCCCCTTGATAGCATCATCAATCCCTTAAAATTGTCTTACTAGCTGCTGCATAACCTGCCTCAGAATGCGGCAGAATACCTTTGGTTACAAATAACTGATAGTCACTAATTCAGGAAGCATTAAATCAAACTGAATGATCTCTGTGAATGTACAATGGAATCACTATATTTAACAGTTTGTGCAAAAATGATGCAAACTTATTTTGGTACTGATTTCAAGTTCTCAGCATAGATGTGACTGCTTTATCATAATTTTGGTATGCTCATATTCGGGTATAATGTATCAGACTGTCTACTAGTCTATATCACAATGTTCCTTGACTAGCTCTTTTCGGAAACTTAGAGACAGTGTTCACCATATTTACCTGCCAATTTTCTTGGTTTATTTCACCAAAATGATTGTTTTTATTTCTGTATTCGGCAGGACTGGCGGTAAAGAAAATTTCTTTCATTGTTCATCATGTGGTAAGCAGTGAGCCAGTGATCTCGATTTGACAATGTCTTGCTTAGCTGTACTACTTTGGCGTCAATGATTTGTGACTCTGATATGTTCCTGACTAGGTTGTTGTTATCCGAAGACTATGGAGGGCACACATAGATGCTTGGAGAAGGCAATGCATCATAACTGCCCTGTTTGTTGTGAGGTAAGCTCCTACCAGTTAAGAGTCTCTACTAGAGAGTGGGGTCGAAATAGGCAGCCAAAATATAAATCTAGGATGCTGGAGACTTAAAGTGTTTTGTCTCGTTGACATTGTTGCTGCTATACCTGCAGTATTTGTTTGACACAATGAAGGAAGTCAGTGTGCTTCTTTGCGGACACACAATGCATTTGGAATGCGCTAAAGAGATGGCGCAGCATTGCCAGTAAGAACTTGATAAGAGCCCCCTCTTTGTTTTTGTTAAAGGATCCAATGTTTGTTTGTTAGAGAGATAAACCTTCTTTTATTTTTCTTAAATCATACGGAGTATGTTAGAAGATAGTTTAGTTTTTGTACAGTAAACTGTTTGAAGGCCGATTCACACCCACTTCAGATAAGCAAGGAATATTCTTGAAAGTAACCCAAAAAAAAGGAGTGTTCTTGATAGAATGTAAATTCTTCGTACTTCTCTAACATAGACTAAATTGTTCTACATAAGGAGTCCAACATCTATGTTACTGGCTTTCTACAAAGTAAAGTTGCCAAAGTAGCAGTATAAGGTACAAAGTAGCAGTATTAGTTTACCTTAATTGGCAGCTGCTTTCAGCCAGTACTTATCTGCTGATATTGTAGGTATGCATGCCCTATTTGTTCCAAATCTATGTGCGATATGTCACAAGTCTGGAGAAAACTAGACGAAGAGGTTTGTATACGACATCTCAAGTTGCTTCTGCAAAAATATACTCCCAACTTCTTTCATTTCCTTGGCGCTTCTTCCATCCTCTCTAATCGTCTTTTTAATTTTCAGGTTGCTTTCACACCATTGCCTGTAGAATGTCAGAGGATGGTAAGTGATGTGCATTCTTCAGATACATGCTTCAGAAATCAGAAGTATCACACCACACAGTTCTCATTGTTTGTTTATGGAAACTTTTCAGGTCCAGATTCTTTGCAACGATTGTGAGATTATCTCCGAGGTTTCATACCATGTACTCGGACATAAATGCCCAAGCTGTTGTTCCTACAACACTAAACTGACATGATTTGCTCCCAGAAATCCCGGATCATAGAGGATTACTCTTAGAGGCTCGCGAAAGTGTAGTTTGAGTTCCCTGATGGTCCGACGATCATCCATTACCTCTAGACCTATACAACTGGTCGACTGCTACTGGGAAATGGATGAAAACGTTGGGTGGAGTGGTGTAGAGAATATCTTCCAAGCCGAAATTATTTAGCACAAGCCTCTCCATTGAGAGCATAAACATCTGCATTGATATACAGATTTGTCTGCAAGGATTGGGAGGCCTTGAAAGTTTTGTTCCTTTACCATTTTTACTGCTGCTGTAATTCTTAGTATCACAGCTTGCCTAATTAGGCCTATACTTAATTTATTTATCAAAGTTATCATTCTTCTCCATTCTCATTATCAATGGTAATTCTTCAATTGCGACACTGTAATGTTCTTTGGCTCTCAATTCAATTCGAAAACCACTTCGAAAGCTATCTGTTGCTTGGTTACCAACCCTAATCTTAACCAGCCTACCTAAGCATAAGCTCGGCTCAGCTAAAGAGTTTGAGCTCCCGTGACCTTTGTTGAGCCTTTGAGCTCCAAATGAACATTAGCTTGATTGGTGGTACTAATTTTTCTTAAAAAAACGCTCCTCTAACCTCCACAACGGGTAAGTAACTTTTACACGGCCAAATTTATATTTAAACTCCTCTTTATAAGAGAGTACGGTCGTTTTTCCCAAGACAACAAAAAATGATTTCAAAAGTCGTATTTCAAGCGTATCAGTGTTTGTCATTTAGTTGACTGTAAGCTATCATGTGAGCCAAAACCCAAAGCCAAAACAGTGGAGTGGAAAGTTCCAAAGTCTAAACAAAGACCTTTCGAAATAAAGGTTAAATTTCTTTTTTTTTCACAGGTGATTCAATAAATGAACAATGAGCCCCAGTTGGTTGGCCAAACTTTTTGCGGTTGCAGGCTTAACTGATACAGAGGTTGGCAGCAGTAACAGCAGGAAAATGGGCATATGGTATTGGTATGGTACTTCTTTGCTGCGTAGCTAAGCGATATTACTGATTGCAGGTAACTGACAATGATATACATCTTTATATTCCACACGAAATGGACCACTACCCACAGCTGAAACTTGTTCAATGCCACACCACCAAACCCATTTCTCGCTCCGAAGATTCTTTACGATCTGTCTTCCTGTCCTCTCGTTTTTTACGGTGTTTTTTTCGGGCTGGTGAGATTCAAGAACATGCTGGCTGTCATTAATACCTAACCGCTGAAGAGGTATGATTTCCGAGGGATTAATGCAGGGTATCCACCATCAGCATTCTTTAGATTGGATTATAACCCGCGCGCCTGAAGCTAGCCTGTTAGGAGAGTAACAAAATCGAATGTTAGCTGGTATTAAAAGGGTGGTTAAGGATTAATTTTGGAAAAATGTACAGGAGTTGAAACTTAACTTTCTTCGACAAAAGTGATCTTCTCCTCTTCTCGAAAGGAGTTCACCCTCGTGGATGGACTCTTCCCCGAGGAAGGCTCTGACATCCGCCTACTGCCTATGTTCGAAGTATCATGAGATATGATACGTGATTCATGACAGCCGTCAGATGAGACTCTTGGTTTATCTGAAAGGGGTGATCTCATCGATTCACTTCTTGGGTGCTTGCTTAGGGAGGCTTTGATTGATCTTGGGATGCATTTAGCTTTTGTGGAGGACGTCTCTTCTTCATTATCAGGAGGATCTGAATGCTTAGAAGACCTGGACATAAAGGCATTCCATTATCGTAATCTGATGAAGTAACAACATAATCCTCGTAATGAACAGGCGGCAGTAGAACAGCAGTTTATCAGACAACATATAAGTAGAGACTAGTCATGTAGTAGGAAAGGGGAGGTAAACACCACAGTAATTTGTACATTACAAGAATCAAAAGCTTAAATGTTCGCAAAGGAAGTAGCTTCACATCATGCGGCATTCACATAGTAAATAGAGGCAGATAGCTAGTATTACCTGTCAGCATTATACGAGGAAGATCGTTTCAGGGTACGGCCATCCCCTTCTTGCTTCGCCATTTTAGTCTCAACCAAGCTTCCACTGAAGTACTCCTTATCTTCGAGTCTAATACCCATAAGTCTAGAATTATCTGACAAGCAATCTAGCTCTCCTAACATTACTGAAGTGGAGTACAGAGGAGAGGAAAACTTTGAATCAGAAAACCGAGGCCTATACATAGATATCAACCCAAGACCATGATCTTTTACAGATATTGACCCACAAGAAATCAGCTGCATCAACATGGTTGATGCTTTCACTTTAGTGTTAGATGGCACCCGTGAGTTTTCTTCTTCAACTCTTCTGAAACTGTTAATCTTACTCACATCAGACCTTATCAAGGACTCCAGTGTTTCAGCCTTTCCTCCTGAAGATGATGCACTAGAGGAAGGGGGTGAAGTAGAATTTCTACGTGTATCTGAATTCTGTTTTGAAGATTGAGAAGGAGCCTCGCTCTTCTCGTTACATTCAGTATCTAATGTCACATCCTCAGTACACACTCCTCGTGTACACGTCTCTTTATCCTTAATCTTTCCTGCATTTTCCTCCGTTTGTGTTGAAGCATCAGCTGCACCTTCAGTCTTGGCTAGCTTGTATTCAGCTAAACTTAAGGAAGCACTACATGGAGAATGGCTTCCTGCTCTTGACTCAGGGGAGACGCCAGAGGAATCTGAACGCTGAGATGGTGGAGATACCTCACCTTCTCGGGGATGTTTTGTTTCTTTCTCATCTGTGCTCACTGAAGGGGATGTACCATCTTGACTTCTAGCAGATGGTGGTTCTGGCAATTGTTTCAAGCTGTGCATCGTATAAGCAGCAATTGGACTAAAATGACCTGCCAAAGGAAATATAAGAACCATTGTTACTAATAATTAAACATACGATAATGGTAGAGCATTCAATATTTTCTAGAGACTTTCCAGCGAAAAATTACCTGAGTTGGACTCTTCAATGATCTCGGACCCCTTGAGAATATACTCATTACCATGTGCTGGAAGTATTAGATCATCTTCACATAGATCATGCCAAACAAACCCGTTCTTATAGCTTCTGCAAAGTTTCAAGGAAACAGAATGTGAGAACTGAGAAGGATCCACAAATACAGAACATTCACATTCAGGATAAAGCTAGCTACCTAGAGAAAGCATGCTAGTAGCTTGGGAAACCAACGAAAAAAAAAAAAAAAAAAAAAACGTTGAGAATGCAATATTCTGAAAGAGACATTTTCTGCTCAGAACCAACGATAGAAACGTAACATTCCTTAGGGATCTTTTGGTTTAGATTATCCATATGAGGTTTTCACATATTTGCCCCAATGCTGAATAACTAGCAATCACATAACCAATAACCCGAACTACATCGAGTCTGGTATTCCAATCTACCCAACAAACACTCACATACCGATCTACTTGAATTTATGCAACTTACAAGATCACATTATTCCAAACCCTAGTCAAATTGCGCACATTACTCTCAAACAAGCTTCTTCTTAAACATACTTTTACATTACGATGGGCAAGAGGCAAAAGAAGCTATGAATTTACCTCTTACACGACCATGAATACAATGCTGCCATCCCTCTTCCCCTCATAACATTAAGCCTCTCGATCACATCTGCAGAACCAAAGATTAACATCAGTAATCACAACAACTCCAATAATCGTAAAACCATCAGTGAACCTTCCCAATTACACAAATAAACCAATACCTCTCAAGTAGAGGCCCTGAGGTGAACAGATAGGCACTTCAATGAAGTGAGGATGCTCGAGCTGACGATTACGACAAAGATAATACACAACTGGCACCTTACGATTCTGCACATATTTCGGCGACCTCTCCCTCCACACTTTAGCTCTCTCTGGACTTACTTCCCTTTGATACTTCTTTATCCTACTTTCCATTTTCCTACTTTCTCTCCCTCGCTATCGCTCTCGTCTTTCTAGCATCAAATCCCTAACCACACATTGTTTGCGTATAACCACACGCCTGTGCTCAATCCTCTTTCACTGCTCACCTCAATTGCACACCAAAACAAGCACTCTCCGAATTCAGCGATTTTCGGAACTCAAACAACTGGATCAAACAAACAATCAAAAGTAACTTACAATGAGTCGAAATTACCGTGCGAATTCAAGAGTTGCTGATATTTGTAAATTGGACAAATAATTACACTGCTTTTATTCAATTCAAATTGAGCAGAACATTGCATTATTATTGTCCACAACTATACATTTTTTCCTGGAAATGAAACTCCAAAAAATGCCAAAACAAAACATGACTTACAGCTCAATTTTCTCTCTCCTCTTAATTTTAAAATCAAAATCAAAATCATAATCAAAGCTGACAATTAGCTCAATAAATCAGCTAATATTATAAAACTGTTTAATCATATCATATCTCTAAAGCTTAATTTCCCTAAAATTCACCACATAAGAAAAACAGTTGAAAATTGCAGTGAAATCTAAATTTTATCCACTAACATTTCAACATTTAACTGAAAAAAAAAAAAGTGACATTATTATTCATTTATTAAAACTCGAATAACCGCACAAAAAAAATCCTCGAGATTTCAACCTGCGCATTGACACATTGTAATTCGAAGACAACGCAGTAAAAAGAAGTTTACAATAGTTCCCGGAAGCTGAGAATTGACGACAACAGATCCAAATGCGGTAAAAAGTGAAGCGTAAAAAAAGTAAAAAGAGAGAGAAAATGTACCTGAGATGAGATGAGAAGGAGAAGGTTTGAGTTGTGGAAAGGAGGAGACTGGAGAAAAAGGTGATGGTAACGCGTGATGAGGAGAGAGAGAGAGAAAGAGGAGTAAATGCGAGAAAGAAGGAGAGGGAAGTGAATATGAATTGAAATATTTTTGATTTTGAAAGCTTCGTTTCAGCAGCAAGCAGCAAGCAGCAACCAACCCTGTTAAGTTAACTGTGTGTGTATCAGACTAATATGTGAGTCAAGAGAGAGAGGGGGAAAGGGAGGGACCGAGGAATGAGAGTGATTGACTGTTTTCGACTCTTTTTGGTTTTCTTCATTTTCACTCCTTTTGGCCGCTATTCTTGCTACTACTCTTACTCTTATCATCAATATTCCAATCCAAAATTCGATTTATTTGCACCTTTTTGGATTTTCAATTTTCATACTCCCTACATTTTAAATTTTTAATCTTTGTGAGCTTCTCATATATTTTTACGGCATTGCGCCACTCCATACGAGTCTCAACAAAAGTTTAGAATAGACAAAGTCTTGTATGAGACCGTCTCACGATAATTTATATCTTAACAACAGACTTTTTGAATTTGAGATGTGGATGATATCATGTAGAGGGGAGAGACTACTCTTTTATACTTTGTGTTGAAACTACGACCTGAAAGGAATGGGCTATTAGGATGTTAAGGACCAATTTAACCAAAAGTGTAGACTTAATGGTTAAGGTTTAGTCAATGGTTTTATATCTTAACATTTTGCGCACTAAATAAGATAGTGAAAATAGTGAGATCATATGTTTTGTGAAGTAGTGTAAATTTGTTTCTGATACCTTGTTTGGAATTCTTAGTAAGTTACAACTTCTATGGCTTTAGAACTCTTTAGATTATTATCATTATTGTTGACGTATAAGACCATTGTGGGTACCCTAACTAGCAGTTTAGACTTTTGGTTGAGTTGGTTATCTAATAACAAATATGAAGATGTAAAGTCTACTCTACTCTTAGCCGATTCAAAAGTTTTATGTTTAGACTCGCGTTACAATTTTGAACAAGTACAAGTTTGTTTATCCCAAGACTGAATTGGATTAGCATACATAAAATAGCATCGGAGCTAGTATATCTCTAAACAACCATTAGATGATTTCTTAGCGCAAGATGTGATTCTTTCTTCCTTTTGGACTTTATTTGTTGAGTTTTGCTTTAACTTGAAGACTCGACTCTACTTTTTTTTTCTAAGATTTACTTTCGTTAACCTTTTGTAAAACATCACCTCAGTGATTCCCTAACCCTCTTTATTTGTTGGCTTTAGGAAAAGTCCACTACAAAGTACTGTTGCAAGATGGAAGAAATGTTTTGGAAGCAGTGCGACCACTACTGTTTCCTTGCAGTGTGTTATCCCGTGTGTATAAAATACTTCTGTACTAGTGTCAAGTCAAGTCAAAGCCTAGCTCACCCCAAAAATTTATAAAAACAAAAAAACCAATATACTAGGAGCAATTAATCAATAGAGTAATTCATTTGTTTGCATCTGGATCACCGATTTGCGTTAGATTTTGGTGAGCTTGTGATGTTGTAACGTGAAGAGTGAACAATCACTCGAACAATGATTAGTAAGATCAGGTAATGATATGTGTGGTACTTAATAGGGAGTAAGTCAGTTATAAGTTATAACTAATGCTCCTTTCAAAAAAAAAAAAGTTATAACTAATGCTGGCATAGCTGATCTGATCCGATTGACCTGATTCATGTATCCTAAAATTGTTTGAGTGAGATCCACCTGTGAATATATACCAGATTCCGTCGTCATTGGTGTCTACTTACCTTATCTTATTTTGGATCAACTTTATTCACAATATAATAATATTATTATATGTCACATGTCAGATTGGGTGCCGCCGAACTTTACCCCTACTGCCACATTCCCGTGGTGCGTGCCCCCAAACTATGTCAGAATGCTCGTGGTGCCCCTATGTTTGAAACTTGTACACTGGTGCCCCGAACTTTACCCCAACCAGCACATTGTGCCCTTCCCACCCTTTGTCATTAACTCCGTTAGTCCTTTGACAGTTAACTGATGACATGGCAGTGATTAGCGGTTGACCGAAAAGTTAATTAAGGATTAACTATTATTTTAATTAAAATAATAATTTTTTTTCTCAGAAACTCGAAAATTTTTCACAAAAAAAAATTCAAATTTACAAAAATTAGTGCCCATGGTGCCCCAAAACTTTACCCCCAAGTGCACATGATGCCGCCTAACTTTACGTCCTAGTACACATGGTGCTCCTCTAACTCTTGTGTAACGACTAGTTTGAAAAATAACCGTTATAAACTTCATTATTGTGTGTATTTAAACAACATTATACCCCCAATGAGCTTGTAAAACAATCACTACCTTCTCAAAACACTCATAACCTTCCCAAAACACACATGTTATAAGAGGGGCACCACGTGCACTGGGGAGTAAAGTTAGGGGGCACCACGTGCACTGGGGGGTAAAGTTTAAGGGCACCACGCTTACTAATTTTTGTAAAATTGATTTTTTTTGTGAAAAATTTTCGAGTTTCTGAGAATTTTTTTTAATTTTTTTTAATTAAATAATAGTTAATCCTTAATTAACTTTCCCGCCAACCGCTAATCACTTGCATGTCATCACTTAACGGTTAAAGGGCTAAAGGAGTTAACGGCCAAGGGTAGGAACGGCACCATGTGGCGGTTGGGGTAAAGTTCGGGGGCACCGCAGTGTACGAGTTTCAATTCAAACATAGGGGTACCACGAGCATTCCGACATAATTTGGGGGCACCACGAGAATTTGTCGTATTATCTCCATATGAAAATATGGTGGTAAGGGTGACACGTGTCGACCATGTGGTGGTCAGTGTCTCAATAGTCGTTGGGAGTAGACATGCGTGTGGGAAATCGAGTATTTGTTGTCGAATCGGAGACTTTCTTATGCATGTCTTGACCTAAGCTACACAATGAACAATGATTACCCAAATGCTAATTAACAAAAATCCATACAGTTTTTTTGAAACTTTGATTAACCGATTAGCGTGTACATGCTCCTCAATAAGGGTGCGTTTTGGGTATGGTGTGTTTAAAGGGGGACGGAGGGAGTATAAGCTAATAATTTGGAGTGCATTGAGAGCGTCGGGAGGTCAAGAAATGCATAGAGAGAATCCAAGATATGTTAAACTCTCACATATAATATTAAGTTAATCAACATTAAACATTGACAAATGCATGCGAATAGAGTTCAATATTTGTAAATAACTTACATAATAAAGTTATCAACATAAAATATAATATAAACTGTTATAACTGGGTTACGTATATCACAATATTACGATACATGTATCATTGAGTTCGTGTCGAAATATATTTCAATATAGAATCCATTTACACATTCTTTTGAAAATTTAAGTATGATTTTTGTAGATATATGTCGACATGTTTAAAACTTTTGTGAAAAATGATTTAAAAAACAAAAAAAACAAAAACATTATTGAAAGATAAAGTATCAGTAAGTGATTTAGTGAGATTAAAAGCCGGCCAGCATTTAATTAGTTATCATAATGTATTTATTTTGAGATTAACTAATTAATAATTAAGAATATGATAAAAAAAAGTATTATTAAAGGAAAAGTAATACTCCGTACAAATGTACAATGACGATTGGGTGTGATTAGGAGACATTTTAACTAACAAACATTTAATTAGTTATCACTATTTACTTATTTATTTTAAGATTAACTTAATAAATAGGAATAAACGATTATGATAAAGTGTCCCGTGCAACACACGGGCTTTTTACCTAGTATAAATATATTAAAGGGTCTGTCGGTGTTACACGTCGTTAGTGGAAAAACAAGATTTCGCAAAAACCGCAGGGGCAATTTTTGCAAACTCTGATTTCACAAACCCCAGCAAATTTCCTCTTTTATTTTACAAATTTATTTTCTTGCGCTCTTGACCGTTTCATTGCAAGCCGTGAGTCTTAACCATCAGTTACAACGAGCGCCGGAGACCCAAACCAACGTGGGGGAGACTTACGGAGTAGTTCGTAGCTTGGTACAGTCCTCGTCCCACAGAAACCAGCAGCAAAGACTTTATACCAAGAAAACATTCCTTCCCGCCATTAAAACTCAACTTCTTCATTATTACTCTCTCCGCCATTGCTGGTTGTTATGCTCAGGTTCACTTCCTGTAGCTTCCCTCTCACGCTCAATCTTACTCTCACTCTCAAACTCACCAGACCCAAACTCTCCTTCATCTCTCTCCTCAATAACAGACACCCTTTCTCTCTCCTCCCTCCCCAAACCCTCACATTTCCCCCAATTCCCAATCTTCTCCGACACGCTTCTTCCATGTCTTCCTCCCGCCCCAACGCCTTCGACAAGCTCATGTCCGGCGCCCACGCCGCCGCCAACAAGAAAAAGCCCCAATCCCAATCTTCCCCCAAAAAACGCAACCCCCAAAACCCTAACCCTAATCTTCCAATTACTCCTAAACAATCAATCTCCAAGGAGTCGGAACCAATCGCCGAGGTGGCGCCGAAGGCGGCGGTGGTGGAGCCGCTGGCGAAGAAGGCGAAATTGGGAGTCAATGTGGATGAGTATGTGGCGAATTTGAAGAAGAAACCGGCGAGTTTCGACCCGAAATCGGCTGCGTGGTGGGAAGATGGGGAGAAGGTGCCGTTTATGTTCTTGGCAAAGGCGTTCGATATGATTAAAGGCGAAAGCGGGAGGATTGTGATCACTGATATTACTTGTAATGTGTTGAGAACTGTGATTGCAAAGACACCTGAAGATCTTTTGTGTGTTGTGTATCTTTTAGCTAATAAGATTGCTCCTGCTCATCAAGGGATTGAGCTCGGGATTGGGGACGCCTCGCTTATTAAGGCGCTTGCTGAATCTTGTGGTGCTACTGAGGCTAAGATTAAGAAATCGTATCAGGTAATCGAGGTTTTTTTGCCTCGGTTTTTTCTGTTCGTGTAGTACTCGTATTGTTTTTGGCTGCATTGTGTTGTTTGAACTTGTAGATGTGTAGGTTGCTGAACAGAGAATGTCAATGTGTGGTGATGGTATTATAGTAGTTAGGTAGGAGAGTTGGGGAGAGGGGTTTATGCTTTGAACTTGCGGAATGTGTTGCCGTTAAGCTACTGTTTTCGTGTTTCTTTTCGTGCTTGACAAAGGGTGAACTTTGAACTTGCACTGCACTTACCTAGGGTTTCAATCCCGGTGTCTTTCTTTCTTGGTGTGTGACCGAGAAAGTAGGTTAGAAGATGAACATGGTCGGTTGGATTGTGTTGTGAACTTGAAACTTATACTTGTTGATTTTAGTTGTATATGGCTATGTCTTGACAAGTATATGACGAGCAGTGTTATACTCTTTTCAGTAGCCTTTTTGTGACATCTGTGTAATGGTTTTGGAGTTATGTTTGATCATGGTGTTCTTGTTGAGTTTTAGCACTATCGCTATGTAACTGTTAGGCTGCTCATGTGCGTTTCTTGCCATGGGGAATAGTTGGTTCTTGTTGGGTTCCATGTCCTCTTCGAGTTTTTTTGGAGATGGATATGCTCATGCCTCCTTGTATTGTATGGGGTTACTTAAGCTATAGTAAAGGGATCTTATAAGGTAATCGGGTTTTTGTTCCAAAGGTGTGTATGTGTAGCTTTCTGCAACTCTGGATGTTGTGAACAATGGGTGTAAACTCTTGACCTAGTGGCCAAGGATGAGGAATTGGGTAGAATCAGGACAGTTAAACCCTTTCCCATTGTATCTGGGTTTCTTAGATCGTATGATCGCGAAAGACCAAGAAACCTGTTAGATTGTGGCTGTGAGCCTTGGACTGTTTCAGAGATGGATGTTTTTGCCATCTCTTATTGCACTTAGATGATAATTATACGCTGGTCTAATTTGCAAGGTGCTTTATTTGAGAACCACTGCTTGTTAGGAGATGGACGGAAAAGGTGGAAGTATCTGAATGTTTAGATTGTATAATTTGGGTGTTCTCAGTGATTCTTATGGTATTCAACCCTTGCGAAATTTTTGTAATGCACTTTAATTTTTGTCATGATTTTGTTCTACTGACAGGATTTAGGGGACTTAGGGGATGTTGCTAAAGAAGTTCGTTCGAAGCAAAGCATGATGCGCCAACCTCCTCCTCTAACCATTGCTAAAGTCTTCAATGCCTTCCAGCTCATTGCCCAGGTAAAGTTTTCATTGTTAATTTTGTGCCTCCTGCTCATTTTATATTATTTTTAATCGGGGATTGGGGGGGGGGGGGAATAGGGGTGGCCAGGCGGGAGGTCTGGTGCTTTTTCCGGCTGTAGTATGTTTCAGGAAAATGAATACTCAGTTACTTTCTGGTGTCTCTTATCGAGACATTTTCTTTTCTTTTTTTCTTTCTTATTCTGTGGAACATGGTTCATTGTCATACATGAGAGACAAGTAAACAAATGATGATAACTCTCACAGAAGCGCTGGTGATCACACCTTTCCCCTTAACTACAATAGTGACATGTCTTTTGACTACTTTAGGCATCAGGCAAGGATAGCCAGGACAAGAAAAAGAACTACATCAAGTCACTTCTTGTTGCGGCCAAAGATTGTGAACCTGTGTATCTGATGCGGCTGCTTCAGGTTTCAGCTCGTACATCAAACATATTCTAACTAATTTTATAATTTTCCTGCTGTATGAACAAGTTTGTTTCTGTTGCAGTCAAAGTTACGGATTAGTTTAGCAGAGCAAACACTTCTTCTTGCCCTCGGACAGGCTGCTGTGTATTCCGAAGAGCACTCAAAGCCGCCCTCAGATGTTCAATCACCAGTTGAAGAGGTGGGCTAACTTGCTTTGAGCTATATATTGTGTTGATGCTTTGCATAATTCATGGTGAAAGCAGTACGCACACAATACAATATTTGTGCTTAGCTTCAGGTATAAAGACAAACTTTCTGCCTCGTCAGAGGGCAATGTTGATATTATTGTATCACTGGATCTGTGTATGTAGTTTTAGATATCAACCGTGAGACTGAGACATTACCGATCTATCAAGTTGTTTGGGTCTAACACGACCGTTATTTAGGTTGCATCGGCTGCTATTCTCGATTTAGCCGAGATAACCTCGATTTAGCCTTGACCCGCAAACGCAACCGAAATTGGAGATTTGATACCTTGTTTGTGTCCATCGATTATTTTCCTGAACATTTGAAGTTCCATCTTAGCTGCATTGATCTATCAAAAATTGTTGTTGGATTTAAGTAGTTTTTGCATCAATGGATCATTCCAAAAGTTTCACCTGCTGTACGAATCACTTCAAGATCCAATCTGTTATGTTTTCTCGTCTCTCCTTGATATTTCAGAGTGGTTTTTTTCTCAAGTATGAGAAGCTTTGGTGGTGGGGAAGATAGGAATGTAATTTAACCAATTACCTGTGGAAGGGAAATTTGAGTAGTATATTTCAAAAGCTATAGTTTTTCCCTACTATATAGTAATTGTTAAAAGAAAAGCTAAGGACTCACTTTGATATTGCATCTTGCTGCTATATACTTTTGGCTGGGGAGGCTTATTTTTTCTTAGAAACTCACATTTTGGACGTAGCCTTCAATTGGGGTTGGTTGAGTTGGCATATTACATTTGTCTAGAGGCTGTTTTACCTCTTAAAAATGTTGCTGCATTGACGAATTTGGTTGGGGAATCAATTTGGGCTTCTCAGTTCTCACCTTGCGTACATAAAATGATTCTATTCCTGGGATACCGAGCAACTGAAAAGGGTTAAGTTAGTTTTTGGCCTTATTAATTTTCCCTCTTTGTGTAGCAAATCTCATCATCTCCATGGACAGTCAGGGTTTCTAGACGCAAGTGGGTGCATCATCTTGTTGCTTTGTGTGACAGGTTTTGTTTGACGGGAGTAAGGAGTTAGTTGGTTATCGTTAGACTGCAAGTTGTCTAGGCTAACTGGCAGTATTCTGATATGGTCTGTTCAAATCACTTTTACATGCCTTTTTTATTTACTTATTTAATTTTTTTTCTACATGGTCCACAATGTTTTCGAAATTTCGTGGCATACACAAGACGGTTACTAGATGACTATTCATGTTAGCCGACCCCAAATCATTTTGGGAACTTTCCGAAATGTTGTTGTTTTCACTGACTGTTTCTTTCCCATTTTAATGATTCTGACTTGCTGTATCAGGCAGGAAAGATTGTTAAACAAGTTTACTCTGTGCTTCCTGTATACGACAAAGTCATCCCTGCCCTTATCAGTGGTGGTGTTTGGAATCTATCACAGTCTTGTACATTCACGCCGGGTGTTCCAATAGGACCTATGCTGGCAAAGCCAACGAAGGGGGTGTCAGAAATTATAGATAAATTTCAAGACAGGTTATATACTTGCGAGTACAAATATGATGGTGAACGTGCTCAAGTATGTCCTTATATGCTCTTTTCTCTCTATTTTTGCCTCTCTAAGTTCTCGGTAGGATTTTCCATTTGGGGGGGGGGGGGGCACTAACGAATCAGTTTGCTGAGGAAAACTTGCGGAACTGTCCTTCCTTTCTATGTGCTGTTCTCGTCCGCTCTGTGTGCTCCGTGTTGGGTCTCAAATTATTTAGCTCTTCTTGCCGTGTATGTTTCCGAGTTTATGCTTATCATGTCTATGGAAAGTAGATTCATTACATGGAGGACGGCTCAATCGAGATTTACAGTCGAAATGCCGAAAGGAACACTGGAAAGTACCCTGATGTAATTACTGCAATGACCAGGTATATTTATGCTATTTAAATTTTTTTTCCCCTTTTGGCTTGTTAATGCACTTTCTATTTGTCATTTGCACTGCAGTATAAAGTATATACTGGCAGCTGTATTGTGATCTCACAACTTTTTAAGGATGATGTTATAGTATCAATTAATGCTTTATGCTTACTCGGTCTTCAATCATGATTCTAACTTTCAAACAACTGAAAGGGTTTGTGTATTAGCATCATTGACTTTTTGAAGGGCTAGAAATATCTCCGGCTATTGGTGATGTGACAACTAAATAGATTGGCTTGTTAGGCATTAGTTTAGTGTAGCCTTCCCAAGACTATGCTCGTATGGATAGGAAATTCTCAGCTTGAATGCCCTTTTACTAAGGTTCCCTCTGGATCACTATGTTTGTTTGCTAGTATTCTATTTCCTTTGGTTCCGTTCAGTGGCACTATGGCAGTGGGAAAATCTTTCATTGCATGATATCATCTTTTCATTATCTCATCTTACTCCAAATATCTCAATGTTTAGTATGACTTGTGGGCCTATGGCTGCTCATAATGTTCCAAGTTTATGGACTGAACTTTTGGATTTCTACTGTAGTGATGCACCTTGTCTCCTGTAATGAACTCACATAGCAATTGGAGGAGACGACACAGTAGGATAGTTATTGTAGAAGGTTGGTGGCGATCTGCGATTTTGGTGATATTATAGCTGTAAAATACACGTAGAGACAGTGTAAGTACATGGAGTGGCCTTGTGCACTCCCCAAAGTGTAACACTACATATGTAATGACTGATATGATAATTGACTGGATGAGTACTTCTCCTAGTGATTCCGTATATATTATCCTAGATAGATTAACTCCCCAGGCAAGTCCTACCTAAATGACACCATTGCCCTTCCAATTCCTTCTAAATGGCTTGCTGGCCTAAGTGGCTGTTCTTTTACATGTTCTTCATCCATCTGTTTGGCCATTAGAAAATTTTATGTCTTTACTGTCATATTGCAGGTTCAAGAAGTCATCAGTGAGTTCTTTCGTTTTGGATTGTGAAATTGTTGCATATGACCGTGAGAACCAGAGGATCCTTCCTTTCCAGGTACAACTATACGGGTAATGTTTTTGTGTGTGGTGTCATAGTCCGCTGGGAGTCCAAGGCCACTCCATGGTACTTTGGGAGTCCATGGTACCTTGAGATTGAAAGAGCATTATAATTGGGCAAGAGGAATTATAAATGCTACATCAAAATTACTATGACTAATCTGTTGGGTTATTTTCTTTCTAAACAAATACAACTCAATTTGACTCATAGCTGTTCTAACTACCTGGCAAAACTCAGTCATTGCTATCCTTGTAATTGGTTACACAAAGCTCTAATATTTCATCTTTACATTGTCTACCTTTCAATGAGGGCATTGCATCTAAGAAGTCGGATCTCTTAAATCGTAGTTGACTCTGTATAAAAAACTTTAATCAATGCTTAGTAATTTACTCTCTTTTTCTTTCAATCTTAATTTTGGTTTGAATTTCTCACATTCAAACCAAACGTAATTACTATAATGAAATGGAGGGAATAATACTTTTAGAATGTGCTTTTTGTATATATCCATAATGCATTATGACTTGCTACAGCGTTGGCCTTGTGAATTTGGATAAGACACATAGTTTGAGCTCCATAACTGATGCTAATCTGTTAAATGTTGTTTTTAAAATATATATGTATGATCTTGTTTCTTGAGACTGTGTTATTGGCTTTGTGTTTCTATATTCAAAATAAACATTTGGTGGATTTTGGCAGGTTCTTACCACTCGAGCTCGCAAAAATGTTGTATTAAGTGAGATTAAGGTTGAAGTTAGCATCTTTGCTTTTGACATCTTATATCTGAATGGCAAATCGCTTCTTCAGGAGCAGCTTAATGTTCGTCGAAAGGTATTTACATCATGCATCTCTCTTGAGCATAGTGTTCTAACCTTATTTTCCCATTACATCTTGATTCTTTTTCAGTATTTTCTTGATTTGTGAACAAGATTTTGTTTTACTAGTGTATGAACAACATTCTATGGCTTACATATTTGTTTTATGATTAAGTGCCGAGGAAATAATGTTTGCCATTGAATGACTGCCATGTTTAGGGATTTTTACTTCTTTATGTTGATACACTTCACTTTAACTGAATAAACAGATTGCTTACACAGCTGTTGAGGTCAAAGCTTAATTTGTCTTAATTCTTTAGTACTAAACTTTTTTTGTATATGGGAGTCACCCCTTTGTTGTCCTTTTGAATATATGAGATGCTATTTTGCTTATAAAAAAAAACAACTATATTTTGTACCAGAAATACCCGTGTATTAAATATGGTACGATAATCAGTTTTTATGGATCATTACGCGACTTCTTAGATAGTTAAATTATACATAGCTACACATCTGCTTGCCCCAAATAACGTTGAAATAGCTATAGCCCTATGATTATGACTTGTTTATGAGCGCCTTCAATATTTTGTACAAAGACTTGGAACATCTCTAAAGCTCATAGAGTCATAGGTATTTATTCATTATTTTTTATTTATTTGTTTCCATTTCTTATGGAGCCAAAGACAAACTATTCTTTGGCTTTGGGATATAATGTAATAAAGCAATATGCCTCGCAAAAATGTTTGTGCTTCTTCAATTGTAGCAGTTTCTGTGCAATTCTCGAAGCAATTTTCATCATTGGTCATATGCGCACCCTTTCTATGTTTTCAACGTAGGGGTGAGGTTTGCGTACATCAGACCCCCTCTTACCCCGTCTTATGTCGGGAGCCTTTGAGGCACTGGGGTGATCCGGGGATGTAATGTTGCTGTTGCCTTTGTTTGGATTAAGATATTCTGCACTGCTCTTTCCCAGTGGGTTTATGTGGCGGGCTGTGGGAGTTCTTGTGACCTTAAGTGTTTTGGATTGAGGCTTTGTTTGTTATTGGCTTTTTCTACACCAACCTAAAAAAAGAAAAGTTTTGTGGTTTCTCGGTTCAGTTTTTGTGGTTCTGTTTACTTAGAACGCCCGTAATATTTAGTGCTTAACTCTCCTGGCCTGTTGTGCGGTATGATGCAGCATCTTTATGAATCTTTTGTGGAGGAACCTGGGTTTTTTCAGTTTGCTACAGCGGTCACATCTAATGATCTTGAAGAGATACAAAAGTTTCTTGAAGCTGCTGTCAGTGCTAGGTAAATTCTCCTTGCATCATATCTTGTAAGGCATACAATGTAGCTTTGGTCCCTGTGGATTGATCTGTACTTAACCCCTTCAATAGAGTAAATTACATCGAAACCTCGACCAAAAAATGAGGAAATTTTGCTCTGAATAACGAAAGTGATACATTCCTATGCATTAGGGTGGTAGGGAAGCCATAAAGGTGTTGAAATGTTATGCTGTTGTGCTTGTGAGTGTGGGGGAGGGCCGGGATGCACTGATGCCGTGTTTATCTGTTTAGCCTCTGGTATGGCTACAGTTCTTGTTTGAGTGCGATGTTTTTGGCGCAGTCTGTTCATGTCAAGATGTCATTGATCATAACATATTGTATCTGCGTTTGTTTGACAACTGTGTATAGGGAGTTTTGGGTTATGCATTCCTATGATTGAGCTTGGCTTTTATTGGGTGTAGGAGCTGGATAGATCCTGATATCTAGTACATTCATTTCTTCATGGTTGCCTTTTCTTACTTTCTTTGTAGTATATGCTTCGAATGAATCAATGAACAATATAAGCAGTTTCAAATTCTACTCTTTATGTCACTTTTGAGACTGTTGTTATTGCAGTTGCGAAGGTTTGATAATCAAAACATTGGATACGGAAGCAACATATGAGCCATCAAAGCGATCGAATAACTGGCTTAAATTGAAAAAGGATTACATGGACAGGTAAATAACAATCAATCTTGATCGGTACTGAAGAAAAATTAAATTTGCTTGATAGTTATCCTCCCCCTGTTTGACAGCTGCCTTTCTAGTACTACTTAGAGATACTCTTAGTAAAAGGTTTAACACATCATTGCTATATTGAAAACTTCTGTCTCCAACTCTCCATCTTTTAAAAGAACAGAAATATGCCACTAGGGGTACAAAAGCATTTACAGGAGAAATGTAACTACCATATAGGCATATTGCCATATACTGTATTTGCTAACCCAAGGGCACATAAAAAAAAACCCCTTCGAAACAGCAGACGTGGAACAAAAGATGTACACAGTTGTATCCAAATTGTAGAATGAATACACTGCCAATAATTAATTTCAGATATTTAGGAGTTAGGGCACCTCAGTCAATAAAACAGTTCTAATATTATTTATTTCTTAGTTTAGTGTTTCTGGTATCAGCTAAAACCTTTTCACCCTTCTCTATTTTTGTATTTTGTGTTCAGTGTTGGAGATTCTCTGGACCTGGTCCCCATTGGAGCATTCCATGGCCAGGGAAAACGAACAGGTTGAAACTGAATTCTCGTTTTCTGGTTCATTATTTCCTGGTTGATTAGTTGGAATCTGCATTTTATGTAAAGTGGATGGATTGTTGGAAGGAAGTAACCTAGACTGCAATTGTGCGGTCTAGGTTAATAGTGAATGAGAGTTTGAGAATAGGCCTTTTCAAGCTATCCGTATGGCATGAGGGAGCGCATTATGGAGTTGTGGGGGCGGTGTTGGGTTTGTGTGTGGGTGGGCAGGAGCGCATGATTCCTCCTCAGAAAACCATTAGATCTTTTATTTTTGTCATGTGTTTTCCTCTAAGCTTGAGAACCGACGTTTCTGAGTTGGACTCCTGCGGCCCTGCACACCCACGCACAGACTCTCCTCTGCCCTCACAGCCCTGTGATGCTCTCAGTCTCAGCATGAGAGTTTGTGCTTCTATTTGTCTTGGGGATATGACCATACATTCAATCATTATCCTGATTTAGTACTTTGGCAGGAAATCAAATCTGTCAGTTAGTTCTAGTGTCTGGATCCCTTGGTTTTGTTAATTTGTTATTTACCTTGATGAAACTACCAGCTGACTTTTTTTATTTCATTTAATAATCTCTACATGGGATTTGGCAGCATCATAATTTCTCCTGCCTATTTATATGTATCTTGATCACATTTTCCTTGCTATCCTCGCTCATGTGTAGCTGCTGCCTGTCAGATAACTGTTAATACAAGGAGTTATATTGTAGGCCCCCATCATCCCCAATTCAGAACTTGTTTATGGGTGTTGCTTGAACAATCTCACTTAATTTTTAGTTGTCCAGGTGTTTATGGCGCTTTTCTACTTGCTTGTTATGATGGTGATAATGAAGAGTTCCAGAGCATCTGCAAAATAGGTATTAAGATTTAATTTCGTTGGTCTCTACTCTGGTTGTCCCTTTGAATTCTGCCATGCCTCATGTTTGGTCTCGCACAATTTCTGCTGAAGGTACTGGATTTAAAGAAGTTGAGTTGAAAGAACGATCTGCTAGTCTCCGTCCCAAAGTCATTCCCAACCCAAAGGTTCTCATTTTGCCCTTTCTTTCTCGTTCTCGTTTTTTCCTCTTTCGTTAATTATTTAACTGATATTAATGCCATATCTTTATTGTAACTTACATATGTCAATTCTATTTTGATTTGATCAGCCATACTTTCGATTTGGAGATACCCTTAAGCCAGATGTCTGGTTCGAGCCATGTCAGGTTCACATCTTTAACCCCCTTTTTTCATAACATTATTGTTGTTTTCTTCTTCTTTTCATTAATCTCCTGGTAAACCAGTATAATGAGCACCCTTATTAACAAGTTTGTTTTTCTTGTCGTGTGTTTCATTCAAATGATTGGGCCTGGGGTGGTTACTGCTGATGAAATGTTGGAATAACACCTTGTTGCATAGAGTGTTTGTTAGGTCCGGTTTTTTTTTTTTTTTTTTTGGGGGGGGGGGGGGAAGGGAGTACTTGTGGATCGTTCTTGTAGAATAACCTTTAATATCTCTTATATGTGGTTTCACCAGCTTCAGCAGAGTATGAATTGTTATAAGTTGAATGAGAACTTCTCATATGTTGCTCTAAGCAACTATCTTTTGCTAGCTTAGTAGCTTTGCATGTGATGCTGAATAAATGCATCATCTGCTTTGAACTTCATCTCCGAGTACCTAAATGTACCTAATTGAATTTATTCTTCGCAGGTATGGGAAGTGAAAGCAGCTGATTTGACTATAAGTCCTGTTCACCGTGCTGCAGTTGGTGTAGTGGATCCTGAAAAGGTAACTTCGTCTGTTATGCTGCTTAGTCTGTGCTGAAGCTTAAATTTTGTACAATCTTTGTCAGGTGCTCTTATAGCTTGCAGGCATCTCTAAATTATGAATTTCAACATTTATGTCTTGTGAACAGGGAATTTCTCTCCGGTTCCCACGCCTTGTTCGTGTCAGAGAGGACAAAACTCCAGAGGAAGCAACATCAGCAGATCAGGTGAAATCATTGTTTTTGCGAGTAACCTTTAATTATGTTATTTTAGTTTGTAGTTTATTGCGGGCTCGAACTCATTAGTTGCTGGAACTTCTCCAGGTGGCTGAAATGTACAACTCTCAAGCACACACCAAACCCAACAAAAATCAAGATAAAGATGAGGAAGACGAGTGAAGACATATCATAGGTGACTGTAGTCTGTTAGAATGCGTTCCCAGCTGCACGAGCATTTTACTGAGGACTTTTGATGATTAGCAGTTAGCCGCACTGCCTCTATGGTCCTGTTGTGCTCATGATATTCAGATGTTCAAGAGGGATATGGGGAAAGCAAATAGTGCTTCATCAGCAGGTGGATGACCATTATGGTCAGATTTTATGACTCGTAATGGTAGTCTGATATCTTCTGTCCAGATGAAAGGTTGGCATATTCAAGTTCAGAATCATGTTTCGGGGGAATATAGTTTGCTGTGGTCGTGTACACTTGTATTACTAACTCTTTCCTAAACTTGGAATGAGTGACAGATTGCT
Organism: Spergularia bocconei; assembly: GCA_963457585.1. Taxonomy (NCBI): domain Eukaryota; kingdom Viridiplantae; phylum Streptophyta; class Magnoliopsida; order Caryophyllales; family Caryophyllaceae; genus Spergularia; species Spergularia bocconei. The sequence continues at coordinate 8,862,980 of OY734958.1, forward strand.
ACAGGTGTAATGGAAGTCACATTTTCATGTATACCAAGTGAATTGTACAGTAATTCAATTAACTTGGTACAACTGTACAAGTACAGAAGACCTTTCTTTCTGATTCGATTTTTACTTTTCTATCAAGAACATTTGGTTGCTATAGGAGTATGTTTTACCTCTCAGCCAGTCTTTGGACACGGTTTTCTTACATTAGCGAACAAGTGCTGAATATGTTTACAAGTTTATTTAGATGATGCAGGCAGATTTTAGTCAGTCCTGAAACCTAAGGCGTCGGTATTGTAAGAAGTACTCTTAGAACAAGAATTTCCAGTTGCAGAAATGTCAAATCTCAGTCTTTTCTTCCAAGTTGTGACTGATGGTGCACTTCTTGCCCCTTTTACTGGTTCCCCTGGAAGACGGGCATGGTGGAACTCTTCAACTGGGCGTGGTCAACAACATCGCGTGTCTGCAAGGTAAGAAACTATCGCTGTGCCTCTCGTCTTCAGTAACTTGTTTTTCCCTTTTGTTCACTGTACCAATTGTACTTTTACTTTGACATTTTCGAACAACGAGCTTCTTTCTGAAATTTGAGAACTGAGACGGATAGACTGCTTTCTCTGTCAAGAAAAGTGTGGATAAAAACAAATAATCTTTACACATTTCCTGTCAAGAGAAATGTGGTATGGAATGTTAGGAATGTTAAGCAGCGTCGTATTACCTTTCATAGTCATGGCCGCATGAAAATGTCAAGTTTAGTGCGCTGTAAGACTTTCCGACATTTTCGAGTAAAATTTCAGCTACAAGCCAGAAGATTACTCAACTGCCTCACTTTGTCAGGTACTGAAATTGTAAGGACTAAGGACAGTCGACTCCCATGTATTTCAACATCTACAGCTTTTCCGATGTTGATGCTCCTAATAGTCGGTCAACACCTCGCTAATGACAGGGGTCTCTTAGAGTTCGAGATGTACGCAATCTAAGCATCACCAACATGAGATAGATTATTGATTTTAGAAATCAGCTGTAACTTTACGCCCCTGAATTTCAAATCCTCGATTTGCCCATGATCAACGATAGGGTAGAAATGGCGAACGTAGTGAATGATGACTAAGAATGCTTGCTAGAAGCCTAGAACCATCACTGTCGTTCCCACATTGAATGAGTCTTAAGAGTCCAGCAGTGGTAGTTCAAGGTAGGAAGTTTCTACATTGGAAGGTTTGGTTTTATGAGGACTAGGATACTTATTCAACTGTCCACCAATTGTTAGGCAGTACCCCTTCCGCTATGCAAATCATTAATCTTAAGTAAAAATGTTGACCTAATGGATCCTTAAAATTGAACATTATAATCTGATGTATGGTTTATTTAGGACGCAATTTTTACCCTCATAGAAACACTTTTTTTTGTGATTCATTATGCAACAGTATTTTTCTTAATGCTCTTCGTAGAAGAAGTTTGAAATATAATTTTGAGAGTAAAAAGCAATTTTACGTCACTTCATTCGTAGTTAGATCATTATTGAAAAATGAAAAGTTTGTCAAAAATGTAGTGTTTTTTTGGTACGTTATATGTTTGCTTTCCCTTCTTTTTATAGAACATCCCACTAAACCAAAAAAAAAAGCAAATTCACCTCTAATCGGTGGAAAGTAGCAATAAAATGAGAAAAATTGAGTGATTAAGACATAAAAAAGGGGTGTGAAAATACAACAGAAAAACTATTGACATTGACATAACTTTTGACAACCTCTTCTCGATTTCTCACTAAAAAAAGGGTTCATGGATTGTTATTGGGAGAATTGGGAATTTTGGATACACAAAATCTCAGTTCTTGCTCTGCTTTTAGGGAGGAAGACTATTGTTTTTTACTGTTTACACTATATTGGGTGGGAGCAGCTAGAATCAGGTGGAGAACACTTTTGATTCAATTGAAAACACATACATTACATAGTAAATGTAGATTCGTTTTTCGAAAGTGAAAAGATTTTCCTTACACTGATGGTAAACGATATGATTCATATGAATAGGTCTCATTTATGAACAAGAGCGACACTAAGGAGATGATTAATTGTAATTGATAGCAATGAACTCGGATTATCGAGAGAAAACCGTAAACTCTTAACCAATCAAAAAGACGAGAAACTTGCGAAAGATAGATATTAGATTGATATATTACACTTGTAATAGTACATAGCAATTATAACTTACAAAAGACTCTTGATTATGGCCTTGATTAGTGGGATCCATTTGATCCGACAAGATTTTTTGGCCCCGGCTAACCTCCAACGGTTGGTAGCCTACACTTAACCCAACTTAACCCTACATTCTAACTACCCAAGTTTATACCTAAACATGATTGATTGTTGCACATTCCATTTCTTACTTCACTAGAACAAAATAACAGTGCGCAACAATTGTGAACTCAAAGAAGAATTATAGACACTCTCACACTCCTCTTCAAGTACCGGGTCGAACATTAGACGTTAAAACACGTGTAATTTGAATATATAATGCTTGCACAAATTTCTTACATAATGACGAGTCTAACACGGGATATTACATATTACAGTCCGTACATTTGGGATGGAAGAGAAAAAATCATGGAAGTAGGAAACCCCTTTGCCTAGTGTATGCAAGAAGGAAAAAAAAGTCCACAAATTCAACTTGCCCTCCCTTAGCTTAATGGGCTAATCTAGAATGTATCATAATCCACTATTTCTGGTCACTCTCTTTTCTTTCCTTGATGGGGAACTGTACAATATGCAAGATGACCACCAGAGCAAACCTTGGAAAATCCCCCTTACTGCCATACGCGTTCGCTTCAACTTCAAAAACGATTAGTTCAGTTTAGATCCGCTGCATGTTGTCCTAATGCCGATTTGGATACAATTACAATGCAGATCAGATCAGAACATTTTCGGTTGAAGAGAACGAGGCCGGCCATAATTTGAGTGGAAATACTAAATAATTTAGTACTAAACCTATTTAGAAGCTAAATTAACCTGAGTAATTAAAAGTTACTAATAATTAATGGAAAAGTACCCTTTGGTACTTGTTACTGTCAGGAGAAGAACCATCAAAACCACTGTCAAGATAACTTCTTTTCCTGTTAACAGCAGCTCCACAGTTTGACCCATTAATCAGAAAATCATCAGCATTTGACTGATGAATTCCACCACCTGCAGATGCTGGTATTTGCACAGGTGGAATCTCAAAGGTCTCCAATGGTGGAGGAGGGTGCCTCCACTGAGGAAGAGGGCCTGCTAAAAGCAATGTCTGCAGGAGTGGACCTGCCTTCATTACTGCCTGCAGAAGCTTACCCTTTTCTGGCAATGGCTTCCTGGTAGACAGCAGCTGAAGGGCATTCTCCTGCACAGGTTGCGGCCGAGGTGGCGGTGAAGGAAGAACAAGCTCAGCCACTCCTGTTGGTGAAGAAACTATACTCTCTTCACAGTCTGATGAAGAGAACCCATCCTTTCTGACATAATTGGGTTCGTCTTCGACTCCGGAAACTCCTGAATGTACTGCAGGACCTGCTGATTTCTGCTGTAACTGCTGCTGTTGTTGCTGCATTAGCAGTTTTTCTAGGAGTAAGTTCTTGCATTTGTTCTGAGCTTCATTTCTCTCTTTCACTGTTCTGCTGAGCAACTCTTGGAGATGTGCTAACTCATCCTCTCTTTTTGTTATTTCTTCTTGGGCAGCTAATCTTGTTGATTCTAGCTCCAGAGTAGTGTACAGTAGTGATTGTCTTAGCTCTTCCATGCTCTGTGTAGCAATCAACTTTACAAGTTTAGTCAAATTTTTTATTTCAAATCACATCAAGAGAAGCTCATATTTGTCAAAGCAATGATTAGCATTACTAATTTGACTCATGGGTGTACCGTCTACTATGCACTAAGATATACGAGTAAGTAGTATTCACTCCATTTCGCTCGTTTCTTTAATATTTCAAATTATATAAGAAATGTGAAATAATGTAGCGAAATAAATGCAACATAACAATGAGGTTAAGATGTACGCAATCTCAAATGAAACATCGTGATAAAAATAAGTGACTCAAGTGAAGGTTGGAAGTGCTAACCTTGCCTTGGAAGTAGTAAGGCCAACTGAGAAGAGGGCTTTGTCTTTGGCTTTCCATGTTCTTGCTAAGTAGAAAAGGATTGACTAATGAGGCACATGAAATATATAAGAAAGAATTTGGGGAAAAGTGGGGTTTATGAGTGGGTTTTCTGGTACTTCACTTTTTATAAGGAAGACCATTTCTTACTGTTTTGCAGGAAATGGCCAAATTCTTTTTTAACCACTAATAGTTAATTTTCTTTTGCATTCTTTCCTGATACTTCTATTTTAAGCAAAAAATAATGTTTCACTCTCTTTTTAACCCACTATAGTTAATTATTACTTTTACTAAGATGCCATAGCCCATAGCTCCACAAGTAGTACAGCATTCCAAAAATGTGTTGAAATAAGGTAATGTTTGGGTTTCATGAGTCTACTGTCTTTGAACTAGTGTGTTTTTGTGAAGGTAATTTTGGTTTCAGATAATATGAAAAGTTAAATATTATTGTTAAGTATGATATCACTAAACCCCACCCATTAATAGGCTTAGTGAAACATGTAACTAGAGGAATTTTTTTTTTAATTCTATACTCTACCATATCAAATTATTTCTCATCAATTCGAAGACCCGATCCTTCTCAATTACATCTATCCAAAAACATAACATCCATAGTGTCCTAATGAGTAATCACCGTCTATTTATACAGCAGAAGATGGTTAGTCTGATTTTGTCTCGTTATAACATGTGCCATATGATGTAGTCTCACATCGAAAGATTAGGTTAAACCTTCTAACATGTAAGCACGTAATTTAATTCGACGACTATCCAATTAGTATTAGGATAACTCTAACCTCTAGGTAAGAGGGTCTGATTCCACCATCTCGTCTCTCTAGCAGTGTAGCCCCAACAAACAAGTTTGGTCAAGACAAAAACCAAAAGAAGCCAAAGAAGAAGGCAGCAGAGGAGGTGAGGGGAGGCACAAGCAAAGTCAGTCCTATGTTTGGACTTTGGAGTGAGCAGTAAAAAAGTGGGGCCTGAGCAGCGGTAAAAGCGGGGGTGTTTTGGGTTATATCAAGAAGCATATTGATAAAGGTCTACAGTGTAGACACAATTAATTTGTCTACAATGTAAAATTGAGTTAGTAGTAGTAAAATTGAGATCAGAGTAGTAAAATTAATTGTAATGAAAATTTCAGGTAGTAAAATTAATTGTGTGAGTAGTAAAATTTTGATAGTGTAGTAAAATTATTGCTGATTGTAGACACTTTTGGGTGTGTACACTATAGACCTCTAGCATTGTCCTATCAAGAAATGATATGTTTTGGTTGGAATCTTGGAGTGCTGATAAACCAATCACTGTGATTGGGTGTACGGACCCAATCACAGGGGCAAAAAGGTCAACTTTCCAGCCAACCCCAAACAACCAACCTCCGACCACCGCGCTACACCCCGCAACCACGCGCACCACCACCGGAACCCCACCCAACCAACGGCCCCACTCCGTCCAGCCACCTCCCATCCCCGGATACTGCCGGCTTCGCCGGAAAATGAAAAGACACCCTAAAGAGAATGGGTGTTTGAATGAGTTTGGTAAACCCTTTTTAGGGTGGGGTGCTCTTAAGTGGGCGAAAAAAAGGTTTAGGGCCCCACTTCTCGGCGCCGCGTGAGTGTAGAGGCAACTCGTGGTGGTGGGCGGGTGGAAAAAGGGGTGAGGAGAGGGAGAGGGGTATGTGAAGGGGAATTAATTTGAGGCATAGGATAAGAAAAAGCAAGATGAGTGACCCAGAAATTGCCACCAATCCGTGATTGGCTCCTTTATTACCAATCACAGTGATTGGTTTAGTGAAACTCGGAATCTTGCACTCTGGGTCTTACTGTTACTCTTAACTCTCTACTAACCCATTTCTAGCAATCGTCTTTTCTTCTTTGTTTTAGACTTTATTTTTACTGAACTTTTTATGTGTGTTTATCTACTCTATACTCCACATTGGAGTAGTCATGTGATGAGGTACTAGGACTACTGAGCTACCTAAGGTTATAGCCTTGATATAGGTTATTGCCATGTTTGGGATTTAGTACTTGTCAACTTAGAATAAGCTTGTACACTACAGAAAACAACTAGTTTGCGTGCCCGTGCCGCGCACGGGCTCCCTATTTGTATCAATCATACTTGTTTTACCAAAAAATCGTTGTTAGATAATTACTTTTTACACATAAATGTCACATGTTGAACATTATTTAACGTATCAAAAAAAAATATGGTTTAGTTATGAATTTATAAATGTCAGATATCAGTTAAAAAGTACCACTCGGTCCCAAATTAAACTTCCCATGCATTTGAATATGTGAGATGATTTTAAATTCCACGGCTTGAATTAAGATGGAGTGGTATTGGATATCCCTTATAAAAATGTTAATTACTACCACCGCAATAAAATTAAAGATGACGTTTTGATCGAGATGAGCGTTTGACTTACAAATATAAGAATATATATTCATTAAAAAATAAATAATGAAATGCACATCGTGGGATTCGTAACAAAAAGTACTTTCACATATAATAAATTATGAAAAATACATCAATTTCATGCGGAGCTGACATGACAGAAACTCCATATAACCCAACCTACTCTAACCATACGTGAAATTGATCTGACCCTCCTAATTTCCAACTCTATTGGCATTATTCATTTATTGTTAACTTTGTTGAGATTATAAAGAAACCTATGAATCTACAAATACCTAATCATCTTACCAAAAGAAACATATTTTGCTTAGTAATTTACATAATTCTCTTTATATCATTTATTGATCGTTTTTGAAAAATTAATAAACTCATTAACTATATACATAAGTGTGTTAATAAGTGTCATGTTCCTGATTCTAAATTTTAATCCAAGATTTTGAAATATACCTCTTTCAACAATAAATTACCACACTTAATAGCACGTATTAGAGGGAGAACTTTATAATCAATTTTAAAAATAATTACTAATTTAAAGACTTATACTCCCTCCAATTTTGATGGTGAAGTTGCATTGTAAATGTCACTTTAGTTGTGATATTATAAATGTAATTAAACATTTATCAGAGCTTATTATATAGTCATCATTTCAAAGTATTACTTAGTCTAACTAATTGGTTGCATCAACAGTGACATTATGCGAGATATCCAGGCCAAAAACTCGACGTGGTAGAGCATGAGTCAACTCAATTCTATTCATGAACCCCTATTCATGTACCAATGCTACATGACAAAATAATGTTCAACTTGAACTCGATTTCGATTCTCATAAGAGAATGAAACTTTTTAAAAATATGAAATAGTAGTAGTAGTCAAGAAGTCAGAGAGAGAGAGAGAGAGTTATATAGAAAAAAATCGAGATAAGAACTTCACTGTATGTCAAAAAACCCAAAAAACATTGAACAAAATTCGAGATGATGCAATCAAATAACGTTTAGTAACCATGCCCACTGAGGATCTAAAAAAAAAAATTTACATCACAAAAACTATAAGGCCCAACTCTAGCAACCCGAACCGAAACCGGCTCGATTCGACATGCAATGAATGTAATATGACCTAACCCTTTCTGACCATACCTAGAAAATTAAGGTGAGAACTACACTCATATAAGCAAACGAAACATTCGAAACATTAGAAACCATAGTAGTCAAGAGAATAAAAAAAAAAAGGAGAAAATAAATTTTGGTCAAACTTTATATCATATTCATTTATTAATTTTTTATTAGTACTCTTTGTGTAGACTTACTTTCTAACTATACTCTAACATAGAGAAATTTTTTTTTTTTTGAAGGGGGGGAGAGAAAAAAAATTATATTACTTGAATTCCATTCATTTCTTTATAATGCACTTGATATTCTACATATAAGCAATAACATAAACTTTTTGAAATATAACTCTTTTAGCTCTAAATTAACATACGGAAGAGTCGAATTGTAAAATTGCAATGACATATAAGTTGTAAATGGAGAACTTTATGTAGTCACTTATTATAATAATAAGTCACATTTGTTTGCATCAAAGGTGGCACAATCCGAGAAATCCAATAACTCGGCGTGGTAGAACCTGGCTCAACCAAACCCTTTGCTACATGACACAATAATGTCCAACCCAAAATTAATTCTGATAATAATATAAAACAAATCAAACAATGGTACTCAAGAAGCCACAAACAAAAAGAACAAATTGTATGTACAAATTCATTAACCAATGCTACATGTATAACTAAATACACCATGCAATGATAAACCCTATTCATGAACCAATTAGGGCCTGTTTGGTATCGTTTTTGTTTTCAGTTTTCAGTTTTTTTTTTTTAAACCAAAGTCCCGTTTTTGAAAACCAGAAAAAGTGGTTTTCAGTTTTCAGTTGTCAGTTTTCATTTTTAGTATGTCTATTATAGAAACATATAATTAAATTTTATTTTTGCAACTTATTTAACTAAATTTTTTATACATAAAAAACCAAAACTGAAAATGGCAGTGATACCGAACGGGCCCTTACTAACTCTTTGTATAAACATTTTTCCTAAGTACTATTGAGTAGTATATTCTAAACACATGCCTTAAATTTTATTAAATATTTTTGAATAAAACTCTTTCGACACTTGTACGAACAAAGTCGAATTGGCAAAATTAGTAAACAAAATAATCAATTGTTAAACTAATAATAATTCACATTAAGGGTGATACTTTTCTTCAATTCTCTATGATTTGCACATTCTTTTTGGAACTCTTTTTTTTGTGAGAGATGTGTTGCAAAATGAAAATATGTGATACGATCATGATTAACAAATTCGAAGAAAATCATATACTTTGTATAGATTGGAAATCATTTTTCTAGACAATTAATATTTTCTACGTTTAATAGATTTTAAAACTTTCCTTTTTCTATTTAAATCAAAATTATCTATACATTCAACTAATTATAATTTTTAATTGTTTATTAATTTTCCTTATTAATATTTTGATATTTTATATGTATTATTATAATCACTTGTTAAACTAATAATAATTCACCTTAAGGCTTATCATTTTCTACAATTCTCTCTACGATTAGCACATTCTTTTTGGACCTCTTTTTTTTTTTGTAAGAGATGTATTGCAAATGAAAATAATGTGCCATAAATGTTATGATCATGATTAACAAATTGGAAAAGAACCATATACTTTGCATAGATTGGAAATCATTTTTTTAGACTGTTTGAATAATTTAATATTTTATACACTTAATAGTTTTTAAGACTTTCCTTTTTCTATTTAATTTAAAATTATATAAATACTTAACTAATATAATTTTTAATTATTTATTAATTTTCCTTATTACTATTTTAGTATTTTATACAGTACATATTTCCATATCCTAATAATCAATAATATCTTTTAATCTCATCCAATAGGAATGTGCCAAGTGTCCATCCATGAAGGGTTGTACTCGGCTTTTATAATATATATATTAGAAGCCCTTTTACAAATTGTACTTGAATAGACAGTAAATTGGTTGCTATTAGGATTTAGGACACCAAATACTCCCTCATTTCAATTTATACTAGATTTTGCGCCCGTGACATCACGGGTCTACTTTTTGACTCTTTTTAACGAAAATTGTAATAAACGATATGTCTATAACGAACTTTTTATGATCTATCATAGTGTCACATTAACCAAAAGTTTGTTTTGACGGGAAGATTTTTTTTTAGAGTCAATAATAATCATTTTATATTTGATATTATTTTCGAAACTAAAAATAATGCAAATCTAACCACCCATTATTTCTAAATAACAAATATTTAAAATTCATGCACATCAATATGAACAAAAAAAAATATTATCCTAGTTCCATTAACAAAAACTATTTAAACGAATTTACGCTTAATGTGAAAATGCATCTTTTTGAACACGTGTGTCAAATCATTTTGAGAACATTATGCATGGATATGGAATTGATGTGTCTAATATTTTTGTCACTCATCGAACATTGAAAACTATAAAAATTGGAAGTAAAATTAGCTCACCAATTACAAATAAAATGCACATAACCAATATGATTATCTGTAGTAGTTCAAATAAAATACAGTCATACCAAATTATAACTACAATTTTTTTTTTTTTTTTGGAAATTGATTAAAACTACAATTGGTACCAACTTATAATAAAGGAGTAAAACACAAAGATAATAAAGTTTAACTACAACGCCTATCCAACCTATTTTATGGAAAAACCACAAACTACTCTTCCTCTATCTATTCTCCTAGCTTATTTCCACTCTTTGATCTATTCATTGTATGTGCATGAAATGACAATTGTGTTTCTTACCAAAACCTAGCAAAAAACCACGCTATATATAACATCTTAATCTAAGATGTAACCGACATAATTGGCAACCCAATAGCCAAGAGACACTATATGAATATATGATTAATACCGTTATTGAATAATAGACCTTCCAACTACCCATAGATTTCTATACATATAACTCATTTTAGGGGAAGACGAAAGATTTGTTTTAAATTTATGACAGTCATAAACAAACGATGTGGATAAGAATAAGTAGATGCAATTTGGAGCCGACACCTAAGCGATGAGGTGGCTTTTTTTCCTACATCTTCTAATGTTTCGCCACGTCATTTGTAATGTTAGACAATTAAAGTATATGTATAGTCGTATAGATATGACGTTACAAGTCACGAGTCAAGTTTAACTTTCAATTTCATAAAAAAATGTATTTTGTCAAAAATTATAAAAATCATACCATTGGATTCGTTGTAAAATATACTTTCACAATATTATATCAAAAGTCAAAGAAGTGTCTCGAAATGTGAGAAAGACATATATTTTGAGAAGGAAGGGGTATTATTTACTTGTCGATTTGCAGACTTTTAGTTATGCTACATACAGATTTATGTGTGACTTACATAATTAGATGTAATTAAATACGAAACTCTTTACTAAATGGATGTAATTAGCTCTCGTGGCTCCTCGATCTCCCCCATTTTTATACAATCATAAGCGACCCTTACTAGATGGATCTCATCCAAAACTTAACCAAAATCAAGCAAACCCAAAATGGTCATGACTCAAATATATGTAACCAAAATTTGGAACTCCCTCTTTTTAAATCAAGATGAACTTGATAAAACCCTAGTCAACCCAATTCGATCTAATTTATACTCAAGTAAGTTGTGACCACATGTTGACATGCCCCAAATTGATTTTATTTGAACCTAATTGCAGTGACCCGTTTACAGGAACTAGTATCCCTTTTCGGGTAACTATTAGTGACTCTCTCCCTCTCTCACCCTCTGTCTAAGACTACCACTACCTCATTTTTCTAATTTACTGTTAGTCTTAGACAGATATTGCGCATTGTAATCTTTCAATAATTAAAAGCAATCACTAAAAGAAATATAATGGTTACTAAAAATGTAAAAGTTATCACTATTTATATAAAGAAAGACAGTGTCAGACGGTCTCAATAAGTTAGTGTGAAACCGTTTCACACAAGACTTACTCTCATCAGAAAGATCCAAGATTCTGAGTCTAATCCTAAATGAAAATAGAAATCATTGATGAAGACTTTAGTTAAACCGCGTGGGATCCATAAACTTAGAGAAAAATTGAGAAGCCAATCGAAAAAAGAGAGGGAAATGTTATATAGTCCCCACTAACATGGGCCGAATGGCTTACGTTCATTTCCTCGTTGGTCGTTGGATCCTGGGAATCCCATGAGGGGACTAAACAAAACACTCTTCATATGTTCTGCTAACTTACGACAGCTTTTTCTGCATACAGCAAAATATGCTGATAAAATCTCAGGTCACCATCCTTTGAATTTTTGAACTCAATTAGGCACATTGTATTGTTTTTATAAGGCAGTTAGTCTGACTTACTCCATACTGTTTTCATATCATATGTTAACAAAATATCGAGTAAGTTTGAGTAATGTAGTAGTATGAAGCACAACGCAGTGTTGGTGAACCTAAAATACAGGTCGGTTTTGTTACTTGAACGATGGGATCATGTGTCTTGTATTTACAGTGGTGTACAGTAGTGCCGCACTGTGCTACATATAACAATCCTCAAAAACTGGCGCATTTGGTTGTCTGCACTCTTCAGTGCAAAATTTACTGAATATACTCCCACTCAGCAACACTTGAACTTTACTGTTTACGCGATATTTACAAAGAGAGGCCTTTAAAAACTGAGTTTCAGATAGCATGGAGTAGATTCTACAGGAGGATGTTGAACATTAAGCAATGTGTCAAGAACAGACTAATGGACAGTTGTATTCCTTCTAAACTGATTTGCGACTGACTGCAGCTAATGGTCGTCTATCGCGTACATATTACACAGCACTACAGCAGGTCCTATACATTTCAGCCCTGGACAATTGTTTCAGTGGCCGGCCCATTCTTAAGAGGGATCTAGTAGGTTCAGAAAGTAGTAATCAGACAGTAAACTGGAGGGGAAACAAAGTGTTACAAGACGAGTACCCCCACAAATTTTCACATGCCGTCAGTGCAGACATCAGACTGATGGCCTTCATGAGCTGGATACAGGCATCTCCTTCTGTGGAGGTGAGACTTAGAAGGGGCAGATGGTTCATTCAGGTCTCCTCAATTTTATTTTGCATGACGGATCCTTGTACGACTGGACCTTTTCAGCAGCTTTGCGCAATGGCCTTCCAATCGATGACCTTTGAGGCAGTGACTGCTTTGATGATTGTGAATGAGACTCTTTCACATCTTGCTTCTCTAAGTTGGATCTATGGAGAGGCTGTTTCAACTTCTCAGTGAGTGGTGTACCAACTTCTATTTCAAACAAGTCAGCCTGAGCTTCCTGGGGATTCAACCTTACTGACTGTCTTCTCAAACAGCGCCTGATAGCACCAAAAAACAAAAATCAGATTACATCGCCAGAATTTCTTCATTTTGACTATTTGACCTGCATAGAACAACATCCTTAGAATATCTGATCTAAATCAGAGTATGTCCTGTAAGAAAAGCAATTCCTATTTTCATTAACAAGAAGTTACACAGTCAAATCCCCTGAAGGTGATTGTCTCAATCCAATTTCCACCTACTTGGCACTTAAAGCAATCAGGCGACAATCAACTTTTAGTCCTTTAGTCACGACTTTATTAATGTTTCACGAGGACAGTTTACCTGAAGTAATATTCAGGTTCTTATATCACCAAAAATATAGGAGTGAGGCACAACCTTTACGCGTTATGGATTTGATACTCCATGGGAATGAGGAATCTGAACTACTGAGTAAAACTAATAAGCACGAGTGAAAACTTCTGACTGACCTTTTGGTCTCAGCTACGTCCTTATCAACAGCTTGTTGAGCTCTTGTCGGTCCTAATGCTGCAAGAATGACAACAGAGTTTGTTTACTCACAAAAATATTCAAAATTACCCAGAGGATTAATATGAAGGATTTAGAAGATGCCTCTGAGCCACTTACACTGGCTTCTCGCTGGACGCCCTCTTTTGGCTTTAGAAACTTTGTTCTCATCACCATCATTGTCTTGCTTGGTTTGATCCACAACTGCTTTCTCAGGTTTAGTCTCCCCTTCCTATATTCATTGATCATGATTAACAGCCGAGACAGAAACTTAATGCATATCAACTTTAAACATCATAATGTCATCATATATAAAAAAAGCATAATGTTGCTTAATTACCAGTACGCTGTTTTCTTCCAAGTCCAGCTTTGCTTTCTCCTTAAAAAGAGGAAAATCAAATAAGCTTTGCATATATTTTGATTCTTTAAGAGAAATATGAACCATCAAGACATACGATATTCCAGACTGATAACTCCCACCACTCTCCACACACAATAAAATGGGCTATTCAAGTTTAAATCGAAAAGCCTTATAAACAAACAAGTATTCAACCGAGGGTTATTTATATTCTCTGAAGATGTACATTGAAACCATAAGCACAACTCACCTGCAAATCGAGGATCTTAGCTTTATACAATGCATCCTTGCACGCTAGCTCATGATGTAGGGCTTTCAGCTGGATTATATCAGAATAATCAATCCATCAGTTTTCTCCCAAAGAACACAAAACATGTGGTTTCATGCTTCAAAACAAAGATGAATATCAAAAGAAACAGAAACAAACTAGCAAAGTGCTGCAAGCCAATTGTCATACTTACCCTATCCTTCCCCATGTTAAGTTCCTGCAAATATGCAACACATACAAGATTAGGTTCTTTACTAAACTCGACAAACTTCTGTATGCAGTAAGAAACAAATGACTCTAAGAAAGAGAACACGAACCGCTAATATCTGGGTGTTGCTTTGAGCAAGTTGCAAATTCTGCAGCTGAACTTTCTGAAGATTGAGTCTCAGCTTTTGCAGCTCAAGTCCATTCAATTCGATGATTTTGCTAAACACCATTGGTTAAGGAAATCTAACATGATCTCTAAATCACACCACAGCATATCATCAATATCTGAACTAACACTATCAAACCAACAGTTCTTAACTCGACCAAAAACCCAGCATTTCTTCACCTAATATTCAACCAGAAAAACCAGCAATCAAGAGCCATCCTACCCAAACTACACCCCTTGCTAAACCAACCTAAAGACACATCCTGAAGTTCTGGCAACAGATTTCGCCACGTTTGTTTGGCCAATTTACACCAGCACAGAACTAATTCAATCACATCATACATTAAAAGTGATGATAGAATACAATGTGAATTAGATATAGTCCAGGCATTCTACTCTAGCTACTTGCCCCAAACCACAACAATGCAGCACCAACCCAACCTCACACAGCCACACCCCACCCCACCCGCCTTTCTCATTCGCTATCAAGCACCAAAAGAACGTCGATTCAAGCTAATAGTTCCAGATTACCTATCCTACAAAATGAACAATTTAGACCTCACCTCAGCCTCCCTAATTACCCCCAGTCCTGCTAAACCTCAAAAGAAACGTCGCGAAAAAAGCACGTAATTCTACACTAAATTTGCACAACTAAATAACAAAAAAAAGGATACTCTTTCTCTTTGACAAGCCTCATCATCATAGCATTTTCCTGATTAATCACCCCAAAATATTAACAAAAATTAATCAACAACACAGAATTATTACAAATAACTAATTTCATATTAAAACAAAAACCCAGAGAATTAAATAAATAAAAAGAAAGAGAAGAGAAAATAAACCGTGTGAATTTGTTGAACATAATTCTTGGAGTAAGAATCATCAGCAGCAGCAGCAGCAGGATGAGAATTCTCCTGATCTTTCAAAGGGGATTTCTGCCGAGAATGTATGTTGGTAATATCTGATAATCTCTTCCTCATTCGGCTACCCATCGTCGGTCTCTTATTCATATTCTCTTCCTTCATTTTCAAGATACCCATTTAATTTTATTAATTAGACCCAAATTCAATCAAAACCCTAGAAATTATCAAAATTGCAAAATTAATGAAAATTAAAAGAGACCCAGATAACAAAACGCAGAATTAGCAAATGGGTCGTTCGATTTATAAAGTAAAGATGCGAAATTGAGCGGCAAAATTAAAGACATTGCAAGATTTTGAATTGGGGAAAAAGAAAATTGGAAGTTATACTAACCCAGAATGTGCTGGCTTCAAATTAAAGAGGGAAAATTGGGGGGGAAAAGAGATGTATGCGTGTCAGATAAATTGGGGGAATTTAGGGTTTTGGGAGGGACAGAGAGAATAAAGTGTTGGAGGTGTAAAGATGAAGATTGAATGAGAAGAACAGAGAAGAAAGAAAGAGAGTTTTATTCCAACGGCATTTTGAGGGGGAATTTGTTAGTTTGAAATTTGTGGTCTTTTGGGTTCTATTTTTGAATGTTTAGTTCGACTTTGACACCGTGGAACACTTGGAAATAGAAAGAAATGTGGAAAGTAGGAAATAATCATATCGGGTCGATGAGGTGCAAGACGAAATACTATTAAGCGTGATAAGTTTAAATTTGTCGAATTGTGTACTTAAAATGAGCTAATGATGCGAGTTGAGAATAAGGATTTGAATTCGGGACAACCCACATATAGGTTGATTTCATAACCACTAGATCAACCTTGATCTTATTGAATTGTCAAATTGTAATATATGCAAAAGAAATGTTCAAAATGAGTTCGTTTATTGGTCAATAGAAGGATAGCCTAACTTGATAGAAATAATTTTTCAAAATAAGTTCGGCCTTCTATTCGATAGAAAGAGATTAATTAACTACTTTAAAATCACCATCATCTAAGAAAATGCTAGTGAAATGAAAATAACCAAACATCATCGAACAATATCTCACCTTTGTTCTTCTTCTATATTTTTAAAGCCAATCTAGTGCGCAATTAATAATTATCAATTTTTCGTCTTTCTTTAGACTAACTTTATTTCTAGAACCACGGTAGACAAGAATGTAAATGCTCGACATGAATGGCTGGTGTGGGAGCCGCATTGTGCAATGGAGAAATGAGAGGGGGAAGCGAAACGATCAAGCTAGTCGACCTTGGTTGAGACACGACATTCGCAGAATTTAGGAAATACATGGCTCGGAGAGTAACTTTTACTTAAAAAAGTCATGAACTTAATATAAAATTATAGAATATTTCTCCTAGAGCATACAGGCTATCAACCTTCGATTTGCTTCTCCGGGATATATATACACATCTTAAACCTAAATTCTAACTACTTGTGGCCCTGATGCCCCTGAACCTCATATTGGCTTGAATAATTAGCACATACTAGTACTCCCTAAGTTATTTATACAAATCTGAGTGCATCAAGCTTGCTTGTGTGCAATATTGGATGAATTGCGACCACCTCCCCAACTCGGCAAAAAATGTTCTTCAATAAGCAGAAGTTATATTACCCTGCAAAAGCAAAACTTTGTCAACTGATGTTTAAGCATGACCTGACTCAATGTCAAGCTTCGGCATTGTAGTTACCATTTACCAATGGTCTATAAAACTAGGGCATGATAAGTGGTCACCCCATATGCCTTTTTATAGTTCAATAGTCAGGAGTCTCAGGACAGCTCTCAGCTAGGTCCAGGGTTGCACTTCACTAGATGCAGCTAATAACCAAGTAAGTGATCGGCGAAGAGACCAGCACTGCAAAAACGAAATACAGTGGAGAATCAGGACTTACCATTTCTATGCAAGAGCATAAGTCGTATATCTCTAGCGTGCAACCCATCACTTGCTTGAATCTTGCATCAGATAAGAAGCCCTGCTGCGGATCTACACCAAGAGAGTCAAACTACCTTAGTTTCCCGAACAGTGAAGGAAAAATCTTAAATCTCAATTCTCAATCACACACCTCTTGTGCACAACGCCTGAAATCAGTGTTGGAAATTTGGCTAGAATACTTCCTGATGATACTGTTCCACAATTCTTTGACACTAGATCCGGACTCGGCACAAAATAGAAGCCAGTTCTCAGCAAGAGCAAAGTAAAGATATATGTTGAAAAGATCACCACTCTTGTCTTTCAAATTTTTGGAGAGCAGAAATTCTAGGATATCCTTTGCATCACTCATCTGCAGATGAACGAAAATGATCTGACATTACATTCCTTCATATTCTAAAGCCAAAAAATAGTAATCTCTTGGCCCACAGAATGGTAACCAACAACTTACAAAGAACAATAAAATGTACTCCGTATATATCACCAAGACAGACGTGAAGACATTATCTAAAACAATTATGCGATGACATGGAAAAACCACAAAAAAAAAAAAAAGATATTTGGGATTATAAAAAGATAAAAGATCTACCTCAGTGAAACAACTTCTAAGGATCTGAGACGCTAAAGCACTTCTGAGTTGCTTGCTACGAGAATCTACTCCAGAAATACACTCTACTGCTCTCAAGCAATTCAAGTCCCTGGGTACCCTGCACTCACATGCATAACATCTGATTACAACATAAGCAGAAGACAGCATAAATTAGACAAGATGAGAGTAGAATTAAGCTAAGTTCAAGGAGCTCGGGATAAGAAGATAGAAAAAGGTCATTACACATCTCAGAAGAACCTCGATACAACATAAAGGACTAAAGTTTAAAGGTGCTCTACTCTGGCTTGGAAGGATATGAGGGCAAGTTCTGAGAACACCACTCGCCTTAAACGTATTCAGAAATTCATACATCTTGTGCTTCTACCAAGATTCCACTTTAGCAGAAGACTCATCAACACTTTGTCAAGCAGTTTAGTGATTACATAGGTATGAAAGGGTTGGGCGTTGACTTTTTCTTGCTGCTGATTCACTATGATCAAGGAGAGAAAATGTGAAGACGATGTATGTGAAGGAGTAGAGGCAATGAGAAAGGGGCTGAGGTATAGGAGTTGTAAACACTTAAAAGGCGAATGATGAATGAGAAGTACAACTGAGTAGTTGATGGTACTTGCTGAAAAAAATGTAAACTTCTACAAAAAAATACAGCAACAACTACTATTAGATGTTTACATTTTTTCAGCAAGTACTATTAAGGGTGGTCCGATGTAACAAGCTCACCCTTAAGCATACACAGAAAGTTTTCAGATGACACAAAATGGAAGTTGCATAAAGTAGCACCCACAACAGATCTATCCATGATCATTCAGCCAATTGCATCTACCTGGCAGTGTTTAGCCCACTGCCAGCCATAAGCCCTCTCTGAGCTTTCTAAAATAACAAACAAGTGAGATGCTAGAATCAGAGACTATCAAGAACCCGTCATCATCATAGCATTACCGCCACCCCAGAAGTCATGTCGGGGATGAGTCCACTTAATTTTAGAAACTTAGTTCAGCCCTTAACATGACTTATACCAATGAGTAATGAGGCGTCATCTAGAGAACTAAAAGAAGAAAAACACATTTCACATAACAAACTTGAACTACTACTACTGTAAGTTTGTTTTCCTGCCTAAATTACAGTAACCAGTTTACCACCATAAAAAATAAAAGTAAAAAAGAGATATTACTCCAGATATCAACTTCACAAAGTAGGAGACTAGTGATACATGACATGTGGGAAGACTGGAAACTCATCACAAAAGCTAGCTAAACGGGAGGAGCAGCCCTTAACCTATACAAAACCCACATCAGCCCCCCATTTGACCAATGAGGACTGCAAGTCCAATAACTTGGCAACAGGACTGAACAACTTAACTCTATTTCGTTTTACCTATGTGGTATAGTAACAAACAAGCCATGAACATACCAAAACTTGCAACAGAAATTGTTGAAAATGATTCAGTTACTGCACGAATGTCCTAACACAGCAAGTTCACAACAGTTAGTAAAGCAGAGACAGCGGTCAACTGTTAACAAATGGTTTCTAAAAATTCTACCAACCACATACAGTTTTCTAGTTCAACACCATCAATTCCATGGTTCCACCTATGTTCAAGTACATTCAGGACTACAAAAAATTGAAGCCTTGAAAACCTCAGATTCTGAAGTGCTAAAATAGAGAGCATGGCATATGTTTAACTATTACTGTAGTAAAAAAATGTTATCATGAATCAAAGCCTCACTAGAAGCCCAAAATCCATACAAGTTCATAAACGTATCCCAGTGAATCAATAAAACCTCAGAAGTGAAATACTTGTACAAGATCTAGGTATGCTAAGACGTTATAAGTATAACAAATCATAAGTCATCAGAGTTTAACACAACATCAAATGCATTTTTGAAGTCTATATCAATAAAATCCATAAACAAGAACATAGTATTTTGCTACGAAAGTAAATGAGATCATCTAAAAAGGTTTACACATACATGTATTCCTAAAAACAAAGGTAACAGAATTAGTTGTTCCACAACTTCCTACTTGCTGCGCTAGGTGACTTCACACAATGGCAGCTCGAGCATTGGCAATAGGTTAAAGTAGCTTACACAAGGACAGGAATTTGTAGTTTAATCCTCAAGGTATTTTCAAGAGCCATACAACAAGATGTTCTTTTCATGACAGTATCCTTTATCATAGAATAAATTATCGCAAGTGATTAATCATCGGTATAAGAGGCATACGTAGGACAAATTAAGAGAATATAATTGAACTGATATATCAGGATCTCATAGAGAATCCATCATATGTGTGAAATCTACAAAAATCAAGGTACTCTACAGCTCTACTCAAGGAGGCAAACTTGAATACATTATTTTACACAAAATCAGCAGACAAACAATGCAAGTATGCCTTCTATAGAATTGTAAGCGCCTATTAGTACTAAATAAACCAAACCAGAACTGAATTCAAGAACGCAGTAAGAAGTACAATCTCATCAACAAGAGGGAAATACCTGTCTGCAATAGATTTTGTCACTTCCTCACAGCTGCCACCCCATTCTTTCTCCTCGAAATAATTGAGAGCTAAAAGCAAGCAACTGTTTAATTCTGACGTCAGACCCAACAGGTTTCTTTCTAAGAAAAGGCAGACAATCGTTGCAGTCAATTCTTCGGCTTCTGAAGTCGAAAATACCAAATATCTACTCCTGCAAATAAAAGTTTAATCAGTAAGTAGCAATAAAAAATAAAATAAAATAAAGCCTCCACAATTTAGGCATACAGCTAAAATGTAAGGGCACAATCGGAGATCTGGACATGTGCATAAGTTATAATATGCAATGGT
The DNA here is from genome assembly GCA_963457585.1 of Spergularia bocconei. Classification (NCBI taxonomy): domain Eukaryota; kingdom Viridiplantae; phylum Streptophyta; class Magnoliopsida; order Caryophyllales; family Caryophyllaceae; genus Spergularia; species Spergularia bocconei. The sequence continues at coordinate 8,883,649 of OY734958.1, forward strand.
GAGTGGTAACATACAGGCAAAATGACTTACAAAATACATATATCGAGCAATTACACACCTTACACGAAAACAAGCACTGGCAAACTTAATCCACGCTCTGATATTAGCTGGTGGCCCTTTACCACCAGAACCTGCAAGTATGGCAAATTCCTTAGTGAGAAGTCAGGCAAACAAGATTAGCAAACAGAGTATATTCATAATTCCATACATAAACTGGTGTATCATTACAATAAATTAAAACACAGGCAAGCAAGATTAGCAAACAAAGTATATTCATAATTCCATATATAAACTGGTGTAAAATTACAATAAATAAATTCTAGCTTGTTTGCATTCTCCACAAAGAATTTTGCTAAAGAGACCCAAACTATGATATCTTTTTACTAAAACACGTCAGCTAAGCATCAAACTAAAATGCAATCTAACACCCCCCCCCCCTCCCCTGTTCAACTCCCAAGTGAACTAAGAGCTAGATGGCTTTAGAGGAGTATAGATAAGCTCAATTCACTATATAAAGATTATTTTAGGATTTCAAAGAGGAACATGCTCATATTTCCCTCAAGTAATAACAAACAAAATATGCATAAAGAACACCATCAAAGGCTGATGTATTACACATATCCAATTGGAAGACATATAGGCTATAAGTAGGTCATGAGTCATGACCGGACAACAGACAATGCTGGCACTAAAAGAACCTTTTCTTGAACTTCTTTAGTTGTGTGGACCGACAGATACATCATGCTACATCTAGTTAAATAGAAACTTGCAGCAAACTGAGGAGAACCCACATACAAGACTGCAAAACATAACTCATGGTATCATACACCCAGGATGCTAGGGATAAAAGGAAGAAGTATTCAATTAAAATCGTTCCAAACACAATCAAATAGCAAGTGAAGGAAAGACAAGTAATATAGCATATGCGGCTTGAAAAAGGTCCAAACTAGGAAAACACAAATCATTTAATGTTTACTAGCTGTAGAGTCAGCACAAACACTCTTGCATATTTCATTTATATGCTGTTTAAACGCAGCCACCAACATGACCTCATGGAATACACACAGGTAAATATGAAAATGGGAAAAGTACACGTTCAATTCAACCACAACATACTGTCCCAGAAGTAAAGCAAAACGATGGGAAACAGTTGCTCACTGCTTTTCAATAGTTCTTGCTCATTGCTTTCTGATGGTCCAGCAGCAAGTGAAAGATTAGGAGAAGAGTACAATTGAAATCCAAAGCTTTCAAGAGCCCTCTTTAGTTCCACAAAACCAGGAAACCACTCAATCTTAATCATAGGTGCCTGAACCTAAGAGACAAAGAGAATAACTAGAACATGTTACATCAAAGAAGTGTTACATTATTTATCTAAAATATAAAGAATCGGTTATTTAAGACAGTAAAGTTAGCCAACTTTATGACATACAAGAATGGCACACCAAAAGTCACACGCAGAGCTCATTAGCGATTCCTCTGGCGAATATAACACTGTAGAGAAAGGGAAAATACAATAAAAATACATGAGAATATGATCGGAAAACATCCACAAGCTACGCTAAGAGGCACAGTAGGTTACAGTTGCATACTTACACAGATTTAGTGTCCATTTTGCTACTGATTCTTCTAGATAACCGTTATTTACAATCAACTTCGAAAGCCAGCCATTCAATAACAATCCTCTTAGAAAAGTCCCTCCTATAAGATCAATAAAAGCACACTAAACTAATTAGTTTCCCAACGCCAAAGAACAGTGAAATCAAATTTAGAAGCAGACTATTAAGAAGTTGGCAGTTGCAGCAGGTACCCATTCGTGGGCTGTGATCCATCAAAGAACTGACTTCATCGTTCAGAAGATTTTGTGACATCAAGGAACTTCCAAGCTCAGTGACCAGAGACGGTGATGAAGTTCTCTGCTGTCGAGAACCATGTTTAATAAACTGACAAAAAGATCATAAATAACCCCAATATATTATAAGAAATATGACAAAGAACACCTGTGCTCCAAAAACTTCCAAACCCCAACTCAATGACAAATCCTTTTTGTGACGTTCAACTAACTCAATCTCCTGCCCATCCACTTCCTTCATCTGCATAAAGAAAAGGCACCAAGGTTACATGGAACCGTGGCATGATAAGAAGAAACTAATAAAATAAAACTAAACAAGAAAAGATCTGTACTGTCTGCTGAAAGTTGTGAAATGTTTCAGTCAATTTAGTTTCGGTCTCAATCCCATCATCATCATCTGATTCCCAGTTTAATCTCTTGGAAGCCTTAGAACTTTTCTTGTTTTTTCCTTCTTCCTTTTTGAGATCATTGAGAAGATCATCCAAGTCTATCACATTTTTCCTGCAATTTTCAAAAGACATATCAACCAGATCTAGATACCTTTAAATCTGGTTTTAACTGAAGTAGCTTATGTGTGGCCTCGTTAAACAGCAACGTTCCAAGCACCCCCTAAAAGAGTTCAGAACACAGACATCATCACAACATAGACTCCAGCAAAAACGCTGCTAGCTACACACGCCACCCAACTCCAAAGTCCATTATAACCAAGTCATATCATATGACATCCTAAGCCCGGGTTGCTGGGACACTCATTCAGTCATTCCTAAACCAAATTGACACATTTAGACATAACAAGAAGTTAAAGGTAAAACCTCAGAAAAAAAAAGAAAAAAAAAAAAGAAGCTGTGTCAGCGTAAAATTTCCCACCAGCATTCCCGATGACATACTCATGTTTCACATCTGGTGTCTTCTGAAAATTTGGGCATTAATCTTGCCCCAAAGGAGAACATCTAATTGTTGCACCTCAAAAAGCACATCTATCCTAGAAAACAGCATCACGGTAGCACCAGACTTCACAGATGTCACAATAACCTCTAACCTAGAAAACGATTGCAAAACTTTCTACATCAATCGACCTACAATTTTATCCTAAAGAAAACAACGATATAAAATCAAAACCCGAGATGGTACACACTAAAACTTAGCAAAGTCAACAAACCAAAGCGGAAAACTTTGCAACTCTTTCAAGTGAAAATGAAAGGAATTTGTTCACTTTCCATAACAGCCAATATTAAAGCATTCAATTGAAGTTCGAGGATGATTTTCCATGTCATATTCACACTGGCTACGTAAATTTTGCTTGATTCGACAACAAGGCCAATGTAACCTAATTCTTCATAATTTTTCACCAGGGAGAAATTGATAAAGAGCCTTAATCTGAGAGAACTAAGAAACTAGGAGGATTTCGAAATAACTGCACGCGCAATTAACTGCCACGTATCGCCGCCTAAACACTAAAATCCGGCAACAATTGAATTCAAACAGCAACTATTTGAGTCCAAATGAACAAATTTACGCAATTTATGGAATTAAATTTCATGTAATTTTGAAAAAAAAATCGACTTTCAGACTGAAAGATTGTAAATGGTGTGCCCTAATTCATCACTAATCAGCAATTCAGAACATACAAAACAGAATTATTACGTTTAATTAATTGAAACAAAAATTCAAGTTTGGGGGAGAAATGTAAAACCCTAATAATTGAAAAGACGAACAAATTTAGAGTCTAGAGATAAAGTGAGAATTAAAGTGTAAAAACCTTTTCTTTGTAACCGGAATTGGATCATCTATGTCGAACTCCCAGATGTTCGCCATCTCTCTCTCTCCTCTTTCCCTTCGTTCTCTATTTTTTTGTCAGTTTAAAAAAAAAAACGGACGAACGAGTAGTGTTGAGGAGGCGCCAAGTAGTGCAAGGGTGCTATATATTAAGCGCCAAAACGCAAAGTGTGTTTAGGAAGCTTTGTGTAGGGTTCACTTCAAAGTTCAAACTCTAGGCAAGGGGAATCGGACTAAAAGATATTATGCTCGATTGATTAGTTTAGTTCGTTATGTTTGCAACTGTTATAAGCGGGATCGTATAAAAAATATATTCTACTCGATTGGTTTAGTTCATTATGTTTGCGAATGTGGTAAGGTAGCGTTTGGAAATTCAAATTTGAGAATTTGGAATCATTTGAAATCCATCATTTGAGAATTTGGAATTTAAATACAAATCAAGTGTTTGAGAAATCTCAAATTTTGAAATCTAGAATTTGAAATCCAAATTGCTTGTTTGGAAACACAAGGAATTTGAAATTCCAAATTCATGTTTCAACTTAAAATGGAGAAAGACCATACATTCCCACCATTACCTCAACTATTCTCTCTCCTCCCTCGACCGCCACCGTTGACCACCCCACCGCCGCCGTTGACCACCACGACCATTCTAATCACTATCACCACCATTCTAACCATAATTGGATAATTAACATCAATATGTAGTTAGTTTATCCTATTTCTAATCAATAAATCGTAGGTCTAGAGATTTAAGTTTGAATTTTCGTTTTTTCAAAAAAAAAAAATCGTATTAGGGGTGAGTGAGGGCGGCAGTGGTGGGTCCGGTGATGTCGCCGGTCGACCGGTGGCCTCGCTGACAACAGTGGTGGTGGGGCGTGCCACGCCGGCGGTGGTGCGGAGTGGTGTAGTGGGGTTGGGGTGTGGGAGGAGAGAGAGAGAGGGGGGTAAGGAGGAGGGAGAAAATGAGTTGAAAAAAATGAGATAAAGTGTGGGCTGGATTTCCAAATCCGGGCTTTTGGGGTGTCATTTCATTTTGGACTGGTTTCATAAAATACAAATTATAGAGGATTTGGGCCAAATTCGGATTTGTAAATTTTTGAGTTGCCAAACATGGGAATTGGGCCAAATCCAGATTTGAGAATCAAATCCAGGTTTCCAAACACAGTCTAAATGAAGTTGAACTAAAAGATAAGGGAATCGCACTAAAAGATATCTATCATATGTATACTACACCTTTACGGCTCATTTGGAAAGTGGAATGGGATTAGGGGGGAATTAGAATGAGATAACTTTAATCTCTTGTTTGGATTGACATTTAAATTCCTTGGAATTAAGATCAGTATATATATCATCTTTACAATTATACCCCTGTTTACATATTAGATGACAAATTATATAACAATTTGTTTTTTAAGAAATCTCTTATTTTCATTGTGTTATACCATTATCTTATACCTGCCTCCCTACGTATTATTTTGTGGGACTAACTTACGCCAAAATCTCCATCCCACCCTAATCCAATTACCTAATCTCATTTACCAAACATGGTATTGTGCACTATTGGGATTAATAATATCACCCCACTCTCTTATCCCACAAAACAAACGACCCTTGATGTCTAACATTTACGGCCACACATGTGGCAATTTGTAGGTGAATATGCTTACGTGGATTAAAAAAAAAAAAAAAACAGGCTTAGGTGTTGTCCCTCCGTTTTGGTCTCTTACCTCTTTTCCACGTCACCCTTAGTAGATGTCTGCTATCGGTCCGGGATTTCAGCGGGAAATAAGGATGATATTGGGCATGTCGGAACGGATGACAGAGCTCTTTTATCTTACGGATGTGCTAATATATTTATGGGATGGTGGGCGTGATGTGTGTGTTGGTTTGACTGGCTCATCATCCTTAACTCAATCTAGTTTTGGTCGGTTTAGTTAATTAGGAGGAGTTGTGCGTGTTGCGGCTCATTGTAAGCATACTAAGTATGAGGCTCAATGCGCTTCGTTGGGCTACGACTACCTCCCTTTCTCTTTCTCTTGGTTAGGGGAATTTTGAGTCGGGGAGCTGTTGCTCTGCTTTAGCGGTACTCCATGACGCAGGATATTGGTGCGCGGCTTGCTACACATATTTTCACTCGCATTAATTTTTGTATAGCCAAGACCGTGGGAGCCCAAATTGGTCCCCGACTCCCAATCAACTTCTTATAATTTTATATTTATTATTTATTATCACTAAAAATCAATAATAATTTACAAAAAGTTGGTGGAGAGCTACGATCTGAGCCCCCACACCCTTTGCTATAGAAAAACCAATCCTATTAAAAACTAGTTTACTACCCGGGTTACGCCCGAAATAAAATTTATCTTTTTAGTTATTTATGAACAGATAATTTTATCAATAAATTTTATCATTTATAAAACTATCATTTTCAATTTAATTCAAATAATTAATAAGGAAGGTACAAAATAATATAAGGTAAAAGATAAAATCAATTAATACTAAATATTGATTTTTCATAATAAATAAATAATGTGAGCTTTTTATATGGAAAACGTCACTTATCACTACGTCAAATTTGGCCTTCCAGAACCAGCGTAAGAGAACGGATATTTTTAAAACCGATCTCTTAGTATAAGAGAACGGTTCCGCTTAAAACCGTTCTTAAAGATATACCTACGAGAACGGTTTTTTTAATAACCGTTCTAAAAGGACCTTTAAGAACGGTTTTGTTAACAACCGTTTTAAAAGGGGTACCTTTAAGAACGGTTTTGTTCACAACCGTTCTAAAAGGGGTGTCTGAAAAATCAAAGATATAATTAACCCTCTTTTTTTCTATCCGCATTGTTATTTCCGCCTCTCTCTCCTCCCTCTAACCCCACCTCGTCATTTCCGCCATCTCTCTCCTCTAATCTCTCATAATTAACTTCCATCTCTCTCCTCTCATCATATAACTTTCATTTTTCTCTAAACTTTCATTCTCTCCCCTCTGTGATCTCCTCTACCATCTTCTTAAATCGTCAGTTTCGCCTCGCCGACCACTTCACATTGCCGGTGCTGCCTTTCCTCACCATCTCTCCTTGCTCGCGCCCTGTCGACGATCAGTTTACAAACCCTTCACCGCCGTCGTCCGTTTTGGTAAGTTTTGTTTTATATTTCTTGAATTCGTATGTTTTTTTGTGATTTATTTTGTTGACAAGGTTTTGAGATTATGTTTAGAATCTATGTGATATGGGAATTTTAATTTCGGATTTTCAGATCTACTTTTAACGAATTTCAAAATTCGTTTTTCAGATCTACTTTTTTTTATCTAATTTTGAATTTTAATTTGTTCTCAGATCTACTTTTGATCTAACTTGTTTTTTGTTATTCTAATGTGTTAATTTGTGGTATTTTCTATCAATTTTCATCATCTGTTTTATCATTGCATAATTTTTTTTTCTATTGCGTTTATCCTTATTAATGTAATGCTTTAATTTGTATTTTTTTTATTTGTTTTTTTCGTGTGGTTAGAATGCAAACAAGTTGAACAAAATCCCATATCTTAAGTTGGGAGGATCGGAGATGATGAAGACGATGGCCACACGATTTTCGAGAAATTAAAAGTAGTTAGTTAGATTTGGTTAGTGATTTTTCAGCATACTTAGTAAAAACTGGATTGTAATTATTTTCATTGATTTATATGAACAAGATTTTGGTGGGAGTTATATGCCCAATTTTCTATGTTGTTGTTGTTGTTGTTGTTGTTGTTTGATGGTGCTGCTGGTTTGGGGTTGTTTGATGGTGTTGTTGGTTTGGGAATGGGGATCGTTGATAGGGGTTGGAAAAGCAGTAAATTTCGACAATTTTTTTTTTTTTAAAAAAAGTGGGTAGATATGAGAACGGTTTTGAAGAAAACCGTTCTCTAAGGTTTCAATCTATGAAAACGGTTTTTTGGATAACCGTTGTTAAAGACCTTTCAGAACGGTTTTTAGTGCAACCGTTCTGAAAGGTTACGAGAACGGTTCTCAACCGTTCTCTTACCCTTTAAGTACAGCGTCCTAGAGAACGGTTCTATAACCGTTCTCTTTACCTTTAAAGGACCCGTTCTTAAAGCCCATATTTGACGTAGTGTATATATATCACCATATATGGAATGTACATCTCCACTCTTTACCATAAAACACATTTTAAATGAATTTTTTAACTTGAAAATTAAAGAGACATGCCACGTGGCATGGTAGATGGCCTAACTGAAGCCGGTGAACGTGGTCGTTGCCTCTAACACAGCTTTTAATATACTACTCTTATTCAAAGAGATTTTCCTGTTTCTTTTTGCAGTTTTGACTTGACATGTTAGGGACTACTTGTAGACTTAATGAAAGACCCGTTTGCCTTCAAATCAAGTAGAGTTGGTAGATTGCAATGCAGAATGAAATATTTACTAAATTTTGTAGCAATTGAATAATTCATTTGGTCTAAAACTAGCTCCCAACGGGGCATCTCAAAACTGCAAAAAGAAATAGGAAAATCTCTTTGGGTAGGAGGGAGTATAGTATAAGATATCAGCTGCAGCCTGCACACCGATATCCTGCGTCCTACAAAACTGTTGGATCCGCTTAAGCAGAGCGACAATTGAGGGCTCCAACTCCCCCAAAGCGGAGAAAGGGAAGGGAAGGAAGCCATAGCCCAAAGCAGCGCACCTAGCCTCATACTTAGCACGCTTACGATCGGCCGCTTCCCGCACAACCTTACCTGGTTCGAAATCGGTCAATTCCGTCTGGGTCAAGGGCGACGACCCAGTCAAATCGATGCAAACGCCGCGCCCTCTATCCTAAGAATAAAGCAGCATGTCTGTTGGACGGAGAAGTCGGCCATCAGCACCAATCATTCCAATGTCAACCTCTTTTCCAGTTGGGATCTCTGACCGATAACAGATGTCAACGAGCGTGTCACCAACAACATTACGCCGATGCTTGACGCCAACCAATCCTGTACACGAAACAGCATGATCTATGAATATATCACCCACAAAGACCCGCGAGCAAGCAGAGCACGGGCGATCCATGGTGAATAAAGGCACCCCCAAACGATAGCAAAGCACGCAACGATAAGTGCGACTATTCATAGTCTGACCCAACCCAGAAATAGGGGCACCCTGAGCCAATCACAACTGTGCGCACCCTGCTGAGAACTCCACAAAGCCAACTGTCGCGGCATCAAGGAATAAATAGAAGCGGCATCCCTATCGACCCTAGCGAAATACATATCTGCCAATTTTTTTATAAGTCCGGGGGCAGTGATCTCACAGGATTACCCAAGATATCAACCTCTAAAGTCCGATTGAAAACACCAACAACATCAACAAACGCAGACCCCAAAGAGACGCCACCAGCATGACGAAGAAGCTTAGACTTCAGGTCAGCAGACTGAAGTCGCGATGCTAAAAAAGCATAGTGGACAGCATCCCCGGCCATATAAACACCCAGCCCTCCGAGCGAAAAAGGCAAGGTAGCGAGCCTCCACTACCAGTCACCAAAACCCGGACCAGAAGCAACAACGATGCGCTCTAATGAACAGCGTAGGGTCGCATCAAATTTTAGCCGGGACGACTCAAAAACATTTTCCTACACCGGCTACAAGTTTACTCGTCAATAGTCATTGTTGCAGAAAACATTAATTATTAACCACTCATCCACGATATATACAGCATATTGCTAAAGGTTTACAATGTAGACACAAGTAATTTGTCTACTATGTAAAATTAAGTCAATAGTAGTAAAATTGAGATTAGAGTAGTAAAATTAATTTGTGTGAAAAAATCATGCAGTAAAATTATTTGTGTGAGTAGTAAAATTTTGCTAGTGTAGTAAAATTAATACTAATAGTAGACACTTTCAAGTGTCTACATTATAGACCTCTCATTGTCCATATATACAATCTTGGTATAAGCAAGTTGGTCTTTATATGTCAACCTACAGGCCTTTTGTCCCAAATAATAGTACTCGTCGCATTCTTAATGACGTACATGTACAAATTTGGACTTTTCCTCAAGAGTTCATACTCACTTGCTACTAATAACAGTGATGTTACGCCTTTGTGCTCGTTGAGTTGTTGACGACAACTACTATTATAGGTTTTGCTATATACGGAGTAGTACTTAGACATGGCTAAAATCTAGACCATGACTTAGCAATATGTTAAAAATAAGAACTTTCTTTTCTTTTCTTTTATCGCACATCATCCAGTGTGGTAAGTCTCAAACTCGATACCTGCCTATATTAGTAATTAACCAAGTCATACACTCATACCATTCAACTAACATTCCATATATAACTACTATATACTCCGCATTGCCTCGTCTAACTCTAACATTCATATATATAACTACTATATACTCCGCATTGCCTCGTCTAACATTTGCAGTTCTTGTTACCATCTTTAGCACTTGTCGACATGTTTATACTTTGACCTTCGTCAAGACATTAATTGCAGTTTACGGTATCATTTTGATGTCGTAAATTTGAAAAACAGAGAGAATCTGCGCAAAATAATGTTCTCATTTCAGCTTTTGTATTGTCATTTCGGCAGGTTGGCTTACTAGTTACTAGTGAAGTTCGATGGGTCTACGGGTAACAATTTGGCTTATTTTGATATGGATTCCAACTTGTGTCGTACAATCAGACACAAATAGTAAGGATGGTGAGTTATACGCTTTCTCTCTATGCTTACATTTATTTTCTGTTTTCATTTCTTCAATTTAGGAAAGATCTTGTGTATTTGTCTTCCTTGATAAATTTCAGGACTTGCAGCATAATCTTGTTTGCGTAAATGAGTGTACAGTGTACTATGCATTATGCAGCATGATCTTGTATAACTTGGATATGTAAAATATTAAATTTGTCGTCTTAGCACAAAAATTTGGTCGTATGTCATATACAGTTAGCGCGTTGTTGTCTCTGAAGGCGCTGTGGCAGAATGTTCCACCCTCCTGGAATCGCGTTTATGATCCTTGTGGCGGCAATTGGGAGGGAATCACCTGTAGTGGTTCCCGGGTGATTTCCTTGTAAGAAGCATCTGTTATCTGTCCATTACAATTGCATTAAAAGAGCTAATAATACTCCTACAAATATATTTTCTTCTTATGATAAGATTTTTTGATGGTTTCTGCCTTCAGAACTCTATCTAGTATGGGATTGACTGGTACATTGTCAGGGGACATCCAGGGGCTATCTCAACTACAAACTCTGTATGTTTCTTACACTCGGACAATTGACCTTTCGTTAGTTAACTCGATTTCTTTATCTTTGTTTTGCTCAATTATACATTTTGTACTCGGCAGAGACCTCTCATACAACAAGGGATTGTCAGGGAATCTTCCTCCAGCAATCGGGAAATTGACTAAGCTCACCAATCTGTAAGACGTAAATGTCAATTTACTATGAGTCTATGACAATTAGGTTACAGGACCAACTTACATTATATTCCAACAGTTTTTGTTTTTTTTTTTTTGGTTCGGTCTCCTTATTATTTTATAGGATCTTGGCTGGTTGCAGTTTCAGTGGAGTTCTTCCGGACACTATTGGATCTCTATCAGAACTGGTCTTCTTGTAAGAATGTTTATTCAGGACAACTTCCTATTTTTTTGATTTAAAATGTATTGTGATAATCTTCTTACTATTTCAAAGGCCAAGACATTTTGGGGTTACTATAATTGTTAATATAATTGTCCACTATCTTGCACATAGAAGCGAACATGCGTAGCTCGCTGTTACAAAACCAACAACAAAGCTTTAGTCCCGGAAATGATATGGCGTTGGCTAACATGAATTCTCGTATGCTTGGCTGAGTAGCTATCTAGCTGACTATAACAAGTATAAATAAAAGCGTCTTAACCATGTTTTCATGAGCTGCTGATCGAGATTGTTGTATACGCATGCCCTACCTTAACATAACCTAATTTATGAAGTTTTACACTGGTTTGCACTATTGCAGATCACTGAATTCTAACAGTTTCAGTGGGAAAATTCCGGGCTCAATAGGCAACCTGACAAAGCTTTATTGGTTGGACCTAGCCGGGAACAAGCTCACCGGAAATATACCTATCTCAAACGGGACAACACCTGGTCTGGATATGCTAGTTGATACCAAGCACTTGTATGTTTGATTATTTACAATAATACTTTTTGTTAAAATTTTATGCTTCATCACAGGATGCATGTTCGTTCCTAACTTTTTGTTGTGTTTTCTTTGTTTGTTTGAACCGGTAAACTTTGATTCTAGTCACTTTGGAAGAAATCAACTCTCTGGTGAAATTCTACCTCAGCTGTTCAACGAAAACATGACGATGATTCATTTGTAAGTTGTATGGTATAATGATACTTGTACAAAGTCTGTGAAGTTAACCTGCATCAATATATGTTTCGAGTGGCAGGCTTTTGGATAACAATCAGTTTACCGGCAGCATTCCAACAACTCTAGGCCTGGTAAAAACATTGGAGGTGGTGTAAGTATCTTATCTACTAATTAGAGATGATTTGTTGAGTTTCTAAATGACTTTTACGACATCTGACACCGTCTATCATTAGACGATTCGATTGGAATTCCTTGAGTGGGACTGTGCCTCCAAGCATCAATAATCTTACTGCCGTTAATGATATGTAAGTGAACAGAACATAAGTCTTTTACTTGATGTACAATGTCGAAAGTATCTTATAACACAGGCAAAAAAGACATGACTCGTGTGATTCATATGTTCTGCTTTTGTTTTCAGGCTTTTATCCAACAATCAACTGTCTGGCCCTATACCGGACCTTACTGGCATGTATAAGAATACGAATACCCACACAATATAATGCCTGTCTATTATTGATAATAAGATGTGTATTTATACTACACAATAACTTGGAGAATACTCCAGGTTTCCTAAATCTAGAATATTCTATAGTCTAGAATATTCCAAAATACAACCTAATAATATTTATTATATTATTATCTATTACACCCCCGCAGTCGGAGCGGTATGGTAAGGACGCTTCGACTGGAGCCAATAGTCGTAGACGCTTCAGCAGAGCCAGTAGGTAACGACACGGCGGTAGGAGCCAATAGGTGAAGATGCGTCGACAGGAGCCATTGGGTAAAGACAATGCGGCTAAGCATGACCGAAGTGCAACAAGGGTTGTAGCAAGCGTCGTCAAGTAGATCACTCATCAGGTGGCAGAAGAGGGCACAAAGATGAACAGGCAGACATATCGCAGTATGAGCGATAAGTGGTCGCAGGTTGCAACACACACGACTGCACTTGTGATCAATACCAAATACAAGCACGCAGAACAGTTACGCGAGTCGGGAGAAGGGGTGGTGAGTCACGTGATAGGGGTTGCGAGTCGCAAGAAGGAAGGGGCAAGTCGCAACACCCCGCTGCTGTTGTTGTGAGGTATAGGACGCCGCTAGCAAACCAGGTAGAGAAGAAGAACAGAGGAGAGACCAGTAGAGGGACCAGTAGGCGGAGCAGAAGAAGGACTAGTAGACGGACCAAGGACCAACAGACTGACCAGAAGTGGGCGAACCACATAGATGGATGGGAAGAAGGAGAGAAGTCAAACTGGCGAACCAGGACCAAAGTGGACGAACCACGTAGAGAGGGAGGAGAAGAGGGAGAGACAGAAGAAAAGAATCCACCACGAAGGATGCAAACTTGTTGGTGTCATACGCCGACGTCAAACCACGACTCAATCGAAATCATCAACTTTTATTTTTGTGAGGAATAAAAACCTAACCTAATATGTGTGGGGCTAACATAATAGGGAAAATTTGAAGTATAGGCAGCCGGAGATGGGAGAGATAGCCATCTCCGGCCGACGAAAACGGACGCACAAGAAGGAGATCAAGAGTTAGGGCAGCGGAAGAAACCTAACTAGCTGATACCATATAAGAATACGAATACCCACACAATATAATGCCTGTCTATCATATCATATATTTTATAAATAGGCGTGCTTTTAAACGATTATGAGGACGTCCATGTAAGCGCTGATGTCAAATGAATATTTCCGTAAATACCACTAATATGTTAATGCATGACACACGCACACATCAACAAGACACACGCACAAATCAGCGAGACACATGCACGCACTAATTAAGGCAAGAATCTACATTAAAAATCGGCAATCAAATAATTTACGCAATAATAATGGCTCCAATATATTGTATTCGTGAAAAAAAAAGGCAAAAATATATTAACAAAGGTTCCGCCATAATATCTACAGATAAAATTTACGAAAATATGGCAACAATATTAACGAAACCTTCGCAAGAATATATATCAAAGTTATACGGAGTATGCAGCTTTAATTAACGAAAAAATGGCAAAAATCGCTACGAAAATATATTGAATTAGATAATTGCACTAATTAGGGCGAAAAATATACCATAATCCATCCATTTTAAATAATTTGGGAAAGAATCTGGGAAAAAAAATATTACACTTAATTTCGGAAATTGCAATCAATTAAAACGGAAATAGCAATCAAATATCATTTTAAATCTTAGGAAATCAAATCATATATTCCAATTATATGTCATATATTTACCATGATATTTTTCTTTTGTTACGCACATAAAAGTCAACTAATACCTATCACCACATATTTTTGGCTAAAAATATAGAAGAAAAAAAAAGAAAAACATTATTTTACATGATTTATCATTTTCAATTTCTAGGGTTTTTAGCAACTTACACCTCTCCCTCCCAATATAAAAGAACTCACAAACACATTATTTTCCAGAATGTCTAATATTTATTTGCGCATTGTGCAGTTTCATGAACTACAGGTTTAGACGGTAATCAATTCTCCTCTTCTATTTAAGTTATCAAATTATTTTGCATTTTGAATCCCCTTTTTGCTTTAGTGTGCTCTCGATTGAATTCAATTACATTTTTTTCATTCAGGATTTATACTTCTATATTGAAATGTTAAATTCGAATGATTTTGTTGAACTGTTATTTTCGGTGTATATACATGTTAAATTAGAAATTATAATTTTTTTCCCTATTTTTATCTGAGTATATTTTTTTATTACAGGGGAATGACAACAATCGCAATATATATAGAGCTACGATTTTACCACAATTTTGATAAAATTATCAAGAATCTAATGGTTTGATCCACTTTCGTCAAGCCTCGGCAGTCTTTCATGGGCTTCCCTGATGACCACTTCTTATTGTAATTTTTATGATGAATTTGGATGATTGTACACTTCTTTTGTTATGATATGAATAAAATGTACACATTCGTTTTGTCAATTTTCTTTATATGAAGTATCATTTTGAAAGAGAAATATATGAAGGTCAGGTCACTTCTTAAAGCTAAATTAGTATTCAATTTAATAACAAAAGAGAAAATTGAATTGATACATTAGTAAATAGGCATAATATAAACCGTAGACACTTAACAAAGAAAAGATGCTACACATACTTTCTATACTACAGAATATGTGCCTAGAGTGTCATATTGTATTTCCATGCAAAGCCAAATCCACTAAGTGCCTTATATTTTTGCCGCTCAAGCTAAAATGCCACCATTACTCCCAAATGAATCATTTTGCATTACTATTAAAGTTGATTGATTTCGCTGACGATATGTATGAACATTTGACCGTAACCATTTTTATTGACTATTGTAAGAAATAGTACAAAGGGATTAACATTGAACAATCAATAATCAGTAGGTGGGGTGCTCTCATGGACAAATCAAGCCAATAAGTAAAAAGAGATTAGCTAGGAAAGTGTACGTAAAGCGATTATCTTAGTATCTACTGAAGACTCTCAAGTACAAGACCATAGAACCATTGAAGGATAAGTAAAAAGGGTACTACCCTGCACAATTCACGACAAAATATTGCTCGAATAATAATTTATTTTATTGCCTTATTTACAATAATTATTCAACAATTTACCAAAAAAACGTAAAATCTAGAGTCGGAATTTTAGGTAATATAATATTCCGAAAATTTTGAATTTTCCATAATTGATTTCGTTTACAATAAAAAAAAATTCAGATTTTTCCTAAGAATCTATAACAAGCGCCATTTTCCATGATTAAAACCAATCAAATAAAAAATATTTACAAAGGATCACAATATTCCTATAATTAGATATTATCACGATATATAAACAAAAATATAATCAGCATATTAGATATTGCGTGAAAATAGCAGAATTTTTAAATTTAAATCGTAATAGATAATTGCAACAGATATTCACAAATTTTAAAATAATTTGATTGTAGGCATTTTTAGCGCCAGATTAAAAATTGGCAAGATAATTGATTCACAAATTATTCCGATTTAAAAAAACTGGACATAAAATTCTAATTTCCCAAATTAGACTAATACATAATATTATCTCATTCACATTTTCTTACACTTTTTTAAAAATCCATATGTTTATATATGATCCTTTAAGGAATCAAATCTTCTAATATAAGCAACTTTGGCTTAATTTAGGGGTGGAAAAAAAGTAAATAAAATCAATATTCATAGGAAAATTCAGGCCGAAATTTTGGCGTGATGTTAGGTCTAATTTATTAAAAATGGAATGAAACCGAAATAAGAACAAAATTTATTAAATAAAAATTATTTTATGAATACAAATCAAAAGATGCTTTACCTACTTTCTAAGAAAAATATAACTCATTTAGGCACCATTGAATCATAATATTCCAAGATTTCAAAAAAAAAAAAAAAAAAACAAAAAAAAACGAACGGGTCCATGACCATGAAAAGCGGGTCATGTCAAATTGGATTAACTTTTGTATGGTTTAATTTCATGGGTCTTTTTTTTTATTATCTTAATAAGCATATATTAGTTTGACAATAGCTCAAAATGGTCTGGTATCACCATAGCTGAGTTTTAAAATAAAAATAGTTTTTATTATCATTTTCATATAACACCCAGTGCAACTTTGCACGGGCCAAAGAATTAGTATGATATTATTACTATTCATATAACTGTCCGTGCAACTTTGCACGGGTAAACGAATAGAAAGGTAAAATATTAACTCAAAAGGCTTGAAATTGAAAGGGTAAAAAATTAAATGGGACAAATGGAGTATCATATATAGTATTAAAAAGTGGTATATCGCCAATTTTCTAAAAGACAAAAATGTGTGAGGAGATGACCATAGTTGTTAGACCGATCGCATGATAGTTACATAAGAGTTTGAGGTTTAGTTTGAATTTAGGCTGATTTGTGTTAATTAGGGGTCATTTTGATCAACGGGTCAAATCGATTTTTAGATTAAATACTTAGTTCAACACGGGTGACAAATAATAATGAAAAACGGTCCATGACCAAAAGAAGCAGACGAGGTCAAATATGATCAACTTTATTTGTGTGGTTAAGGGCTTTGGTTGATATAAGTGACGAGAAAATAAATAATTTATTGTTGACTATATCTATAATTAGTCATTCCTATGGAGTAGTAATTATACATAAATAGATAATTACCTCTTTCGTGAGGTTTTTCGCTGATCAATACAATTCGTTTATCCAATGCGTATCGAGTCTATTTTAGTGTGTCAAAAACTCAAGTTATTCGAAAATCTAACTAAACACCATTGTTTTAAATTGGACTTATTAACATCTTATACCTACAGGATTGGATATCTGTTCAAACATCACCAAACTAAAACCAATTCTAAGAACACAGAGGTAAAACGCCCCGTGCAAGTTTATTAAGTCCTATCATACATGACCTTAGTACTCGAATTTAACACAAAAATGGCGCATCTTTCTCTATGTGTCATACT
The DNA here is from genome assembly GCA_963457585.1 of Spergularia bocconei. Classification (NCBI taxonomy): domain Eukaryota; kingdom Viridiplantae; phylum Streptophyta; class Magnoliopsida; order Caryophyllales; family Caryophyllaceae; genus Spergularia; species Spergularia bocconei. Next base: position 8,901,065 of record OY734958.1, read on the forward strand.
CAGTCGCTCAACCTATAAACACTTTTTCAATCATTATACATGAAAACCAACAATCAAGCCAGGCCACGGTTGAAAAATGACCAAATCAATTTCGAAATTGAAGTTCAAAATGAATAATAAACCTTAATTGATTAACTTATAATACCAGTTATATCACGAACGTTTAATTACTCAAATGCATGGTGATGGATTGTTATTCGAAACTAACAATAATGATTTTGATTGATAAATATGAGATTCACAGGTTGAGTGAGGTGGATGTCGAAGAGCAGACGAGTTTGGGGGTTATGTATCTGGTGGATGGCGAAGAAATTGATGAATTTGGCGGAGATTGCACGGTTTTGTCGGTGGATGGTGAAAAAAAGGGCGAATTTGGGCAAGCTCGAAGGCGATGAAATTTCTGGATGGTGTGGATGGGTGTCGAAGAGTCACAATACGCAGGAAAGAGGAAAGTGAAGAACTTTCCTCTTTTTTTTTGGTCAATGAAAGATTAAAGTTTTTTCTAAATGGTAAAAATAGTAGTTTGACCTAGAGTTGATAAAAAGGACACTATAATTTTTATTTGTTATTTATTACATCTATAATTAGAAATTTCCATTGAGTAATTTGCAAACCGAAATGGAGATATACATCTTTTGTGAATTTATCGCTGGTCAACGTCGTACAATTATTCATTATTCATCGAGTGTTTATTAGTATTTTAGACGTCTACTTTATTCGAAAATCTAACTAATACCATTCTATAATCCATTTTGTCGCTGGTCAACGTCGTACAATTATTCATTACTCATCGAGTGTTTATTAGTATTTTAAAAGCCTAATTTATTCGAAAATCTAATTAATACCATTTTATAATCCAATATCCAATATAAGTAGTATACAACGATAACCAAATTTAGACAACAGAGGAGAAACGGCCCGTGCAATTTGCACGGGTCAAATAACTAGTTATTGATAATAAGATGTGTATTTATACTACACAATAACTTGGAGAATACTCCAGGTTTCCTAAATCTAGAATATTCTATAGTCTAGAATATTCCAAAATACAACCTAATAATATTTATTATATTATTATCTATTAGCATGAACCTTCTCAGTTACTTGTGAGTACTCTGGGAACATGTCATTGTTTGATAGTTTCCATTACGAAGATTCAGGGTTTAGAACTGATTGGTGCATATAACTTTTTTCCATATTACAGTAACTTGAATCTGTGGTATTTCTGCTGCAGGGACATGAGCAATAATAGCTTTGAAGTCTCGGATGTACCATTATGGGTCACTGCCTTACCTTCCCTGACAACTCTGTATACTTCTTATCTGTCAGATGTCGTATTTTTATAACGTTTGCTAACATTGTATATACTGTGTATATTTTGAAATGGTAAATTCTAATATGTAACATATGGTTTCTTATGAAAAGAATCATGGAACGGTCACATATTGAAGGCGTAGTCCCAACCGCGTTATTCAGCCTTCCTCAGTTACAAAATGTGTGAGTGAATAACTAACTACTAAGTTGGAGCATGGTTATTTTGATTTCAATTTGATGCTAAGTGTGAGTGTGCATTTCTGCATTTTTGATTTCAATTTGATGAACAAAGGGACTTGAAGAACAACAAATTAAGTGGCATATTGGACCTTGGTACTGGAACCAGGTCACAGCTTCAGCTTGTTGATTTACAGAACAACAATATCTCCGCTTACACTCAAAGATCCGGAGATAGCAGTTTCGATCTAATGTAAGCAAATCAATGACGCAAAATCTCATATTAGACGATCTTATGTCTACATCTGCTAAGTCTTAATTCTGGCTCAAATGTGCAGCCTTGTCGATAATCCGATTTGTGCAGACCTGGTCACAGCAAAAAATCTCTGCGTCCTTCCTGAATCCAATCCATCATACTCAACTCCACCTAGAAACTGCGCCCCTGCGGCCTGTACAAAAAATCAAACATCCAGCTCGAATTGCCATTGTGCTTACCCTTACAGTGGAACTCTGATGTTCCGTGCCCCTCAATTTTCGAACTTGCAAAACACAACATACTACGAAGATTTGGAGCAGAGTCTAATGAGCACATTTCGGTCACATCAAGCGCCAGTTAATTCAGTGTCCCTAAGCAACATAAGCAGAGATTCGTCAAACTACCTAGACATTACCTTACAAATCTTCCCACTTGACGGAGATCGATTCAACAGGACAGGCATACTGACTTTAGGATTCATGCTGAGCAACCAGACTTTCAAGCCACCATCATATTATGGACCATTCGTTTTCCTTGCTGATGACTATACTACATTTTCGGGTAAACTCCATGAACACATTCTTCTCGATCAATCACTCATGTTTTATAACGTACATTCTTGTTTAACTTTTTGATTTGTTATCGACAGATAAGACTGGACATGGTTCTAAGTCTAAAAACAAGCTGCTAGGCATCATTTTTGGTATCTTCGGAGGTATTGTTGGAGGCGGTGTAGTAGGATTTGGGGGATACAAGATATGTTCTAGCAATGGATTCAAGAACATGTTTAATAAGAATAACAACAATAACAATAACAATACTACGATCAACAATTATCATAACCGGACACCACCTAGGCCAACAAGGTGAAAAGACCAGCGAAATGATAAAACAGCACGGCGGTGCAAGTTCAATATAACTACGGACATGCACACTCAAACAAGGGGGAAATGATAGTGCCGTGTGTCCATCACGTCGTCTTTTAATTAGTGTGCTAAGTTTCATAGTAAAGAGTACTCCGTATATATTATTTCTGTCTTTAATTTTGGTAGTACGTATATGTATATCTACTACAATGTGCAATGTCTTTAATGTATTATTCATGTCTTATGGAGTTTGGAAATTATGTTTCATGTGTGGGTTGTCCAAATTATGTATATTTTCAGTGTTGAACCATATGTTAATAAAAAGTTATGAATAGCACTACATTGGCTCTTTTTTTCAATGCATAGTAAACTAATATAAGACATACAATCGGTTCATTTTACTTTTGGATGCTCACATTAGCTCACTTTTGAGTTCTTTTTTTTTACTTAATTAAAAGATAGAACTAATCATGAGTTTTGAAAGAGGTCAACCTCGCCAATATTAGACATACATATAAACAATCCACTAATATTACACAATCTAACTCGACTTTAACAAAACACATTTGAAGTCAATAGTTACTTGTGTAACCCAGTGGTGTGGATGAGCATGGACGAGACGAGCGTGCACCTAGAGCCCCCACTCAAAATGTGACAAAAAACTGTTTAATTTTTAGAGTCTAACATATTAAATCCGACTTATGGGCGCCCATTTAGATAGTTCGCCCAGGACCCCGAATTTCTTTGAAGATTCCCATACGGCCCTAGTGGAACTTGAATAGCATTGTTCTGCAACAAGACCACAGAGTCCCTCTACCCACGGACGATAGCCCAAACCCCAAATGTTTATGCCCTTCATACTTGACTCCTCATTTGACAGGCTAGACCGGCATTACCGGAGCAATACAACCCAAATTGCGTTTTATTTTCTTGAAGTTTTAGGTTTCTAAACCTCGGCTAACGTTGTAATCCTAGTGTATGTGTCAGAACAAGTGAACAACAACTACGAGTGAAAAAGTGGTGTTCCATCTTACGGAAAGATGGGTATTGGTTTCTCTTGGCCCGTAGAGATGGGGTGTCTGAATTAATTTAAATTTGCTCGATTATTTTAACTAATATGTTGTTGTATGTCGTATCTGATAATGCTTTACATAAAGGTCCTGAACTCGTGACATTGATTATTAGACCAGTGAGACTTTTTTTGACCGTCAAACAAGCTTAAGTGCTTAACTTTCATTATGTAAAAGGACCTACTAAGTTGGGCAAGTTCGTGGGCTCCCCTATTACCAACCCCTACCAACATGAGAAAAAAGCACATGACCTAACACTAGACCACAAATACTTGATATTAGAAAGTAGAAACTACCATACCGAAACTAGTTCGTTTCGTGAAATTAATAACGCAATTGCGTAATGAGTCTGAGACAATCAAATTCCAAGACGTGAAAACTCATCTCACATAATTTAAACGCAATTGTGTAATGAGTCTGAGACAATCAGATTTCAAGACGTGAAAACCCATCTCACATGATTGAAATAGAAAAAAAGTTAATTATTTCATGTATGGCCAGAAAAAGTTGCAAATACAATTTTACACATTATTGAACTGTATTGTGGATTAATTTAAGGTGATGTAGACTCTTGGTTTTTGTACATATTGAAGAACACAATCGCCGAGAAAAAACAAGTGGAAACTTTCCCCTTTTTTGGGTCTTAATCATACATGGTTAATCATATTATTACTCGGGAATCCGGACTCGTGAGTCTCCAGTTGAGCACGTACTATATAGTATCCGGATGAATGACCATTGGTTGAACGAATTATTAAAGGTATCGTATGGTTTAGGGTCTGTTTGATATCATTTCTGTTTTCAGTTTTCTGTTTTTTTTTTTTAAACAAAAGTCCCGTTTTTGAAAACCAGAAAAAGTGGTTTTCAGTTGTCAGTTTTCATTTTCAGTATGTCTATTATAAAAGGAAAATTTGCAAAAAACCACCTATTAAGTTTCCAACTTTGATAATAACCACCTTATAAAACAAACTTTGTTCGAAACCACCTTATAAATCTTTTTTACCCAAGTATGACCACCTTACTTACTACCCCCACCACAGAACCACCCATTACCGCCACAAGCCGCCTCCAAACCACCATTGACCACCCTAGACCACCACAAACAACCTCAAAACACCTACTCCCACCCTAAAAAATTAATTTGGGTAATTAATTATTAGTGGGTATTTTTTTTACAAAAAAAAAAAAAAAAATTAATGTGGGTGGTTAATTAATGGAAAAATATTAGTTTAGCAATTCTGAAAAAATCAAATAAAGAAGGGAAATTAAGTGAAATTAATTTTTTAGGGTGGTAGTAGGTGTTCAGAGGTTGTTTGTGGTGGTCTAGGGTGGTCAATGGTGGTTTGAAGGCAGCTTGTGGTGGTAATGGGTGGTTCCGTGGTGGGCGTAGTAAGTAAGGTGGTCATACTTGGGTAAAATAAATTTATAAGGTGGTTTCGAACAAAGTTTGTTTAATAAGGTGGTTATTGTCAAAGTTGGAAACTTAATAGGTGGTTTCTAGCCAATTTTCCATTATAAAAACATACCATTAAAATTTATCTATACAACTTATTTAACTGAAATTTTTCACACAAAAAAAAACCAAAAACTGAAAACGGCAGTGATACCGAACGGGCCCTTGGTTTGCCGTTTTCTTATATGGTTAAAAACCGGTTTCAACGGTAGGCTAAATCACGGGATGAGCATCTTGCTCGTGAGTTGAGCATTTGAGCAAATTATACCATGATTCCGAAATTATAAGTATCATATAATGGTCGTTCTCATTAAATTTTTGAGGGGTTACACTTAAAAAAATGTTTAGGATTGTTCGCACAAATCTCCATTTCGTCCCACTGAATCTTTTTGATTTAATTTGTTTGAATAAGTGACATAATTATAAATTCAATGCTAGCAATTAGAAAGAAAAACAAGAATAACAATTACTCCATATTTAAGGGGACGACTATCTAATACTATATATTAAAACCTGAAACCAAGTCTTTCCTACGACGACACTTGGCACACATTAATTGGACAAAACATAAAAATAGCATTAAATACAAATATCGGTTAGGATATGGTAATAAATTATCATACATTAATTGGATAGAACATAAAAATAGCATTAAATACAATTATCGGTTCGGATATGGTAATAAATAATTATAGAATAGAATATTATTAGCTAATTTATGGAAAACAATCATTATGGTAATTTATTAGAGCAAAGATAAGGCAACATTTGTTTATATAAAACGAGTATAAACAATAGAAATATATAGCCCGGGCGTGGCACGGGCATGCCAACTAGTTAACACTTATTTGTAATATTACACTTTACTTTCTTTTACTTCCACTCATACAATTTTCACCCAGAAAGGAAAATGGTCGAGAAATTAGGTGGAATAATATCAGTGGGTGTTTCTATTAGTTAAGCTGGGTTAGCTAAGGCTTGCCCCCTAATTTTATCAAACTAGGATGAAGGCCCGTGCATTGCACGAGTCACATGATAATATTTTCTATTAAAAATGATATATAAAATGAAAACTATAATTTTCATCGGAGAAGATAATGTACGGCTAAACACTTCAACATCCAAAAAAATAATATATATTTTATATATAATCACGGATTAATGTCTAATCAAATAGGATATGAGAATTGTCATTTATGATACAACTTGAAAAATACAGAGTAGTTAATATAGTTCGGAAGCAATGAATCGTGTCTTTATGTCAGCATATGTGTTTAGATGGATACCAAATACTTTAATACGATTATTAAATTTAGTATGAGAGTTTTTGTGTTTATATGAACATCAAATACTTTTAATATTATAAAATTCTTAAAAATCTCTAAAAATCTCCGGTTAATGTGAGAGCTGCAAAAAAGCCTCCTTTAATAGTATAGAAGAATTTATTCAGTATACGCTTATTCAATATATACGCTGTTGAGAAATAGCATAGAACTAGGTGAAAAGCCCGTGCGTTGCACTGGTCACTTTATCATAATCGCCTATTCTTATTTATTAATTAAAATAAATAAATAAACATGACAAATATTTAAATTTTTGTTAGTAAAGATGTCTCTTAATCTCATTAAATCACTTATGTCTTCGTATGAAGTATTACTCCGTATACTCTATCTTTAGATAATACTCATTTTTTATGTATTTTTCACAAAAGTTTTAAACTTGTTATTATATCACAACCAAATCAAAAGTATGTATGTGTAAATGGATCTTATTTTGAATTAAATTTCGACATGAACTTAATGATACATGTATCGTAATATTCAAATATACGTAGCCCATGTTACAGTGGCGTGGCGGGGCCTGGGCGAGCTGGGCCCCCGCCCAGGGCCCCGTCAAAGATAACAAACAAATACATTAAAACTGCACTAGAAGTAAACATACATTTGCTGGTCCAGTGGGTTAGGCAAGGTTGAAAGATACTCGGGACTGGGGTTCGATTTGCAGTGTGAGCATTTCCATATTCTTTTTATTAAATTTCTTTTATGCACTTTCTTTTTTTACTATTTGCTTCAACCATTGTTCGTTTGCAACGTTTTCTCTTGTTCTTTTTTTTTTCGATTTATACACATTACTTTCTTCCTTTTCTTTTTAGATAGGTGTATATGAGCTTTTTTTTTTCTTTTGCATGCCTTTCTTCACATTAGTAAATATAGTTCTTGACAATGCTCTATGCCTTTATGGCTTTATGTATATAACTTTTAAATATCGATCAAAAGATAAATTTAGTGGTCGTTTGGTTGTCTTTTTAAAACACAGGAATTCCAAATTCCCATGAATTACATATTATGCGGGTTGTTTGGTTGCCCATAATTTTTAAAAATGGGGGAATTGGAAATTCCATGGGAAAATGAAATTCCCACATAATGGTGGAATTTGCTTACCAAGTCCCCCCTTGGTAATTCTGAATTCCCCCATCATCTTTGTTCTAAAGTTACATTTTTGCCCCTTAATAATTAGAAAGATATTAGAATCAATAGATATAATAGTAATTATGAATTAAATATATGGGAATTGGAAGGGTGCAACCAAACAAGATGTTGGAATTTAATTCATGGGAAATCCAAATTCCTTACTGTCAACCAAACAACTTGTAACGAATTCACAAGAATTCTATACAGGAACTTAATTCATGGGATATGTAACTTCCTATAGGAATTAAATTCCTACATGAACCAAACGACCACTTAATGGTGGTAACTAATATCTAATCTTCGTTTATAGAATGAATTTTATTAGATAACAATTTCAGATAACAATTTCAGATACCGACCGCATAAAAAAAATCCAGGGGTCCCATTTTGAATTCGCCCAGGGCCCCTGAAATCTCCCACACGGCCCTGCCATGTTATAATAACAATTTATATTATGTTTCATGTTGATAATTGTTTTACAAAAGAGTTTTACAAATATTGGACTGTCTATGCATTTTTTAATGTCTTAAACTTGTCGGAATATCTCAACCAAAATCATACTTAACTTTTCAAACGTATGTGTAAATGGATCTTATATTGAAGTACGTTTCGACACGAACTTAGTGATACATGTATCGTAATATTCTGATATACGTAGCCCAAATTATTACAATTTATATTATGTTTCATGTTGATAACTTTATAAGAGAAGAGTTTTACAAATATTAGACTCTCTTTGTACATTTTTTAATGTTTAATGTAGATTTCTTAAATACATAATGTTACGGTTTAACATATCTTGGACTCTCTCTGTGCATTTTTTGACCTCCCGACGCCCTCGTATTCTTTTTTATTAATTAGGTAATCTCAAAATAAATTATGATAACCGATTTAATGTTGGTTTGATAAGATGACTCATAATCTCACAAAATCACTTACGAAGTAAATCACTGGATCGAGTTTTACGTTATTTTTAAATGACACTCCTGTTTTTTAAAATATTTTTTCAAAAGTATTTGTAAATTGAAGTTTTAAACTTGTCGACATATCTCAACCAAAATCATATTTAACTTTTCAAAAGTAGTGTAAATGGGTCTTATATTGACATACATTTCGACACGAACTTAATGATAAATGTATCGTAATATTCTGATATACTTAGCCCGAGTTATAACAGTTTATATCATATTTCATCTTGATAACTTTATTACATAAGAGTTTTACAAATATTGGACTCTGTGTGTGCATTTTTTAATGTTTTATGTGAATTATCTTTTATACTTTAAGTGGGAGTTTAGCAAATGTTGGACTCTCTCTGCAATATATTTCAAAAGTATGTGTAAATTGAAGTTTTAAACTTGTCGACACATCTCAACCAAAATCATACTTAAGTTTTCATAAGTAGTGTAAATGGGTCTTATATTGACATACATTTCGACACGAACTTAATGATACATGGATCGTAATATTCTGATATACGTAGCTCGAGTTATAACAGTTTATATCATATTTCATTTTGATAACTTTACTACACAAGAGTTTTACAAATTTTGGACTTTGTGTGTGCATTTTATAATGTTTTATGTGGATTATTTTTTATACTTTAAAGTGAGAGTTTAGCAAATGTTGGACTCGCTCCCTGCATTTCTTGGCCTCTAGATACCCTCAATGCGCTCCAAATTTTTCGCTTTTAGATATATATATATATATAATAGATTAGATTCCTAGTGGTATGTATAGCCATAAAATGCTTCATTTAAATTGTATTGCTAGATGGTCTTGATATTAAATCATGGCCCTTTTTTTTTTGGCAAATGGAAAGAAATGTTCCTACAACATAGTTCCCCGACTCTCAGAGACAGGATTATTACATACAACATTAACCGTAAGCAAATGACATAAAACAAGTGAGGGGTTAACACTAATAAAAGCCCTTGAAACTCCGTTGTTGATGCCAATAGTCTCTATCTTATTTACCTGTGTCACTAACATGTTAAAGTATATGTATACAATTATTATCGGTGTTCTTTAACTATTAGTTGAGACTTTTAGCTGAGATTGTTCATTTACATAACTGATACATATAACGATGCATATTAAACAAGGCATGGTAAAGATAGACATCAGCACACCAACTTTATTTATGAATTTTGGCCTTTATGAGTATGACGGATAAGATTGAAACAATGAAACTCTTATATAATCCATATCAACAATAAAAACTGTAAACATTGTGATCATGCTAGTATGCTACACTATGGTGTCGTTTGGATACCCTCAAAATCTATGGGAATTTTATTTTCCTAGGAATTGAATTATCATGAGTTGTTTGGTTACCCTAAAGTGTAGGAATTGGAAATTCCCAGGCATTTCCAATTCCTCCAAAGTGTAGGAATTCAATTACCTAGGGGGGGCTTGGTAAGTAGAAATTCCCATGGAAAAAGAATTCCCTTGTTCATCCAAACAATTTTCCCCAATTCCCATGCTTTCTAAATTCCTAGGATTTGCAGGTTCATGGGAATTCCGACTTCCCGAGTATATCCAAACGACACCTAAATCTTTTCATTTCTCAGTTAGTTGTTTGCCCTCCTGGAACCTTGATTGGCACAAGAGCCTTATCCTTGTCATTCGCATCTAATTTCGTAGCAACTTCAGCTTGCTCCCTAAACTTTCTATATATATCACCCTTATAAAACTCCCTAGTTCTAACCACCAAAATAAATGAAACCAATGCACCAAATAAGGTAACCCCAGCCAAAATAATAAAGGATACCCTATAACAATGTGCCCCTAAGCAAGTCAACTCTTTGACGTCCGATCTTTTTAGACCCTTCTTAGCCAACTCCTTAAGAGCCTCCTTATCATACAACATACCCGTGACCTTCACATTGAGTATGTACGACCCAAGTGGGCTCGCCAATTGCCCGCAATTGAACAATGTTGAGTAGTACTTGAGCCCAAACAACTCGGAAATGATTGCAAACAGCAACGGCAGCTGGGCACCGAACGAGAACCCGATAATCACCGACGCCACGTAGACGGACCCCGGCACAGGAAAAGCGATGAGAATATGGCCCACCGCAGCTAAAATCAAAACAAATGTCATCATTAGCGGCCGAGGGATCTTATACTTAGCCAATAGAGTTTCGGACACAAACCCGGAGAAAACCCGACCGAAGTAGTTCCAAATACTAACCAAAGACACAAATGTACTGATTGTCTTAGTTGGATACCCTAATGATTCCCCAATTTGACCCAAATTATCAACCGCAGTCAAACTTGATCCTAATCCACACAATGTAGCTAAGAACAATATTCCCATATCTACACTCAAAAGTGCTTGCAATATAGTGTAGTCTTCACCTCTATCTGGCTTATCACATATGGTAACAAAGCATGATGATGATTGTTTACCATTTTCTACCACCTCATCCTTTTTCACCTCAACCACCACAGATTTCTCTTTAACCACTTCCCCCACCTGACCACCATCACCACCACCACCGTTTTCGGCCTCGGTTCGACTCCGAAGCAAGTAATACTCCTCCTTAATCGCAACCAAAAGTGGCAAAAACAACATCCCACAAACCACAGTAGCACTCCCAGCATAAGCAGCCTTACTAAAAGAAACTTGTTTCTCCAAAATGGTAATAACCATAAGAAAAAGTGCTAAACAAATTGACACATACAAGAAATGATAAAAAACTTTAACCTCATTACTCTGCCTACACACCTTCAACGTCCTAATCGTGTACACGAAAACCACCGATATCGCGGCCGGTAACCACCCGATCAGCAATATCAACGCTTTCGAATCGTTACCGTAAATCGCAAGATACATCTGGGTCATTATCGCACCACTTAACCCAACAAACCCTTTTAACAAACCCAACATAATCCCCCTACTCTCTGGGAAATTCTTAACACACGTGACAAGCGCACCCGTGTTTGCGAAATTTTGAGAATTAGCACCTATGCAAATGTACGTACACATTTGCCATACTTTGGGTCTGGCGATACGACCCGTAACCGCCAACCAAATCATGAAATATCCAGTAAAGTTCATGGCGGACCCGATTAGTAAAACAGCCCATGTCGGGATAATCTCCGCGATTAAACCGGAGAAAACCCCGACATTCGCTCCGAAATCCTTGAAAAAGCCAAGTAGGTTAAGAGTTGATTGATCATACCCTAATGATGATTTAATCTCTTTAGAATATATACCAAAGAGATACGTGGCACCTGCCCCCGCCATTATTAAAAATGACGCGAACACCGTGAACCACCTCCCTGTTACCACTTGGACCGCGAATCGTAACCCTGAATTAACCATGTCTGCTAATGATTAATTAACTGTATATGTGTGTATAGTGTATGTATCTTCTGCTAGAAGCTGGAAGATAATGGAAGTGGTGAGTATGTAGTGAGTTGTTGTTGGTGATAATAATATAGAAAATGACTAGATGAGGAGGTTTGAGTACGAGAGATTTGAGGAAAATAGTTGTCAATTTTGAGAATGATGACAAAAAGAGAGGAGGTGGTGGTGGGATGAGTGGGTGCTTTGCTGTTTTATAAGAAGGAATAGTACTACACAAGTTGATGTAGTCATCTTTCACTATTAATTTAATGTGATTATGTGAACATGCGAAATCTTGGTTTGTATAGTTGGATAATAAAGTTTGACTATGAGGATTTCGATTTTTCGTTGTGGACCGTTTTGAGTAGTAGGATATAGGATATTTTTGTTATTGACCGTTTGAGAACGTGTTTCTCAATGTAATTTTTATTTTCGTTTATTTGGGAGTAGCACTGTATTTCTACGTTTTTGATATGGGATAGGTGGTTAGATGTTTGAAGTTAAAAAAGTATTTGATTATGGGATAGACGGCTAGAGGTTTATACGCAAAAAAAAAATTCGTCTTAACAAGTATTTGCAGTGAATTTTAATTATGATCGTGATATTTTTGTATTGATCGTAAATGTTTGGTCGGCAATAAAAGAAAAAATTGACATTATAACAAGTCTATATAATAAACCCATAACAATTGACTTTTAGTATACTCCTAGTGGCTAGTGATAAGATTGTGTACATCTGACTCTCCATTATCGCCTTAACTTGTCCATCCCCGTCATTAACGAGATTGTCTTAAACACCGGAGTAATGCCGTTGTTGTCACGTTAATTTGGGCCTAAGAGCTAGAATAAGCTATAAGATGGTTTTGGGCCTCAGTCTATAGGGGCCCAATTGCTGAGAAAATACAATGCATGGAACTGGTGATAGTGTATTAGTATGTACGGACACATTCCAATAATGATTATCCCGAAGTTGGCTGTGCTTGTGATGTGATCCAAAAATGCAATAAAACTAGTTTTTGCGCCCGTGAAATCACGGGACTGCTTTTACGTTTCGTCATTGCCCATTTTCCTTTTTTAAAACAGAAAGAAAGTCATGAGACATCGCAATTATAATCCTTCTATACTATTAAAGGAAGCTTTTTTTTAAACTCTCACATCAACCGGAGATTTTTAGAGAGTTTTGAAAATTTTATAATATTAAAAGTATTTGATGTTCATATAAATACAAAAACTCACATACTAAATTTAACAATAGTATTAACGGTGAAAATTATAGTTTTCATTTTATATATCTTTTTTAACAGAAAACATTATCATGTGACCCGTGCAATGCACGGGCCTTCATCCTAGTTTTCATTTATTTGTTACCTTTGATTATCAGTTTCTCCTTTATGATTGTTCTGACATAAGAATTGAATTTGAGTGTTATAATATTTTTCGCATTACACCTTTGAGTACTTTATCTTTGTCTGACTCTGACTTTTAAAATAGACTGAACAAAATATCCAAATCTAGCCTATAATTGATTAATTCTAAATGAACTGAGATGATTCTAAAATGACCATGATTTAGATTGAACACATGCAAGCCCTAATTGAATTTCGCTCGATCACTGTTGACCAACCCCAAATTTTCAAACTTTTAAGGGTTAAGGCCTTGTTTGGTAAGTTTACATATACCCGGTCTAATCTGATCTGATTTAATTTGAAAGTAATTGATTTGGACTGGTGTCATTTGAATGACTCTGAATCGATCTGATCTTACATGAATTTATTGAAAATTTAACTGAATTTGGGCGAATTAATGTAAAAATGGACTAAATTTAGTGACCGTTATTTGAATAGTCTGATTCGAATTGAATTGATTTGAATTAATTTGATCTAATCTGATTTGAATGCATCTGATCATATCCAAAATGCTTCATTTGATAGGACTACATTTTTTTGATCTAATGTGATCTGATTCAAATAATAATGATTTGATCTTATTTAGTGACTTGTATGACTCTGAACTGATTTGATATGATCTGAATGTTTTGAAATTTTGATTGGACTTCAACGCATTCGTAACAATTAAGGACTCAATTCATTGGTCGTTATTTGAACATTTCTGGTCTGATCTGATTTGAATGACTCTGCTTTGCTCTAATATGATTTCAATGACTCTGATATGTTCTAAATATTCCTTTAATTAGGTGATATCAAAATACGCCTAAGTCCTATTAGGCTATGTGGTTAGATCTAATCTGATTGATTGCAAGTGGTCTGATTTTATTTTATTTGCATGACTATCCGATCTGATACTAATTTGTTGAATTTCGTCGCATTTATATCAAAACTTGACTAAATTCGTTAATCATTATTTCAACAATTATGAGCTGATCTTATCTAATTTGAAGTCATTGGATCTGATATGATTTCAATGCATCTGAACTGATCTAATGCACTGTTTTTAAAGTCCTATCTTACAGTGCCTAAATGAGCCAAATTAACCACATTCAATCCCAATTTTTAAAACATAATTTAGAAATAAAATACCAATTTGATATATTATGTGATATAATAGAAAGATCCGATAATAATTCGATCGTAATTGACCGAACCTAAAATAACCAATTTCGATTGAACCATCCAAGAAGTTACCGAATATAATAAACCCCATCATGACTTAAGCAGAGTGACCTATTATCATTCTGAATTTAGTCCAAATATCAAAATGATTTGACATGATTCGTAAAAGACTACGACTTACCTTGACCCGTTTTTAATCTAAGCTTACCGCAACACATACTCTACTCTTCATTGAAACCATAATTGATAAAAAAATAAAATAAAAATTGAAGTGAATCATATTCTAAGATTCATGTAACCGTAATCGATATAAGGTGTCTGCATGCATTTTAGTAAAATCACATTTTCATATAATCTAATGCAAAATCAAGAATATCAATGACCAAAGCTATCAAATTACATTATATATAGTCTTCTAATAGAATACAACCATATAAACAAAATTGCGATATATAATTTGGAATAATTTGAGAGTACAAATACAAACACCTATATGAAGACTAACAACTATTAAAAGTTGCTAACATTCCTCTAAATTGTTGTATATATGAGAAAAAAAATCTATACTCCACTATGTTAATATCTAATTCTCTAGCTTAACTTCGCTCTCTCTCTTTCAACTTGTGAAATACGTGTTTCATGCAAATTTTTCTCGCAAAATCAAACAAATAACCAAGGTATATATAGTATCTCAAATTAACATGTAACTGATAAATTGGCAAGCGAATACCTAAGAGACACAAAGTTTATTGTCATTAGTTCAATGAATAATGATGATGAATTATCATATAAATGATGAAATTGATGAGAATTAATTTGCAAGAAATTGAAATGTTTCAACATTGGAGAAGGCAGCTCAAAAGGTTGTATTCGCTCCTAGAATGCCATGTGGCTTTTGGAAAACTTTATTTGCTAGCCTATTAATATTATTATATAGATATAGATTTTTTTTTATTTTTTTTTAATGAGGTAAGCGTACAAGAAAAGAAAGATTAGGTGACCCTTCTCTCCAGGGTATCACCTAACTTATCAGAAGAAAGAAAATACAGAAAATAAGGATCAGTAAAACATAAATCAGGGGCACCATCCCGAGGATTAAGGATAGAGTGCCCTAGGGAAGCTAACCAATCAGCTGCACGATTAGATTCTCGAAAGATGTGCGTAATCGACCATCGCCTGAAACTTGTCAAAATACTTTGAATGTCCTTGATGATGAAGTCAACCGTCCATGGAACTTTGTAACGACCCAATACTGCCTGGATGATGATTAAATTGTCACCTTCAATCATTACATCTTGAAACCCATGCGTTCTAGCTAACAAAATGTCGGCTCGGAGGGCTTGAGCTTCAGCTAAGAGAACAGAGCACCGCCCCAAAGAAAACGCACGACCGTCTAGGAAATTCCCATCGGAGTTGCGAAGAAGGAAACCAGCTGCTGCGAGGTTGTTGCGAACCGAGCCATCAAAGTTGATTTTGATGACTCCAGGAGGAGGAGGAAACCATCTGACTTGAAAAGAGGATGAAGCGGATGGAAATGTGGGAGAAGAGAAAGGGGGAGAGAAGAGATCAAGATCATTCCTAGCTTTCCATTCCTTGTGGGAATAGAAAGCTCGGAAAAAACACGCTAAGGGGTCCATTTGAACATGATTAAAAATAACCTTGTTCCGACTTTTCCAAATACTCCAAATAAGAAAAGTAATCTTACAAAGGAGGTGTTTGCTTGATTTACCTAAGTTATGAAACATGGAATGAATAGAAGAGAAGTTAGAAGTAGAAATCCAACTCCTGCATCTCGGATGACTCCATACATTCCTTGTAGACGGACATAAAAGAAAGAGATGATCCACTGTTTCAGTAGCAGTATGACATAACGCGCATATCTCATCTATACCCGAAATCCGATTATGCAGATTTTGTCTAGTTGGAAGGCCATTGTGGAGCAATTGCCAACAAAAAATTTGAATCTTAGGAGGAAGAGGTAGCTTCCAAATCCAATGGAATTCCCATTCTTGCGAATCATCGTTGAGTCCATGGTTAAGCCATGTTGCAGACTTAACTGAGAACTGCCCATTAGATGTGTAACCCCATATAGCTTCATCTTCCAAGCTTGTCGTGGGGAGGGGAATGCCTCTTATAACTTCTACAACAAAAGACGGAACCAAGGTGCCAAGCTTATCTAGATCCCAAGAGTGATCGACAATGCAATCTTTAACTTTTAAATTAATATTCTGCACATTAGTGATATTGATTTGGAGTACATCGATCAAACTTTTGTTAAAACACCAGTTATCTAACCAAAAATAGATATTGGTCCCATTGCCTACTTTCCACCGTATTCCTTTATTAATAAGATCACGTTGCTTTAAAATCTGACGCCAGATCCAGGAATCTGTGCCTTTGCATTTGTAGTCGAAAAAATTAGAGTTCTTTAAATATTTAGCCCGAATGATATTGGTCCAAAGATTATTATTTTCTTTCATAACCTTCCATCCAAGTTTACCTAAAAATGCGTCATTAACAGCTTTTGTTTTTCTGAGTCCAAGGCCGCCATATTTTTTAGGCCTACATATTTTGCTCCAAGCAATCATGGGAAGCCCAGATCTTGATTGGTCGGTCTTCCAGAAAAATTGTCGATTTGTTTTATCAATATATTTGGTAACTTTAGTAGGCAACGCTGCTGTAGACATAGCAAAAGTTGGGAGAGACTCCAAATTACTCTGAATCAGGACACACCTTCCTGCTTTCGATAAAAACGTGGAGGACCATGCATTTAACTTATGATCGGTATTCTTTAAAATATGTTGGAAGTCTGTTGCCATAGGATGGGGTCCGTTAAAGATAACTCCTAAGTACCTTCCAAGTACATCTTTAGAGGTCATGTTAAAGTAAGCAGCTAGAGAGTTTTTTCTATTATTGGAAACTCTTTTTGAAAAAATTATCGAAGACTTATTGAAATTAATAAGCTGCCCCGATGCTTGACAGAAATGATTTAACGTATCCTTTAGATTTTTGCATGCTGTGGGGGTGGCTTTACAAAAAACCAAACTATCATCTGCAAATAGCAAACATGGTATTTTAGGTGCACCAGGGGCAACCTTAATACCAATACCTGATTTTGGAAGGTCATTTTGAATAGACATCAAGCGACAAAAAACTTCCATACAGATAATGAAAAGATAAGGAGAAAGCGGATCACCTTGTCGT
This sequence comes from Spergularia bocconei, assembly GCA_963457585.1. Classification (NCBI taxonomy): domain Eukaryota; kingdom Viridiplantae; phylum Streptophyta; class Magnoliopsida; order Caryophyllales; family Caryophyllaceae; genus Spergularia; species Spergularia bocconei. The sequence goes on from OY734958.1 coordinate 8,918,802, forward strand.
AAACCACGTGTTGGTTGAAAATATTCACTTGTGTGGTGGTTGACTATGAGCGAGTATGAGACTGACGTCACACAACCTTGGACCCACCGGATCCAAGTATCGCAAAATCCCATTTCTGTTAAACATTTCCATAGAAAATCCCATTCGACACGATCATATGCCTTTTCCATGTCGAGCTTAAGAGCGAACCAACCAGTACGATAAATATGGAATATGAGTTGTTCAATCACAGATTAATAGGCTCAAATGAACATAAACTTGTGGCGAGAACGATGAACGTCACCTAAGATTTACGCGGCGGAAAGACAAAGGTGGAATTTCAGAGAACAATATTTGTCAAAGATCAGATTTGATTGTATTCGTTTGTTAACTCACAAATACGCTACAAACTCATTATATAGCTAGAGTTTTTTGGGGATCAAGATCCTCTGATTTTATTTTTCATAGAGTTTCCTGTACTTTACTTGAAATGAAAAGTATATTTATGAATACCTTGTGAGGAGTTATTTTTCCTAAAGTTTCCCTGAATATGCGGATTTATTCCCTACGAATGAGGAGTCCCAGGAAATTTGTACTTCCAATATGAACGGAGCGAATACCAAAACAGTGTGATCTAATAATTTTTTTTTGATGAAAATCTTACATAAAATAGAAGTGGTAGCTAGTAGAATCTAATATTTGCTAGGCCTTCAGGGTATGGCTATAAGAAAATTGGTCTGGACCAACTAACTCGAGTTGTTAAGTCCAATATTTCTTCCCAATGTTTTAGTTTCTTGATTACTTTGGTCTAGTCCAAACGAGTAATTCTAAGGTCTTTGACAAGTAACGCAGAGTAGCATAATAGCCTTAATCTCAACCATACATTATGTTAGAAATCAATCTACACCATCCATTATTTTTGATTAGATATATTTTTAAAATTATATTGTAAATAACCAAAAAAATAGAAAATAATGGTTAATTGCATTTATTTTATTTTTTATGCTTACGTATACATGGTATAATATAATTCGATAATTTTTTACTTTTAAAAAAATAATGTAAGTTGTTTATATATGATTTATTATGGTGCTTTGCGGTGGTTGTCGAGCACCCTATAACTCCTCGGTCCGAATACAGAGTTAATTAATCATAAACTAGGATCGAATTTTCACGTGTATTTAAGGCTTTTCTTTTTCGTTTTTTTAGTTCAATTTGACAACTTGGTCCATTGAATTACGAATTGTCTCTTGGTTAATCAAACTAGTGATAGTTCAATTAATTTTTTTTTCATTTACTTTAATCCATGTTTGGACTGGACCTTCTGCTCTTGTGTTGTGGGTGTTCATTTCCAAGGAATTCGGTCTTCATCCACTGATGACCCCTCTTAAAATATAGTAGTATGGATAGTGTTGCAAGTTGTAAGACTATTGGGGTTTGCGTAAGGACAGAAGTATTGGAAAACAAACAAGAAATGGATAAAAGTAAAGGGGAAGGAAACGTAAAGACTAATGATTATAGTAGTAGTAGTAGTAGTAGCAGTAGCAGCAGCAGCAGCAGCAATAAAGAAATCAAACAACAACAAAAGGACAAAGAAGAGAAGTGATTTGGAGATAAGAAGAAGTTTGGGTTTTGCATAGGAACTCATCCTCTTTTTGTATTGTTTTTCCTAATATAAGGAAATAATATATTTCCTAGTAAATAATATCTTGTCAATATTGCAATCTCTAAATTTTAGTATAGTCATTATCTTGTATTCCTCTATCTTAGGCAAATGTGTATCTCGTAATCTTTGTAATGTCGGCTACCCTAGGTATAACCCTAATTGTACTCTTGTATAAATACTCTCATTGCAATAATACGATTTAAGCTTTTCCCTCAATCTCATACTCTTACATGGTATCAGAGCATAGATCCTATGCTCGGGCTAAACTCCCTTAAACTCCGAAAAGCTTCAAACCTGAAACCCTCGGCCACCCTCTAATCTAATCCGGCCACCCTTTCAAACCATGGCCACCCTCTACTCCGGCCAACCCTCAAAAACTCCAAACTCCTAAAATAATCATAGCCCTCGGCCAAAACCACCTAGCTAAATCATGGCCAAAACTCCACTATAGCCAACCAGGCAATACCTCCTCAAAATCAATCACTATTTTTACCCATAAAACTCACTTTTTTTTTTCGTTTTATTCTTATGCAAACTCCACTTTCTGCACTCATGAATAGTCCTACGACTAAACTCACACCAAATCATTATTTATTTGTTTTCCCTCATCAAACTCTCTATACGACTTTAATTTCTTAATATTGATACACTCCTACAATTCCTCTTTGTTCTAAGTAAAACTCACAATCCTCACCTTCTCGGCAAACTCATCACAAATTACACTCCAAAACTCCAAATTCAATCTCCACCGTTGAGATTGATCATCCTAATATCCTTGACAACTCCACCAAAATTCGTACGAATCGGACCACCTTTGGCCACCCGATCATCGACTCGATCAAAACCGTGCACTCAAAATTCGGAAACACTAATCTCAAACTCTTCTACTCATCGTGTCAAACGGCACACCCTCCCAAAACTCAAAACGACTTACCATGTTCTCGTGACATACTCTCAAACTCTTTGGAACTCCAAAACGACTAATTCCGCTGTCACCTAGTTCAACAGTACTCCTACCACCCTTTCCCTAAACCAAAATCGGGACACTCTCTCACAAACTCCAAAACCCTCTACACTAAAAATTCAAAAAAAAAAAAAAAAAAACTCATCGTTCAAGACTCTACGATCTCACAATTCAAGTTTCAACAACGACAGAATCCACTTCTACTACTCAAGATTGGTCTTCCTCTCCGATCGTCCATCTTGCGGGGGCGTATAAGGAAATAATATATTTCCTAGTAAATAATATCTTGTCAATATTGCAATCTCTAAATTTTAGTATAGTCATTATCTTGTATTCCTCTATCTTAGGCAAATGTGTATCTCGTAATCTTTGTAATGTCGGCTACCCTAGGTATAACCCTAATTGTACTCTTGTATAAATACTCTCATTGCAATAATACGATTTAAGCTTTTCCCTCAATCTCATACTCTTACAAGCACCATAGGTTATGGCTACACTTACAGTACCACTCTGTTCATAAGTAGAATACTTCCTCTATAAATAGTTTCGTCCTTCAATCGTTTTTCGACGCACCAAACACCCGAGTGTTACAATAAATTGAAGTGTTTCAGACCATAAGCACACCACTTTTAAAGTGAGTTACGAGTGTTATTAGTAAAGATAAATTGTGAAATAAGTAGTCGTTTCGTAAGCGAGGAAAGTGACATTTTATTAGCGAAACTCTGTCGAAATATTCCTCATCACTTAACATAATCGAGGTATAACTCTTAACCTATTATGAAATTATTATCGCTAGAACGACGTTATTATTTTCGTACATGTTTTCGATAATTGGTTAACCTTGTGGCGAATGGTCATTACGGTGCAAGTAACTCGGCGGAATTACCCCAATTTGTGAACGTCACCGTATTAACTACTAACCCTAGAGTAAAATATGTTAGTGGTAAATAGTAACTCCATGATTAAAAAGTAATCCGCCGGAATTAGCCCAGTGGTGAAAATAATCTTAGAGTGAATAATGTCCACTAAAGAACGATTAAAAATTTGACTAGATAATCGCCACTTTTAGAATTTGGACGTCGTTGGACCCTTGGACAGTAAATTAGCGGACTAATCAACTATATAGTACGAATAACAAAGTAATTTTAAATAATAACTTACGCGATTCTATTACTTAGAACAAGCGAACGCACAGAGTAACCTCACGGCAATTCAGGAATCAGGTAAGGGACTTTCTTCTGATTTAGCTTATATTATTATTTTTTTATACTCTATAAATGTTTATTTTTGAAAGAGGATCAAGTACTGTGAATTCTGAATATTTTCTAAACTGTTTTTGAATTGTGGGTTAGTTAATGTTCTTGCTAAATGTGAACTGAGGATATCCGTCTGGCCCTGCCAAGGGATTAAACTGACACTGACTGAGAACTTTTGAAGTAACCAGAACTATTATTGCCCTCTATTGAGAACTATTGTACTTCTCGATCTATGATTTTATTATTATTATCTGTATTACTGTTTTGACACTTGCTTGATCCGGTTAAATTAGAGACTGTCTTTTACTAAGTTGTTGAGCTCACCCTGTCAATAATAAACTCTTTTCAGGTGATTGTCACTAGTTTGGAGTGGGAAATTAAGTGAGATACCCGGACCAGTTTAACCTTGTAATTCTTTTAGATGGCGATTATAGCTGTCTGTATATTAATTGTCGGATGTACAATACTTTTTAGTCTTTGTTTTGGACCATCGTCGATAGATGAATAAGAAAGGCTTAGCCTACTTTTGTGGGTAACCGTCTGTTATGTTCCAATATTGGTTTTGGGGCGTGACAGCTACCTGTTCAGCCGGCTTCGAACTGATGAACACACATACTGAGGCCTAGAATAGCCACACAAAAAAAATTCAAAAGAAGAATGAGAAAATTTGGCTAGATAAGACAAGTATATATCCCCTATTGTAGAATGAAATAGAACTTAAGACTTCTTTGTGTTAATTTTTTTTTTTCTCTCTCTCTTCCTCTCCCTTTCTCTCAAAAACCCTAGCCTCTAAATCTCAATTTAGGGGCTACCACCCATCAATTAGATGGTGGTAAGCCCCCAATTTTCTTATTACTTTCGCCCTAATCAATAGTTATCACTAGTTATTATCAATAATAACTCGTTACTACCTACTCGAGAGGGTATCTCTACCACCATTAGGTGGTCTATACTAAGATTTGCGAGACCTCTACAAGGATCTGATGTTCATTAATTTTGTCATGGCGTTGAGATTGATGCTGAATTCTCTTCTTCTTGCTGGCGGATCTGCTCATCCTTTAACAAACTACAAGAGATCAATAGGCCCCCTCGGGTCAAGCTGTATCATGAAGCAGCATTATTATAGAGGGTTTTCGGATCACGAGTCACCTAACAGAATGATCGTAGTTTTGTTTAGGTTTGAGTTTTATTTGATGTTAGCGATGTATTTTGATAATTTCAGTACTCGTTGTAGATGTCGTATGGCTAATTATTATGAATGAATTTCCTTCTATTCAAAAAAAAAATCTAGATTTTTTTTTAAATCGATATATTGAATGAGCATCAATGGTTTATTATTTGAAGAAAAAGAACATGTATATTGAATAGTCAATATTTGATGATATGAGACTTATTTAACACTCGCCTCTTTTTTTTTAATATCGTGAAAATGGTTTCCTTATATTGAGTATAAAGTCATATCCATATATAAAAAAGATTCTATAAATTCGTAAGGGGTCGTGCCGTATCATGTCGTTTTCATTTTTTGGGTTTTCGGATGCTCAAGTTTTTAATAAATAAGTTACAAAATTAACTTTAAAACCGTTGTTCTCGACTTCCTGTAACACCCAAGATTTAAGAGATACAACGAGCACATAACAATGCGTAAAAGTATTGATAATGCTACTCATACAAACAAAGTCGAATTTAGTTACGGAAGCCCATGTGCTAACAGTTCCACGTGCTTGTTGCGGACTTTTCTTTTAGGAAGCTCATGTGCTAACAATCCCACGCGCTTGCTGAAGAGTAGTGTTAGGATGGGTGATTAATTAGGAAATTTCCTAAGGTGCGCACGAGTGATGTCATAATGTATCGGAAGGGCTTTTGTTGGTCTGTGGCCCTATAGGGTCAACACACGGCCTGTCAAACTGCCATAATTGATTACTTTCGGTTCGTGAGATGAGTCGGGAGTGTTACTATTTTACTAATAGTCTTAAGGAAATTGAAAATTAAAAAGCACTTTTTATGTTTTTAAGAAGCGTTTTGGTTTTTGAAAACTTAAAATTGAAAATATATTAGGGCCTGTTTGGCATCGTTTTTTGTTTTCAGTTTTCTGTTTTTTTGAAAACCAAAGCCCCGTTTTTGAAAACCAGAAAAAGTGGTTTTCAGTTTTCAGTTGTCATTTTTCATTTTCTGTATGACTATTATGTAGGGATGGCAATGGTTCGGGTCTGGGTCGGGTCCGATAGGATCCAGACCCGGATCCGTGTCTTTACAAGCAGACCCAGATCTCCATCGGGTCCAAAATTTACAGATCCAGACCCAGACCCGCCAGGATCCAGTGGGTTTGAACCGGGTCTGGGTCCAAAATGGGTCTTTTATAAAAAAAAAATTTCATGTTTTGTAGTAGCGGACCTGTTATATGGCACGGAATGTTGGGCCGTGAAGCAGTGTCACGTTCATAAGATGAGTGTGACGGAGATGCGCATGTTACGGTGGATGTGTGGACATACAAGACGTGATCGGTTGAGAAATGAAGTTATTAGGGAGAAAGTAGGGGTTGCACCCATAGGGGATAAGATGATGGAGAACCGACTGAGGTGGTATGGCCACGTGAGGAGGAGTCCTAGTGAGGCGCCGGTTAGAAGAGTAGAAGGGTGGAGAAGTGATAATATTAGTAGGGGTCGAGGAAGACCCAAGATGACTTGGACGAAGGTGATTAGAAGTGATATGAGCTCCCTAGGGCTTGAAGAGAGTATGGTGTTGGATAGGGCAGGGTGGCGAGACTCTATCCATGTGGAGGACTTTTTCTGACCCCTTTTGATTTATTTGTTTGGTTTTTCCAACTATTTTTCTAAAACTTTTTAACTTGTGTTCAAAGTTCATCTGTTTTTTGCAATATTTTTTTAAACCTTTTTATTTATTTTGACGACTTTCTAAATTTCCTTTGAAATTGTTTAAATATTTCTAACATGTTTACAACGTTTTCGAAATTTCTTGGCGTACACAAGACGGTTACTGGATGACGATTCATCTCGACCCCAAATCATTTTGGGAATAAGGCTTGGTTGTTGTTGTTGTTGTTGTTGTAGTAGCGGACCTTATGATATTTTCGTCTCGATGTGGTTTACGATCGTTAATGCGTCAATGTGCTTTGCGATCGTCACTATGGTGGACATTCCTCATCCATCTTGTTTTACTTAGAACTTCAGAATACTAAGGGAGAGCGGCATCAAAGGATTTTGAGGCAGTGACGAAGGCTTTTGAGGTCGCGGAGAAAGATTGGGCATGAGTGCGTGACTCATGAGAAGACTAAAAAATGAAAATAAAAGTGAAAGGCTAGGATCGTGATAAATTAGGTTTTGTTTTTTTTTTTTCTATATTTTTGGCCGGGTCCGCGGGTCCATGGGTCGGGTCTGGGTCTCAGATCAAAGACCCATATCCGACCCACACATTTATCATCGGGTCTGGACCCGACCCAGATCCATTGGGTCTCCAAAAAGTGGACCCAGATCCGACCCAAGTGGGTCGGGTCCGCCGGGTCTGGGTCGGGTCCTGGGTCCATTGCCATCCCTACTATTATGGGAACATATAGTTTAAATTAATTTTTGCTACTTATTTAACTAAATTTTTTACGCAAAAAACCAAAAAGTGAAAACGGCAGTGATACCGAACGGGCCCTAAAATTATACTACAGGAGCCCTACGAAAGAAGTAAAATAGGAACTCGACAACCCTACACATAAAGTATAAAACAATTAATGTTTGTAATCTTTGGTTTATTTTGATCTTATTTTACTAGAGTTATGACATAACATAAATTTTATATTATACTAGTTGTATTGTCGTATGTACGGACTATGTATTTAAGCAACGACATACTAAAATAGAATACAAAACTCACTATGTTTGTGCATTTGTTAAAACGACCTTTATAAATCGACTTCAAACTTATTGGATTACTTAAACTTATTGAAGAGTATTTGAATAAGTTTTCAAGAATTGGAAGGGCACAAACACGAGATCTTTATTGAAATAGGCAACCCGGAGCCACCAAACTAGTTAACAGATCGGCAAATTCACGTGGGCCCCCGAATTATGTCAGAATGCCTATGATGTCCCTAGTTTTGAAACTTGTACACTATGGTGCCCCCGAACTTTGCACGTGCACGTGGTGCCCCTCTCCACTAACACCGTTAACTTTTGGATGAAAAATGATGATGTGCCACGTAATTAGTGATATTTATTAACTTTTGGTTAATATATTAATTATATAGATTTGATTAATAAATATCACTAATTACATGGCACATCTTCTTTTCCATCCAAATGTTAACAGCGTTAGTAGAGAGGGGCACCACGTGCCTATAGGTTTAAAGTTCGGGGGCACCATAGTGTACAAGTTTCAAATATAGGGGCATCATGCGCATTCTGACATAGTTTGGGGGCACCACATACATTTACTGTTAAAAGATTATTCTCAGCTTATTCGTCTCTCCTTCCCTGCAACATTAGATTAAGCTTGGTTGCAAACAAAACAAAAAAAAAAAACATTAGATTAAGCTAGTCACCTACGTAACTAAAAGAGATGAATGCTTCAAACCCAAACTTAGAAATTGGAGATTAAGCTATAAAGTAACGCATTAAAAGGACTAATACCCTTTGCACAAATACCAAGGAACTTTCTTGAAATCTTAATAACAAAGTAGAGTAGTAGAACTAAGTTAAATCTTTTCCACCATCTTTCTATGTCCTCTGCTTTTGCACTACTCGTGCACCTTCTTCCCCATTGAGTCATTGACTCTCTCAAAATACAACCCCCCCCATTTATTACAACTTACTTCTCCTCCTACTCCTACCACCCCCACCAAAATACCATGTATGTACACACATAGTAATATCAAATTTGTCATTTTTTGCACCAAATATAACCAATCTTTTTAATTCATTTATTTTCTCTCTAACAAATTTACCAAAACTCAACCAAAACCAATACAATAGTAGCACATAATAAACTCTACTCCATATTTTTTCATCTTCAAGCAAAAGTGAACCCCCAACAAACTCTCTTGATTCCTTTTTAATTACAAAGTTATTTGTTCCTTAATTTGTACTTGATCTCCTCACCAAAAAAACCAAACCAGGAAAACATCATCTCAACCAACAAAATCCATACATCCCTAAAAAATCGGTGCCCAAAATGGTGGATTTGAACCGACCCACCAAAGGAAGAAAAGGGTTCTATGTAAAAATGAAGTTTCTCCACTCAAATTACAGGCATGGAAGAGCTAAAGATAATAATAATAATAATATTTTCAAAAGAAACATTTTTTCCCAATTTTATTACAAATTCTTCAAATGGGTTCTTTGGATTTTCCTTTCTTTTTACTTGTTCATCTCTTTTCCTTCTTTCAACAAACATTCAAACACCACCTCTCCTAATAATCTACCAAAACCTCGGCATCTTATTGAAGAAGCCTCCCCCAACATTGCCCTCTCCGAAACAAATCCAGGTACATTCATTTATTTATGTTAGCCGACCCCAAATCATTTTACGACTTTCTCAATATAATAAGCTGACATTGTGTTGTTTATTTGTTGTGTGATGGTGAAGATTTGTCAGGTGGGTTGAATGTGAAGGTGTATGTATACGAATTACCAGGAGAATACAATAGTGATTGGTTAAAAAACGAGAGATGCAGCACACATTTGTTTGCATCAGAGGTAGCAATTCACAAGGCGTTATTAGAAAGCGATGTGCGCACATTTGACCCAAATGAAGCTCATTTCTTCTTTATTCCTGTTTACGTTTCTTGTAACTTCAGCGCCATTAATGGCTTCCCTGCTATTGGCCATGCTCGCTCCCTCATTTCCTCCGCCGTTTCTCTCATTTCCTCCAACTTCCCCTTTTGGAATCGCACCAATGGCTCTGACCATGTCTTTGTTGCGTCTCACGACTTCGGGGCCTGTTTCCACACCCTGGTAAGTCCATTACTCGTATTATTTACGTGTTTCGAGTCGGGTTGAGTCGAGTTAAGTCGAGTCGAGTTCGGGTAATTTTGGTATGGGATGACATTATTGGTTAGTTAAATGCGTGTGTCGATAACGTACGTATGAGAGCGCTACATGTGAGTTTTGTTAAGATTGTCCCATGACAAATGGGGTAATATTACCTCAACAATAAGAACTGATACGAGATACATGTGAGCTTATTAGTTAAGATTGTCCCACAATTTTAAATCTAATGTTCCCACCAATAAAAGTTCGGTAATATATAATAACTTTTTAAACAAATCTGGTTAAAATTATATTGTGTGCCATATCGAATAAAACATTACTATGATCGATCGTCCAATCGAAATTTAGTTATGAACTTTACATGTTTGTAGCTACATTTGTGACATATAGTATCGAATAACATATGATTCCCAATCAAAAGTCCCTTGATTTTTACTTATGTGGGTCTAGCAAGACCATCTCGTGTCGATTCTTTGTACTAGGAATATAAATCAACGTGTTTCACGTATAATCGTGTCCTTTAGTCTAAAATGCGTATTGTTACGGAGGTATTGATCGAGTTTCGGTACACTACCTTTCTCGTGATACATTGTTGTTAACATAGAGTCGTAGAGTAAGAGAACACGTAATTTCGATTAATTAGGTGATGATGAATATTGAATGTTGATGTTTTGAATGTCGGGTTGCCAAATTTGAAGGAGGACGTAGCGAAAGCGGATGGAATAACAGAGATAATGAGGGAGTCAATCGTATTGCAGACGTTTGGAGTGAAATACAAGCACCCTTGTCAAGAGGTAGAGAACGTGGTCATCCCGCCATACGTATCGCCCGAAAACGTACGTTCGACTTTGGAGAAATGGCCTTTGGGTGGTCCGCGTGATATTTTTGCCTTCTTCAGGGGTAAAATGGAGATCAACCCTAAGAATGTCAGCGGCCGCTACTATAGCAAGTACTATTCTTTTCCCTCCTTTTACTACTGCATTTCCCATTTTGCCCTTATTGCATTGAATGTGTGCTGTTTAAAGTAGAGATTGTTACGTAATTTTTGGATGTGGATGATACTTTTCAAATATTTGGGATACTTGTTGATAGTAACGTACCTGTACAGATATACATAATATTGGACTGATAATGATGTCTTGTGAATATTCTATGATCCATAAAGAAATTATCTATGAAATCGTTATCATTATACGGAGTACATTCTTATACTGCATCAAAATTGATATATTATCAATATGTTCAATGGAATTTCGTGATGTTCTAAGCCGTATCATGATCATTGGACCATGTCTTGCTTATACCACGTCATGTTCTTTTTAATAGCACTACACTCATGACTCATGCATAGTCATTGATCATGCACAAGTATTTTTGTTACGTTACTAGACTTATACCCAAAAATCATGCCTTTGTTATAGAGTTATGCTTTGTGTTCCTATCAATGTACATATCATACAATACGTGTATAACCACTTTTGGACAAACCTTATGTGATAATGTAAGAAATTGTTTTGCGGTATAGGTCGTGTACTCGTGATGTCACATGATATGTATAGTATTTGATGTGATACGACTGATAACTAAGTTTACAGGATCATGCTTTGATGTAGCGATCATTATTGTTCCGAAACTAAAACGTGGTACAATTCTATTGTTTTGTAGAGCCGTAAGAACGAAGATATGGAGGAAGTATAACAACGACCGAAGATTCTACTTGAAGCGGAATAGATACGCCGGTTACCAGTCAGAAATAGCTCGTTCAACATTCTGTCTGTGCCCACTTGGGTGGGCCCCATGGAGCCCGCGGTTAGTAGAATCGGTCGCCTTAGGCTGCGTCCCAGTCATCATAGCGGACGGTATCCGGTTACCATTTGACGACGTCGTACCGTGGGCGGACATATCCCTCACTGTGGCAGAAAACGACGTCGTAAACCTCGGTAAAATCCTCAGGCACGTGGCTAGGACCAACCTCACGACCATACAACGGAACTTGTGGGACCCGGATGTTCAACGGGCCCTACTTTTCAACGCTAAGATCCAACAAGGTGACGCCACGTGGCAGGTCCTACGTGCTTTGGGTCAGAAGCTTAATCACCGGGCCCACCAAGTAAAGTCTGGGGTTTCCTCCCAATGAGGGAGTGCCACGTGGGATGATTTAATTGGGTTGGATTGAAAGTTGCCAGCTTGGTATTGCCATAGATAATGGGTCATGTGCATGAGAAGTTATCTTCTTTTTTTGTTGGTAAATGGTGGACAGTTGGGTTGAACAGTGTCACGAGCTGGAATTATTTTCTGACAGAAGAGAGAGAAAATGACGACGTGGCGGACTGTCATTGGTTGTCAAGGACGGTACATGTGAAGATTTTGGAGAGTGGGGAAATTTTATTCTTTATTTTTTGGGGTTATATATACAAGAAGAAATGACAAAGTGATGGGATCTTATAATTGAGGGTGCAAAAGAAGCTGTGATAAAGGAACCTTTAGTAATTGGAATGATCGATAATGTGGTACATTGTACAGTTAGAAATGTACTAGTAAAATGAGGTTATAATTGAGAGCATACGATTCTTTTGAGCAAAATTTTGGAGGTTTTGAGTTTTGTTTGATTCAGACTTTTTAGTAATTAAATGGGTTTAGATTTAGTTAGTTTGAGTCTAATTAGACCGGAATTTTTCAGATTGAATTTGATTAATTATCGTAATTGTCAATGAATTCGTGGCTAGTTGTAAGTTTCAGCTCTAGATGTGGATATACTCCGTATCTGCTTTCTACCAAAAATACATTTCTCTCGTCGGAATATAAGTCGGGTAGAGTTATAAAGTCGATTATAATATTATTATATTCTATTATTCTATTATTTATTTTCGGAAAAAAACATCAATTAATCAAATGGGATTAAGGTAACCTGTCGTGGATTCCTTTTTAGTGACAAAGACATGCACTAACCTTATGTGCTAAAAAGAACAATTGCAGCCCAAACGGATCGTTGATCAATATAACAATATTAGGTGGCGGTCCATAGATCATGTATGGCATAAACTTCCTAGTTAAGCATTGAAGGTGAGAAAAGTAGGCCGTCAAATTAGTTAGTGGCCGATGGCCTGTATACTCGTAATTTAATGTAGAGTGCTATTCGTCATTCTATAAATAATACTTACAATTTATTGATAAATCATTACAATTGTCAATGAAAGTGTGATCGCTAGACAGTTATTAATATATTGACTTTTTTTTGTTGAAGTATCGTGTCGGTTACGAAAACACATTTGTGAAATCAAGGAGATGATAATATTTCTCTCATTTGTGTGAGTCGGAGTATATGTTTTTGAAAGAACCATTAGTTAGTCGAATTGGAATGAATTACATTTCACACACTCCTTCATACGGAGTAGTGCCAGTGGTATCAAAATAAAGACATGTTTTGTACAACCTTATTTGTGAGGAAAGAACAACCAGAGTCCAAACTTTCATTGATCAATATTAGGAAAAGGTCCATGTATGACAATATGACATAAATAAACTTTATAATTAAGCATCGAAGGCGAGAACGGTGGGCCGTCAAATTCGTTAGTGGGAGCTGGCCGGTGTACTTGTTACTTAATCTACTCTCTAACAATACCTACTAAATAACTACATCAAGATAAGGAGATACTATTCATGCATGGTCGAGGCCTCGAGGGCCAATAAGCTCTGAAAAGTCTGTTATCATTCTGTACTGCGGGATATATTATTTTTATCAGTTTCTACATTTTGGAATTCAAATCATTATTCGCCTAGTGCCGAACCCAGACTTAGAATTTAGTGGGCTCAAAAACGGACTTTTTTTGTTATGAGGAAAATACAAGCTCATGAATTACATCATCGCCGTTACAAAATCTGTAGCTGCTACATCCAAAACATCACCCGGGCAACTATCCACCCATACCCGGGTAGTATAATCAATAGGACAAAAATGTGCCACCATATGCGGCCTTATTTCCTAACCCACGTATGTGATTAAACCTATTAGAACCAAATCTACGAGAAAGAGAAAGAACATCCGAAATAGCAAAACCAAAATATGAAGAGGGGCAAGTGATTAAATCCAGAATCACGTCTTGCATACCTTGCTGTCACACCATCTGCAACCCCAGCTCCGCCGCGTTAGCCTCTTCAAGTCCAGCTCCCAACGTTCTCTAACCTGTCTCGCAGCCACCCAAGTTACCTCCCCCTCATAACCCCATGTTAACGCGAATTTTGCACTGAGACAAAATAAGGAAACAAAGTAAATTTTTATTATAATCAGAAATGTTGAATGTACAATCTATAATGTAATCCTCTGAATTCTACTACGTAGTAGGGGGTGCGCTGTACGATACACTACAATAGTAGCGTACGTGCTTTAGGGGGGTGCGTGCGTCGTCCGCGTGCGTTGCTGTTGTTCTTGAGAGGCTCGCAGAGGACTTGTGTCTCTCTTGAATGTTTGACTTCGAGAGGGTCGCAGGGGACTTGAGTCTCTCTTGAGTGCTTGATTTCAAGAGGGTCGCAGGGGACTTTAATCTCTCCTTGAATTTGGTTGATCGTTCGTTGACTGCGTGTAGATTAGCAGGCGGCACAGATGTGCTTGTTGACTGCGTGTTGATTCGCAGGCCGCACGGATGTGCTTGTTAACTGCGTGTTGATTCGCAAGCGGAACGGATGTGCTTGTTGACTGTGTGTGGATTCACAGGCGGCACGGATGTGCTTGTTAACTACGTGTTGATTCGCAGGCGGCACGAATGTGCTTGTTGACTGCGTGTTGATTCGCAGGCGGCACGGATATGCTTGTAGAGAATTTCTCTGGGGTTTTCTTCTTTCTGATTTCTCTTCACCTGAAAATGAATGAGGGAGACTCTATTTATATAGAGTGAAAACCCTAATCTCAGGTGGGCTTGTAGTCACGGGCCTGTCTTTAGGCCTTTATGCGGACTTGACCCAATTGCATGTTTTACCCGAACCAGGATCAGTCTAACCCAAATTAGTAGTCGGATCGACCCAGATATCTTTTTGACAGGACAAATTAATTAAATCGAGCTAAAATTTATTATTAAATGAAAAACTAATTAATTTATTAATTTACGACACTTTAATAAATTTTCAGTGCCTACACCCCGGATCACCGCGCCCATCCCTGACCCCGCCTCTCCTGGGGTAGCCACAACTTTACCAATTCCTTGCCCCTCTTACGGAGCAGCTGGTATCGAAATCAGCTTTTTCGACATTGTCAAGACTTGAACCCATGATTTGATATAAAACTAAACACATTGTAGACACCTGCATTTGTCCCTACCCAAATGCCCGATGATGAAAGGACACTATACTGTGAACTGCGTCTACTTGCTCTACTATGTGAACCACCGCTGTCGTGAATCCGTTAGCAAATGAGTCTCAACCCAATACCATGCCATCAATAGCCCATTTGCAAAAAAGAAGAGTTTGACCCACATCAACTCCTCAACACACAGCCTCAATTTCAAATAGGAATAACTCCTACACCGTACAGAATAGGCTTGAAAATAAACCGTCATGAGAAACTTCATTGTCTTAGCTTTCCAACGACAGGTCATACGCCTTATTTGACCCACGGACGAGTAAGATATGACCGTTTCAAAACAGTCGCGCATGCCAGTCCGCGCAGGCGCACGCCAGGTGCGCCAGACTCACACCATCGTGGGCTTGATGCACGAAACCCAAGGTGGCCGCCTAGTCTAGGTTTCCACCCCAAACCCTAGCATCTACACACTATATATACAACCCCTTTTCCACTTCATTTCACACAACTTTCAGACACCTCTCTCACACCATTACTCCACCTGCTACTCTGTCACCTCATCTCTTCCATTCTCCCACAACAACCCTAGCCACCATTAAAACCCTAGCCACCACAACAACCCTAGCCACCATTAGAACCCTAGCCACCACAACAAACCTAGCAACCACAAAAACCCTAGCCACCCAAAAACCCTAGCAACCCAAAAACCCTAGAAAACTACAATACAAAAAAACCTAACAATCACAACACCAAAACCCTAATAGCATCCCTACACCTCTAGGGCACCCCTAAAAACAACACAAACAAAGCCCCTCTCAAACACCTACGTTCGAAGAGCAATGCATCGCTCCAAGAACACATCTAGCCCCTACGACGCATACTAAGGATCAACGCAGCGATCTCGAAGCATAGTAGAGCAAGTAGTGGTATCGCGGAAACACGTAAGTCCTGAGGGCACCCCCTCTTTTCTAAACTCATCTTTTACTTTATTCTCATCTTCTACCCCTTCTTTATATGCGCAATTTATTGCTTTCAACATAGATTTATATTTTGCCTAACCAAGATTTAGATCTAAAACAAATTATGTGAATCACGCCTAACACACATAGCGCAAAGCGCTTGGACAATTGGTAGTTAGGGACCGTTAATCAATCTTAACGACGTTGCGACCTAAGATCTAGTTTATGTGCTAAATAACCGACTTAGCTAATTTACTAGGTTGTATATAACTTGTAAATGATTGTAACTTGCATGGCTTAACTTCTCGACGACTTGTAAACGATAATTCAACTAGTAGAGGCCGCTATACGTGGGCGGGGTTGGGTGTCTTATGGCTTCCCAACACGTACCGTCACCCCCGAACCCAGTCTTGCAGTTCGTAGGCTGCATATTAGCGTAGGGCACAAAGCGCATCTTGTTCCTTATGTCCCTCGGTTTTGTCCATTTCGGTAAACGACTCGCGAAAGTGTTTTGTATTTGGCATGACTCGCTTCTCGAAGCGTTTATGCTTAATGGGTACAGACTCACCTAGCATTTACGTAGTCCCTCGGTAACAAGGAACAAGATCGCATTGCATGGTTTCCAAACACCCCACAATTGTTTGGTGGCGACTCCTATCCTAGTGCAATCATCGCACGACTCGCGCGTCCGTCGCTATAGAGACCATCCGTGGAATCTACACACATCAACCAGTAGAACAAAAAAATACTATTAAACATATGTACGTGAAAATCAAAGTATTGATAAATTTCCAAAATGGTGTATTTTGGGTCCACTCATGTATTCACATATGTTTGGAAACTTTCGAAACAACCGACACAACCCTGCATGCTCGTATATTCCCCCTAACCAATTATATCGGTTGTCTCTACATTGTTCGCCCTATACATTGTAATAATTATCTAATTGCGTTAATCATGCATTCCATATTACTCCCTGCATTCCAGTGAAATGTTGGACTTTCATTTTGGCACATAAACCAAGGGGATGAGTTAATCACAAACTTAGGGACTAAATTTTTTAATCACAGTAAACCCCAACTTACTACTCCCTCCATTCATTTCCAAGCTTCCTGTATTCCTTTTAGGGGAATTCATTACCAAACTTCCTGTTTCCTATTTTGGTAACTTTTCAGCCAATCAGAGGCCTTATCACCTCACACCTTATCTGGGCACGTGGCTAATTTTGGTGGATCTCCATCAGATTTTCATAAGCAAAATACCAATCTTGCCCTTTACTTTAATAACTTATTTTCTTCTCCCATCTCTAATCTGCTCCTTCCTCCTCCCGACAACCAAAGACCCAATACAGAAAACCAATCTGAAAATCCCCAAATTGAACCAGCCACGTTGGCCGTTGGAGGCAAGGTTTTTGATGTATCTAGCCTTCTATCGAACTTTCTACGAGCCCAGCCCCAGGTTTGCAGAACTGTTTCAAACACCACAAATATACCCACCCTCAATCATGATCGACCTTTCAAGGGGGGTAAAAATCCCAGAAATCAATTGGTCTGTACAACCACCCATTCAAATCATGGTGGAACTGAACTTCAACCGAAGCTCGATCATGGTGAAGAACGGCTCGGAATGGCACTATGTCCCTTATCGGCTCAATCCAGAGGCCCACGAGCTGAAAATGCAATTAAACAAGGAGGCCGGCGAGCAGTTTGGGCCGGGATTACTGCCCGAGCTTTCAGATCTCGAGTGCTTCTTGCGGGGTTTAGCAAAAATCGCCAGGTGGTGAGTCGAGACCATACTCGAACTAAAGGCAAGGAGAGTTCAGGGAAATCTGGAAAGTTTGAGAACCATGGATGTATCAATGCAGATAATCGCCTGGAACGCTAGGGGTATTGCTCGCACGGGTTTTGTAGCCAATGTCAAACATCTGGTTCAGAAACACTACCCGAAAATTTTGATTATTACTGAAGCCAGAGTTAGACCTGAGAATGTCAAAAATATTGTGAAAAACCTACCTTTTGATTCCTTCGAATATGCTGAACCTAATGGTTTATCAGGCGGAATTCTCATCCTATGGAGATCCTGTCAGGTCTCCTTTGAGCCTGTTAACAGTAATTTTCATGCGGTGCATGGTTTTGTCCAGGTAAAAAATTCTAACATCTCCTTTTTCATTTCGTGTATTTATGCGAGTACAAAATTCAAGGTTAGAAAAGAATTGTGGAACGAACTACGTATTATTGCTGGCAGTGTGAGTTTACCTTGGATTGCAATTGGTGATTTCAATCAACCTACTTGTGGTTTTGATAAATTTGGTGGTAGACCAGTCATTATGCATAGAGTGGATTGTTTTTTGCAAGCTATGAATGACTGTGGGTTAGTGGATTTGGGCTGCCATGGTTCGCGTTTTACTTGGTATAATACTCAATCAGATGATCCCATTTGGGTTAGACTTGATCAGGCTTGGGTTAATTCTGCGTGGCTTTCCCTGTTTCCTAATTCTCATGTATTAAATCTTCCTAAGCTGTCATCTGATCATAATCCTATTCTTTTTTCTTCCTGTATTACTTTGCCAAACAATATGCCAAAAACCTTCAAACTTGAGTCGTGGTGGTATTGTTCCTTTGAGTTCGTCACTATGATTAATGATTGCTGGGGGAATTTGCATCCAGATCTTCTCAACAAAATCTCCTCTCTCTCGGAAATTATCAAACCTTGGGTGAAAGAGCATCTTATGGGTTTTCAAAATAAGAAAAAGCATCTTACTAACAGACTGAATGGTATCCAAAAGGCTTTAATTTTGAATCAAAATAATCAATTTTTGTTGAATTTGGATAATTGTTTGAATGCTGAGCTTTCTGATGTGCTTATGCAAGAAGAACATTTTTGGGCCCTTCGATCTAAAGAGAAGTGGCTGGTAGGAGGGGATAGAAACACTAGTTTTTTTCAGAAATCTGTCATTGTGAAGCGTAATACCAATAGAATTGTTAGTTTGAAAAATGATGCTGGGGAGTCCTTTTTTGAGTTATCTGATCTTAAACGACTAGCGGTTGATTATTTTAGCAACTTGTTTAAAACTGACCCTTGTACTCCCGTGTTGCATGCTGATTTGGGTCAGAGTCCCGGGCTTAGACTTTCTTCTCCTGTGTTAATTAATGAGCTTCAAAATGCGGTTTTTCAACTTAGTCCTTGGAAGGCTCCGGGGCCTGATGGCTTTCATGCTTTCTTCTACCAAAAACACTGGATGACTATTAAGAGTGATTTGCTCTCCTTTGTCAACAATGTTTTTGCTAGCAAAAAGCTTCCGAAAGACTGCAATGGGACTATTATTAGCCTCATACCTAAAGTGGACCATCCTGAATTGCTTAAAAATTTTCGCCCAATTAGTTTGTGTAATAACAGTTATAAAATTGTGTCAAAAATTTTGGTGAATCGCATCAGACCTCATCTTGAGGGTTATATTTCTCCTAATCAGGGTAGTTTTCTACCGGGGAGAGGTACTCTTAACAATTTTGTCGTTGCTAATGAGATTTTGCATTCCATGAAAAAGAAAAGAGGGAAAAAGGGGTGGTTTGCTTTGAAAATTGATTTGGAAAAAGCTTATGATAGGTTAGAATGGTCCTTTGTTGAGTTTTGCCTTAGAAAATTTGGGCTTGACAATGATACTATTTTACTGATTATGAGCTGTGTCTCCTCCCCCTCCTACAATGTGCTTGTTAATGGCTCCCTTTCTGATTCTTTTGTGACTAGCAGAGGCATTCGTCAAGGTGATCCCCTCTCCCCTTATATTTTTATTATTTGTATGGAAGTGTTTTCTCAATTTATTCACGATGCTTGTGAGCGGGGGGATTGGAAAGCCTTTAATATGGTTGGGAGTGATCTTAAGATCTCCCATCTCTTTTTTGCCGACGATGTGCTGCTTTTTGGTGATACTAGTGAGAGTACTTTGTTAAGTGTTAATAGCATGTTATGTCAGTTCTTTTACTTTTCTGGTCAAAAAATGAATAATTCTAAAAGTAAAATTTATTTCTCTAAGAATGTTCATATGGAGGTTAGGCAGAAATTTGAAGCTTCCTTGGGAGTGAAAGCTAGTGCGGACTTAGGTACCTATTTAGGCTTTCCTCTTGCTGACAAGAGACCTAACAAAGCTGCGATTTTTAATCTCGTCCAAAGAATTAGGAATAAGCTCAGCTCATGGAAATGCAATACTCTGTCCAAAGCAGGTAAAATGGTTCTTATCAAATCTACCTTGTCCACCATACCTCTTTATCATATGCAAGCGTTAAGTCTTCCGACTTGGGCTTTGAACCAAATTGACCAGATTTGTGCTAGGTTTTTGTGGGGGTCTCACCCGGATTGTAGAAAGCTTCACCTT
This sequence comes from Spergularia bocconei, assembly GCA_963457585.1. Classification (NCBI taxonomy): domain Eukaryota; kingdom Viridiplantae; phylum Streptophyta; class Magnoliopsida; order Caryophyllales; family Caryophyllaceae; genus Spergularia; species Spergularia bocconei. The sequence continues at coordinate 8,939,284 of OY734958.1, forward strand.
GTGTCTTGGAATAAAATCACCGCTCCTATCCACCTAGGAGGTCTTGGAATTAGATCTGCTAAATTGATGAACACAGTGTTAATGACCAAATTATGTTGGTCTTTGAACTCGAAAAAGAACTTGGCCTCCGACATCTTTTATCATAAATATATTAGAGGTCGGGAGGAGCCTTTGGCTTTCAAAAAAGGTTCTTATATTTGGCAAAATTTGGTGAAGGGTTGGGACCTTTTCAAAGATAGTGCTGAGTGGGCCATTGGCACAGGGGCCTTAATTAATTTTTGGGAGGATAATTGGTGTGGTGTTGGTCCTTTGCGTAGTAGATTCACTGGCCCTTTGCCCTCCTCTTTGTGTGATGTGTCGGTTAAGGATTTTCACTCTAATTCTAACTTAATTGATTGTTCTTCCTTTTTTGATGAAGATGTTGTGAGTGCTATTTTGGGTACTTTTATTCCCGAAACTGGCCCTGATCTTTTGTGCACTAACTTAGCCTTGGGAAAATTTTTTGACACTACTCGGCTTTATGAAATTTTGTGGAAAACTAAAAACTCTTTTCACTTGGATAAGATGTGGGAGATGATCTGGAGGTTAAATTGTCCACCAAGAATCAAGTTTTTCATGTGGCTTGCAAAAGGGAACAATGTGCCTACTCGGGCTGTCCTAGCTCACAGAAACCTCCCCTTGCCCCCCTTTTGTCCCTTTTGTCCAACTATCAATGAGAGTCGTCTACATATTTTCAGAGATTGTCCTCGTGCGAGGGAAGTTTGGGACCCTTTGAGAATGCCGGCAACTTGGTTTCAAGTTGAATTTGATGAGTGGTTTATTTACAACCTGATTCATGCTACTGACACTAATTGGCCTTCATGTTTTGCTATTACCTGCTGGCTTCTTTGGAAGAGAAGAAACACGTTGATCTTTGATCGAAAACACATCTCCGAAACCACAATCATACCTCAAGCTAAGCTTCTAACACATAAATACTCCCACCCTCCAACTGTTCTTCAACAGTTAACCTTCACACCTCTCAAAAACACATTACCTTCCTTTCCTTTACCCACCAGCTTGATCTTTACTGATGCTTCTTTTGTTAAGGCTGAGAATTCTGCAGGACTTGCTATTTGTGTCTTAGATGGTGATGGCAGGTGGAATACAGGGATTATTGCGCATGTCTATGCTACTGATGCTACCCTAGCGGAATCCATGGCGGTTCTCTTGGGCCTGACTTGGCTGAAAAGGCACAATCGACAAGATTTTACCATCCTTTGTGATTGTGAGTTGGTGGTTCATGGGATTATGGATATGAGGAATCCCATGGATAGGCTAACTAATGTGTATTTGAAATGTAGAGAGCTTGTGATAGAACTACATGCGAGCGTACAAATTGTCAACAGAAGGTACAACAAGGTTGCGGATCATATGGCGAGGGAAGCGAGAACAAGTCTTTCAAAGACTACCTTTACGACGTCCGATGACTTTGAGTTTGGCGAAGTGGGGATCATGGAGGTCCCTGGAACCTCTTCCTTCTTTGATGATGAGTTTGTTATTTTGCCTCCTTCGGAGGATGTAATAGACGTTAGATAGTTTTTGTTTTTTGTCGTCTTTCTACCAAAAAAAAAAAAAAAAAAGAGGCCTCCTAAGTGCTAAATGTCCCTTTCCCACTTGGTTTTAATAATTTTTAATCCATTCCTAAAACTTTGTGCAAAAGCAAACAGGAAGCTTGGAAATGAATGGAGGGAGTATCATTCTCTCACCTCTCCCCTCAACCACCATGTGCATGCCCTATTACAGCTTCACACCAGACCCGGCTACCACGGAGACCACTTCCGAAGTGGCTGGCCGACACCAACGGTCACTACGGTCGACCCCAAATCCGGCGCCTCACATCGATTCACCTTTCCCTCCCTTTTTTCAACTCCTCTCCTATTTTCTCTCTCTTCCCGCTGCTGGCTTAGGGTCTATTGGGCCAAGCTCCAACGTACCCTGAAGTACTCCTCAGATGCAGTTCCCGGAAAAGGAGCTTTAAATTGGAGCTTGTAATTCTGTCGAACAAATTTTCACTCGAAGTGCTTATCAGAACCTAGAAACAGTTTCTCAATTTTGTGTGTTTGATCAGATTCCGGTTTTTAGGACCCATAAATACTTTACAAGTTTGGCCAAACACACCTTTAGTATAAGGCTATAAGCTAAGCAACAATAAAATTTAGTAATCAGCAATCTTTCTCTTTCTCTTTTTGTTGATTGAACTAACCATAATTATTTGACACATGCCCGCCCAAAAGAAAGCCAACTCATTTTAGTTTCTCGCATTGCTACGCATAAGAATAAAGATGACAATTGTGTTAAAATTAAGGTAGAGTATGGAAGACTTAGCCCATGTGCGATTGGACTGCATTTTTCCGATCTGATTTGATTTGATTTGATTTGAATAAAACCGAATCTGATTTGATTTGATTTGATTTGAATAAACTTGATTTGATTTGATCTGAATTGAATTTATTGATAAACTAAGTGCATTTAAACGAATTAATAACTAGAGGTAGACTAGATTCATTAAATATCATTTGGATAACTGTTATCTAATTTTGATTTGATTTGAATAAAACTAATCTGATTTGAAAACACTGTTTAATAAGTTGAATAGCACATGGTAATAGGGGTTGTATAATAGAGCTGCATCTTTCTGATTTGATTTGAATGAACCTGATTTGATTTTATGGACTCAAATTTGATGAAATCCAATTTGAATGACTATGATCTGATTTGAATGACTTTGAATGAAATTCGCGATTAGTGTTAATTATGATATGATCAAATTTCTTAAATCTGATCTAATTTGAAAGCCTCTGATTTGATTTAAAAGATTCTGATTAACAAAATTTGTTTTGATTAATTCTGATATGAATTGAATAAATATGATCTGATCTGAATAAAGAGTTTGGCCCTGTATCGGCTGTATGGTAGGATTGCATCTTTTTGATCTGATCTAAATGACTCTGAAGAGTCTGAACTGATCTAATCTGAAGTTGTGAAAAATTTGATTGAAATTCAACGAATTATGGACCAAATTCATTGATAGGTAGGCTCTATATGATAGGACTGCATCTTTCTGAACTGATCTTATCTGATTTGATTTAACTTATCAGATGTGATCTTATCTGATTCGAATTACTCTGAACTAATCCGATTTGAATTACTCTGAACTGATCTGAATTAGTTGAAAAATTAATTGAATTTCAACGAATTAGTACCATTAATGGACCAAATTCATTGATCGTTAATTAAGCAATTCTGATCTGATCTGATCTGATTTGAATGACTCTGATCTGATCTGATTACTACTTAAATTATGTCATATCAAACAGAGCCTTATTTAAGCATTTTTTATCTGATCTGATTTGATTTGAATGACTTTAAGCTGATTTGATTTGATTTGAATGACGGATCTGATATGAATAATAATTTTATTAAGTCCTATTAAACAGAGTCTTAATTAGGGATAAGAAATTTCGCATTCCATTAATTACCATAGGAATTATGAATTTAAATGTAAAACTTATACTCCATCAAAGCTTGTTCATTCATAATTATAGACTAAGCCAGGGTCCATGGCAACATGATCGAGTTTATTAATTTGCAGTGACTGCAATTTTCATTCCGGCCTGACAATGCCCTGGTATGGAGCAAAGGAAGTAGTTGTCTCCTTTCTGCAGCTTAATTTGATCGTTGCCAGTTTGGAAAACAGGTGAACCCGGTGGTCCTTGGCACATGTCGTAACTCGCCTTGTTCACAACTACTACGTTGTGGCTCCCTGGCGCATACTTGAATACTACACAAACAAAGCACATAAATTATTCAACATAACGGATTGATTCCTAACATCATATCTTATCTTATTCTATATCTGTGTTAGAGGCAACGATCATGTTCAACAGCTTCCCTTGCATAGACTGTCATGCCACGTGGCATATCTATTTAAAGTCCACTTAAAAAAACATTTGAAACGTCTTCTATGGTAAGATGAACTTTCCATCCACATTGATACATGAGTACAATTATTTATATCAAAATTCAAAAAAAAAAATAGAGAAAATTAATACTCGTATTTACTATTAGTTGATTTTATATTTACATTATTACTATTAATAATCATCCCTAATACACGGGGATGACAAAATGACAATATACCGACATAAACACGTATTGTATGCACGATGACAAGGACTCATCAATATGCTCACATAGAATTGTCTTACCAAATACATGTTGATTTATCCAAATAAAAAGATCAATGGTTTTATGCAAACTTAAAATGAGAAAGGAAGAAGAGAAAATCGAAAACATACCAAGGGTATCACCGGCAGCAAAAGTTTTGCCATTGGGCCAAGCAGTAACACCAAAAGTCCAACCAGAAGCGTCCCCCACATTAAAAGACTTGGCACTTGCAAGTCCAATTAGCAAGCTCATGGCCACAACGAACATTATTTTGTCACCACATCTTACTTGGGCCATGGCTCCTTATTATGTAAACAAAATGGAGTAAATAAAATTAAGATTGTTGAAGTATTTCAATATTGCTAAACTTTTTTTTTTTGTTTGAAATGAAATATTGCTAAACTTTTGTTGCCTCTCCAATGATGAAATGTTTGTAGCCTGATAGGTGGGAATTTATAGATGTCAGCATTTTGCAATGTTTTAGAAATAATATCAAACAAGTAGCAAATCAACCAATTTTGGTTAAAATCAGACTTGAGAACATTATTATTTTTTATTTTTTAAAAAAGGTAAAAGAATACAAGTTTCTATAAATGGACATTTTGATATCGGTAGAATTCTAGAATTACTTAATAAGGGTGAATCCACCCAATTTGAATGCAATCAAACTTGATAAAGTGCCAAAAACAAAAGGTGTTTCCACGTGTGAATAAATTATGCCACTTTTCTCAATCCATTCATACCTTGATATCATATCATATCATATACTACCACCAAGTGTTTCCATGTGTGATAATTATCAATGAAAATAACATATAAGATCACAATTTAATTAATTAAAATTCGAAAAAAAAATAAGTCATAAGACTACACGTACAAAATAAACATGTTATAACTTACGATAACAACATTTTCGATATAATAAAGATTTAAAACAAAACTTCTCCTCGTGTAGTGAAAGACCAAAAACTTCCATATTAATGTGTGCTTATAAGTGTGGACCCTCGATGCCCAAGGCTCCAAACAATGTTAAAACGATAAAAGCAATTAAGAAATGGTGATATTAATAAATTTCCCACGTATGACAGTAAATTTTTGTGAAATCACTTTATGTGGTTAAAAAGTGACTGGTTTAACATTATTTGAAACCATTGTATTGCTTTTAGTAATCGTGTTAGTTTACAACTAAGCAATTTGTTGTTATTTAAACCGATCACTAAAAGAATCATAATGGTCAGTAAGATGGTCTCATAATAAGATGGTCTCATACAAGATTTACCGTCCAACAAATAATATGAAATTCAAAGTTCTTATTCATGTACCTATTTCAGTTCTTATACTCAAATTTTTTGCTTAAAACTGTGATTTTTTTTTTATCTGAATCGAAATATGAGTATATTTGACAAAAGTGTGTCCGTATATTTATCCAAATTGTTCATTTGACATTGTTTGGTATGAGTATTAAATGTATAATATCTCATTTCTATTGAAATTACATTTGTTTAGCTTTTTTTTTTCCTTTTCATCCACACTTAGAAAAGCAAGAAGTATCAAATGATACATTTCGATCAATCGGAACATATTTAACAATCAACATTCCGGTATGAGTGAACGGTCTCTGCTGGAGTCTTGGCAATAATTGTAGACCATATGATACTTTTGCGCCCACTGCATGGCCGCCACTTGTTGTGAACTTAGGGCGCTCGATCCCGAGGGAGATATCCTCGGAAGGCATGAGCCGGAGGCAGACCCACCGGAAGTACACCCAGAGATTTTAAAGTTTTTGTATCTTCCCACAAAAGGTGAGTAGTTGTAATCAGCTTTGTATCTTCCGTTCTCAGTAGCCCATGATGAGGCATCCCAAATGGAGCCATAAACCCACATTGGCCTATTTGGAAACGTTGCATCACTCTTCCTTGGGTACCTTCTTATGGGCACATCGTCCACGAAAAATCTGCAAAGTGTCCCAAATATTATGGGCTAAATGTACAATAATCCAAGATGTTGATTGATAATATCTTTATTTATAATTTGCATCAATAAGGACTGTACACTTAATGATAGCATGTCTTTGAGTGTTGTCCTCCCAATTGTACCAATCTTATTTGTCAACCTTTGCATGTTTGGTTTTTCGGGAAAACGTCCTCCGGATAACGATTTATACCGATTGGAACTGGAACTAGGTATTAGGGGTGACAATTGATCAAATCCGGCTGGTCTCGAGTTCGGTGGTATTTGATCGGGTTGTATTAAATCATGACAATTTTTGGTCGATTCAATATTCTGTAAATTTTTAACACACCATTATCTACTCTGTATAATAGAATACATCCTCTGTTAATTATTATGGACAATGAACAAAAAAAAACATCTCATATGAAATCGTATCTCATATGAACCAAAAAAACATCTCATATTATAAGGTTATGGTATGTCGTCGTATCTCTTTTTTAAGATAACTTTAGATAGGGTTAGATGGACCAGTTTAAAGCATATGAGAAGTATTGCACTAATCAACACTACTTTGTTAATTGTGAGGTAATCGATCAACACTCATTTCACTAGCCTTTCATGCTTAAACTTAATTAAATTCCTAACACATACACTACTTTACGAATATATATAGCTTGATGTACACGTTCTCTGAATTTTAAGCACAAACTATACTCTATTAAGGATAATCTTACAACCTCATGATTAGTTAGATCATAACCACCTACCGGACACCGAACGCATGATCGAACTCCAAAATCCTAATTAACGCGTAGTCCTGGCCTAGTAGTTAGCTTAGTTTCATTTGAACTAACTCCAAAATCCTAGTTTGTCGAAAAAGACTGATCGAGATAGTAATACAACCCGGATAGAATTATCAACACTACGTCAAATTTGGGCTTCGAGAATCCTCATAAGAGAACGGAGTTTCGTAAAACCGATCTCTTACAATATAAGAGAACGGGTCCGCCAAAAACCGTTCTTAAAAATAATTTAAGAAAAAAGAAAATTAAATATTGAATACTTTTAAGAACGGTTTTTAGAAGAACCGTTCTTATAGGGGCGTCTAAATTTGGAACCACATCTTTTAGAACGGTTCTGCTCATAACCGTTCTAAAAGAGTGCCTTACGACAACGGTTTTCTATCTAAACCGTTCTAAAGGCCCACAGAAAAATTAAACAATAAATAAATTAGTAATTAAAACACTCCTCCTCATCCATTCACCTCGTCATTTCCGCCCCTCACCTCCTCTCTCCTCTCCCTCTCTCTCTTCTCTCCTCTCTCTGCATAGTGTTACTCCTATTTTCCTCACTTTCTCCATTCTATTTCCCTCACTTCCTTTCTCTCCCCTTTTTCCTAATTGTTTAAGTTATTATTTCCTTTAATCCTACAAACAACAAATCACACAGGAAAAGAAAAAACGATTTTGGTGATGTATGCAGACGAAATCGAGACAAACCATATTAGCAATGAGAGGATGGCGTCGGCGATCAAGGTTTGACATAGTTTCAGATCTACGTTTTATACTTTCTGATTCGTTTTTTTATCTTAGATCTAATTGTTACTGACATTGGATCGTTTTTCTTAACTTATGATTGATACAAAAAAAAAATTCAATTTGTTTGTTTGCTGTTTTTTTTTTTTTTTTTTATAGATCTGGGTAATTTTCCAAATCAGGGATGCATGGTTGATTAATTGAATGTCGAGTTCAATCCCGTTTTTTTTTTTTGTGTTTTAAAAGTTATATTTAATGCATGAGTTTTGTTGGATTTGATCTGGGTAAATCTCAAATTAGGGTTCATGCTTGAAGTTAATCACAACAATTTATTTTTTTGTTGTGTGGATTGAAGGAGCACATGACATGAGACAAGCGACGACGACAACGGCGGCGACAGTGGAGGCAGCCATAGCGGCAACGGCGACAAGAATAGTTTCATAAGAAGAAATACGAACTAAGGTTTTATCATAGTTATATATAGATCTACATTTCCAAGAATAATTTGCACATTTTGTAAATTTTTCTATGTAATTTTTTTCTACTGATTTTGTATGAACAAGATCTGTATAATTAATTTGATGGGAGTTACATGCCCAGTTTTTTATCGTGTAATTTTTTGTATAAGTTGTTGTTTTTTTGGCGTTTATATTGTTGGAATTTGATTTCTGGGTCAGGGTTGTAGGTAGGGGTTGGGGAAGGAAAGAAATTTATGATTTTTTTTTTTTTTAAAAAAAAAATGGGTAACTATTAGAACGGTTCTGATGAGAACCGTTCTCTTATCCACCAAACATATTAAAACGGTTTTTGAAGAAACCGTTTTCTTATACCTAAACCGTTCTCAAAGCCTTTTAGAACGGTTGCAACCGTTCTCTTAGCCTTTAAGTACCGTCGTCTAGAGAACGGTTCGACAACCGTTCTGCTTAGCTTTAGTGGAACCGTTCTTATAGCCTGTTTTTGACGTAGTGCAACAAGTGATATTAATTCCGATGTTATTCTGGTTATGGATGGTAAGTGCTATGTAAAATGAGAACTCTCAAATCTCATCAATATAATGTAATCTTAAATATATATGAGTATAGTTATTAGTTAGTACTAATAAATTTGTATCAATTGTGGTCAAAAAGCTTTAGTATTCTTATTGCATATTTGCATGACCATAATCACGCCAGAACGACGGTAGGGTGCCTAAATGCATGTAACCAAATGGAAATTGTTGAAAGGTACATGCATGCTATATGGAATTAAGAAGAAAACATAAAGTTATTATCATTTTTCATTTGATATATATATCGCTGAATACAGACAAATTTTATTAGTTTTGTCGCATATTAGAAAAGTGACATAAATTGTTAGGTCTATCGAACTTTTCATCTTATATATGCAAAAGGCTCTATAAAAACGTGGCTTTAATTAGTTCGTGATGCTTGTCATAAAAAGAAAAATCTATGGGTATAGGTTGATATTTTTTTAAACTTATGGTATTGTATTTGTTAAACTCAGCTCGATTTCCAACTCGTTGTAGCAAATTAAAGTAGATCACATTAAATAGAGATATATAGTACGGAGTAAATTATAACGTACATGATCTCGTTATGTGCCCAAAAAATGGCATAGTTGTGGAAACCCTGAGTAGGATCAAACCAAAGGTTAAATTTCATCTCTCTTCCAATTAGCCTTCCATCACCACTTCCTCGAATATAAACATTTGTTTGGAGGGTGTATGGCTTCCCTGGTGTTGTTCCGAGAAACTCTATGTCTACTTCATCATGGTGACCTGGATAGTCTTCTTGATTGGAAAGCTGCTCAATTAATTGATTACACCATTAGTACGTAAAGAGGTAGTCGATGATTCAAAAAATGTGATCGCATGTTTTTATATGTTACAGATAGTCCGAATAAGCGTAAATAAAAGTTTGTCTTTTTGACATGTTAAAGAAAGTTAGACTTTTTTTTTTTATAAGTATTCAACGAAAAGTTTCATCCTAGTCAAATAATTAGGTGCGCATAGCATGCAAAATTTAAGGACGTGATTAATAATAACTAACAATAAAATGATGATAGAAATTTGAGGCTGCTCACGTAAAAGGAAGTGATGACACCAGCAGTGTAGCCTGGTTGGAGCTTCATAGCCGAACTGAAGTAGCCCGATTCATATGTCTTCAGTGACTTAAACCCACTCCCTACACATACAAATATGGCTTCTTTAACAAGACATACACGAAGGGTAAATTTTCAATATCTAATTATTGTTTTAGTGCAAGTGTTATTTGATTTTACTACTAGCTATAGCTTACTAGTGCAACCAAATTACGATTGTAATATTTTTGGGGTTCAAATGCTCTTTACATGCGCAAATTTATTTGCGAATATCGTTGTATAATCACCTTCTAGATTAGCGTTATCGGATTACCGTTTTATATCTATACATAATTGTGAATCTTTGTACATAAACCTTACCTCAGTATTTAGATAAGCTTACATACATAGCTACTGACTTTCTAATTAGTAACCTTGTCCACTCTTTACTATAATGACAATAAACTTTTTCTTAAACCTTAGCATGGCTCATTGATAAACTTGTTCTTTTTGGTTTGCACGTGATGCTAGTGAATTTTCAAAATAGATTACATAATATTTTGTATATTACTATAACACCATGACGAATGAAAGACACATTACCAGAAGATCGATCAAGCCAAACAGTAAGAGTGTCGCCTTGGACATTTTGATGTTGAGGACCCCATAAAGTTCTAAAATCTTGATAGAAACTCTTACTAGCAACTTGTGAGCTAGGATAGTATCCTGGGGAAGGTTGTGCATTGATCAAACTAGTCATAACTAAGAGAAGTAGACACCAAAGAGGGGCCATAATCTGAGCCTAAACCCACAAAAAAAACTGAATGAAGTTGTAATGCAAAAAATATGACCAAATTGGTCAAAAATATTGAAATTTAGTGTAGTGTATGAAGTGGAGTGAGGCTACTACAAAATATGGAGTGGGTATAAATAGGAAGATTTAGGACCCACCGTTGAAAGCAGTTGATAAGGAATTTTTTTTTATTTTATCAAACACAAACAGTTGATAAGGAAGTTGATGAGCAGAGTATTTCATAAACTAAAGACAAATTTGGGAAATACACATACACACCTAGTGATATAATTGATGCTACTTTGTAAATAAAGGTGATGTTACCTTAACTTTGTGTTGCACTCAATTGACCCTTTTTCCCCTGCGGCATTTCCTATATCCCCATTGGGGAAGTTTTGTACCGACTAATAGACTTTTTGGTTAGGGGTTTGGTTATACGACATTTTCGAGGAGCAAGTTTTCACAAAGTATATTTTGTATGTAGAATTAGTTGAATTTATTGGTTTATAAATTACTGTAGTATAATAAAACATAGTAGGTTATGTTTATAAAATTTGTAAGTTAAAAATGTGAAAGCACAAGTAAATTATTAGCATCTTACAATTTGAGTTAAGTTTATATGGCAGAGTTGATTTCAACTCGATATATAGGAATCTGATCCTACTTTCAATACAGTCTCTTCGGGTAAAATTTGATCAATTATTTTTGTAAAAGTTATACACTGAGTTCAAGCTATTAAAACTCTCCCATATTTGAGGGTGTTGGACACGATTTAAACCCTTGTTACAACGTAACCAAAACTTCAAGTTAAGTTATTATAATGGGCGATAATTTTGCCAAAACAACAATTACTACTGGCAAAACAGATTTATTAAATCTGATCCATATAATAGACATATTTGCTTTAAAAGAAACCAATTCATCTTAGCAAAATCATCACCCATTATAATTATAGACATAATTTACAAACGCGAAATCGAACTCTCGTAAAACGAGTATGCTCGGTAAAGTAGCTTTACAAATTTTGGTAATTGATTGCGATTGTTTCCAGTGAACTTAAAATTCCTTACAACGGCGTGCGTAATACCATTTTTAACCAATTCAATAGCCATATTATACATATGTTTGTGTTCCACTAGATTATTGGCTTATACTCCGTACTAGCTAGCTAAGAAAGCAACCAACAACAATTGGTGAACTGTGTAACTGACTGATACTTGTCTAGTTAGTTTGTGTAGGCGTGTGCGCCATGTTTGCGTAGATAGATAATGTGATACACGCACCTCGCCTACCCTTAGCCCCTGCCCTTCATTTAAAAGTCTCAAAGATTTTCGTAAGCTAACTTGTAGGGGAAAGCAAATTTTCCATTTGACTTTTTATGGTCGAACCAAATGCTAAAGATAGATGATAAGTGCCGTTTCTGTTTCACTACTTACATGAGAATTGAAGGGGCGAAGTTTAAAATAAGTGAAAATTTTGAGATTAGCCGATTTTGTCATTTGTTTTGGATCAAATTTTTAGGTAAAGCTCAGCAAGTGTGCGTTGAGGCTAGATAGTGTTATGCTAATTAATGATGAAAAGAAAATTAGGATCACAAAAGCATACCAATCAAGGAAGTGGAGAATTAGCGGTAATTGATGGAATGAATTAGTGTTTTTTTTCCTTACATATAAGGAGAGCATTGCTGGTATGAGGATTTGAACCGCGATATCTCCCAGTCACTCACACAGGTTAACTTGATTAACCAATAGGCCAACCTTAATTCTCAAAAAATTAGTGTTGCTACCTCAAAAAAAAAAAAATAGTGTTGTAGTATAAGATGTTCAACTATTTTGGCTAGTGTTATGCAGATACACAAAATCAAGTTCTTTACTTTGACTCACCTACATGTGTTTGTTGTTGACCGCAAGGTTAGTTGATAGCCTAATAATAATTGACACGAGAGTCGGCTAAATTCCTCATTTTCAACCAAACACTTGACACATGTTAAAATTGAAATTCTTAGATAAATTTTTTATCCGTTTCCAAGAATTGTTGTTGAATTCTTTTCGCATATTTCAACTAAACGTTATACTTTCATTTCGCCTATTACATTTTTAATTATATGCGAACATGACGGAAAAGAGTGTATCGTCTGTCTCATTATGTGTCCTACTCTTTAATTTCAAGGCCCGGTGATGCTTGCCAATATACTATTATCAGAGGGCATGTTATCATTAAATTCTGAACAATCAACGGATCAACTATCAAAATTGAATAGGATTACAAATCGCAACTAGCTCTATTCTTTTCCTATTTTGTATTTGTTTGGTGGGCAATTACTTTCTAAAGTCGTCATGTTTATATCCCCTTAGCTTATAAATTTCGTCGCACTTGCTAATTTTATACTCGTATTCATATGGAGCATTTCCTTTATCTTTACCGACAAATCGAAGCACTCAAAATTCATTAGTGGTATTCCCAAATAAAACTCATCACTTCCCTACCAAAAAAAAAAAAAACTCACTTTAACATATTACGATCAAGTTTACTACAATATTGTCTCGCACTAACTTGTTGTAAAGCCCGTGAAGAATAAAAATGCCGACTTCACTTTTAAAAACACTCACATTTTAAGTTATCGTAACACAGTCTTATAACACTACGTTGTATACCACAACATTCCATAAAACATGACCACGAATTCCTGATCAATATATATAATTGAAATATCAAGCAATTAATCATTCTATTTTGCTTTTGCAAGTAAAGTCCCACTCCTATAATTTCGCAATGATGTATGTTCTATTTGTTGCTTAGTACGCATTATACTAATCAGTGTAACTACTGTTATGTCGTAAATTAAATGACAAGACACATTTAAAAACTCAATAATGCAATCAAAGTCTCGGCGCAAATCCAAGCATAAATCTTAAACGAAAATGACAGCCAATTCTCCTACCATCCCAATTGAACTACGAAAGCACTAGCTCATTCAGCTAGTACGTGGGTGTTTCAAGACCTTTTGAGGAAGCAAGTGAAGGAGTGAGGCCCTCAGGCGCTCGGCCGAGTCAAGACGGATGTTTTCAAGACCAGCAACGGTGAAAGTTTACAGACCCTATGCTAGTTACAATGGCAACGTATCAGGAGTTCTCGATCCACTTGGTCTACTAACCATTACACCGATTTCAATCCCGGTTTCAACAAGAATGATACCTGTGACCAATCCTACGTTGTAAGACGACACCAACAAAGCGCTTTTATCGGTTCTGTGGCCAGAAAATAGTAACCACGTAATCAGAACAAGTTCAAAGAGCTCCATTGCAGGGGAATTGAATTATTTACGGGGAAGACTATTACTTATGCACAATATATTTACATGAAAATCAAAAGTTGGCATATCTAACAGCAGGTAATATACAGAGAAATGAAGCCAGTAGCCAGGGGCGTTGAAAAGATGAAGTATGTTCCAAATACCAGTTACCATCGACTTGACTTCTGATACATCTCGAAAAGAACAGTCAGGTTCCAGAAACAGGCGATAACATCCGATGATCTATGCTTCCATGGAAAGATGACTGGAGGACTTTGCTTTAATTACCTGTTAATTTAAGAAGTTCAACTTAGAAACCGCAAATCAAGATAATTAAACGAAAAACTTTTGCATTCAATCACTCAATAACTTTTTGACATAAATGCACCTTTGGTCAGTTTGGTGACCATATTTTTAACGAAGTGCTATTATAGCAACCCGACGTTCGAAATAATGCTCGCTTGGGTGACAACTATTAACATCGACACAACTCCATCGTTGACACAACTACGGTTTGGAATTTAGACAAATTGGGAAAAATGTCAATGGAAGCATCAGCATAAGAACTTAAAACCCTCATATACCAAAATGATGGTTGCCGAATATATCACATACGACAAATCTACCCCAAAGCCAAAACGCACAACACAAGAGTAAAAGTGTGATCTATTCCTTTTCTTTGGCTATAAGCCTATAACTACGCAGCTTTCGTAACACAACTAAAAAGTTAGTGGACAACACAGCCTGACATTGCCACAGAATTACTTTAATTTTTTCACTAAAGGGTAACAATGTAGCAAAACCCTGAAGCCTTACTTAAATACGGCACTAGTACTTGACCTTCTACATACCTTCAGAGTAACTAAACGAGGAACAATGTGCCAAATGTGGTTTGGCGAAGAACTTTGGAAGTACGATCTAGCCCATGAGAAGCCACCTACAATGCAAGATGTTAGAACAAAACATTACAGCAGCAAAAGGAAGTTAAAATAGACAATGCTTAGCCTCTACTTCTTTTATACAAAATTACTTGTCATTTAGAATCTAGCCTTTTGCCCGTAATTTGACACGTTCAAATCCCAAAGTGATACCCTTTCTATTTTATCCATTCCTTCCCATTTGTTTTTCAACCTTAAGTAAGACAAGAGCAAGTGGGGATGATGAAGGACATAGTTCCCTTGCAAAGCTTACTATCGAAATGAAAGCACTGAATGAAATTGCCAAATAGTAAAGGTGGGAACAAATGGATGGATTAGACAGAGAAATGCTCTTCGAAAAAACCTAAAAGTATAGCATATAAAGGTAGTTGATTCTTTGCCTTAATGTAACCTGTATTGTTGTGCAAAAATGCGAAATTCAATAAACATATTAAATGGAAAAGGGAGAATGACAGACAGACAATCGCACAATCAGAAGATTGTGATCCTGCACAAAAACAAAAAGTGCAGGCCCTTGCTGTTTACCATGTAGGTCAATGCTGCATAACGTTCCTCGTTCAGGAACAATGGTTTTCCTCTCTGCATGTCATTATCCTGCAATATGAACATCGAGCACAAGAAACTAAGTAGACGGAACTCCAAATGCATTGTGAAAAAAAAAATCTATCTAACATATCGGCCTTTCATATCTCCAGCGCTAGTGACAGATAAGGTGCAGAGAGAAGTTCGACAAAAACTTGGCAAGAACGCCGATGTGTAAGACTGTTCAGCAAACAGTTAAACAATACCTCTTCACCGAAAGCATCAAGGTAAAGAGATGGCCAGGGAGCCTGGCGCCCATTCCTCTGAAGCAAGATTATTGTTTTCTATAGCAAGGAATAGAAAAGAGTCAGTAGACAGTCATAAGCGCAATCAAAATAATAAAGAGATAAACAGAAGCATAAGTAGCAATAGCAGCCAATTAAATTGGCAAAATCATACCCGTATCAAAAGGAATACCCCAGTCCCAGCGCCACAAGCTAATGCATGAGCCTGGCATCCACTCTCCCTATTCCCAGAAAGGATGCAATAAAAGAGAGGAAGAAAAAAATATTAAAACAGCAGCTCATAACGGAACAAACAGGTGCCCTGCAAATAGAATGAGAAAATACTGCAAACCTGCAGCAAGGCTTCCAAGCTGGCGAACACAGTCTACCACAGAAGAGGCATAGGGCAGGTTCATCTTGAACAGCTTTGCAGTCGGGACACTGGACTTTTATGTACCTATGTTTAGAAACCCAATTTATCAATAGAGCAGCATTGAAAAAATGCCCTGATACATATCTTCAGATCATTGCAGCATGCACAAGAAGAAATAAGCAGGGGAGGCGAGAAATGCACAAAGAAGAGACAAACCTCTGTACAAGATCCTGGTAAACAGAAGGCAGTGCCATCAGTCGCAAAGGGACGGATGGAGTGGAGCATAGAGCACGAGGAACTCCAGGATCCTGAATTCTATGGGCAAAATGGTGGAACCATTTACACACCATAGAGCGCAGAGTTTTATCTTGCATAACAATATCCAAGGAAGGAATTTCAAACATGTTTTGCATCTCGTGGATTTCCTCCATATCCCCACCACTGACTTCTTGGCTACCAGAAGCATTTGATGATTTACCAGCGTCCTCTCCCATTGAAGGAAATGGTGAGGCCCCAGGTGAATATAGTAATTTCCATAACAAGGAGCATCTTCGCAAATACGGTAAGCTAAAGTTATTGATCAAATCCTTCACAGGACAAGATGGGTCCAAATATTTAGAATAAAAAAACTGCTTTGTGATGGCAGATTCTCCAGCCAAATTGGCAATATCATAAACCAGGGAGTCATCAAAGCCGGAGTCAATTACATTGCACTGTGAGTGCGAGCAATAAGTAATTATCGCCTGCACATATTAAGAAGAGTCATAAACCTATTTATATACAAAGATGGTTCAAATCAACCAGCACACAATCAAAATAAGAAACAGTCGTCCCCACCTGAGAGACAGCAACGCCATAAAAAGTGTGGATGAGAGATAATAAGGATTCCTTTGATGACAAAAATGGAAATGGAAGACAAAACACAATCCACATCAGCGTTGAGAAAGGATCACGGGTAAGGACAGGATCAGAAGCTTGGCCCCAAAATTGCATGTCGGGAAACATTCCTGAATTGCTATGTTTCAATAAAGACCAAATCTTACCTGCCAAAATTAATCAAGATTAAATCAAAGAGTATTTCTTCAGGACGCAGTCCTTAGAAAAGTTCACTCAGCAAATTGGAAACATTTGCCCAAAAACACTAAACAAAATGCAACTAAATACTGAGAAGATAAGTCCCACCCAGTGGTGCAGATAGGCTAAAGCAGGCTAAAAAGTATACCATTTGAATTAAGGGGCGATTTGCTAGGATTTTAAGATGACAGCTACGATCGAGCAACAAAATGGTACAATAATAAATAAATGAAAAAACAAAGTGTCCGGATACAAACAAATGGCTCATGATTAGCTTTCAAGATTCACTCACCTTTCATTCGACTACACATGCATCTCTACACCACAATTATACTTTATCTTAATCCTATCATTAACAGTCCTGCTTGCTCTAGCCCCGGCCTTGACAACAACAACAACAATAACAACCAAACCTTATTCCCAAAAGGATACAGGGTCAGCTAACATGAACCGTCATCTGTGGAGCGGGCCATAAAAGTAAAAGATCGTGGCAGCAAGAATTTTAAAAACCATCGAAAGAAAAGGAACGCAAATAAATTAGAAGCCATTGGTAAAAAACAAGTGAAAAGTGTATAACGTCTTTATAAATGTAAGGTTGAGAAGGAAAATTATTAGACAACCATTTAAACAAAACAAACAAAGAAACCATAATAAGTCAAATTATATCTTCCACATGAATTTGCCCACCTAATTTAAGAACACCAAGTAGAAATTTTCCTATCTATCAGTATAGAAAGTTCAGGCTTCCACAACGGTCCTGAAAGCAATACTTGAAAATGGCAACACTAAACTAAGGCTCATGAGCACATATACCAGCATAAGTGCCATGGGTCATGCAGCTGTCCATCATTCCATGTCCCTTGTATTAGTAAAATCCAAAACCCAAGTGGATACACGTACGATATTCTCACTAAAACTCCCATGACAATTAGACAAGGGCCACCTTGAACGACAAGCCATGCATAGAAATGAAACAAAGGATATCCCTGTATCGGCTTTGGGTGAAAAGGATAAAAAAAAAAGGGCAGCCCGGCGCACATTGGCGTCCCCGCTAAGCGAGGGTTCGGGGAAGGGTCCCACCACAAGGGTGTAATGAGGGCAAGCCTTCCCTTGTCAATTTATTTGACAAGAGGCTGCTCCCTGGACTTGAACCCGTGACCTATCGATCACACGGTAACACCTTTACCGGTGTGCCAAGGCTCCCCTTCTTTGGGTGAAAAGGATATGAACAAGAATTTGCAGCACACAATTACAAATACACAATACAACAAAATAAGCCATGAACATACAAAGAGAATTGATACTGGAACAGCCCATACCTTCTTGACCCAGAGCTCCTTCATAGGCTTTACCATAACTAGCACCAGAACAAACTGAAGCAGCAAAATGTTGGATGCCTCTATATCTTAAAAGCAGATCAGGCAAGTTCTTGCTTCTAACACTATTGATTATTCTCAGCAGCAATGGTAGTATAAATCCACCAGATGACCTAAATTCACTATACAAAGAGCTAAGGCCACTTCTTGGTGCTAACCGATTCTTACCACACCGAGCTGAAATTTCTGTTGATACAAGTGAGTACTTGAGAGCGTCCCACATAAGGACAGAAGGGCTAACTCTACCTGACCCAGTGAACACATTTTGTTCTCCTGGAAAGTACATTCCTTTTAGTAATCGATAAACCGGTTCAAGATTAGGCTTAATCCGTCGGTTTCTCTGAGTAGGTAAAGTTTTTAGCATTTCACCCTTGGAAACAGTGGAAGCAGCACTTTGTAGCACTGACAGTGCATATTGAAGCCTCAATGAGCCACATTCCTGCACCGAAGGAGATAAAGACCCAGATGACGAGATGGTAGAATCTAAAGGCTCCTCCCAGAGTTTGCAAGCATCACCCGGAATAGCTGGTAATGTCGAATTTGCAAGGCGGCGACATAGTGGGCACAGAAACTCGCCCTGTAGAGGAGATGTCAGTAATAGGTGACAGAGTCCACACACACACACACACACACACACACAAAAAAAAAAAACAGCAAATTATTCTTAATGAAGTGGACCTGATCAGGATCAACAATATGTCCCCCTTCAAATACCAATCTGATATGTCTGCAAAACAAAACATGTTCAAACAAGTAGTAAATAAAAGCTGTCTGCAATAGCAGTCCCATGGGGAAAAGAACGTTAAAGTAAAAAAAAAACAATTTACCACCAGCAAGCTGGATTCAAGATTTATAATTAAGCCCTGCAATTAGGTAATTTGTCTACTAAATGGAATAAATGCATTGAAGCAATCAGTACATCAAATCGCACACCTATCGAGGTTTAAAGGTGTTAACAGAACAGAAGAAATAAATGGTTTACAACTTATCCAACAGGGTGTTTTTGATAATTCAAGTATTTAACCTGCGCCTTATTATTACATCAGACAGCAGCATTATGTGCATCTTTCACTTCAGATTGCCATGTACCCACCCAGAAGTATCCTTTGACTGGATGTCCTAACCAAGCTATAGTAAGAAGTAATCCAGAGGCTAAAATCCTCCCTTGATTCCTATGAAACTCTACTTCAAAGTAGAGGCTATTAGCACACTAAAATTCTGCGAATATATTTCGTATCATGATACAAACACAGCAGGAAAGAAAAAAGACATGCATAATTTGGGGCCAGATAATTGAGGAAAAGTGATATTCCAAAACTTAAGCAGCAAATAGGACTCACCTATCTTTAAGCGATGAGAGATAACGATCAAGACATCCCTGATGTACAGCATGGCCACAAGAAGAAATATGTATCCCATCACAATCTATAGGACCATATCCATCATAAGAGGAGAACTGGCCAGCAGCGTCCACTCCATGTGAATTGGTATCATCCGAAGGGTCTTTAGAGTCTTTTGTGAGAGCAGCTACATATTTACCAAGCAAGAGAGAGTCTTCATCACATGAATCCTCTGTTGGGAAGACACCTTTATCATCCGTCATAATAAGATCAGTGTCATGAGGAGTACTGCTAATCTCTTTATGAACAGACAAAAATATTTCTTTCTCCAAAGACTCAAGGGAGTAAACATTCTTATCCCTGTTGTCAATTGATTTTCTAGGGGCCTTAAGGCTTCGTAATTCTGGAAACTGAAACTTAAGGTAATCTAGAAAAGCATCAACTTCTGCAGGATGGGCCTGGCGTGCAAACTCCTTGATTGCTCCATCAGCTATCTGGATCAAGTCGGATGATGATGATGTTTCACCGGAAAACTTCTTACTATTCCTAGCCAGAGGGTTTCCCATTGCTGTTTGAGAGTTCTCTGACGAATCAGACTGCCAGGCTCTGTCCCATGAAGGAGGGCCTTTGTTGACAAAGTTCACAAGCCTAGATTTCTTTTGTTTTTGAAAAAAAGATAAAATATAGTTAGCATTCTTAAACCATCTTCTCAAAATAATAAAGTAAAGGCTATCAATCATCAACAGAATAAAAACATTTTGCTAGATTTGAAGACTATGACTTGATGAATAGCACCATGTAAAAGCCCACTCTTGGTCCTGAGATAGTACTGGCCAGCTGCTAAAGGAAAGTTCAATCTCTCCAGGTTAAAGTATAAAAGCTTAGTTTAGTTTTAACTGAACATGATAATATAACTGTTGTGTTTCAACTTAAAAAGGTTTGTTTATAGTTGAACACAACTGATCTTCACCAATAAAAGTCCAATTTTTTTTTTTATAGACGTATAGGAGGAATCAAAGCTCTGCAAACCTTATTATATGCTCTTACACTTTCGTGAGAGATAATAAGTATAAGATAGAGAATAGTTCTTCTCATATAGAAAAATAGCGCTAGATCCGGGAAAGGAAAAGCCTACAAGACGTCTATAAAGATAAAGTTATAAGATCACCAAAGTAATAAAACGGTATTAGAAAAAGCTGGAGTTTCCAGCCAAAAACTTTGAGTTTTCAAATCGAGATTCCAGGATGACAGGAACTCATGTATAATACCCTATGCCGTTCTCATTAACATATCATTCTTAGCAACATCTTGGTGAACATTCCCGAGACATAATAGCATAATCAGACTTCCCAATATGTCAAAAACAACTTACAACTGAAACCGAAATCCGAATTAATGTATTACATACTCTTACTCTAGTACTATGTAAAATCTTCACGTACGTTAAGATTTTTTTTTTTTTTTTGATAGGTAAAATAATTTATATAAAAGAAGAAAAGAAGAACACAACAATCAAGGGAGGACAGAAGCCCGACCACAACCCACCAAAGGGACCATCACCCCCTAGTTAAAAAGCCCATCTTCAAGCCACCATCATAATTGATAGTGGATTTCAGATTGCAAACTTTTTCTTTTTTCCTAGATTACACTAGAGTTGGCTTACCGCTTAGGAAAGCTAAGACATGAGACCTCTAGAAAAAGAGCTAAAGTTTCCATGGGGATTAAAATTATGGCATAGTTGAATACATCAAAATTAAGCGCAAATCCGAATTGAAAGAGAAACCCTGTTTTTGACATGGCCCCAGGATTCTCTTCGTCAATTGAAACTTTTGATCAATCAAAGCCATCTTTATTTCATAAATACTTAAATAGTAAATTGATTTGCCTCCATGGCCATTATTGGACAAAGAAGGTAGTAAACAGAAGAATTGACAAAGATGATGAAGAAATGGAGTACTCCATGGCTAACAAAGTGTGGCTGGCAGTTAAATATTTCAATGACGAAAAACAAACGTTTTATTTATTTTTGGTTACAAAGAGGGGCAAGCCCCAAAAAGAAAAAGAAACTAACTACTAATTAATCGGGGAGTTGAAACTCCAAGAGCATCCTCTCTAAGAATGATGACGAAAAACAAACGTGCAAGAAGAGGAGAGCTTTTGAACGTGGTGAAGAAATGAGAATTTTTTTTCTTCTTATTAAATAGAAAATATCATGATATTACTGAACTTGTTGTATTATTGGGCCTGTCGCACCAGTGAGACTGCCTCATACAACAATTTGACAAGTTCAACACATCTAAAGCCTCAGAATTTTATTTTTAAAATCACATCCAGATTAAAACACCTAATGCTGATCAATGAATCCTTTCAGCATTATTCATTGTTTGGCTGCATGCCAAATGGGAGTCGTAGTTTCTCAATTCTCACATATTTGCGTTCAGAGGCTGCTTCTCATGAACTCTGTGCCCCTCTCCTCCGGCATGTCCGGAATTAATAATGTGTACCTGACACCCCTCAGTCCCTCACACATCGAGAAGTAGGGCATGAGTTTTTGACACACATAAAAGGGCCCCTTACAGCTGCCTCACTCTTAGAACTTAAGACAATAATCAAGAACTACAATTTCATTCCCGACAAAAGGTCACCACTTCAAGGTATTTCTCCTTAACTAGGCCAACAGCCGAACAGATCCCTGTAAGGCTATCTGTTTTCACCCTCCATCGGAAAATTTATGGAAAAAAGAAAATTCCAATAAAAATAGCCAAATAACACTAATGACGTTTCACATCTGACCTACAGCAAAACATACCTGAAGCAGAACAAGGAACGATATGGGGTTCTTAGAACTCGGATCATGGCAGAGGCAGCAAACATGTGTTTCTCCTGAATCTTGTGCTGCCTCAGAGGCGTGCTCCTCTCTTCCAACACAATTATCATCTGGCCCAGCCTCCTCTGTAGACTTTAAGGTAGCTAAAAATTTAGATTGCTCCGCTCTCATTTTTGCCTGTGAATTGCAAGACAAGTTAGAATACATCATTAACAATTTCGATAGCAAGGCCAACAAAAAGATACGGCACACTAACACTCCCAATTTGTTTTAGAATTCAAGAGGGTATAGACATACTACATATATACGAAATAAGAGCACAAACAACAGAACAGGTAAGTTGAAACCAATGACATTGGGTAAACATCATATATATGATGACTAATAAACAACTAAAGGTACATAGATTACTCACTAAAATGGCGGCTTGTCTTTCTCTAGCTTTCATTTTCCGCTTCTCTGTGTCTGATGGTGAACTCAAGTGAACTGTTTCAGAAGCTTGGCAACTAACGATTTCAGGGGCAAACTGTTGTAACTTCATCAGGCACTTGGAGTCTACGTCAGCAAACTTCTTCAACAGATTTTCCACAAGAGAAGGAAGGTTAAAGTTCCCAGCATCCACAAAGTTGTCACCAGATTGTTTCTTATGCTTTCTCATTAACAAAACTAACAGCGATAAGAGACACTGCTGAACAGGTTCATTCTGTATTTCCACCTCAATTTCCTCAATTGCGGCAGCCAGCATCGGGATGAAATCCCCACCATAAGCAGATAGATCAGCAGCTTTTTTTTCCGCAAAGCAGATATCTAATGCCAGTGACAGCAGGTGCAAAGCTGCTATAAGCACCCCATCCGGAGCCCGTGATTCAGCTGATATATCCGTAACCACAGCGAAGATGACAACAGCCCGGATGACCTGGATAATGGTTTCACAGGTGGCGATTCTAGCTAC
The DNA here is from genome assembly GCA_963457585.1 of Spergularia bocconei. NCBI lineage: Eukaryota > Viridiplantae > Streptophyta > Magnoliopsida > Caryophyllales > Caryophyllaceae > Spergularia > Spergularia bocconei. The sequence goes on from OY734958.1 coordinate 8,962,831, forward strand.
TCCAATGAGTGGTTGATAAATACTGGTCCACCTAGGCAATTGAGCACTCAAGGCAGAAACACCACAAAAACGTGAGTATCTCTCCTCAGCAACCTGCAACTCCCTGGGATCCCAGCACGGATGATATAAATCGAGTTGTTTCCAATATGGCAGCCGAAGAGAGTACTTCCCCTGGATCACCAGAGATATGAGAGCAAGCATTTCAACCCATAACACAATATAGACAAGGAAGAGACCATAACATATACTACCTCCATTTCAAAATATATGATGTTTTCAGTTATAGAGGTGAGGCATTAACTTTCGATGTAACAAATTATATAGGCAAACTTATACTCGTTAGATTTGTATCGAAATCAGCTTTCATAATATTATAGTTTATTAATTTTGGATTTATCTTTTAAATTATATATACGTTTAAACATCTCACCTCGATAAGTGAAAAATCTGAGAATGGACATATTTTGAGGAAGGAGTAGTACACAAGTATCAAACCTGGTTCATTCCTGATGGATTAGAATATTGAGCGACTCTGTCTAAGACCTCTTGCAGCTGATCCAGTTTCGAAAGATCCCGTGGAAGAGACTTCACCAATTGGCTATGTGTAGCATCACCAGTTGCAAGCTTGCATGTCAGCTCTCTTTGCAGATTTTCAGATGCTGTTAGTCCACTAAACCGTCTCTCTTGGACTATCTGAATTATTAGAGTGAGCAATTCCTGCATTAAAACAGGTTCATACCTGCAAATTCAGAGATAAATCATGAAACAAACGTCCTGCCACCCTATAAAGTTTATATTCTAGGTAAATCCAAACAAAAGCATTTAAAATCACCCTCCAAAACTTCATGTTTTTAAATATGCATCATTAATAACTTGAGTATGAACAATCAAACAGTAGCAGCCATTAAGACATGGATGAGAAGAAAACTTTCCATTGTATTCATGTTAGCCTACCGCCAAAACGTTTTGGGACCAAAGCTTTCTTATTGATATTGTGGTGGATAAATCTCAAACTCTTAGAAGTATAGTTGATAAATCTAATTCCTTCTCTGGAGGGAGTTATAGAGAAGCTATAGCCTACCTCCACGTAAGGCTCATCTTGTGTTGGCTGAAGTGACCATGGTAACATTGAACCACAATATGATCAACACGACACTCAACACCCCTTTTCTGGTCAATGATGGAATCTTTCCGCTACAAGTACAAGTCTGACATACTTGGACCTGTACCCATGTTGGATGCTTAGAGCTAAGTCTGAAGAATACAGGGATGGAGTGAACAAGAGGATTTTTTTTTTTGGAATACATCATTTGGAGGTCACATCAAGGCTATTAGTATTTCTAGCTTTGCTATTTAAGGGTACCAATTACCTTCGGTTCTTAAGCATGGAAAGCCTTAACACTGTTACAGCCATGAGGACTCCACGTCCTCTAATGTGATTTATCCAAAATAGAGTTATTCCAACAAAAATGTACCCACTCTATTCAACAAATTCTAAAGTTCAAATTGCCAGACAACAGAAGACAATGGAGTCCAATAAAAGCAAAGGTCAGTGGAGTGAATGTTGCATCATCAACTTTGCAACAGCCACTGAAGATAACATTTAATCCAAAACACCGGCAAAGTGACCTCTATTCACTTTGTGACCTCTATTACATTACATGTCTTGAGTCTCTCTTTAGGGCAAGCAACATCCCAGAGAGCTAACTATGATAGGCAAATAGGCAGGTTCGCCAAATTACAGTTTACCAACATACAGGCAGTAGCATTCAAGGTAACTTGTGACAAACGCCACAATTCATAGCGAAGATAGAACAAGTAAAATGCATAAACTTGTTTACAGGAAGTGCTTAGCCTTAAAAGGGCCCATAAAATCAAAAGGCAATGCTCGGCATAACAGAGTTCAGAAAATGACATACTCACTAGAACGCTTGAGATCCAGCACAAGGTAATTTGACAGCTGAAAGCGTTGCAACAATCTTTTCACATACAAATCAGCTGGAGCAAAAGCAGCACATAACTGCAGCAAGAAAAGATCCTGCTCTAGTTCATGGTCAGACCTACAGACAATGATACCGCTTCAGAACCAAATTATTATATATAAAAGCAAACACTCCCCAAAAATTATATGCATAGTTACCTCCCATCCACAGCTATGCCTCAAGGCATAAGCACAGCATTGAATTTGGAGGAGAAAAAGCAAAGAGAGAAAAAAAAAAGAAAAGAATTATAAGTCATCTACATACCAGCGGATAGCACGGTACCAATCAAAACATAATCTGGCAGAATCACCATTTCGTCTCCACATACCAGCGCGAACCTGGGAGCAGAATACCCTATTCTGAAGAGAATGTTCCATCATAAACGAAGAAAATCCACAAGGATGGCATCCCTTGAGTACGCTCTGAAAAAACACATGACAATCGGACAAGGAATTCGAAGAATTAAGGACTCGCTTATCCATTTTCATAGCCTCCCCGAAATAATTTCGGAGAGCCACCTTCAAAATCAAGGACAGTAACCAATGCAAGGGTATGTGCAAAGATATCTCTTGTGAACTAACGTCATAATCTATATCCGGCCATTCAGATAAACTTAACAAGGACAAGGCATCTTTTTCCATTGCTGTTTCTGTTTCCATAATGGTATCATATTGCATATCCCCAGTATCCATTGGGCAGGTAAGTGTGTGACCAACATCAGCACAAGAAGATTGCTTCCCAAGTGCAATGCGAAAGCTTTGTTCAACCATCCCAGATGGGGCATGACACGGCCCTGGAATGTACTTCCCCTTCTTAAGGGCTAACAATGTTTCCTTGACAGCTAATAAGTTGATGTGTGAGGCAACATCAGTGCCGGAACTTAAAACATTACTTCTCAACAGCCAACTATCGATAACCTTTAATGACTCAAATATCAACATCAAGACAGAAGGCAGAACAATATGGTCACGATCCCACTCAAAAATTTGATGTGTGGAGTCCGATACAGAAGTAGTGGCTGCTGAACTACAGACAGAACTTTCCCTGGAGAGCCTTCCCACTTTAGCATGTCTTTGATTGAACTCTTCATCTATATTATCCCTCTTATTTTCGAGAAAATCCTTCTGATCGGTCTCATAGCTACTGGAAACAGAGAATGCACCCTTCACCAAAAGTAAATGGATATTTGCAATCGCGTTGCACACATGGAAAGGAAGATGCACATTATCATTATCTTCTTCAATATGGATTCCAGTCTCTCGCTTCAGAGGGTTGATGCCTTGCAATAAGGATATAATTTGTAACCAAGCTTTGACAATGTCAGATCTTTCATGGGTCACATACTCGGCTACGTCACAATGACTTAGAACAAACCTTATGTCTTCCATCACACGCATACATGTATCAAACACACCTACCAACTTGTTGAACTGCATAGCAATTTGTGGCAAAATTTACAAAAAAGACAATCAGCATCCAACATATAAGCGAGTTAGAGGCAAACAAACCATAGACATTCTTAAGGACAAATACATGCAATAGAATGCAGATTATTCACGTCCAAGAGAACAAAATGTAATCAAGAAACATCTAACATGTCCAGCTCAAAAGAGTATCAAGATTTTATGTGGTTCACTCCGGCAATTCAGACAAACCGAAAGAGAGGGGGGAGGGTGATGGTGGATATGACCGCTTAAAGTGGAAATGAAACATAGTCAAACACTCAAACATGTAGGCACACAAATCCACCAAAAGAGTTCCCAGAGTCAGTAAGGAATATAGTGGTAATCCTTCTACACATGATAAATAGTCCTATTAGTTGCATTGCTAGTTTGCTACTTGATAATCAGAGAATGCAATTGGTGGTTCCATGAAGATCGTTGAATTCACCCTTCCAAACATTTCATAAGCAGCATGGAGTGCATGATCAAACCACAAGAAGTAACAATAGTGAAGACCACACACAGAAATACTCAATTTCAATGCAAGCAAATTAAAACAGGAAGTCTTCCGCTGACAGAGGAGCACTTCTGAAGCAAAACCTACATTAATATAAGGCACACTGCTGATGCTGTCCTAGAAAGGGAATGTAACATATGATTTATTTTATGGTGAATCGCCGGCTAAAAGACTCATCTTACGAAATAGCTTAGTAAAGCTTGACCCCAGAAGTCTTGAAACGAAGATGTAAGATAAAAATATGAACTCCCTGTGAAATGACCATTCTTAGCTACCTCTTAGGCGACAGATAAAAACAAATCCAGCAGCAGATCTTTACTCAAAGAGATATAGAGAAACCGGCAACCAATTCTACAGAACATAAACGTTAGGCAATCACCGTACTAGACAGAGCCAATAAGTCACCCTAGTGATAGTTCACATGACGGACTACAAGTCGATGCAGACAATTCAACTGCAACAAGATAGCAGGAATAGGGCTAGTGGTTCAGGCATAGCACAAAGGTCATGCAAACAGATAAGTGCAGAAGTGATGTGCGAGGGATAAACCGAGGGACACGGTTGCTTTTTCACTAAGTTCCTTTGTTGCTTTTCTCCTAACCCTTCCACAGGAATTTCTTAACATCAGGAAAGAACCATACAAGGATTTCCATCTCCAATGAAGCCAAAGACTAATGTTTATTTGGCATTGGGGTATAATGATGATATGGAGCAAAATGGCTCATAAAATTTTTTGTGCTTCTTATATTGTGAAATAGCAGTCAGTCGATGTGATTTCTCACAGCAATGTTCATTTTGGGTCATCCGTGCGCATTCTCTCTAAGTTTCAGTAGGAGTAAGGCTTGCGCACATCGGAACCCCGACCCCCCCACCCCCACCCTTACCCGGCCTTATGGCCGGAGCCTTTAAGGCGCTAGGGTAATAATGTTAATGTTGATGTTGCACGAAACCACAATAGAAGCTCCCCTCTTTCCCACCAACACTCAAATCAATGCTTTCTCCTCTTTGTCATTTCCCCAAAAAAGTAACAGCAGACTAGAAATTTTACCCTCAAAGAATTGCATATGTTAAATGACATTGTAATTGCATAGAATTTTCAATGAATCTGTGCAAAATGGCCTCACAATTCACACACCCACATTCTTACATAAATCGTCATAACTTAGAGAAACGAAAAATGAAAAAATTACCTGGAACTGGCCCTCCTCTTCACAACAAGAAAGCAGAATGTCTCCCAAACATTCTAGAAGCACAGACAAGAGGTTCCATTCTTTTACAAGACGTGGGGTTAATGTTGGCACAGTAAAAATCTGTACAGCAAACATTGGTAAAAGAGGATATTTCTTAAAACTATCACTGGATGCTCTGAGCATTTCAGCCATAGGGACAGGGTAATAATCTATAAATACTTTAGCAAACTCATACTTAAAAATAGGCTCAGCCAGAAGCTTCAAAAGCAATTCATGCAGCTTCTTTGTGACCTCTGCACTCAAGAACCTCTCAGCCCTCACCAACACATTTAGTAAATCGACAGTTGCAATCAACCTTTTGGAGACAAAACTAAGCAAGCTTTCACTTTGACAGCAAAAATCTAGTAGCGTCTCAATCACGACATAAGAGAGCCCGTTAGCAACCTTTCTCGGCTCAGTTGGATGATGACTGATACCTAAATCTTCTCTTGTTGTGGCTTCAGCATGCATCAATTTGTCTTTCCAGTAATTTAATAGAACATCCAGCACAGGCCCAACAGAACTGGCAATGTCATCTGGAAGGGGGACTATTTGTTCTGCACCTTTATGCTTAGAACAGAAGCCCTCACGTTTCCAGGCACTCTCGTCCCCACAATCACAGCAACCCCCTCCAGTGTATATGATAGAATAGTCATGATTCTTGTGATTTCCATTCTGAAAACAAGGAACACAAATTGCACAGGTGGGGTCATGCTCACAAGTTCGGCAGCGAAATGCTAAATCATTTTTTCCCCAAACAGAACCACATACACCGCGCTGGCCTACACTTGAGTTAGCTAGATTTTCCAAAGCAGTACACGGATCACCCTCAAACATCAACCACATTAACCAAACCACACTTTCACTGTACTCGTCTCTCAACTTATGACAGTCCATAGATTTCTTTGACCCAAATTTCCCTTCATTGACTGCGTTAGCGATATCTGCATCAGTTGGTAAAATGGCTTGAATTATCTCCGGTAACAGGGAATTCCTGTTTTTCACATAAGAAACCAAACCAAGCTGAAGATCCTCTAAGTGATCCTCAGGAACTCCAAATATAGCTAGCCTCTGCCCAAAAACAACGAGCAAAAAGAAAAGAAACAAAATAAGTTAACAGGTTGACATATCATATCAAACACAAAGAAAGGTAGATTTTTAAGCAGGATTAGCGACCGATTTTATTGAATGCTCAATCAAATTTTCATTTACCTTCTCCAGTTAATGAGCAAGCATGTCAAACAATATCATCTTGTTACCATCTTTACAGAATTAGGGCAACTTGCATGCAATCTACCCTAGATTGAATGTAATTCTCTTGAAAAGTACAGTACGGCTAAAATGAGAAATTTCCTAAAAAGCCCGTACTTTGCTATCCGGAATGCTATTCATAATTATTAGATATATTATCAAAAAATTGGACAAGTTCACATAATTAACCCCACCGCCCGCCTCTCTCCCAATCAAGGGCAACCCGGTGCACATTGGCGTCCGCCTCTCTCCCAATATTCACTTAAAAAAATCTCTGAGAATATTCTAAAGGTCCCTCCATGAAAACGTCACTCCATATGAGGGCGCTAATATAGAGACAGTGCATTAGAGGCTGTTTGTCTAATGCTTACTTTAATGTGATAGTTAATAGGGCTTTGAAGGAGTGGTTGAATTGCACCCGAAGTCTTAAACAAGAAAATCCATTAGACTCTTGCCTATTTACTCAGACGTTAATGTCCAAGGTCGAATGTTGGATAAAGGCAGCTGACATTAAAGCCATTCGTGTGGGTATCGTGTATATCCAAGTTACACGCCTTCAATATGGGAATTCTATAAATGTTGTGGGAACCATTCAAAGTAATTTACAGACCGTCTCCAACTAAAAGCACCAGTATTTCACAAGCTACTCATCAGTATCATAAATTAAACAACTTAAAGACGGTGAGTGGCTCTTTCGTGTAAAATGGGACGGGCGGGCGTGGTGGTCGCTACCTAGTCACCGGCGAAAAGGATAACAAAATCGACCTCCTAACTAAACACGAACAAAAACAGTAAAACCCGACAACTACCTACCACAGTAACAAAACAACATTGGCATCACATAGATTAAAAAATGTCAACAACTACCACAGTAAAAACCCGATAGGCGAAAAATAGAAAGGTAAAACTGAGACAGCAAGTAAAAAAAGGAGTTAACCTGTATGACACGATCGCGAAGGGAGAGAGAGGGGGAGGAGAAGGAGGCGGAAGAGGCGGAGGAGGATGACGAAGACGGGGAATCGCCGCCGCCGGTAGACTGCGGCGAATCGATATCCATTCGGAATAATAACTTACGTAACCAATCAACACACCGACAGCAGTAGTTACCGCCGCCGTCTCCGCCGCCGTTGTTAGTGCTGCTGTGGTTGTTATTGGTGGTGGTCGATCCTAATTCTACAGTTTCACTTTGGCTACCCAGCGTTGCTCGTTTTTTTTTTGTTTTTAATGAATAATAAAATTAATCATCGATCAATTGGAGTGACGGATTGAATTGTGACCGGAGAAAATCGACGGCGTGTTGAGGAAGTTGTCGGAATTTTTGAGAAAGGGAAAGGGAAAGGGAAGAAAGAAGATGATGATGATGATGATTCTTTTTTAGGGCGGAGGAGGATATTGTTGTTGGGGGGTTTTCTGGGGGAAAGGGAAAGGAGTGGGTAAAGTATGACGAGGTAGGGAGGAAGATGTGACGCGGGTTGGTTGCTAATCGCAAAACAACTTTTTTTAAAGGGGACTTGGGATGAGTGATTGGATGACCAGCAAAAATAATTGTAACGCTTGATTATTAGGTTAATTGAGAGTAAGCTTTTTTTTGTTTTGTTTTGAGGTTTGACATTAACTTCAAAACTAGTTTTTGGCCCCGTGATCTCACGGGGATGTTTATGGTACCTTTGTTCAGAATTATTAAACATTAACATGTGGGCGATCCTCCAACAAATATAGCTTTAAGTTTATTTCTTAAGGTCATAATTATTTTAAGATTATTAAGATATGATACATGTTCGCCCGTGCTCTGCTTGCTCGCGGCTCTTTGTAGGTGATATATTTGGGGATCATGCTGTTTCGTGTACAGGATTGGTTGGCGTCAAGCATCGGCATAATGTTGTTCGTGACACGCTGGTTGATATCTGTTATTGGTCAGGGATTTCCGCTGGAAAGGAGGTTGACATTGGTATGATTGGTGCTGATGGCCGACCTCTTCGCCCAGCAGACATGTTGCTTTATTCTTGGGACAGAGGGCGCGACGTTTGCGTCGATTTGACCGGGTCGTCGCCCTTGACTCAGACGGGATTGACCGATTTCGAACCAGGTAAGGTGGTGCGGGAAGCGGCCGATCGTAAGCGTACTAAGTATGAGGCTAGGTGCGCTGCTTTGGGTTATGGCTTCCTTCCCTTCTCTTTCTCCTCTTTGGGGGAATTGGAGCCCACGGTTGTTGCTTTGCTTAAGCGGATCCAGCAGTTCTCCAGGACGCAGGATATGGGTGCGCAGGCTGCAGCTCATATTTTTATTAGGATTGGTTTTTCCATAGCAAAGGGTGTGGGGGCTCAGATCGTATCTCGACTCCCCACCAACTTCTTGTAAATTATTATTGATTTTTAGTGATAATATTATAATAGAACATTATTTAAAAAGGTGTCTTAGTTGCATCATTTTGAGATAGATAAAGCTATACCTAAGGCGATTATTCGGAAAGGAGTTACAGATCAAAATCAGAAGAATATTTCTAATTGCAATGGTAACGATTTGAGTCTACTTTAGTCCAATACAGTAGCATCACCGATTTGATTCTTGAAGTGGACATGGTAAGTCCATTTAATGTAGTGGTCTACTCCACACGTAATCCTCGAACTTAGTCCATACCCGATGGAATACCTTTGTTTCACTTCATTTAAGTCGACCAAACGTCAATCATTTTACTCTAGAATGTTATCCCACTCGTTTATGCACTCCTTCTATGAGTCAGGTCATTACTCATTGCATTGCATCCGATTCGAATTTTATTGAAGTGGCTAAAGCATGCATGGAAGGAACCCCTTTTGCAGCACTGGGGTGGAGAGACATGTCACTGAAGCCGGCATTGTCTTTGAATCTGTCAACACTCCAACGAAAACACAGGGTCTTGGTGCAGGGAAAGCTGCAGATCTGACTTACTGGGAGAGGGCAGCCCGTATGATCGCTGATATTTCAAAGTCAGACAAAGTTGTTGTTGAATAATCAATAGTGCCTGTGAAAACTGCTGAAGCAATTGAAAACCTTGAAATTACTCTTCTTCAACATAGGAGTCTTGAACATGTGTTTGGATTACTCTTTGATTTTCTGTCATTCATTGTTCTGAGATCAGTGTACCCCCTTTTCCTTTTAGAGACGATACAAAATTCCTTTACCCCAAAAAAAAATCAGTTAGCAAATTAACAATGCTAGAAGGAAAATCAATTAAATAAAATCCAATGAAAATCAAGCAATTAATCAATCAATTAAAATTCAATCAAAATCAATCAATGCAACCACATAAAATCCAAATTAAAAACTCCTACTCTTTAATTTCTTCTCATAACCCCCCCCAAAAGAATTAGAGGAAAAGGCTTTGTATATTTGATCGAAGTTCTTCTACTACAATCTCTTCTTATATTCATAATTTCATATAATCATATAACATTCTGTATCTATGAGATAGTAGTTGAGCTGGAGTATGCGCCAAATTGACACGAAAATTGCCAATTTTTAAAAAACGTACACGATCATCCCAACAAAACGCTTACTATCGATGAAGTCTTAGTTAAGTGGTTAAGACAAAAGCGATTAGATATGTGGTGAGCGGCGATTTTTTCAAGGTTCACGCATAAACCGTTGCAAACAAACGAAATCTAAGAAGCTAAGCAAACAAAATATGTGGGATTGAAATATGAAACTGCGTAAAACTCAATATTTTAGAAGTTTCGTATACAATAATGACTACCTTGCCCAAATAGACCAAGTACAGGAACATCACCCTCATACTCACATAGCCAAAATTGACCAATATCTCGTAACTCGAACACAATTCCCTTTCCCATTCAACATACCCCGACGGCACAACGCAAAGTTCCTATTCCACTACAAAATTGAATAGGAAACAAACTAATTGCATAATGACCGCGACTAATTCATCACGAAAAGAAATTCTCTAATAGATAGCACAAACTTGAATTCGAGTAGCTAAAAAGAAAACGTGCCAAATGAATCCTTTACTAACAATCTGCAAAACATAATAGAATATCGAAATGATTAGATGACAAAAAAGCATAAGAACTAAAGATAATAGACGGACTATAAACCGAAATCATTATAAATGTGTAACAGAGGGGAGGACATTACACAACAACAACAACAACAACCAAGCCTTATTCCCAAAATGATTTGGGGTCGGCTAACATGAATCGTCATCCAGTAACCGTCTAGTGTACGCCAAAAAATTTCGAAAACGTTGTAAACATTTTAGAAGTATTTAAACAATTTCAAAGGAAATTTAGAAAGTCGTCAAAATAAATAAAAAAGTTTAAAATATATTGCAAAAAACAGATGAACTTTGAACACAAGTTAAAAAGTTTTGGAAAAATAGTTGGAAAAACCAAACAAATAAATCAAAAGGGGTCAGAAAAGGTCCTCCACATGGATAGAGTCTCGCCACCCTGCCCTATCCAACACCATACTCTCTTCAAGCCCTAGGAAGCTCATATCACTTCTAATCACCCTCGTCCAAGTCATCTTGGGTCTTCCCCGACCCCTACTAATATTATCACTTCTCCACCCTTCTACTCTTCTAACCGGCGCCTCACTAGGCCTCCTCCTCACGTGGCCATACCACCTCAGTCGGTTCTCCATCATCTTATCCCCTATGGGTGCAACCCCTACTTTCTCCCTAATAACTTCATTTCTCAACCGATCACGTCTTGTATGTCCACACATCCACCGTAACATGCGCATCTCCGCCACACTCCTCTTATGAACGTGACACTGTTTCACGGCCCAACATTCCGTGCCATATAACAGTGCCGGCCTAATTGCCGTTCGATAAAACTTACCTTTCAACTTATTGGGCAATCCTCGATCACACAGAAGTCCTGTGGCATTCTTCCACTTCAACCAACCTGATTTGGAGGACATTACACAACAAAGGCCTAAAAAAGTTTGATTTAGCACCACCAAACTGGCTCATACCACTTGTGACCCCTGAAAAAATACATCAAATTAGTAAGTTTGTAGGAAAAATGTTGGCATGAGATCAACTTTTATATGTTATATAGTTGGTGATGCACTCGCGGCTTAGAGAAGTAACTTCATGTATCCAATATAAATATGAGGCTTATCCAGAATAGCGGAAAGAATGGCTACAAGACCATATACACACGGAAAATGCATATCCAACTCATTAAACACACCTATTTTAAATTATAATTTTCTTGAATTCTTACATTTGAGATCTGACAAAAGCAGCATTATTAATGCATAAACATACTCCATCAAATAATTCCTTGGCAATAACTCATCATGCAATCACCATAACTCCATAAGTCGAACAAATCAACTACGGAGCATGACAAAATCCAAAATTCGTGATCGTCATAGAAACACTCCATAAAGCGCCAATCTTTCCAATATTTTACACTGGCGACTAATTATCAGAATTGGAACAAATCACCATAATCAACTCCAAATACAAACTAATGATACAAAGTAAAACACAACACTAAGGATTAGAAAGTTCAACGTTTACGTTGAATGATTCAAGTTGATTATTAGATTACAGGGCTTGCTACTTCACCAATCACTAACAATCTGCAAAATAGATAGAACATGAACACAATCAGGGGACAAAAAAAAAAAAAAAAAAAAAAAAAAAAAAAAAAAAAAACATACTACAATCACACAATCAGGAAAAACAAAAACATCATAATCAAAACTTGCCAGCCCTCTCTGCTTCACAAACAGTTATCTTTGAGAACCGCAGAGACGACTCTCTTCCCGATCGCTCTTTTTAGCGCCATTGAAAACTGAGAATAGAGATACACACATGCCAGGAGTACAAAAGCCAAATTCAAAGGCATGAAAACCTGCAACTCTTTAGTGTATTACATGAAACCCATCTTTGCTGCTTCCTAGGCCTTGAGTCGTGGTTATGGAACAATTTTGCACTAATTTAGTTATCCAAAGCTTTCAACAATTCACCATTTATCTTCTGTGGGCATCAGCATCCTTTTTTTTAGGTATAGCATCAACATCCTTATATTTCTTAAGGCACATTCACAGCAAAAATTGAATAAGCTCCAAACTCGAATTTACATCATACCCACATAGAATCAAAGACATGCAAGTAACTTTCAATATAACGAATTAATCATCGACGAAAATGTGCAAATTTCTAAACTGCCACAGATCTTAAAACCTTTGGTTCAATATCAGTGGTAACAGACTTGGCTCGACACTAATCCATATTTATACAATCGCACTCATGTGTTGAGCAAATGATGACTTTTCTCAGACTAAAGAAATACCGTAAACCATATCATTTCCCAAAAACTTAACATTGCAATCTCAACACAACTATATGCTGGTATAAAACTTGGACCTTGGAGTGGTTTAATCTCATATTTAAAGCATTTCATACAACTATACCAAGAAAACCGCAGGCATTTGATCCCTTTGCTGGGTAGCCTATACCCAAACCCTAATAGGAAGATATTTATGTTTGGCGTGATACATGACTAACATGTACAAAACATGCAAATTAAGAAAAGCTCGACATACTCATGTCGGACACATACTAACAGACCAACAATCAAATTTCCTTCCACCAGCACCAACAAAAAAAAAAAAAGAGAACTTGAGTAAATCGAAGGTAACTCTCAGACTAAACCACCATGGTCTTCTGATCAGTACTGCATTCCCGAATTACTACTGGGATCAGTAATATTTTTGTATCCTTGTTATAAAAGTTAAGACCCTACACCCACCAGAATAGGCCATTGTCACAAAATCATGAGACATGTAGATTTAATTCATCTCAATGTTTAATAAGAATAACTAAGAAGTAAGAACTCTCAAATGGGTAACATAATCAGACAAAAGTCGGAAAAGACAGATCAAACCTATGATGAAATCGATAAGAAAGGATGACTCAATGAGAAATTTTACACACCTGATACACATTTCTGATCACATTAGTTGTTGGAAGTTACGGTGAAGTGTTTCGTAAAATTCGATCAGCGATCCGACGGCATTGTTAACATATCATATGTCACAAAATTTAGCAAATTGCAATGAAACATGACATCACTTCCGTAATAAACAACCCTAAAAGCTCAAAATAAAAAAAAAAATCTCAAATTATTTGTCCATACCCAAAAATGCAAACAAATGATTAATTTTGAAATCATATATAATTTGTTTTTTTTCCAGAATTACAACTCTTGGGTCTACATACTAATACTGTACCATAATTAACCCAAAAGTGATGAGATTCGAACAATATATCACGGAAGATCAAATTATGCTAAAAAGTAAGGGAAACCCAAAAGGATAACATCGAAAGAGAGAAATCACCTTTTCGTTTCTTTGCGACAGATGAGTGAAAACGAAGAGGGCTTGATGTGCAAATCGGTGACTTAGTGGTGGTCCACTTGGCTGCATTTGAGGTCCATATATGCCGATAATCTTCCCAATATCTCACTTTCCTGCAAGATCAATTGAAATAATCAGTATCGAATTGATATTGAGCAATTGGTTACAACAATTTGAAAATTAAAAATCAAAATCGATGCCCAAAAATTTAACAACTTATTATCAATACAAATCGGCAAGGCATAGGGTAGATAGGGAGTAAAAGATTACTAATGAGAGAACAAATTTAAATCAAATTTCAAAAACCAAAGAAAAAAGCAACATACTATATAGAAATACCAAGAGTCTCAGGAATCTTGACCGATGGGGAAGACGGTCATAAAAGGGGCAGGCGAAACGAACAATCCTTGGACAGAATTATGATGATGAATAATTGGGAAGGGGAAAGGGGAATGGAGTTATGAAGTTCTCACAGGAGGTGGAGAGACTCGACAGTCGGCGGTTACACTTTGGGTGATGTGGACACTAATATGTCGTGAGGAGTATAGAGATGCCACATCGGAGTTGAGGTGACTTTTATTTTTGCATAAGCTCTAAAAATTCGCCATGTCAGATGCTAAAGTAGCCTATTAATAGATAAGTATAGATGCGAGAATTGGTTAATTTGGAGTTTTTGGCCAGTCTTTGTACAAGTTTGCCTTAATGTAGGCCCAAAATGTCAAAAACAGCGCGCAAAAATATCGGTCAGGATTGACCGAGCTCGTGGCAAGAAATTTGATGCGGCCCACATGGAGGCCCTAAGCCTAGCTTGACCTGACCATAAGCCCTTATTTCAATTTAAACCCGAAGTTTGGCCCATCATTAGTTTGTGATCACCTCTAGACTAGATCTTTCTCGAGTGCAATTTCCGCAGCACCCTTGGATCGGGTGTGTTCTCATAAAAGAGAGTGGGAGAATGGGAAGTTACTTCCAAAATACAAGTCAAATCTTGACTATTAATTGGGTGGTTACTTCCAAATTACAAGATAAAAAATCTTGACCATTAGACCAACCTCGATTGGGAGGCTTCTAGGGGAAAAGAGGGTGTGAATTGTGCGAGGGTAAAGTATGACAACAAAGAGAGAAAAATGTGACGGGGTGCTATGCAAAACGTGATGAGTCGTTAGGACTACATAACTAATATTTCGGGTAAATTTTGGATTAGGTTTGGGTTAATTCGTTTCCGCTCTTATTCTATTTGTTAGGTATCAAGATGGGATGAGCTTGTTTTTTTTTTTTTTTTTTTTTTAAAGCTAAGCGGAGTACAAGGAAAAGCAATTAGGTATCCCTCATGCCATAGCTGCACGGCTGCACCCAATGTCGGACGAAGAAAAAGAAGAAAGAAGAAGGCGAGCTGGAACCAATGACCCAGGCGACTTAGTAGGAGGGGGACAAACCGGCCGAGCACAAAAAATCAATTGGTATATGGTACCCCGGGGGTACGTAGCTCTACGTACCCTTGGGTTCCAACAAAAATCCACACTTTGCTGTTGAAAGCCCATTCTTGATAGGCCCATACGTTGTACTAGTAGTTGGCCCATTGACTTTAGTTATTAATCAAACAAATTGAAAAACAAAAGCCACCCCCATATTCTCTCTCCCCCCATCCCCGACACACCCCAGCCACGCCACAGGCCGCCGCCCCTGACCCGCGCCACCACCCATTATTACTCCGGCGAAGTCACTGGCAGGACGACCAGTCACCGGCGACTCCACCTGAGCCAACCATTTTCTGCGTCTGGATCCCTCAACTTTAACAAAAAATAAACCCCCACTCTCATTCTCTCTCCTCCCTCCTCTCCTCCCCCTTCCCCGCGCAACCAACCCCGTCACCATGCCGGCGATTTCTCGCCGTCGACCTCAACTATACCCACCACCATCGACGTTTTTCTTCCCTTCCTCGTTTCTCTCTCCTTGCGTTTCCATCGGCGCGTCCTCCTTCCCCTGCGTCGTGGCTATGGACCGGGATTGGGAGGCCGGCGACCCATGTTTTGTCAGGTGGTGGAGGTTTTGGGGTCTCAGGTGGTGGTTGGTGCTAAGGGTTGCCGTGGTGCCTGGTAGTGTGTACGGGAATGGGGAAAGAAGAGAGGAGAGAGAAAAGGAAATGGTGGGTTTTTTTTATTGAATTTGATGATTGGTTGTTTCAATAATGTCAAATAGAGAAAAATAATGATCAAAGAAACAAATATAGTTTTCACTCATTAATTTTCAATTTTCATTCATTATTTATTCCTTTCAAGAATAATGACAATTAATAATGATTATAAAATCATATATAATGAGTGCAAATTATGGAATAATGAGTGAAAGTAAATAATGAGTATAAAATGGTATATAATGAGTAAATTGGGGAATAATGAGTGAAAATTGAAAACTAATGATTTGAATTCGGGAGGTAATAAGTGAAATTTGAAAAATAATGATTGAAAAATAAATGGCGAAAGTAGCAATTTGCCCCCAAGACTTTACACAATCGTGCAATTTACCACCTTAACTTAAATTGGTGGCAATTTGGCCCCTTAACTTTTCACTTATGTGCAATTCAATCAATTTACTAATTTTTAGTCAAATTGTCTATTAAAAATATTCCATCACAATTAAAAAGATATAGAAAATCATTTATAATTAATAAAAATAATTTCCATCTCACAAATTCATACGCAACACCAACAAAATAATTTAAAAATCATTTTCATCTAAAAAAATTAGAAATGCATAAAAAAAAAGGACAACAAACTCCAACAAAAAAAATAAAAAAAAACATTTGTATCAAATAAACTTTTTTAACATCTATAAGATCATCAGCTATGATCATAAAATAATTGAGATGCAAGATGGCGTGAACAAAGTTCACTTTTTGATTTTTTGATTTATTTATATTTTACGATTTCTTAGGCGATATTAACATTTTTGAAACAAAAATAATTTTTGGGATTTTTTTTTCTGAGGTTCTTATTTAATATTTTAGATAATATTTTGAATTTATCGAATAAAAATAAACTTTTATATTTTTTAATTAACACAAAATTTATGTTATTGAAGAATTAATTGAGAATTAGCGAAATTAGTTGAATTGCACATAAGTGAAAAGGAAAGGGGGCAAATTGCTGATATATGCTTATTTTGGCCCCTTTTCCGTGTATATAATGCACCCCGTTCCCCAATTTATGGTGTTCTTATAGCTCATTTCCCGCTATTTTCATGTGTATGCTCATCCCGGCTCAATTTGGTGTTATTTTGTAAATTCTTGTTTATTTTCTATTTGGCACGAGAATCGGGTTCTGCGTTTTGTATTTGGCTTTTGTAGGTACCCCTACGGAGCACTTGGGAGCGGAACCCGATGTTTTGGAGAGCCAAGGTGCGGGAAAAGAGCATTGGAGCGGGACCCGAGGCGCAAAGAACGAGTAAAAGGGAGCAAATGGGGAGAAGAAGCTATGCACTCGGCGCTCCACTCGCCGAGTGAGTCGCCGAGCGCTTGAGGAGCAGAGAGCACTCCGCCGAGCGAACATCCACTCGGCCGAGTGGATGAGGCCACTCGCCGAGTGGATACATACACTCGGCGAGCGACTTGCCGAGTGGAGCCCAGTTTCGCCTTTTTTTGCACGTTTTCTCGTTTGTCTTTTTGTACAACTATATAAGGCCACCTACCCTAATTGTGTAGCCACTTTTCATTATTCTAGATTTTTCTTAGGTGATTTCAAAAGGGGGTTTTAGAATTCTTTCTCTCTCCTAGTTTTGTAACCTTGTTTTCTCCACCATTTCAAATTGTTCAAGATTTTGTCAACAATTCTCAAGTTCTATTAATAATATAATTCAAGTTTTATTTCATTCATCTCATCTCTTAATTACCTTATTTGGGTAACTAATCTCTCTCTCTTTTATTTATTGCAATTTATTTTATTTATATTGTTGTTAATCCACGCTTATTAGTTGATTAGTCATATTTGTCTTCCAAGTTTGCATCTTTATCTAATTCTCATGCTTAGTAATATGTTTAGTGTTATGTTAATTGTGATTAGTGTTAATTTAAGCATGTGTGAGTAGTTTTCTTGGCTAGGGGTGAGGTTAATGGGTTAAAGTTGTGAACTTTATGGTTAGAGGGGTTGTCTAATGGTTTTTATTTGAAAAGCTTGCTACTTTATCACCAAGTTTAATGTTTTAACGATTTGGTAAATATAGATGACGATCTATTTTACTTATTATTGCATTTTAATCAATATGGGAGACTTGAGATTGAAATTGGTTAATTAAACTTGGGATTATTGATTAATTGCATGGAAATGAATTAATTAGTAATTAGGCTTAGGTTGGTTGCTTGAGAAAGAATAAACCCTTAATTGGCCTTGATAATTTGTTAGTGTGCATGTTTAGGCTCGATTCAACCCCTCTAAACTAAAGGTATCAACTTTATACCCGTAAATCTCTCTAACCCCTAGCGTTTGTCTATTATCGTCTAAATTTGCGTGTTAGTTTAATTAATTACTAGTTCGTGTGTTTAAATCGTTGATTAGTAGAAATTAGATAATAGATTAGACTATATCTTTGATTATTGATTTGATTAGACTAAAATTGGGACATTATTGATAGACAATTGCCCTCCGTCCTCGTGGATTCGACCCTAGCTATACTAGGATGATTAGCCATGCTTGAAACTAGTTTTAGGCGTGTCAATTGCCACCAATGAAAGTTAAGGTGGTAAATTGCACAATTGAGTAAAGTCTTGGGGGCAAATTACTACTTTCGCCAAAAATAAATAATTTGGGAGATACCAATTTTTCAATTTTCACCCATTGTTTCTAAATTTTGACTCATTAGTTTTTCAATTTTCGCTCATTTTTTCTGGATGTTCACTCATTAGTTTTCAATTTTCACTCATTGTTTCTGGATTTTGACTCATTAGTTTTCAATTTTCACTCATTGTTTTTTTATTTTGACTCATTAGTTTTTCAATTTTCACTCATTCTTTTTGGATTTTCA
Organism: Spergularia bocconei; assembly: GCA_963457585.1. Classification (NCBI taxonomy): domain Eukaryota; kingdom Viridiplantae; phylum Streptophyta; class Magnoliopsida; order Caryophyllales; family Caryophyllaceae; genus Spergularia; species Spergularia bocconei. The sequence continues at coordinate 8,981,642 of OY734958.1, forward strand.
CTCATTAGTTTTCAATTTTCACTCATTGTTTCTGAATTTTGACTCATTAGTTTTCAATTTTCACACATTCTTTTTGGATTTTCACTTATTAGTTTTCAATTTTCACTCATTGTTTCTGTGATTTGACTCATTAATTTTTTGATTTTCACTCATTCTTTTTGGATTTTCACTCATTAGTTTTCCAATTTTCACTCATTCTTTTTGGATTTTCACTCATTGTTTGTGGATTTTGACTCATTAATTTTCAATTTTCACTCATTCTTTTTTGGATTTTCACTCATTAGTTTTCAATTTTCACTCATTGTTTCTCGATTTTGACCCAATAGTTTTCAATTTTCACTCATTCCTTTTGGATTTTCACTCACTAATTTTCAATTTTCACTCATTGTTTCTGGATTTTCACTCATTAGCTTTCAATTTTCACTCATTCTTTTTGGATTTTCACTCATTAGTTTTCAATTTTCACTCATTAGCTTTCAATTTTCTATTCATTATATACCACTTTATAGTCATTATTATTATCAGTCATTATTTCCCAATTTTCACTCATTATTTTCGAATAGTACTCATTATATACTATTTTATAGCCATTATTATTTCCAGACATTATTGCCCAACTTTTACTCATTATTTTCCAAATTTTACTCATTATATACTACCTGATACTCATTATTATTATCAATCATAATTTCCGATTTTTCACTCATTAGTTTTCAATATTCACTCATTGTTTCTGGATTTTAACTCATTAGTTTTCAATTTTTACTCATTCTTTTTGGAGTTTCACTCATTAGCTTCAATTTTCACTTATTATATACCACTTTATAGTCATTTTTATTATCAATCATTATTTCCCAATTTTCACTCATTATTTTCCGAATATTACTCATTATATACTATTTTATAGTCATTATTACTTTCAGTCATTATTGCCCAACTTTTACACATTATTTTCCAAATTTTACTCATTATATACTACTTGATAGTCATTATTATTGTTTTTTTAATTTTTCACTCATTATTTAATCTTTTCTAGTCATTGTTTTCTAAATTTCACTCATAATTTCTAATTATATATAAGTCATTATTTCGCACATTTGGGTCATTGTTTCGCACTTTTGAGTCATTCTTTTCAATTTTTCATTCATTATTTCCCATTCTTTTTACCATATCAATTCTGTTTAGAGTCATTTTTTTTCCTGAATTATTTCTTTCCCATTATTTCCTTCTTAGTACTCTCCTTCCAACCTTCCCCCAAAATTACACCGGCCACCTTGTCGCCGCCGGCCGCCAGCCAGCTCTCAACGCAGCACGACGATCAGGACTATCCCCATCATCGTCGTTAGCACCTTTCTCTTCCACAACCAATACTCTTCCCTTTCGAAAGTCTTATTGCCCACCCAGTTACCTGTCCCTGCCCCCTCTACACCGGCTTGCCGCCTCCTCAAACAGCTTATGTCCACCTCCGATTCTGCCACCCTCACCCTTGTCGTCGCCGTCATGTCATCGGGAAATGGTGGTTAAATCGCGGAGAATGAGGGAGAAGAGGGTGCGCAAGATAGGGGAGATGAGTGCGGCAAGTGGTGGTGGTCGGTGCAAGGTTGACGGTGACATGTTGTGTCGCCGGCGGGAAATGGGCGGCAGTGGTTGGCGCGGGAGTGCGAGACGTTGTTGAAAGAGGGAGGGGAAGTTGGGAGGAGAGATAAAGATTTATTGTATTATTTAGTAGATAGTGGGAGGAGTGCGGGAGTAAAGTAGGTTTTGTTTGGGCTTTGGAAACAAAACCATGGGCTTTCCCATAAAATAGGACGGGGGGTACGTAGCTCTACGTACCCCCGGGTACCTAATAATTTGTGCCAAAAATTGGTAAGCAACTGCCAACCAAACTCCCATCTAAGAACCAAAACACCGAAGAAAAGGCCCAACCCAAACCCAACACAACAAAGCCTCTAAGAAAATACAACATTGGACCAAAGTTAAGGCCCAAAAAAAATCTAACGAGGTCCAAACATAAAAGCAAAAAAAAACACACTTAATACATACGGAGTACTAACTACACATGTCAAAAACTGACTCAAGTCGAAATCCGCCTCAGACTTGACCCGAAAATAACCCGAAAATCTATTCTTCTCAACCCGAACTCGAAAATGACACGAAATCCTGGGTCATAACCCGAGCCAAACCCGGTCAACCAGTTTGGTCAAATTAATTATGCAAAACATATAGTATTATATTAATGAAAAAATAAAAAAGAAATACATAATATTAATAATTGATTTAGGCCCTGTATGATAGGACTGCATCTTTCTGATTTGATTTGATTTGATTTTAATGAATCTGATCTGATTTTATTGGCTCTCATCTGATGAAACTTTATTTGAATGACTCTGATCTGATTTGAATGGCTCTGATCTGATCTGAATAAAATTCGAGATTAGTGTTAATTATGATATGATCAAATTTCTTAAATCTGATCTGATTTGAATGTCTATGATCTGATTTGAAAGACTCTGATCTGACCAAATTTGATTTGAATACTTCTGATCTGAATTTAATAAATATGATCTGATCTGAATATTCCGTTTATTAAGTCCTATCATACAGGGCCTTATTCAAGATAGATACTCCTCTGGTCCGAATTAAACTTCCTTCTCCTTCTTTCAGGGTTTCGACTTTGTTCTTCCCATTCCCAAAATATACAGTTTTTGTCGAAAGAAAAATTAGGGAGGCAACATAAAGATGTTAGTTAAGATTAACTTTAAAATTTATTTCCTAAATAAATCATAAAGTATTATTTATTATTTCTTCTTTTGGAGTGCGCAAAAGGGAGAAGGAAGTTTAAGGCCCTGTTTGATAGGACTACATCTTTCTGAACTAATTTGATCTGATATAAATGATTCTGATCTGATTTGATCTGATATGATCTAATCTGATTTGAATGACTCTGAACTGATCTGATCTGATCTGGATGTGTTGAAATTTTGATTGAATTTCAACGAATTAGTATCAGTTATGGACCAAATACATTGATAGAAATTTGAACATTTCTGGTCTGATCTGATATGATTTGAATGAGTCTGATCTGATCTGATCTGATCTGAATACTACTGCAAATAAGTCCTATCAAACAGGGCCTAAATAGGACCGGAGGGAGTAAGGCCATGTGCGATTGGGCTGCATTTTTCTGATCTGATTTGATTTGATTTGAATTGAACCTATCTGGTTTGATTTGATTTGAATAAACTTGATTTGATTTGATTTGAAATGAATTAATTGATAAATTAACTGCAATTAGACGAATTAATAACTAGAAATAGACTAGATTCATTGATTGTTATTTGGATGATTCTGATCTGATTTGATTTGATTTGAATAAAACTGATCTGATTTGATTTGATTTGAATAAATCTGATCGATTTGAAAACACTGTTAAATAAGTTGAATCGCACAGGGTCTAACACCACAATATAATTAAACTATTATTATTATCTAATAAAATACATAAATACTTGTAAATAGTACAACAACAACAACAACAACAACAACCAAGCCTTATTCCCAAAATGATTTGGGGTCGGCTAACATGAATCGTCATCCATTAACCGTCTTGTTAACGCCAAAAAATTTCGAAAACGTTGTAAACCTTTTAAAATTATTTAAACACTTTCAAAGGAAATTTAGAAAAGCCGTCAAAATAAATAAAAAGGTTAAAAATATTGCCAAAAAACATATGAATTTTGAACACAAGTTAAAAAGTTTCGGAAAAAAAAAAAAAAAAAAAATCAAAAAGGGGTCAGAATAAGTCCTCCACATGAATAGAGTCTCGCCACCCTGCCCTATCCAACGCCATACTCTCTTCAAGTCCTAGGAAGCTCATATCACTTCTAATCACCCTCGTCCAAGTCATCTTGGGTCTTCCCCGACCCCTACTAATATTATCACTTCTCCACCCTTCTACTCTTCTAACCGGCGCGTCACTAGGCCTCCTCTTCACGTGGTCATACCACCTGAGTCGGTTCTCCATCATCTTATCCCCTATGGGTGCAACCCCTACTTTCTCCCTAATAACTTCATTTCTCAACCGATCACGTCTTGTATGTCCACACATCTATCGTAACATGCGCATCTCCGTCACACTCATCTTATGAACGTGGCACTGTTTCACGGCCCAACATTCAGTGCCATATAACAGTGCCGGCCTAATTGCCGTTCGATAAAACTTACCCTTCAACTTATTGGGCATTCCTCGATCACACAGAAGTCCTGTGGCATTCTTCCACTTCAACCAACCTGATTTGATCCTATGAGCCACATCTCCATCCAATTCTCCATCCTTTTGAAGAATCGATCCCAAATATCGGAAAACATCTGATCCCTGGACAATCTTTCCATCCAGCCTGATCGTCCCCGTCTCCGTTTGCCTAATGCCGCTGAACTTACACTCCAAATACTCGGTCTTGTTCCGACTCAACCGAAACCCTCGGGACTCCAAAGTGTGCCTCCATAGCTCCAACCTCCTCTCCAAATCCTCTTTCGTTTCTGAGATCAAAATTATATCATCTGCAAACATCATGCACCATGGTATATCATCCTGGATTGACCTCGTCAATTCGTCCATAACTATAGTAAAGAGAAACGGGCTAAGTGCGGACCCTTGGTGCACTCCAATTGTAATAGGGAACTCTTCTGACTTCCTTACACTAGTCCGCACACTCGTGCTAGCTCCCTCATACATGTCCTTAATGATGTCAATATATTTTTGCGGAACTTCTTTCTTAGTTAGAGCCCACCAAAGCACATCGCTTGGTACCTTATCATACGCCTTCTCCAAATCAATAAACACCATATGTAGATCCTTCTTCCTATCCCGATAAATTTCCATCGTCTGTCTTATGAGATGAATTGCCTCCATAGTTGACCTCCCCGGCATAAATCCAAATTGGTTCTCTGAAATCTTCACACTCCTTCTTAATCTATGCTCAATCACCCGTTCCCAAAGTTTCATTGTATGACTCATTAACTTGATCCCGCGATAGTTAGCACACTCTTGAACATCCCCTTTGTTCTTATACAAAGGGACCAAAGTGCTCTTCCTCCACTCCACCGGCATCTTATTACCTTTCCAAATCGTGTTGAAAAGTGTCGTCAACCATTCCACACCTCTATCTCCTAGACACCTCCAAACCTCAATAGGTATGCCGTCTGGCCCCACTGCTTTCTTCCGTCCCATCTTCTTCAAGGCCATCCTCACCTCTTTCTGCTGAATTCTCCGCATGAACTCCCGATTAACAATACTTGAATGAATGTTCACATCTCCAATATCATTCACCCGATCACCATTGAATAAGGTATCAAAGTACGATCTCCATCTCTCCGTAATCTCCTTATCATCAACAAGGACTTGTTGATTAACATCTTTGACGCATTTCACCCTACCAATGTCGCGAGTCCTCCTTTCCCTAATGCGCGCAATTTTGTAGATCTCTTTCTCCCCTTCTCTAGTATCCAATCTTGTATATAGGTCTTGGTTCACCTTTCCTCTTGCATCTCTTACAGCTTTCTTTGCTGCTCTTTTTGCATCCTTATACCTCTCGAAGTTCTCCTCACTTCTATCTTTTCCCAAACTCTTATAACATTTGCGCTTGTTCCTTATTGCTTGTTGCACTTCCTCATTCCACCAAGATGTATCCTTACTCGGTAGTGCTTTCCCCTTAGATTCACCGAGAACCTCTTCTGCCACCTCCTTTACCTTATGCGCCATGGTAACCCATAACGAGTCTACATCTCTTTCCACACTAGTTGACCAGACATCTGTCCCGGCCATCTTCTCCAAGAAAGACTCCTTGTGCTCTCCTTCAAGTTTCCACCATTTGATCCTTGGCTCTACTTGTGGCCGCCTCTTCCCTAAGCCACCCTTAGCCCTGAAATCCAGTACCACCAATCTATGTTGCGTAGCCGCACTCTCCCCAGGTATCACCTTGCAGTCTGTAAAGCTCTTACGCCAAACATTCCTTACCAAAAAGAAGTCAATCTGGCTCACATTACTTCCGCTCCTGTATGTCACCAAGTGAGACTCCCTCTTCTCAAACCACGTGTTCATTATACCCAAGTCATAAGCCAACGCAAAATCCAAGATGTTCGTTCCTCCTTCATTTCTCAACCCATAGCCAAAACCTCCATGCACGCTTTCAAAACCATGCCGCGTAGAACCCACATGTCCATTAAGGTCCCCACCAATAACCAACTTCTCCCCACTAGGAACCCCTTGCACCACCTCTTCTAACTCCTCCCAGAATGCCTGACGAATAGATGCATCCAATCCAATTTGTGGAGCATAGGCACTTACAACAGTCATAATCTCATTCCCAATCACCAACCTCACTGTCATAATGCGATCGCTCTTCCTCGAAACCTCCACCACATCATCTATGTACTCCTTATCAATAATGACACCAACTCCATTCCTACTCTTATCCTTACCATAGTACCAAAGCTTATAACCCCATGGTGTGATCTCCTTGGCTTTCGCCCCAACCCATTTCGTCTCTTGTAAACACATAATGTGAATCCTTCTCCTCCTCATAACCTCCACAACCTCCGAAGATCTCCCTGTCAAAGACCCGATATTCCACGTTCCAAACCTAAGCCTACTACCCTTACCGTTATGAATGAGCTTCCTTGCCCGCTCCCGTCCATGATTTGAGAACCTTTGCACATTTGACACCACCCTTGGGAGCCGGAGTGGCGCGTCACTTCGGGGTGACGACCTAGCAACCCTTGCATATTTTTCACTACACCCAGGTCTAGGAAGTGTAGCGCGTCCTTGCACATTTGACACCACCCCCGGGCGTTGGAGTGGCGCGTCGCTTCGGGGCGACGACCTAGAGACCCTTGCATACTTATCACCACACCCGGGTCCAGGAAGTGTAGCGCGTCGCTGTGAAGGGGACGCCCCCACGGTTATTAAATTTCGATTCATGTCCATAAGATGTGGCTTGTTTTACGCTGGCCGCCACAAACCTACCGCAACTCTCCTCCTTTATCCGGGCTTGAGACCGGCAGTGAATGCCAAAAAAACACTCACAGGCGGAGTTATACTTGTAAATAGTAAAAAAAAAAAAATTAACGAGAATAATCATTGGAAATAAATGGCGCAATCATGTATTTTTGACCCGTTGGTCAACCCGTAGCCCGACCCCAATAGTGTATTAACCCGCGTATAGTCGACTCATATTTACCCGAACTCAGAACCCGCCCGCCCAACCCGTTTCACAGGTCTAATCACTGACCCTAAAGACACTAGAGTACAACCCTCACCACCAAATCTTCGCTAGCAGCTACATTGTTTTTGAATTGTTGACCTCATTAGATTTGTCCATGAAAGGATTCAATGATTCATTGGAAATTGAAACATGCGGACTCATTTAAAACACCTTTGTTAGATTTGACAAAAGTAACATAAACTCACACACCGTATTTGAAAAACGCGACTAGAATGTTCGAATCGGGCCCAAAGGTGACAATCTTGATTGACCCAAAGCTCGAATCATCCGATGAGATACAAATTAACTCGGACTTAGTTTGACCCAATTCTGACCCGAGCCGGGTTTCATGCAACGCAAAACAACAAATTGTAAATGACCCGAAAATTGATGAAATTAACACTATAACAATTTTAAATGCTCAGCCTACTTATAAAATTTGGATTTAAGATATTATGATCACAAGATGATAATCCAATATTAAACTGATCCAAAATTGACGAAAAATTAAATTGACTCGATTTGAATCAACATGATCAGAATTAGACACGAACAAGACAAGCTCTATGACTGTGAGAATAGATTCGAATTAGTGATCGGAAAGTGATTGAATCCTAAGTAACCCCATTCGGAGTGTTTGTTTGGCTCGCCTACTTTGGATATACAAGCTTTGGCATGCACACGTCGTGTGCAAAAGTATCATATCGGAACCCAAATATTGGCCATTCACTCCATTTATTATTTCTCAAATTCTTAGTGTGCACACTACATTCAAATTGTTAAAATGTCATTTGCAATTGATCAAAATATCAAATGCTAACTACGCATTACTCTTAAGTCCTAACCATGCATCAAAGAATGAACATAAGAATAAACAATGCCACTCTTATCTTTCACGCATCTATCATAACCAAAATTTAGATAAGAGAAATGCCACCAAGTTGAAGTAGTTTTCGGCCAATGTTGGTCGGACATCAAGGACAGTTGGTTAAGCTTTGCTTTAAAGGGGCTTTAGCTTTGAGCATTCCTTCTACGCAAAAATGTGCCCCTTTCGATTAATTTTCAGCGACTCTTATGTGTACTCAACAAAGTTCTGTTTTTTTGGCTACACCACTACTTTCTATGTTTGTGACGCAAACATTTTGCCACTTTTTTGTCACAATACTTTCCATTCATTACTCAATAATCGTAATATTCCTCTTGAACAAGGTTTAGGATATGACGTGTTCATTAAATCGTAAAATTGTTAGTATAATGGTGGAGTAATCACTATGATCCCCTGTTTCATTTTACAGATTTGTCTGGCCATGTTGTAAAAATAAATACATATACTATACTGCATTGCATTCTATCAAAGTCACTTGAATGTATGACAATCGAGTTTTTCATTTAGTCTACATATAGCCCCCAACATAGCCAGTCAAAACCCGCAATACGAAAGGAAATAAACCCCCGAAAACTAATTAAGTAAAATCCGGAAAACAGAAATTCCGGCCTACACGAGTCGTGCATCATACTACACGAGTCGTGCCTTGATCAGTGGCCAAATCGTGAAACTACACGAGTCGTGCAATTCAGGCACGGGTCGTGTAAAACTGGTTCGGCAGTCCAACTTCAAACGCCTCTAATTTCTTCGTTACTTATCCGATTTGGGCGTGTGACCACTTCTTAGAAAGCTAAGATCACAAGCTTTCACCTCCAATAGGTTTCACTGTAAAATTCAAAGTGGTTTGGGAGATATTGCGCTCCGAAGTTGGCACTGTGCAAATGAACTTCAATCTCACATCTAATTTCTCCAAAACGTCCTTTTATGCCTGAAAAGCTCAAAAACCAACAACTATACCAAGGACGTGAAATATTGCGAGAATGAATGTGAATCAAGTATGAATGGGGGCTAATATAGCAATCATAGCATCACAAAGTCCTATATAACTATGCAAATTAAGGACTTATCAGGGAGGTCATTTTGGGTAGAAGGGAGTATCCGAGTATCAACTAGTGTGGGTTGGTAATTAATTTAATATATAAGAAACGATTATTAGGTCCCAATTCAAATTTCGCCCTTAGCTGAGACACTCGAATTAGACCCAACCCACAGCTCAGCCGACCCAAAACTAAGAATGACCCGAATATATAATCCGAAAGGTGACGCATTTCGAATAGACACGATCCGAACGTGACCCAAATGACCTGCTTGTCAAATTTATAATATATTTGCCAGGTCTAGACCTACTATCGTCTCAACTGAAACACTCCACATTTTTCTTTTGTCAAACACTATAAACTTTGACCATTATATCTTAAAATATATAATGAATTATAGGAATAATATGACACAAAATATTTACCCTGGTTTTTGATAAAATCTTGCATGATAGATACATATTTATATAAAAAAATTTTTCTATGTATAAATTAAAATAAAATTGTTGAAATGACGTTTTTGAAACCATGAAAAGTTATCTAAGTCTGTTAAGTTGGGACGGTATGAGTAACAAGATAAGTTAACTTTACAAATAAAAGTAGAAAAGAAGAACTTCGATGTAGGTGTACGATTCTACAACTACAAGTCTACAACGGCCAAAAGTGGAGACTTATGATTAGTTGTGACTCATTCATCATGATGCAATTTTTTCCTTAAATTGACGCACAAATTAGTGGTGCCCTCACAACATTCTCTTTCACACTTAATAATGCACTGCACAAGTGCACATAGTGACATAGTGGCTAGAGGTGGCCAATGGGACGGGTCAGCCCTGGCCCAACCTGAACCGGCCCGGTAAATAGCCCTGGCGGGTCGACCCTTGACCGGGTAGGGTCAGGCCCGGCACTAGCCCTAGGAACCTAGGGCCGGTTCAGGGTTCAACATTTTTGGGCACTAACCCAACCCTAGCCCTGACCCTTAGCCCGACCCTAAACCTAACCTAACCCTAAACTGACCCTAACCTGACCCAAAACCTAGCCCTGACCCTAACCTAACCCTCAACCCGGCCCTTACCCTAACCCAGCACTTAACCCAACCCTAACCTAGCCCTGATCACTCGTTAATTGTAGTAAATTAAATTCGTTAATACCCTCATTCTTTCAGCTAATTAAAGCCAAACTATTGAACCGATTACATTTTTATAATAATAGTACGCAATCTCTACCTGTACAATAGAATGTATTAACAATAATTAAAATTATGTGAAAAAATTAGAAAATATGGCCGAATTAAAATCGGCCCACCCTAACCCGACACTAATCCTAGCCCTAACCCTAACCCCGACCTACCCTAGGATTCAACCCTAACCCTAACCTTGTCTCAGCCCGACCCTAACCCTAGCCCGAACCTGACCCTAGCCCGAACCTAACCCTAGCACTGGCCCAACTACTTTAGGGCTAGGGTCGACAAATTCTTGGCCCTGACCCTAGCCCTAGCCTGCCCTGAAAGTAGTGGGCCGGTTCAGTGCCAGACCTCAGGGAGCCCAGCCCGAGTGTAGGCCCGGCCCTAACCCTGGCCCGCCCGCCCAATGGCCACCTCTAATAGTGGCTATGCAACATTCCCATCATCACTAGTACTCTTCAATCCTTCATCTCTTGTGATGTTAATGCTTCTATCCGGACTCTTCTTTGTCTAAACTTATTAGCTTTAGTTTAGACTTTTTAGATATATTTTACTCCGTCCGTATCCTTTTTCAAGTAATTTAATTAGATCGGTTCAACAAGCAATTTGCAAATAATCAATCAAGTTCTCACTACTAGAATGAAATGAAGTAGGTTCGTGAGTTATGTGTTGTCCGCTTGCTCTATATATCTACATACCCTATGTCCCTACTATGTGCTACCATACACCAAACAACATTTTAAAACAAAACAAAAAAATATATCAACGCATTTTGTACATAATCGGAACATGCACACCTTAAATTTCACATTTTGATCTAGACCGAATCTGAAATGTATGGGCCGGTCCGGGTCCTCAAAATCTTTTGATTCTGATTGCGGCCCGAGTTTTGATCTGGGCACAGTCTACTTTGGGGATACGTAGTTCAATCATTAATCAACAAAGTGTGAATTGTTAGAGTGCATATATCGTACGTTGATGATTAAGAATGCATCTCCTGGTTAAGGACAACAAAACGTCCAAACCCAATATTTAGACCCTTGTATGACAGTATGAGTTGAATCATTCATTTACCCGTTTATTTTCTGATGTGGAGTTTGAATCCTACGAACATATCAAACTATTCATGCATGTCCAAGGTTCCAAGCTAAGATACAATTGAAAAGAAAAAGGTGAAAGAGGATTATTAATTATCATAAATTTTACAAGCTTAATTAACGAAAAATCGCATTCGTCTCAATTAGGAGTATGCTACTCCCATAATAAATTAGACTAATTTCTTGGTACGTAGTACTAGGCTACTAATCTACCAACAATAACTTTTTGTTTTATAAATGGTCGATTTGTTAATTTATTAATTTCACGTATCAAAGAGAGACGATTTCACATTTATTCCTAATAAGATACGGAGTATATGAATAATGGCTAGAAAATTTCATTGAATAATAATAGTATGAAAATTAAATAATATATCAATTTGAAATAGTCTACAATTATAATCTCAGGTCCAAGTACAGTCATATATATTTAGAATTTATACTACGATATTTTTTTAGCTAAAAAGTAAGGCGGTGTAAACCATAAAAGGCAAAGACAATTTGTATATCTTACATCATAATCCATAACTCCATAAGTATGTAATTAAAATTTTGTAATTTCCCCTCGCATAAAGAAATCTAGCTTTAATACTTAGAAAGTTAAAAGAGATGATGGAGTATAGACCAACAACAAACAAAAAAGAGAGATAAGTAGGCACCACCAAAAAATAGAAAAGAATACTGTATATGACAACTAAAAATACAAAAGAAGGACCTTATAGTAAGAGCCAAATAAATAATATAACCAAATTTAATTAATTAACAATAGAAATAAAATAAAATAACAATATAACCAATGGCACCCTCTTTTCTTTTCTCACATTTCTTATCCCAACCTCACACCTTCTCACCTTCCTCCCAAAAAAAAAAAGAAAAAAAAGAAAAAGAAAAAATAATTCAATCCAAACTCTATAAATTGGACCCAAAACATAACCCTTGTGCTCCCCTCACAAACTAAACAAGAACACAAGCAAAAAAACAAAACATGGCTTCAAAAACACACTTTTCATTTCTAGCATTTTCCATTGCAATTCTCTCTTGCTATGCTTTAGCAAACGTTGCGGCGAGTAATGAACCCTTTAAGCTAGCATCCACAACGTTGTTCCCAAAACTACAAGCGGAACGTTTGATAAAACAACTCAATTTGTTTCCACACGAGTCTTTTAACCACCGGGCCGAGGGCGAATTGTCGTCGCTCTCGGCCGAGGTTGAGGGCCCGAGGCTGGTTGAGAAGACGTTCAAATTATCCGAGTTGGGTGACCCGGCTACTTCAGTTGAGAATTTGGGTCACCATGCAGGGTATTATCGTCTTCCTCGCACTAAAGATGCCAGGTTTGTACTACTCTTGTTTACATTAGCATGTTTCTTGAGATTTGATTTTTGTCGTGGGGGTTGGTGTGATTGTTTACCTGAATTTTTGACCTTGGGATACGAGTTTTAACTGTTTTGTTGATTTTAATCGTGTTCTTTCGCAGTTTTTCCCATTTTCTTATTACCTCCACTTTTGCGTAATTAGGGCCACCCTACGCGATCATGTTTTATATGTTGTTATATACTCTGTATGATAGTTATCGAGAAATCGAGTGAGGGATGATAAGACGTCATTTGATGATTGGTTGAATTAGTATTATTTGATTTAGCTATTGTTTGTAGTTGTGCGTTAGATTAGATCGTTGTTATGAAAGAACGTCGTAAGGACGTTACGTGATGGTCTTAGGTCATTAATTTGATGGTTAACTAAAGCAAATTTTGTATGGTAAACAATCATTTTGGAGAAAGCATATTTTTTGTTTATGGTAAAAATCTTATAATAATCAATTCAGGAATGATTTCGTTAGGATCATTTCCCTTTTATGCGTTTTTTAATACGGAAAAATCCTTTATAATAACATGACATAGACAAAGTGTGATATTAGGAAGATGCTGTTACTTATTATAATGTTAAAGATTTCATTTGATGTTGAGTTACGTTCAAGCAACCTAATTGCTAACTTCAGTTGATCACATTTATTAAAAAAAAAAGGAGTACCATGAATATATTTGAGAACGGGAAAACGTGTATAGTTTTCATAGAATGATGTAACTAATAAAGTGTTATCAGGATTTGGGAGTGACTTGCTGAAACTCCTATCATTGCTATTGAGTGTAAAAGTTTAGAAAATTACGATTAATACAACGATAGGCGATTACAAAACTTATTTTTATGACGCGGAGACCAAATTTTATTCATCATATAAGAAGTAATGTAGTCTATCTCTCGCTATCACTACTAAGCGCTTACCTCCCTCTATCGTGTAAATGAGTGTGATTGAGTGTAGTTTACAAAAGTTCCTATCATTGTTATTGAGTGTAGAAGTGTAGTATTGGTGTGTTGAGTAAGACTTTTACAGCTTTACAACCTTCAATAATTTGTGCACAATCATTAGAGTTTTGGATCAAATTAACTAAACAACACTTATAGCAGCCAAGAATAACATACGAGCTGTCTGCATGTGGACCGTCGCAAAATAATTGAATAGTTTTGACGTATCGTATTCGTCACAATACAAAAACGATTTGTAATGTGGAATGATTCCAGTATCAGTCAGTTTATGATTAGCTAATTTCTTTGATTGTGATTGGCACAAGTGCTAATTTGTCAATGTACGATGTTTCCTTGCAAGAAACGCGTTAATGAATACGGAAAATGATATCTTGTTGAGTGATGTGCTTCTAATTTTGCAGTTTTTTTAACTCCTTTCTTCTGAGTTCACACAAAGGATATGAATAATGACACTTAAAGTAATCTAGTACGTCGTAACAATTTACAGATAGAATAATTAAGGGAAAAATCACAATAAACTTATAACCGCTACAAATGTAGGAGTGATGGGACTCTGTACTCATGACCTGAACCGTAACCTATCAACATCAAAATTCACCCTTATGGTCACCTTCTCACCAAAAAAAAAGGAAAAACGATGAGGACATGGGGATAAACGGAAGTTAGATGAATTGAACGAATAGAACTCGATGACTTGCACTCGGTTTCCTAAGATGAAGAGGACAGAGGACATCGAGCACACTAGTGTAGCTTAGGTCCTAAGTAGTTATTTCTGATGATGTGACATCAATGTGCAGGATGTTCTACTTTTTCTTCGAATCGAGGAACAGCAAGGAGGATCCTGTGGTCATCTGGTTGACAGGAGGACCAGGGTGCAGCAGTGAACTAGCTCTCTTCTATGAAAATGGTCCTTTTCAAATTGCCAACAATATGTCTCTGGTCTGGAATGATTTTGGCTGGGACAAGGTATCATCCTTCACACAACTTTTCAGATCAGTTCTTAATGTTTCAGATAAAAGTGCGAAATGCAGTTGTAGACTGTAATAACTGTAATAACTCTTTCTTCTTTGACTTTGCAGGCATCAAACCTCATCTATGTCGATCAGCCAGTTGGAACTGGTTTCAGTTACACTTCTGATGACGATGATCTTCGTCATGACGAAAGTGGTGTTAGCAATGACTTGTATGACTTCTTGCAGGTATGTCCTGCTTGTGTTTCTTCAACGTGAAGGAAAAACGAAAATGTTACAGGCGACACATATCATGTTCCTGCTGGAATTGCAATGATTTATAGCTAATAGGTTCTCGGAATTTGTAGGAATTCTTCAAGGCGCACCCTCAATACGCCAAGAACGACTTCTTCATCACCGGTGAATCCTATGCTGGGCACTATATCCCTGCATTTGCCTCTAGAGTTCACCAAGGTAACAAGGCTAAAGAAGGAGCTCCAATAAACCTCAAGGTATTTCTTTTGCTCTTCTGCATCATGTTTTATCATCCCCTCCTCTTGAATTTCTAAGTCAATCATCTTTGCTGTGATCATTGATCAGGGGTTTGCCATTGGTAATGGTCTAACAAACCCTGAAATCCAATACGAAGCATACGCAGACTATGCTTTGGATAACGGGATACTTACTCAGTCCGACCACACCAGCGTCAGCAAGATGTACCCTGCTTGCGAACAGGCAATTAAGCAGTGCGGTATGCGCCATTCTGTCTCCTTTAGATTAGTTTTACAGTCAGTCAGTCAGCCAGCCTACAATTCTCAAGTCCTTTTTAGATGTTTTGACTCTTCTTGGGTGTTTACTGCTTAGGTACTGATGGTAAAGACACTTGCTTGACTGCATACTTTACCTGCACCAACATCTTCAACACGATAATGCAATACGCAGGAGACAAAAATGTAAGTAACATCAGCTCTTCCATTGTGAAGACCAGGATACCATTGAGACAAGCTAATCACCTATATTTATCTTTGGTTTGTAGTACTACGATATCAGGAAGAAGTGTGTGGGTGACCTCTGTTATGATTTTTCAAACATGGAGAAGTTTTTGAACCAGAAACCGGTAAGGAAAGCCTTGGGTGTTGGGAACATTGACTTCGTATCATGTAGCACAGAGGTATATGAAGCTATGCAGATGGATTGGATGAGAAATCTGGAAGTCGGGATCCCTGCGCTCTTGGAGGACGGGATCAAGTTGCTGGTGTATGCAGGGGAGTATGATCTGATATGCAACTGGCTTGGTATGCCACTAAACCATGAGGTCTATCGAACTCAGATTTGCCACCTTTCTGTAATAGTTGAACTGAAGTTCTCTATTTCTGTTTGTCGCAGGGAACTCAAGGTGGGTCCACGCCATGGGCTGGTCAGGACAGAAAGATTTCGGAGCAGCTCCCACAGTATCCTTCAGTGTAGATGGCGCTGAAGCAGGGCAACTAAAAACCCATGGACCCCTTTCTTTTCTCAAGGTCTAGGCCTCTTCCATCTTACATTTCCTTCTTCTACATAGGTTGGTTGAACATAGTGGTTGCTAAGATGTGTAACTTGTTTCTGACGACAGGTGCACGACGCCGGTCACATGGTTCCAATGGACCAACCGAAGGCTGCTCTCGAGATGCTCAAGAGGTGGACCAAAGGAACCCTAGTTTCAACTGAGAAAACAGACGAGATTTCTACTGAGTGATAACCTTGTCTAGCATAAGGAAGGGTCAAAACTCAGAAATGCTTTACAGAGAAATAGATACCAGCTCACAAGCTGGCCTTAGCTGAGTTTAGAAGTGTTGATACTTAATAGAGCTCGCAAATACAAGTCATTGTGATGTATTTGAAATCTTATAAGACAATGGCTTCTGAAAGTAATTCTTTCACATCATACTAATAAATTATCCTACAATTGGTCTCACATTATTATCCAAACATCTACTTTGGAAGTAAGCTTACGCAGTTATGAATGTTCGATTTCTATGGTGTGAAATAACGGGATATCCCATTTTCTGACTATACGAAATTAAAACCTTGACATTTCAACTCATAATGAACATTAACAATGTGCAACAGCATTCGTCGACTTATAATATCACAACTTCTTCACAAACATACTGGCCAAAGCCACTGATATTGTATTTGTGATAAGCATAATAGCTCGAAACTAGGTATGAATCTTAAGTATGCTTGTTCATTCGTCAAAGGACAACATTAACAACTGTTTACAAGCTTTGCCAATTTAAAGTTACTCCTCAGGATGCTTATAATCTCTCAGCTTAATTTAAGTATGCATTTTCGGAGTTGATCACACCTACTTCTTTCGTTGTTTCACAGTAGACATGGTACTCGAAAAGAAGCCAAATCTAGACAGTAGACAGCCCCCCATACTGATGGAGTCTTTGGAATTCAACACTTCTGTCTACCTTAACCAGAAACTAAGGAAGTGTTCGTTCACAAACACAACAAGAAATGTTTACGAGTTAACAGACTCTCCATATAGTTGTTTTAATGACTGAATAACTGGCTGAAAGCCAGAGCTCAGAGGCACAACAGACGCAACTCGTAGATGTTGAGCATTACCGTTCTTTGGCTTGGACAACATCATCCGACACATTTCACCTTCCAGAATTCTGCCAGCATTCGCAGCTGCAGATACAACAGTCAAAACATTACTCCAATACTCCGATTATATGAGCTTCATTATCATAAGCATTTTGTATGAAACTTATGAAAGAAGCAAGAGAAAAATGTAGGACCTGCAAAAGGGTGAGTCTTGGCGAAATCGAAGAAGTCATCAGCAGAACAACCAAAGAGGACTTTAGCTGCCCTATCAAAGCATATAACTTTAAACACCCTCGTATCCGATGCAATTGACAACTGCAACAACATTCCCCAAAGCACAATCTTAACGTCATACCACTACTAAGGAAAGGAAAGTGTAATCTACAAGCAACAAAAGGATAAAAACATGGCACTGATCTAAATTCAAGTAATAATTTGCAAGAGTGCACTAATCAAACAAATTCAACCTTGAATTACTATAACACGCAATTAAAACTCATAATAGCAAATTTAATTCGAAAGAAAATTGGTGATAAGAGACCCAGTAAAGAAAACTGACGAGGAGGCGGAAGAGGCGGCGATGGGAAGGAGGCGGGAAGGCGTTACGGCGGCGGCAGGGAATGCAGAGAGAACGTGGGGTTTGGAGAGGCTTCTCGCAGACGCTGCACACCAAGTATGTCAAGTCGGTACTCGTGTCAACTGCTATTACCGCGCACGTCAACGTCTCCGGTTTCTCCTGCTCCATTTTTTTTGTGGCTTTTTCCGCCCAATTCTGTTTTCACTTTTGTGTCAAAGCATCCTACTGCCTACTGTAGAGTGTAGTTTGGACCGATGGCCGAGAAATCGCACACTGATCAACGGGGTGTTCTGGACAAAATTGCATCGTTTTGTATTTTCGTGTCAAACCATCCTATGGAAGAGTATTCTCAATTCTGTATAGACTAGAAGTTACAACCTTGACCGACTTATCGTTACGACTCAATCCAAACTCTAGACTGTGCCACATCAAATGATCAAGTTGAGTTGTCGAAAACACAAGTTTAGGTTTAAGAATTAAGGCCCCGTTTGGTTCAAATATTGGTATCGGGTTGGGATCAGGTATCGGGTTTAGACGGTATCGGGTTGGAACCTCATTCCCGATATCTAGTGTTTGGTTCAATTTAGTGAAAAACTCAAATTCAAAATATATATCTTTTTTCTTTTTTTAATAATTGGGCACCTAATCAATTATCACAAAAATTAGACAATTTCTTCTGCTTCTCACCGTCTCTAACTTTACATGTTCAAACAAAAGAAAAAAAAAATCAAAATACTCCATTGAAATTCTTCATGCGCTATTGTTGCGGCCATTTTTCCCTCTTTCAATTCTTCAGTTCTTCCCAACCATCCCATGTAAATCTGACAACAAATCGATCATTCCCCCCTCGAGTTGAGACAAAGGCCTTCTACTCTCTATATATAATCTGATCAAATTCTCCATTGCAATATACATGGATTTTGGAATAACAATGATATTGACCATGAGTAAACGTGTCAAGGTGGAAGGTGGGCTAGGGGGAAGGTGGTGGATTGGTGGTTGACTGTAAGTGTATTATGCAGACAAATGAATTAGGCTTGAAGAAGAGAAGGATGAAGTGTCGGGTTTAATGAATCAGGGGGGAGGAGACCGGATTCAGAAACCGATTCCGGGGGGTTTCATGGACACGCGTGGAATCGGTCTCTTGATGGTAAAAAATGCAAACAAACAAAGGAATGGGTTTAATCAAACCCAACCCCATTCCTGAATCCGGGATTTTGTGAACCAAACGAGGCCTAAGAGGTCTTATAGAGTTACTAGTCGTTGGAGCGCGCACGGCTCCCCCAACATTATTTACGCTAGTAATTGACTGATAATGATGGTGTGTAATGCATGTGTTGATATTAGTTTCAGGATGGTGAGCATGAAAGGGTTTGTTTTGATGAACTCTAACATAGTCGTACCCCCGTACTATATCAGGTGAGCAAACCTGGGTTTGCCATATACATGAGTGTGATTTCGTAAAACTGCATTGTACGTCATATGAAGAGAAATTTAGAGTTTATTGCAACTCGGCTAGTTGTAAACTTATAACCTGTGATTTCTGAGGTATTTATGTAAACACGAGAGATTTAGCCGATTCGTATATACACCAGCCTGATTCAAACCCGATTTAATGACGAAAAAAGATACACAAACCTGTAAAATTTCAGTTGTCGTTATAAAGTCGAAGCAAGTGAAGTAAAATCAATGTAAATTGAGCTACATATTGCATTAAAAGGTGCCGAAGCATACCAACTACACCACTTGTGCAATTCCGATCCAAGATGTTCAACAATTACAAAGCACGTTTCTTAGTATCTAAATTTGAACAAAACTCAATTCCATTTGGAAAAACAAATTACGTGGGCGTCCAAAGTAACTGTAGCTCGATCCTTGATTCGATCGATTAATTTCAACACCAGCCCCTTCTCACGATCCATGTTCCACAATTTCTTCAAAGCAAGTATCCCTGTAAACCACAGCTTATTATATTTGGTATAGTAATATATTATGATATACGGAGTACACATTCTCCAATAGTTTTAGGTTCATAGAAGGATGTTCCAAGGGTGCCAACTAAGAGAGGGGGGGGGGGGGGAGGAGGAAAGTACATGGGGTTCAGTTTAATAATGACATACATTTACATTGATCACACTACATGTTCTGTTAAAAACCTTGGAAAAAAACCAGCACAGCAACATAGCCTCTATGATTCCAAATTGAAAATGGCCTAAATCAAGTACCTCTCTAAAATGGACTTCACACTGTGATTGTGGAGCAGATTCAAATTCAAATGCATAGATGTAAAGCCTAATGAACTCAGCATAGCAATTGTGTGAACCGTATCACTGTCACACCAAGGCTGCGGGGGGGGGGGGGGGAGGAGGAAAGTACATGGGGTTCAGTTTAATAATGACATACATTTACATTGATCACACTACATGTTCTGTTAAAAACCTTGGAAAAAAACCAGCACAGCAACATAGCCTCTATGATTCCAAATTGAAAATGGCCTAAATCAAGTACATCTCTAAAATGGACTTCACACTGTGATTGTGGAGCAGATTCAAATTCAAATGCATAGATGTAAAGCCTAATGAACTCAGCATAGCAATTGTGTGAACCGTATCACTGTCACACCAAGGCTGCAGTAATCTCGCCCTCCCTATGCACCACAATAACAATATGTCTCAAGCACAAATCTCTTTCTACTTCTTGGTCTAAGATTACAATCATTCTTCCAGCATTATAACTTAGTTGGTCCATTTCAAACTATTTGACCAGCCGCAAGATTTAACTACACTCGATTTGTGTCAATGTGGACAAAAACTGGTGACCCACAGAATGAACCATCACGTAAGGTAGTTAGCATTCCATAGGCGTTTCACCCAGCTTTGAAAGGTAAATATGCAAAAACTTCACAAGTGGGTGAGGTCACAACAACAATCCTTGTTAAATGTCATTCGAAGGTATCCTTCATTTTTTTTAGATTCTCTTACCCCCCAAAACCATATGAGGCTATTCTCTAAACCGACGTCTTACTTATCCTAATCTCCTATCTCTCACTCCCGACATCCTCCTTTGCTCCCCTTCCCCATAAATTTGTCCTCTCTCCCAATCTCTTTCACCCATTATCCTGTTTTATCTTTCCCTTGGTTTTTTATGTTTCCTTTTTCCAAAACAATTTCTCCTTTCCTTCCTCTTTTCATTATTTGCATTAGACGCATTAGACTCTAGCTTCCTCCGCTCTTTCACTCCCTATTTTCCCCACGGTCCTTGCTAACTTATTTGAAACCACCCCTCACCCTCGTTCATCCCCCCTCGTCTCTACCCATACCTATCCCTTATTATCCCTCTTTTAACTCTTTCTCTCCCCCCCCCCTTCTTTGGACCCTACTCCGTTGTTTTCTTCAATCTTCATTCCCTCCTCTTTTTAACCTTTTCCCCAACTCATGCCCGTATTTTCTTTGCCTTTACCATGTTATTTACGCTTCCTTTTTCCAAAACACTTCTTTTTCCACCTCTTCTCATTATCTGCTTTATATTCTAGCTTCTCCGCTCCATATCTTCCTCTCTGCCCTTGATAAGCAAGATACTAATTACGGGACATATATACCTATGTAGTCCCCTAGACACTTCTGACCCCATAAAGAACAAAGCCTACTGAGTATAAATGTGGTCTATAGAGGATATTCCTATAATGAACAGCACATAACCACCTCTAAATACACCCAATTCAGGCCTCATCCTAAACCCTGTACTGGCTTATTTCCAACCGAATACATGTTCCCTCAATTCTTTTTAAAGAAAGGCAACTCAAAGAACTCAAGTTATTCAACTATATGCACATTTCTTAAGCCCAATGAACGAATTGGCTAACTAAATTAAAAGAAAAATAAAAAAATCATTAGTTATGACCTAAACACTTAGATTTTAGAAAACAACCATTCTTTTTTTCTATTCAATTCCCAAGGAAGATTGTAAAATGTCATGATTTTTATGAATGCCAAGTCCTTTAACAGGTGGGCAATTATATGAACTTAGAATCAAAGCAGGCAACAACCATATCTCATCACAATCAACTGTAATTTATCCTTGTATTGTTTCTTTCTTTAAAGCCCACATCTTAGTACGACCTTAACAATCTCATTTCTTTCAAGGTGGATATATCGGCGCACTACATGTTCATAGATAATGGTATAAGGCTGAAATAGTCAGGCCAAATTTGTATTCTACATGTGAATGGGACGGGCTGTCAAAATGGTATAAGGCTAAAATAGTCAGGCTAAATTGTAACAAGAGATTTACACAGAATTCCGATGATAGCAAAGCTTGAAAAATGTCCCAAAAAAATATAACTTGTAAGCATGAAGTGCTATACGTTCGAAAGAGCTATTCATCGGATCAATGGAGATTACAAGACGAACTCTTGAGAATAAACCAACGAAGAGTATTCAGATTTTGAATAAAAAATTAAAACAAAAACGGCGTGACCCTTTAGCTAAATCCAAAAACATAAAAACCTATTCGAGAACAGCCAAGTAACTCCCAAATACAAACCCGTGCCAAACAATTTCCGGGGAGTCCAAATAAAATAGCTAGAGCATATGCAATCAAGGATAATAACTGCACAAATGATCTTCTCCCTAGCTAAGGTCTTAGAGTAGTATCAAACATATAAAGAGTCCAAGCCGTGAAAACACCATAACATAAAGGACATAATCAGCACCAACAACATACAAAATTCACCAGCTATTGGGCGGGGTATGAAGATTACGTTGTCAAACAAATAAGAGATAGTTCAGCTTGAAGTAACTGAATCAGAGAGGATTTCAAGCAGGCAAGAATAAGAAAAATGGAGAGAGAAGAGAAGGCCAAAATGTTCAACCATCTTACCAGGTGAATCCCATCAGCAGCAACATCAGTAATCCGTATCCTCTCAATCTGCCCTTCCATTCGATTGTAATGAGTGATTGATTCAAAAACAGCAGTGAGTTCACGACTCCGCTTTTTAACAACTGTACTTGGGACCTTCTTCATCCTTGCTGCAGGAGTACCTGCATTTGAAAAGTGCACACAGAAAAGAATAAGATCACTCCAGAAGTCATACTGCTTACCAAAATATGATCTAGTAAAGGCGGAAGTCTTATTTTTGTGTTGTTTTTTGTGTACATAAGACCAAAGGAGCAGCTAATGCTGGAATGTGAGCTATCTTGAGTGTGGATAGTAAAGGCAAAAGTAGATGCATATCTTTTGTTGTTTGCTTATCATGAGATAGCTTTTCCACACACATCCCCTCCACAAGTTCATAATTAATTAAAGAAATCAGCAATATCAAGACAAAACCACGGATTTTCTCTGACCCAGCATGATAATGCACATTTGATCAAGGTATCATGCGCACATAACCACCATACTGTCATTGTACATTGTAGGGTATATCATGCAACAGAAATTACTTAATGGGTGAGAAATTATACAAATTATTAACAGGAAAAAAACTAAAGCTAGTTGGAATCGGAATTGCTTAATGAAAAAAATCATTCAAAATCTCTCTCCCCCTCCCTCCCTCCCTCTCTCCCTCGACATCCTCTTTCACCCCTTACTGTTTTACCTTTCCCATGTTTTTTTTAAGTTTCCATTTCCATAACATATGCTTTTATCTAGCTTCCCCTCGCCTTCACTCCCTATCTTCCTCAGTGATGTTCCTAACTTATCTCAAAGTCTGAAACCACCTTTCACCCTAGCACTTATCCAATTGTGTCAATTCACCAATGATCCAGATTGAGGGCAAGATAAGCACTAAAGACCTTTAGAGAAGATCAAGAACAAAGAAAAAAAAGCAAAGATTAGATTCTGAATCGAATGACTAAATCTCAATTAATATCATAGTAGTAAAAAAAATCCCAAGAACAGATTCCCTTGAAACACGCTAGTGAATATTTGAGTGATATGACAGAATAGCGCATTTATATAAATGGTGACAAGGAAAGCAAAAATAATGTAAGCTTGTCCCGAGCGTTGGATTTAAAAACCATGAATCTCAAGAATCTTACAAAGCAAGAAGAGATTATAGGTACGTACTTGGATTCAAACCCCATGTATTTAAAGACTCACCAATCAAAAAGAGATCATAGGTCCTAGTAACTTAACCACAACCCACCAATGGCATGAGCAAAAAAAATGTCAATTAATTCTAATAACCGAACCATCAGCTCGGCAAAAGTCTTCACCGTTGTGTCAACCACACAACACATCTAAGTGTTGTCGGATCCAAAAGACGCAATCAAAATGAAAACAACGAGCAAAATAAACTAAAATGGCAGTAAGATCAAAGCCATACTTTGTAGAAGGCACCAACACCGAGCACGTTCTTGGTAACTTGGGCAGCACATCCCTAACGTAGCTGGATTCTCACCCACACAATTCACAAAATCAAAGTTAAAATATAAAAACTTGCCCAAATCACATCAAATTCAGCTCTAATAATACCCAAATGAGATGGCATTATATATCACTAAGCAAGGCATAAATTGTCACGGAGTATTACATAAATGATAAAACATCGAAACACCGTGGAAAAAAAACGCAACTGAAGTTCGAAATCTCTCAGACCCAGATCATAAATTCAACTAAAAGCACGCCATATTACGACATAGGCCCTGGCTCGCAATTTTCTTTCCATTACATGCTCAATACTGCCAAGAGGAGCCAGAAAAGTTATGTCCATGCTATCGTAGTTTCGTAAAGGCATTTCTTTTCGAGTTGCGTAAAACAAAATGGCAAACATGGGCAGATAAGCTTCAATGTCCAAGAACATTGATTGTATCAGCTAAGTTATTACGATCATCTGGAATAACATTCCTCATAGACTACCAAATACTGTACCCAAAAAAACAAGGTTCAATCCCACCCAAGGTACAAACAGGCATAGATAATTCCTCCACGTCAAGAAAAGTCCCCAATGCAGTAGTCAAGTACTTTATCGTAAGATTTGTGACATACTTATAAAGAAGATGGATTGGCATATAAAAATGGACTAAAAATAAACAGTCACCAAGATCAAAGAAAAGTTTGCAATAGGGCAAGCTCGTACCAGAGAAGGACAAACCCAATTGTCCTCGGATGAAGAAGGATCTTCACTCAAGAGACGCTAAATTCTTTCAGCAACAGAAGGGAGAACTCTTAAAACGAACTGCTCCTCCATCCTCCTACATATTGCATCAATCAACCACCAAAAGATCTACACCCTCCTACCCACTAAGATGTCCCCCTTTCATTTTCAGTTTTTGAGTAGCTATGTTCGGGGCTACTTCTAGACCAAATGAAAGCCCCGTTTACCTTAAATTTAAGTGGTGTTGGTAGAATGCAATGCAGAATAGAATAAGAACTGATTTTTACATCAAGTTAACGATTCATTTGGTATAGAAGTAGCCCCGAACATGCCTATTCAAAAACTGAAAACGAAAGGGGGACATCTTAGTGGGTAGGAGGGAGTATATTAGAAACAGATAATGAATTATCTCTAACATCTGAGAAAGTACGCTAAATTTCGCATTTCAGACCATGGCATCAATATGATATATCCCAAGCTTGCATAACACAGCTGACCAACACACCCTCAGATTCTCCCACTGCTCCCCTCCGCAAAAACATGGTCAGATGTGGGAAATCTAACGCTTTCAGGTAAATGTTGAAGTTGAAAAACTCACCCACCAGACCGTCCCTCCAACACTAACTCATCTCAACTTTCATTTAAATTATATGGTAATCCACTCGGATGTCAGGCCGTAACAACCATAGACCAAGATCATTCATCAAAATATATGGCAACTCGAACATCCACAAAAACTGGCAAGCTAAAACAAACAATTAATTCACTTACAAAGCGTAAACTTAAAGCTACTAATTTAATGCTAAATTGAACCTTATAGAAATTCAAACCCTCCAATTTCAGGTTTCAATCAAGTAACATAATTCTACTTTTCTAATGATTTTCCAACTTAAAGCATCCAAATTGAAAACTACCCAGTTACATTCACCTAACAATCAAACAAATCAAAGTTCTTATAAATTGCGAATAAAAGATCAAAACTTTTCATCAACATATGCTACTGCAACAAATGGGGACACTTGAATTCACCCTAATATCCAATTTTGAACAAACCAAGTACTCCGTATGTTAATCATTAATATTGAACTAATCAGATCAAAGCACATGAAAATAACAATGGAGGAACCGCGAATTTCAGCAACAAATAAGCAATAATAATATGGGGAAAATATTATATGCGTTTAATAAGCGGTCACGGTACAAGACTCGAAGTAAACAGGAATAGATTGAAAATTCATGAAGCATATATTGCCATCTAAATCACCGCTGAAGTTGGTCGACGACATATCTGAACACGGAATAAAGCAATACGAAAATCAATCCAACCCCAAAACTCACCAGATTAGATCATAGAAGACGGAGATATAGAAGCAAGCTGTAAGCAAAGGAAGAAGAAAAACCAACGATCATCTTGGATTTTCTGGAAAACGAACAAAATCGAATCCAAATCAATCAAATTAACAATAACAAAATCAAAACAAACCAAACTAAATTAATCTATAATCAAACAACATTACAAATTCCAACCCATTTAAAAAACTAAATGGCGTGCGTTTTGTAGAAATTTTGTGCGTTGCAAGAGGAGCAGCTTGCGTTTTGGGAAAGGAACAAAAGCCATAGTCCACCAAAGTCATAGAGTCGAGCCTATTTATTAGTTTCGTTTCGGTGCAGAGTAGCGCATTCGGTTAACGATAATCGAACCGAACTAGAGAAAATAAAAAAAAACCAGACCCAACACTCGACAGCCGCACCAAATTTACAATCTTCACTCACTCTCCTCTTGAAAGCCTTCAGCCCAAACATTCCTCAAAACCATCTATTTCGTTCCCCACCGCCGACCGCCGCCACCATCATCAAACAGGTACTTTATTTCAAAGTTTTTTGCCCCCCTTAATTATACAGTATGTAATTAGTTTGTATAATTATAGATAATTAGATATTAAAACCCCTAACAAAAGCCTAAACTTGATAACAATATACGCAGGATTAAAGTTGAAAAAATGATAGCTGCGATATCATGGCTGCCGAAGGGGGTGGCGAAGATGGTGCCGGAAGTTGCTGAGCCGCCGTCCAAAGAAGAAATTGAAGAAATGCTCCAAACTGGCGCCCTTGATGCTCCGTATGTTCTTTTCTTCTGCTTTACGACTCTTTTTTTTTTTAAACCCTTTATGGATGAATTGGACTGAACTAGTACTTATTATCATGTTATTGTGTGTGGTTATTTGAATTAGTAGACGATAACATCATTACCCCAGTGCCTCAAAAGACGCGCCTTTTTTAGGCCATGTCCGGTGGCTGGGGTTTCTAATAGACGCTTTATGAATTGGGTGTCATTGTATTTGAGAAAAAGATGAGACCTTGGTTATGTAGGAAATGGAATTCCCGGACCGAAATTTGAGAGTTGGCTTAATGTGTGTTTTTCTGTATGGTTTATGTGGTGCTTTAGAGTGGTCGTCTTTGATTTTGTATTGCGCCTGTGCAATGATGGTGGAGTGATTGGGGTTGTGTAGATGTAGATGTAAGTGACGGGCGTGGTGTTTGCATTGGTTGGTTAGGGTTGTGGTTAGTTAGGTTTATAGTGAGATTATCTTGTATCAGTGCGTGCATTTAATACTCCTGTTTACTGGAAGAGATGAGGAGCATGAGGGAGAAGACGAAGGAGACGAAGAAGAAGAAGAAGAAACCATGGAAGTTGATGCGGGCACGGGCTTTGATGAGGTTGCACTTGCCTCAGCTGCTGCAGCAGCACTCGGCAAGAATCCTGATGACATTGCTGATGCACTGAAGGATCTTGATATGGAGAATTACGACGAAGATGATGATGAAGGTATACTATGAATCATGGAAGGATTTGTGCATTGTGCTGCTGTTTTGATACAGTTTTTAGATGTCTTCAAATTTCCTAGTCTTGTGATCGATCTTTTAATTTTGACTTCAGCTTACCTTGTGATTGCTTTGTTTCATGAATATTAGGTGTAGAAATATTTAGTAAAGGGCTCGGTGATGCTTTCTATCCAAGTAATGAACTGGATCCTTACCTACAGAATAATGATGTAAGTAATACAGAACTTATCTGTCTTCATTTGGGTTTATTTGTCTGCCCTTAGATGCTCAAAGATCTGAGTCATCTTTATTTATCAGGATGATGACTCTGAGGAGGAAGAGGACATGATTATAAAAGCAGAGGACTCTGTTATTGTTTGTGCACGTAATGATGAAGATATCAGTCAACTGGAGGTATCTAGTAAATTTTTGTCTGCACGTGGACATTTTTTTTATTGTGACTTGCTCCTGGCTAGAGGTATAGTTTAGAGGGCCGAAAAGTTGCACTTGTGTTCTTCTAATGGTTCTTATTCTTGTCTAAATGATGTGTATGCCCTTAACTTTTCTCTTTTATCTGGGGAAAGGTTGTGGGGCTTCATGCAACTACATAGACTATGACCTCTTAGCTCTTTTTTAATTTCAACTAATTTGTGGTTTCTTCGCAATTAGGTTTATATCTTAGAAGAAACAGAAGGCGGTCCAAACTTGTACGTTCACCATGATATCATAATCTCAGCATTCCCTTTATGCACAGCATGGCTTGATTGTCCACTAAAGGGTGGAGAAAGAGGTATGTAAGGCCCTGATAGATGTCTTTGATTATTGTGTTACTTTGTCATGTATCTTACTACTTTACTTGCTATTTAGTGGAAGATATAGCGTTGGATGTAACTCTTTGTATAATTGAATCAATGAGGGGATGATTCCATTTTTCGGCTGATTGGTCTGGATATTATCTCCACATCTTTATGGATATCCTGTCATTCCTTCACTTGGTCATTTCAAAAAGACCCAAACGTCTACGTGGCCCCTTGATGAAGAGACTATGTATAATCCCATCCCATACCTACCTAAGTCAACTACCCAACAGAGAAGCTTTAAGGAATTATAGATCTTTATTAAAATTGAAGCCTTATTTGGGACTCTGCTGGGAAAGTGTAGGCTAGGCCTCTCACCTTCCACCGCAGAGGTTGTTGGTTTGAGTCTCCCCCCTTTGAACCCTGGAGGTTGTTGGTTCGAGTTTCATTACCCACATGTTGGCAGACCCTGGTGTACCTCCCTAAAGATGGGTAACTAATGCAGAGTATATTTTATAATGGAAAAACCTTGTGAAGCCTCATTACTCATGAGGCAGTTTCTTTTTATTCACCTAGCAACTTGACCAAACAAACGTAAACACATGCTTTATTTTTCAATGTGACACATGGTCAGTTATGAATATAATGATCGTGTTTGGTGTGTCGTGGGCCATGTGATTGTGGCCTTTGTTCAAGCAGCAAATGTGTTGATCTTGGTTATCTTGACATACACGATACATGTCAAGATCATTCCAAAAGCTGAGAACTTTACCTTATTTTGATGGGTTTAATAGCATATAAATCTATTTAAGCTATTGCTATTTGTGTAACAAGGATTATGTTCACTAGTGGAACGCTACAGCTTGTAGGAGATGGAGGTCCAATAGGAAGGGATGAATTAATTCATGTTTTGCCGCTTATTTCTTGTAAACTGTTGAGTGAAAACTAGTGAAAGTGAAGGGATTAAGTTTTTTGCCTCTATTCTCTGGGTTAACCTGGCACAAACACACTGTTAGGAAAACATCTCCCAAACCACAATTCCAATTGTCCCATGGGAATGATAATGGCAATTCGTAAGTAACTAGAAAACTTGTAAATCAAAGTGAGTTATGATTGGGGTTCTAATAAGGTTTCCTAGTAAGGTAGCAAGTGCTTTTGAAAAGAAGAATAAAGGCGACATACAATCTTATAACCTAAACTTTGTCACACTGTTTTTCTTTGATTTGTCCGCTTCACTTGATTAAAGATAAGTACATCTCCGTTTTTGAAGGTTTGGGCTGAGGCGCTAACAAAATTACCTAATGATGTCCCTGAGCCGCCCTCCTAGACAACTTGAATTTTTCTGTATTTTGTTCCATTCCCCTCACATCGCTTTTTTTTTGTTTGTTTTTTGTTTTCTTTCCTTATAAGAACAATTCTAGGGCACAACTGAGTGATAATAATCTTTGTACCATTAATATAGGATTATAAATATACTTCATTACAAAGCCAAATATATGGAGGGTATAGAAGTCAACTTGACTCCTCCTTTAGTGTTGTGCTGCAATATCTTCGACTCCCTGGCAAATCTATTCATTCTTGGGAGACTTGTGACTCCTGTGCAACTTTTTCTTGTCTAGTTGTCAGAGGTCTTAAATCATATTGCACACTTGAAATATGCCGAACTGAGTTAAAATGATAATTGCTGTAAAACTGAGGTTTACTTTAGTGTATGATACTTACAGAAACATGTATACTTAGCAAGCAACTGCCGACTGACAGTAGGATGGCATAGTATGTGGTAACTCAAGTTTATGGAAATCAGTTGGGAATTCACATGAAAACTTGATAGATAATTATTGTATAACTAGGGATAAAAAGGTAGGCGCGACCATGGAGTGATTGCCATTGGAAATATGTTGGTTATGTTTGTGGGGCTCATGCAGTCTTATTTGTACGGGTGGGGCAGAGGAAGACCATAATGTTTTCAAGACCACCCTTTACTGAATGGGGTGACTCAAACTTTTATAGATGTAAAAGTTGAAGTAGAACTAAATGACAAATATATCTTTGCTCTTACTGATTTCGGGTACCGTCTGGTGGGCATAATATCGTCGTACCTCTTATAATACTACACAAAGTGTTAACTGAAAGAAGAAAATGTTGTTTGCAGCATAGTGCGCCTCCAAGAGGTGCACGCGGCATGCCTTTGGCTTTCTTCTCCATTGCAGCATGCACTTTTAAGAGGGATATCCAGGCCTGGCTAGATATTTGATTTTTCTGTGGTAGATAGTTCAAGTCCCTGTGACTTGGATTGGTCTACCATTCAATTTGAAGTCCTTCTTGGGGACACTTGGGGGATAGGGGAAGGGGATCCAACTCTCTTTCACTCGTCACATCATTGGTTTGTCTGCGTGTGCGGGTTGGCTGGTTCATCTCACCTGTGATACGTTAATAGACAAATCAGTCCATTGATGACAGGTTACCAGAAGAGTTCTAGTAGTGTTATACACCTTCGTTCTTCTTCTAAAAAAGGAAAATAATTACTCCCTGGACAATGCACCTACCTTTTTTATGCTGTTCGGATGGGAGGTAAATACCGGAACCACATTTCACAAATAAGAGTGTATTTTTGTTGCATATACTTGGTTGTTAGATCTCTCTATGTTTTGAACATGGGAGTAAAGCTTGTGTACATTCGACCACCACTTACTCGCCATAGGCGGGAGCCTTTAAGGTGCCAGGTTAATGTTCTTGTCGTTGTTGTTATACTCAGTTCCTAGATGAATTTTATTCTAGTTAATCCTCCTAATGATGTCATTCTTAAAGTTCTCTGCTATTAAAAATTATGTTTCTGCCTGCAGGAAATTTTGTTGCTGTAGGCTCAATGGAACCTTCGATTGAAATATGGGACCTTGACATGGTAAATTGTAGTATAACTTATATTCGACTGTTGTTGGTTGTTGTATTACACGCTGTTTAAGGTGTTGATTTGGATTAATTTTGTGTTTTGCGATAGATTGATGAGGTTGAACCCTCATTAGTATTAGGCGGTGTTATTGAGAAGAAGAAAAAGAAGAAGAAGAAAGGGAAGAAGGTAAAAATTTGAAATGTCCTGAATTTTATTGTTTTCAATAAGTGCTGCCAGTTTCTTAATGTTCTGTTACTTCTGTATTCTCCTATGATGACTTAACTTCATTATGGAATGAGCCACAGCAGGGTGTTTGAGTTGAAAAGCTTGTTTAATATGATCAAGAAAATGGGTTTCCTTCTCTTTTCTTTCCGTTGCTTGTAACGAACTAAAGAAGCAATGAAAAGTTCCTTTTTAGCATCATTTGCAAAGTAGTGCAATTCTGTTAAGTAATCGTATTGGGCAGACCCCTTAATAGCTCCTCTGTGGTTCCTAAATTGCTGGTGTGCATGGGTAAAATATTCAGTGCTATGTACTCGTGTACAATGTCACTTAATCCTCGAGTTTTTGGCAAGAGTGGGGTGCGTTTGTGTGTGTTAGGGTGGGGGGAGATGGGGGGTGGGGGGGGGGGGGGGGGTAGGGGATTGGAGGTGGACTATCTGACATGTCTTCTCCATAGATGTCAGATCAAAGTTAATGTCCACTTTTCGTTTGTACATGTACAACATATATGGACCCTTTTTAACTTGAATGCGTAAGTTTCCACAAGTTTTATTCAGTGCTGCCAGATGTTTTGCCCCCTCCCTCTTTCATTCCCTTACTTCTGGCGTTTTGTTCAATTGTTCTCCCATTGCTTCAGACATCTGTCAAGTATAAAGAAGATAGCCACACGGACTCGGTTCTTGGTCTTGCATGGAACAAGGAGTTCAGGTCTGCAGCTTTTCTCTTTTTTTTTTTTTTTTTTTTTTTGGTTAAAATGTAAAATTTTTGATAAATCAAAGAAGTGTTACAGAAAGCTGTTGATATACCAATCAGCTTAGCACCAAAAAATACAATGCCCTATTTATAAACATTCTATCTTACAATCCCCTTTCCTTCACCCAGATTTTGTTTTGAGCATTTAGATTATACATAACATTCCTCAATCTACTCGCAACCTCCTTCCTCACAGTCTCAGAAATGCTCTCCGGTCTCATTAGAACATTCTCCATTCTGCATTTGTTTCTCATTGCCCAGACATGATAGATCAAACTGCAAGTTATTGCAGCTGCTATTTGATTCCTGATTTTCGAGCCAAGTTTCTTCTTTAGACACCAACTTATCACCTCCTCTGTTGGAAAAAAAAGCTTTGACCATTTCCGGACCTCCAGCAAGCATCTACTACTGTATTTGCACTTGAAAAACAGATGTGAATTTGATTCAGCTTTTCTCTTTGTTTAGTTTCTCTTCCTTCAACATTTTCTGCTGGAGTCTTGGAAGACGCTGTGCTTACTTGTTTTTTTATGCCCTATAGGAACATACTTGCTAGTGCCAGTGCCGACAAACTAGTGAAGATATGGGATTTGTCTACCGGAAAGTGTAGTATAACCATGGATCACCACACAGACAAGGCAAGTATAGTAACTGTGGTATATTTGGGAGTTGGATATTCCAGCTACTCGACTGTTGGCTATTTCCGTAAATCACTTTTTCTACATGTGGCTATATGTGCTGTTAAACAGAGTAGCTGAGTGGTATAGCCACAGTCGGGATAGCTTAAGGGTATATTAAATTGCTGTAGTTCTTGAAATTACAATAAGTGTTAACAGCTAACGTACAATGGAGATCATGCATGAAATGCTTCTTTGTTTCTTTTTTTTTTTCTTTTTTTTGGGGACTTTAATTAACTGTTTGATGCGTAGACTGCATACCAATTAAGGACACTATGTCCTTAATATATAACGAGGTCACAATATCTGATGCAGGTTCTATGTGCAAATGTTAGTTGATGCTGATCTTTTACGTTTTAGTTTTAGTATCGTATTATCCTGATAGGCTTACTTCTGATTTCTGATGGCCTCTTTCCGATGCCTCTTTTGCAGGTCCAAACAGTTGCCTTTAACCATCGCGTGCCGGAGATTCTTCTGAGTGGATCATTTGATCATTCAATTGTCATGGTAATAGATATATAGCTCTTGGCTAACCTTTAATCAGAGATTTGCATGTACATTTTGCTATGCTATCTTAACAAACCTTGGAGATTAACTTGAGTTCTCCCTCCTTCGTGGGTGCTGTGAGCTTGGTGTGTGTACTACCCGAAAACTTTCTAGTTGTGTCTATCACATACGTGCATAAATATAAAGTGCGCCTTTGTTTAGACTGGAAGGATTGTGGGCATCGAGAAATATCCAATCCGCCCCTGCATGATCCCCCCCCCCCCCCTCAAAAAAAAAAAAAAATCAGTGGGTTTGTCAAAAATCCTAATACTGATTAAACTCCAAATCGATACCTGCTTCTTTGAATTCATGTTTCTCATACCTGCTGATAATTTAAATCTCCTAAATAATCTATAACGTAAATATGTTATATTCTGGTTGTTACTGATTTTATGGTTTGGACTTTTAGTGTGTAAATTTGATCCCGACTCAATAGTCTGGCTCTTTTTTCTTAAGTTTAAGTACGTTGACATAGATGGGGATTTTTCTTCCTTTGATCTTAACTTTTTAATCCTTGAAATTTGCAGAAGGATGCAAGGAAACCTTCCAACTCCGGATATAAATGGTCTGTTGAAGCTGATGTCGAGAGCTTGGCATGGGATCCTCATACAGAATACAATTTTATAGTGAGATTACTTATTTTTGACTTGATCTTTGAAATGCTTGCTTTCTTGATCTAGCAAACATCTCTTGGTGAGTGAGATTTACTTAAAAGATATTTGTTTGCAGGTCAGCCTTGAGAATGGTTTGATTCAGGGTTTCGATATCCGAGCTGCTAGCTCTAATTCAAATTCAGATATGAAGCCAAGTTTTACCATTCATGCACATGAAAAGGCTGCTAGCTCTATCTCATACAATTTCGCGGCTTCCAATGTAAGAACTCACTTTTGTCGTACGTGATTTTGCTTACTAGCTTTGAGTTTTGCCTTACTTTGTAGCTATTGCTTTCCCCAGCTTCTTGCCAGTGGCTCTATTGATAAAACAGTCAAGTTGTGGGATCTGTCAAATAACCAGCCTTCCTGCATCGCTTCTAAGAATCCAAAAGCTGTAAGTATTTCTGCTGTTGGCTATGG
Organism: Spergularia bocconei; assembly: GCA_963457585.1. Lineage (NCBI taxonomy): Eukaryota > Viridiplantae > Streptophyta > Magnoliopsida > Caryophyllales > Caryophyllaceae > Spergularia > Spergularia bocconei. Next base: position 9,016,429 of record OY734958.1, read on the forward strand.
ACTATGATTGCAAATAGCTCACTTGAGCCCAAACAGAAATGGTTTAGTCGTTGTTACGATGGAGCTGGGATTACATTTTGGGCCAATTGAAAGTGTAGCTTGCTTTTTTTTGTTTTTAAATTCTCAAACATTCTTCACCAGATGTGATATTTGGTAGGTGGCAACTGACAGGATTAGCATAGCATAGCCAAGTTTGTTGATCTTACTGTGTTAAAGCTCTTCTTATTGATCAAACGTGTATTTCTGCCTTATGTTCCAGGGAGCGGTATTCTCAGTTTCATTTTCAGTAGAAAACCCATTCTTGCTTGCTATCGGAGGATCAAAGGGAAAATTAGAAGTGAGTGTGGAAAAACTATCATTCTATGGCAAACAATATTTCTTCCTGGTTATCTTTCTTTGTAATATTGTTCCTGGTGACCACAATCAATAATTTCATTGCAGGTGTGGGATACATTGTCGGAAGCAGGGGTTGCAAAGAAACGTGGTGCTATGAACGCCAAGAGTAAATGAGATTTCGTGCAAGGACCTTGAAAGATTACTCCTCTATTATGTGAAGAGGAGTTGTTAGACGAAGTAGAGTTGTAGCACAAGAAATCAAAGTTTTGGTTCCGTTTCGTCTTTCGTGTTCCCTACGTTCTACTCCCTTTGTGTACGTTCAGACTTCGGAGTGCCTGCATGGGTGCATAGGGTTTAAACTTTTTAGTTTGTATTACGTATCATAACTCTTAAATATCCATTTTGCTGAAATACAGAATATATCAGTTTCTGCAATTGACTCTCTTCTCCCCCAAATCTTAAAAGACAAAGGTAGCATGTAGAAATAATTCTTAGTATGAATGTAGGCGAACAATCTTAGATAAGCACAAGTTTGAACGAGCTGATTAGCTCAAATTCGGCTTATTACTAGTCTCAATGATGAAATCGAATTCACATTTTGTGTATGTTTGCAACTCAATTTATTTTTCTTTCGGCTGCTTCATTTGTTAGTCTCATGATTCACAAACTCAATTTCGTGAGATAGAGAGCTCCATTTTCCTCTTAAGTTACCAAACAAAAGACAGCTCCCTTTGCCAATTCCCCTTGCTTCCTTCTTTCCTAGACTTGAGTTTTTCTCATTTAATCCACTATGGTGTCGTTTGGATTGTGATATAAGAACAAAGGAATAAGAGAGTGGGTTATGAGAAGCGATTAGAGGGTGTGATTTCATAATTTTTTCCATCCCTTATTTGGTGTGAGAGGGGATTAGATGTAATAGTTGTCCTTTGACAACATTGACATCCAATATAAATGGTCTATTTCTCACTTAAGTAAGACAAATATGACATTTTAATTATTTTTTTATCCCACATCCTAGGATTCGGATCCTTTGGAATTAACAAATAACTTCAGAGAAACGAGTTCGTAAAATCTTGGCTATCCATGAAAATGTAACGCTCAATATTAGCCTATACTCCCTCATACCCAAAAGAGATTTTCCTCTTTGGGTTGGACACATGAACCAACACCACATAATAAAGAAATGAGATAGTGGAATTAATGGTGGGGTATTTGGGTTTAGATAAAAATTAGAACCCACTAATCCACCCACAAAAAAAAAAAAAAACTAGTGGAGGCTTAAGCAAAGAAACTGGAGGAAAATTTGAGGGAAATGCAAGTGGGTTTTTTTTTTGAGGGAGTTTTTAACAATTTGAATCTCCCCCCAAAACCAATGCGGATCACCCGTCTCACTTCCGTATCCCGCTTCGTGTACCCCTCCAATCACGTGCCACCATTTCATTATTTTATCTTTTAAAGATTATATTTTTGGAAAGATTTATGTCATGGTGGCACGTGATTGGAGGGGTACACGGAGTGGGACACGAAAGTGGGACGGGTAATCCGCACTGCCCCAAAACACCCATCTGATTATCTGATGTGATTTGCCCCTTAAATTGTGGATCTCAATAAACATGTCTTGGATACATATCCTAATTGATAACCACTAATACACAAATCTCACAAACATATCTGAGATTTTAGAGGAAAGGAGAGAACATCACTCCATTTCCATCAACAAAAAAATAAAAATAAACTAGGATAAGTTTTCGTGCTCGTGCTCGGTGCTGCGGCTGATGCTAGAGCTACTGCTGTTGCTCGGTTTCGGCTGCTGGTCTGCTGCTGGTGTGGTCTGCTCCGTGGTCTGCTGGTGCTCGTGTTTAGCTGCTACTGGTGGTCTGCTGCTGCTACTGGTGGTGTGTTGCTGGTGTAGGAGGTTTCCAACCTATCTTATTTGCATTCAAAGTTAGTAGCACAAGGTTTGATAAGATAAAAGAGAAATCACATTATGCCTGCTACAAAGAATCTCACCGATACTCAAAGACTTGAAATACATTGTTTTTTTATTAGAGAACTCCGAAAATGGGAAACCCAATCGTGGCAAAATAAAGGAGATTGCAGCAAAATATAACATCACAACAAAAACAATAGAATATCTCCAAAGGAGTAACAAGCAAAACAAAGCTTTGAGTCTTCCAATAAATATGAATAGCTTAATCAAAGGCAAAATAGACAGGAAAAAGCTGGTTATACCAAAGCAGCTAATCGAGTCGCTCCTGGCATTGAAAAGATGCACAATAAAGAGACTATCATTTGCAATTGACATAAGTTATTCCACATGTCAAAGATGGATTGCAAAGGGAAATTGAGATGGCACACTAATGCTATTAATCCGTCATTATCAAATGACCACAAGTATATTCGTCTGAACTTTATCATGTCTAGATTGTTATTTGATCAACTTCTAAATACAATCAAGTTTCGATCACAAGATAATGTTCTCCATATTAATGAGAAATGTTATTGGATGACTAAGATCAAACAAAGGATGATACTTACACCGGGGGAAAAAGAATGAGTTAGAAGCACACAAAATAAGAGGTATATCCATAAAGTTATGTTTATGGCAGCAGTAACAAGACCAAGGTACGCACCGGATGGTGAGTGCATTTTCGATGGTAAAATTTGCATTTGGCCCTTTGTTATTAAAGGACCAGCAATCAGAAGTTCAATACATAGGCCAGCCGGTACTATAGTCTCAAAACCCATTGAGAATATCAACAAAATTGTGACAAAGACAATGCTCATCAACAAAGTTATTCTAGCTATCAAAACAAAATGGCCATCATGGGCAAGCAAAGACATTCACATTCAACAAGACAATGCACCTCCTCACATAAGAGGCGACGATCAGGATTTTGTGGCTCATGCAACATCAGATAAATTAATATCACATTGAATCAAGAACCAGCACCAAGCCCCGATTTAAACATTTTGGACTTGGGTTTCTTTAACTCAATTCAATCACTTCAAGACAAACAGTACAATCATCAAAGACAATACCCGAGTTGATCAAGAATGTGAAACAAGCTTTTTAAAAACCTTGATCCGGCTACATTAGACAAAGTATGGCTAAGTTTGCAAGGTGTAATGGCTGAGGTCCTGAAAAGAGGTGGCCACAATGACTATAATCTACCACATCTAAAGAAGGCTGTACTACAAAGGCAAGGATTATTGCCTAGAAATTTGACCGTAAGTGTTGTCAAAGAATGCATTCAAATTTTGATAAATGTTGAAAAAACAAACAATTTGGGGAAAATCATGGTAGACCTTGGTATTGATTTTCCAAATGCACTGACAACTTAAATCAGTATGTAGTGCGTGATTGTGTTTCATTCATAAACTAACTAGTAAGCCATTTTGAATGCTCATGTTTAGGTTGTAAACACTTAAATCACACATGTAATTTGTAAACATTTTGAATGTAATATAAACCCAAGTCCTTTATGTTTAATATCAAAGGGAATGTGTTTATGTTTTTAGTACCGTCATCATCATTTGAAGCATTTAAATTGAGCCACAAAATCAAACAACTCTCAGATGTAAATAAAAATCCTCATAGAGTTGTAGCTACACTTATGAATTAAGAGCCTTATCAAATACAAGCCTCTATACCATGTGTCAGGTGGCATCTAAAGTGCCTCCATTGACACATGGCTGTGGCTAGTTTCAAAGAGGCTTCGATGAATTCGTAAGTGTCGCAAATAAGGTCAAATTAATGTAACAACTACAATGCAAGTCTAAAAAATAATCACAGACTTTTGCTAGTTACATTCAAAATCAAGCAGTTCATGTTAAGATTCTAACATACTTCCTCCATCTACAAATCAATATAAAAGACATGAGCAAATCAAACCTTTGAAGATTTGGACAACAGATCAAGAGCTTGGTGCTAACAAAGACACAATTAGCTCAATTTAACATCATCATATCAAAATCAATTTAACATCATTATATCAAAATCAATAACAATCATCATAATTACAAAAGGAAAGAGTGGTTATGGAAATTAAGAAATCTACAGATCGAAGTGAAGACAAATTCATGCTCATCTCATTCAGACGGAGCTATTGTAGCCAAATAATTCCATGAAAAGTTCAGCTACATCGAAAGATCATACTTTCTTAGCCACCCCATTTTCTTAGTTTCTAAAGATTTAAAGATCAAACATCTAAATACGAGTACGCGATTAAACAGCTTATTTTCTCAACAACAAATGAGCAACTTAAGAGATCTACATAGACTCAATCACGTAAACCTCCAGACCCTGAGCAATAGACAATAACTTCAGCCCAATGTCCCAGACTCTTGAGTTTAGCCTATAGCAACACAAAACAGAAGCAGTAGCACTAGCCCAATAACCTTAATCTCACGCTTCCAACAGACCAAGCAGTAGCAACTTTGCAGCCAATTCTCGAACTTCACTTAACCACAACCCAATAACACCCCTAGAAAACATAAAGCAAAACTCGAATTTCAATCAATCAGGCGCGACACACAAAAAGGAATCACAACTTCAGCATTCACTTTAACCAGAAAAAAACCAACTGATAACATCAAAATTGCAAGTGTTTGGGCCAGTTTTCACTCAAAACACACATTATATCCACAAATTCACAAACACACTAATAAAGATTGCAACTTTTTGGGACAATTTTCAATCAAAACTTTCGAAAATCCACAAATTTCACAAAACACACTGAAAAAATTGCAACTTTTTCGGCCAAATTTCATTAAAAACACACTAAAATCCCCAAATCAACTCAATTAATATAAAGAAAAATCAATTAATGCAAATTTCATAAATCTACTGCTTATTCATAGAATTCACAATCCAATCAACTCAATTAATATAAAAAAAAAAAAAATTAATGCAACAAAAAAGGTCTAGATTTTACCACAACCCATGATATATTTTAACGCAATGAACCACGTTTAACAGCCAGTCTTTTGAATGAACCTTTTAAGAAGAACCCTTCTCAGCTAGTCATATCACATTTTCAGCTGGTGAAACAACTATGATTGAAAGGCAACACCAAACTAACCGGCACGTGCTGTTTGGATTGGCATGATAGTAATTGAATTTAAGCAGTAAGTAGTATAAGCGCCAGCAGGCGCAATCATGGTGTTATCTAAATCACAATATGTAAGCAGAAAAGAAATGTCCCTAGACAGGCCCCAAACACAAATAATAATCGGCAGACGTAACATTGTCAGCAATTCAAAGGTCCTTATGATGAGGATTTCAAGATTTGCTAAAACCTTTTTTTGAAAAATTTGGATTCAACGAGTTTAATATCATCATTATCCATAGCAATGCAACAAAAACGACAATAATCACTATACTTTGTTGTATTAGTAACTTCATGCCGCAATAATGTTCGATCTCTTTTTCCTTTAGTTTGTTCACACACAAAGGTTTAACTTCTATGAATTGGCTGTATGTTTAGCAAATTTCACATGTAAAACTTACGTCGGTTAATAAAAATGCCTCATATGAAGAATGCTTAAGTAAATTTACGACTCATGCAGACTCCTAAGTACAAGTTAATTTCTTCTTTTCTTGGATTGACAACTAACGTTTTGTTTTAGGCATCTCTTAAAGCGAAACAAAATGTTAAAAATTTAAGAGAACGAAAGTAGTATATGCCAATTCAAATGCAAGGGCAATCATAGTTAATAGAGGATATTAGGAAATATTGGGTATGACAAATACTCCCTCCGTTTCTTTCATTTCTTTACGTTTCGTTTGAATATGTGAGAGGAATTCAAACGAAACGTAAAGAAATGAAAGAAACGGAGGGAGTATTAGGAATAATAGGATTATCATGGAGTGTTTGATGTTAGGTAATATTACAATTATGGTAAGTGTATTGTTAGGTTACGTAAGGGTCAAGGCATGTATTAGTATAAATAGGGTGTTACCTTAAGGTCTTTGTAAGCGAGTTATTACAAAATTATATTGAGTTTACGAGATTCCCAAATAGTGTACGTCATAATTCTATTATGGTATCAGAGCCTCTTTCCTAGAGGACTCTATAGGTGCTTCCGTTGCCTGTCGGTGGGCATGTGATCGATCATGCCTGCCGGCGGGATTTCGTAGTTCGACAGATTTTTGGTATTCGTGATTTAATGTTTATTTCTTGTTCGATTTTAGGCGTCTTATACTCTTATTATTATTTTTAATTTTATTTGTGTTTTTGAATAAAGACTTCCTTCATCGGTTTATTGCAATTTGAAGATGTTGATGTCGAGATGTTATGAATGATAGCCAATTTCGATTTGTTTTGAGTTATGGACTTTGGTGTGCGTTAGTTGACTTGATTAATTAGTGGAGTGTTTGCCAGTTTTGTCTTGGCAATAGCATGAAGAAAATTGGTTCGAAGAAGGTTCGTACTTCGTAGTGTTTTTATGTTTCGGAAAAACAAGGTTGTACATACGTGGCATCATGAAGCTTTATGTGAATTTTGGTTGGCTGTACGTGTGAGGATAATCACGCGGATTATGGTTTGTTTCTTGGCTCAAATACTTGGCGTGAGTTGTCGGCAATTTAAGGCGTTTGTTGGTGCGTTTTCATGGGTTGGATGATTTTATTATGATGTGTTGGTATTGTTGTATCGTCGTCTGATATTGTTTGATATTGGATGAGAACACTCTTGTGAGATTTTGAGTATTGTGTGATGATTTTAGGCCGATCAAGGAATGGGGGAGTGCCTCTACCAGTCATATCTGGTATTTTCAGGTAAAGTCGATATGACACTTCACGTTTTGAGACCATGTTTAGTCATGGTATTTATTTTTGGTTCTTTTTAGATGAAGCTGATAATGGTCGCTTCAAAATTTGTGAGACCATGGTGATTCATGGTTCCCTTGTATCTGGCGTTTAGTGGTACCATGGTGATTATTGGCGATTCGTGGTGATTTACGAGATTTTTTTAGTGTTCTATGGATGACGTTCGAGTGGGTTCGCAAAGAATGGTGTTTTGCGAAGACGACGATCAACGTGTCGGATTTGAAGTTTTGAAGATCTCGATGGAGTCATTTTGTTTCCTTATCGTTTTGGCAAACTCACTGTAATTTTAGTCAAATTACCATGAGTTTGAGGGGGGGGGGGGGGGGTAATAGAGGATATTAGGAAATATTGGGTATGGGAAATATTAGGAATAATAGGATTATTATGGAGTGTTTGATGTTAGGTAATATTAGAATTATGGTAAGTGTATTGTTAGGTTACGTAAGGGTCAAGACATGTATTAGCATAAATAGGGTGTTACCCTAAGGTCTTTGTAAGCGAGTTATTACGAAATTATATTGAGTTTATGAGATTGCCAAATAGTGTACGCCATAATTCTATTAATAGTGATGGCCGAATCGGGTCGACCAGGCAAAGACATGTATTTAAGCAATGAAAACATTAAAAAAAACCCAAGCCAAACAACCCAACACGATTTGCTCCATAAAACAACACCAATAGCCATGTTATCCAAGAAATTAGACAATAGAACGCCTGCTTAAATACATGCATATTTATTAGCCAACGATAATAGTACAAGCGCCAATCCAAAGCGTCAGCGAATGCCTACTAACATATAATCTACACGGCAGCTTAGCAACGACAACAATACATACCATATTTTTAACGAAACATAAGTCCACTCTAAAAAGCCTTCCTCCCGGCCTCCTTGTAAAACACAGCCAACTATAACACAGGCACACATGTGAGGCTGCAGGTCCGAGCTCTGGCATGTAAGGCGTAAGAATAAGCACCTTCACATACGACATGTGACCGTAAAAAGAGTGCTGAGATCATCAGGGATCTCAAACAGGCAACCAATGCGGCCATTATCAGCAGGGAATTCGAAACCAGCACCAAGAGTGAGCCTACGATTTTTCGGCACAGGAGGCGGCCAACTTAAAGCTTCAATCCGAGCCTCGGGATTCTGGGGTGTACTATAGCTGCCCGCTGATAGCGATGGAGTGGGTGCAGCCAACTCGGCGGCAGCAAAGAGACAATCCGTGGTTGAAAGGTAAACATCCCTCTCCATTGCACACTCCATATGTGTTGTTCTCATCTTGCAATACTTAAGGTCTATGACATCAAATGCAGGGTACTCTGTAAGTACTTTAAAGCCTTCTTAGCCAGGTGTTGTTGTGCTCGACAAACCACTATGGTTATAAAAGGCCCCGACAACAGATCCCAAATTCCTTATTGCCACCTTCCATAACCTGTAAATTCTGTACCTGAGTTAATCAGATATGTATTTCCCTATAAGCAGCGTACTATTTACAGTTATGATATATGACTCAAATATCCTCTTTTTCATGCCATTTTTCCCTCCCGTGTTCTACTTTTGATGATTTTATAGTTGTTTTCCCGCTCTTTTCATATATATGTTTATCTTGGCTCAATTCAATGCCATTTTGCAAATTCTAGTGCATTTTCTATTTTGTACGAGAATCGGGTTCTGCGGTGTGGTTTTGGCTTTTGTAGGGGCACCTACGGATCATGTTGGAGCGGAACCCGAGGCATTGGAGAGTCAAAGAGCGGAGATAGGTCTTTGAGCGGGACCCTAGGCATGGGAATCGAGAGTAAGGGATGGTGATATAAGTTTGGAAGCAAAGAGAGGGATACACATGAGTTGAAGACTCTTCGCGCAAAGGGGTAACTTCAAACGATCGTATCTCATGTTCTAGAGCTGATATGGTGATGATGCAAGTTGGAGGTGAAAGTTCATCCCGTTAGCTTTCCAATGATATATTATAAGCCCAATTTGACCAAGAAACGAGTGAGATATGACCTTCCAAAGCCAAGTGCGCGCGCCAGTTTTGGCCGCTCGGCCGTACGCTCGCCGAGCGGATGGACGAGCGTATAACCATCCGAGAGCAAGCCACCGAGTGCACATCCACTCGGCCGAGGGGATGGCTCCACTCACCGAGTGGACATATACACTCACCGAGTGTGTCGCCGAGTGAAAGCCAGATTCGCCCTTTTGACACGTTTTTTCGTCTTTTTATTTTGCTCACTATAAATACCCACCTACCCTAGGTTGTATTGGACTCTTTTTGGAACCTTTTCATTTCCTTAGATATTTTTAGGGAGTTCAAATTTAGATATATAATTTCTCTCTCCTAGTTCAACTTTGGTTTCTCCACCATTGTAATTCTTACATCTTTTCTTCTTTTATTTCAATTTGTTTAAGATTTTAACAACAAATTCTCAAGTTTCATCATTAATATAATACAAGTCTTATTTCATTCACCTCATCTCTTAATTACTTCATTTGGGTAATTAATCTCTCTCTTTTATTTATTGCAATTTATTTTGTTTCAATTGTTGTTAATTCATGCTTATTAGTTAATTAATCATATTTGTCTTCCAAGTTTGCATCTTTATCTATTTTTCATGCTTAGTAACATGTTTAAGGTTATGTTAATTGTGATTAGTGTTAGTTTAAGCATGTGTGAGTAGTTTTCTTGGCTAGGGGTCAGGTTAATGGGTTAAAGTTGTGAGCTTTACGGTTAGAGGGGTTGTCTAATGGTTATTATTTGAAAAGCATGCTACTTTATCACCGAGTTTAATGTTTTAACGATTTGGTAAATATAGATGACGATCTATTTTACTTATTATTGCGTTTTAATCAATATGGGAGACTTGAGATTGGAATTGGCTAATTACACTTGGGATTATTGATTAATTGCATGGAAATGAATTAATTAGTAATTAGACATTGGTTAGTTGCTTGAGAAAGAATTAACCTTCCTTTTTGGCCTTCATAACTTGTTAGTGTGCATGATTAGACTCATTTCAACCCCCTAAGCTAAAGACCCCAACTTTAGACCCGTGAACCTCTCTAACCCCTAGCGCCCGTCATTATTTATCCAAACTTGTGTTTTCATTAAATTAGCTACTAGTTTGTTTGTTTGAATTGTTAGTTAGTAGAAGATAGTTAATAGTTTAGACTAAATCATTAATTCTTGATTGGATTAGACTAAAATTAGAACTTAATCGATAGACAACCACCCTCCGTCCTCGTGGATTCGACCCTACCTATACTAGGATGATTAGACTTGCTTGAACTTAGTTTTAGGCGTTGTCAAATTTGGCGCCGATCATATATTTCCCAATATTTCGGCAACCGATCCTCCAATTAACCATGGCACTATTGAAGCAACCGATTTTGAAATTGACCCCAAGCTTATACTCCTAATTCAACAAGATGCTTTTGGGGGTGCATTTCACGAATGTCCATATGACCACCTCTCAACTTTTGGTCTATATTGCAATACTTTCAAGTGTGAGGGGGTATCAAACGAAACAATTCAACTAATCCTATTCCCTTTCTCACTTAAAGACAAAGCCAAGAAGTGGTTACGCTCTCATCCTCCAAACACCTTCCACAAATTTCACGACCTATCAAAAGCATCTCTAGACAAATTTTTCCCTCATTCAAAAACCGTTAATATACGAAATGCACTCCTCCAATTTGCACAAGAAGACCATGAGAGTTTTGCTAATGCATGGGAACGCTTCAAAGACCTCCAAAGGTCTTGCCCCCATCACGGTCTTCCCAAGTGGTTATTGTTTAACCAATTTTATCAAGGGATTCAAGCAAAATATGTTGATTTGGTTAATGCAAGTGCCGGAGGCTCATTTGCGGAGTTGGAGGTAGAAGAATGTGAGATGTTGTTGGAGAGAATCGCTAGAACGGACACACATTATCCATTTTCACTTAATAGAATAAGAGATAATGTCAAGGATGAGGTGAATTTTTCTTCGATCCAACGACCTACATTCAAGGAGATGGTCAACTCACTAAAAGAATATCATGAGTTAAATGCTTTCAAGTGTATCTATAAGGAAGGTGATCATCTCCCTAATGTCTTTGAAGAAGATGATGATGATGATGAGAAGGATGAGGGAGAGATTGAGGAGGATGATGACATGACCGTCGAAAAGCTCAAGCAAAAACCAAAAGACAATGCCCAAGAGAAATCCCCCAATGAGAGTGTCATCAATCTTTATGAGTCTCGAAGCGTTTCTCATGAAAATCCCCTAGATGAATTTGATTGAGCACTCTATGGCAACCCACGTTTTGATGCATATGATGATGATGATGATGATGATGATAATGATGATGAGCAAGTGGGTGAGGAGATTGGTAGTGCAAGGATGATTTTGGTGGGTGATGATAGTTTTGATAATGTGAGTAATGTCGACATGGGTAAACCTCAAGACACATTATATGGCAACCCCCTATTTGAACTTGATTATCCGGTTTATGACAATCCCCTCTTTGATAATTTGGCTTGTGAAGATATGGTATTTGATGACCCATGGGAGAAGTCATTGAGTAACGATGATGAGGGTGAAGTGTCAATAGGGGAGCATGAGGAGCCATGGATGGAGAAAAATCAAGAAGTTATCCCTAATTCAAAGGAGGAAGTTGATCTTTTGGATAATTGTGGAGAGAACGACTTGAGAGGAAGTCATGTTGGTCTAAGTTTTCCAAAATTATCCAATTCTTATCATGATTCCAATCAAGCTCATGAAGGTGATGATATACCAATGGGGTATATACCTCCCTACAAGCCTCCCAAGTTGTATCACGCCTATTTCTCACAAGCCTTGAAGATATTACGATATGCATCCACATTGAGCACTTCAAATGACTTCTCCTCGTGCTTTGACAAGTTGTTACGTGCATTGATGGGTATGTTAATGATGGTGTCGGCATGACTTAAGACACCTCTCACCACCACAAGACACGAGAAGAACGTAAGATGGAGCATTCACCTTGTAAAAATCATAGGTAATACACTTTGCCCACCCCCTTTTATTTAAACATTGAGGACAATGTCCGATTCAAGTGTGGGGGAGATTTGAGTTTGGTGTTTCTTGTTGCTCTTGCCTAGAAATATGATAGCTCGTGGTTGTGCAATATGATGGTATGTTAGACTTGGATTTTCATTGATCATGAATGCATCTTGTTTGATGATTTGAGTCTATGTGGTGGTAGAATTATATGGCTTTTGATTATTTGTTTGTTCTCCTTAGTTGACTATTTGCATATTTAGATGCTTGCTTGGTGTCTATACTCCTTGAATCCAAATCCCTAATGTCCAATGTTTTATGCACTTGTTTATATTTATTTACTTGCTTTGGTTTCTTTGTTTCTTGTATTTATTTATTTTCTTTTCTTATTTTTCAAAAATCCAAAAAAAAAAAAAAGAAGTTCCAAAAATTGTATATAGTTTTGCTTTCCCCTTAACAATTTAGAGATTTTTCTAATTTTCAACTTCTTAGGAAATTATGCCACTTAGACAATCCATCTTGCACCATTGCATTGTGAATAAGTGTTCTTCCCGTCTAATGTTTTGACTTTGGGGCTACTATTCCGATTAATTTGTTTTTGCCAATTTTGTGCGTTGAATTCTTTGTGTGACTACTCTCCCAAGGTGACATTGTTGTGCTTGATAGCGTCTTTTTCCACAAACACTTCGAAGGAGGTGTGACCGCCCCTACCTTGGCGCACCTCCGCCACCAATGAGGCTTTAATAAGCCGATTTGGAAATAAATCCCCTTTCATTTCGAATTTTCAAGAAAAATAGGCAAAACTTTTAAAGTGGAGCCACCAAAAATATTTCTCTATTGTTCAATAAAGTGGTATAAACTACCACCGTGGCAATGAACCACGTAAATAAGTGGGAAAACCACACCAAAAAAAAAAATCAAAAAAAAGAAAAAAAAAAAGAGAAAAATCCAAAAATTTCGATTCTCTTGCTACCTAGTCTTGAAATGGGGACACCTTAGCCTCACAAAAAGTGTTTGTTGAATAAAACCACAAATTCTCTACATATTCTCAATCTCTTTCTCCACAAAGTTTTTAGTTGTCAAGCACAAATTTGGACGATCCTTAGCACCTACACTTGTAGGAGTCGGGATTTGCGGTTCACAAGAATAAACGCACACTTGAGGACTTTTTCAACTCCCTCCATGCCTCTTTGTCAACGCGTTAGGGGGGGTTAACCCTTATGAGCAATGCTTTAGTGGATTTGGTTGATTGTCTAGTGTATATAGTCACCTCTTTAGTTGAGTTTTAGAATCATTTCTTTTGCGTTAGGGGAAGCCGAAAAACCTCCTAGGCTCCCATTTGGGCTAGGACGGTAGTCACTTTTGCGGGAAGTGACTTGTTTTGATCCGGATCAATCTACCTTGTATTTGTGTGCTTGAATGATATGATTGTATTCCAAATTTTCTCGCAAGACCCTCCTTGCCTCCCAAGGGGTGCCCATCCTCAAGGATGCCCCGGAGTGGGAGTTGAAGGGGCGCGGAGCACGCTAAAGCTCAATCGGCTATTATAAGAATAATATGCTTATAGGCTAGTTTTTGTAGGTATGTGTTTGTTTGTTATAATAAGGGTAGTGTGTATGTAGTTGTGACTTGGTTTTGAGCTCATTTACCCATGTTTGCATTTGATTTGATTTGACTTACTCGGGGACGAGTAAGAGTTTAGTGTGGGGGAGTTTGATATATGACTCAAATATCCTCTTTTTCATGCGATTTTTCCCTCCCGTGTTCTACTTTTGATGATTTTATAGTTGTTTTCCCGCTCTTTTCATATATATGTTTATCTTGGCTCAATTCAATGCCATTTTGCAAATTTTAGTGCATTTTCTATTTTGTACGAGAATCGGGTTCTGCGGTGTGGTTTTGGCTTTTGTAGGGGCACCTACGGATCATGTTGTAGCGGAACCCGAGGCATTGGAGAGTCAAAGAGCGGAGATAGGTCTTTGAGCGGGACCCTAGGCACGGGAATCGAGAGTAAGGGATGGTGATATAAGTTTGGAAACAAAGAGAGGGATACACATGAGTTGAAGACTCTTCGCGCAAAGGGGTAACTTCAAACGGTCGTATCTCATGTTCTAGAGCTGATATGGTGATGATTCAAGTTGGAGGTGAAAGTTCATACCGTTAGCTTTCCAATGATATATTATAAGCCCAATTTGACCAAGAAACGAGTGAGATATGACCTTCCAAAGCCAAGTGCGCGCGCCAGTTTTGGCCGCTCGGCCGTACGCTCGCCGAGCGGATGGACGAGCGTATAACCATCCGAGAGCAAGCCACCGAGTGCACATCCACTCAGCCGAGCGGATGGCTCCACTCACCGAGTGGACATATACACTCACCGAGTGTGTCGCCGAGTGGAAGCCAGTTTCGCCCTTTTGACACGTTTTTTCGTCTTTTTATTTTGCTCACTATAAATACCAACCTACCCTAGGTTGTATTGGACTCTTTTTGGAACCTTTTCATTTCCTTAGATATTTTTAGGGAGTTCAAATTTAGATCTAGAATTTCTCTCTCCTAATTCAACTTTGGTTTCTCCACCATTGTAATTCTTACATCTTTTCTTCTTTCATTTCAATTTGTTCAAGATTTTCACAACAAAATCATTAATATAATACAAGTCTTATTTCATTCACCTCATCTCTTAATTACTTCATTTGGGGAATTAATCTCTCTCTTTTATTTATTGCAATTTATTTTGTTTCAATTGTTGTTAATTCATGCTTATTAATTAATTAATCATATTTGTCTTCCAAGTTTGCATCTTTATCTATTTTTCATGCTTAGTAACATGTTTAAGGTTATGTTAATTGTGATTAGTGTTAGTTTAAGCATGTGTGAGTAGTTTTCTTGGCTAGGGGTCAGGTTAATGGGTTAAAGTTGTGAGCTTTATGGTTAGAGGGGTTGTCTAATGGTTATTATTTGAAAAGCATGCTACTTTATCACCGAGTTTAATGTTTTAACGATTTGGTAAATATAGATGACGATCTATTTTACTTATTATTGCGTTTTAATCAATATGGGAGACTTGAGATTGGAATTGGCTAATTACACTTGGGATTATTGATTAATTGCATGGAAATGAATTAATTAGTAATTAGACATTGGTTAGTTGCTTGAGAAAGAATTAACCTTCCTTTTTGGCCTTCATAACTTGTTAGTGTGCATGATTAGACTCAATTCAACCCCCTAAGCTAAAGACCCCAACTTTAGACCCGTGAACCTCTCTAACCCCTAGCGCCCGTCATTATTTATCCAAACTTGCGTTTTCATTAAATTAGCTACTAGTTTGTTTGTTTGAATTGTTAGTTAGTAGAAGATAGTTAATAGTTTAGACTAAATCATTAATTCTTGATTGGATTAGACTAAAATTAGAACTTAATCGATAGACAACCACCCACCGTCCTCGTGGATTCGACCCTACCTATACTAGGATGATTAGACTTGCTTGAACTTAGTTTTAGGCGTTGTCAAGTTACTACCACTACTACAAAATCAATAATAGACATCAGTAAATAGACGTCATATTTTTAGAAATATGATGTCTATTATGAACCGGTGACATTTTTGTAATTAAGGCGAAATAATAGACATCAGTTTTTTTCAAAAAGCTCACGTCTATTAACAGACGTCAGTTTTTTCTCAAAAACTGATGTCTATTGTAATCACATACACATCATCTTTTGTAAAAATCTGATGTATATACATTTTGATTTTTTTTTATCCAGTTTAATTTCTACCGACCCCAATCTAACCTAGATGTATCTTCTCTCTCCTCTCTCGTTTATCCCTTCCTCTTCATCCTCTCTATCTCATTTTCTCTCTCCTCTCCCTCTTGCTCCACTCCTAAATACAACCTACTTCCTCTATATCTCTCCTCATCCATTCATAATACATCTCCATTAATTAGTTTAGTTTTATGTTCATTGTAAAATCTCCCTTTTCCCTTTAAAAACTTTTAATTCATCTTTGATTCGATAATCAAGAATTCAAATTTCAAATTTCAAAAACTTCCAAACCCAAAAGAACAGAAAGGGGGCATAGGCAAAGTATTGTTGCTTCCAAGTTGTGTCTTGTAGAAGAAGATACAGTGAAGAATGTCGCACTTCGGAAGAGCTGGTCCTCCAGACATCCGCGACACTTACTCTCTCCTTGTCCTCAACATCACCTTCTGTAATACCCCCTTTTCTTTTCCCTCTTTTAATTTCAATTATTTCAATCGAAAACCCTAATTTCAATTGAATTCAATTTTTACCCCCTTATTTGTTTATTTGATTTGCAGGGACATCGGCGGATGATTTGTACCCGCTATTCGACAAGTATGGCAAGGTTGTCGACGTCTTCATCCCACGTGACCGCAGGTTAGGGTTTTTCTCTCTCTCATCATTTTTCCCCCAATTTGATTTATTTTATTTAATTTGCTAAAAGTTGTGAACTTTTTTGATTTGATTATTTGGTAGGACTGGTGAATCGCGGGGATTTGCTTTCGTACGTTACAAGTATCAGGAGGAAGCAGCCTTTATTTTAAGGTTACTAATAAGTGTTTTGTGTTTCATAGTTGACTTCATATATGATAGTTTGGGAGCTGCTTCTTGTAGTTGACAGCCATTTTTGGGTTTGCTTAGTTCTGCACTTCTGTTTAGTGATTGACGAAATGGCTTTTTTTTTTTTTTTTAGCATAGAGCAATTTTTTTTTTGCTAACTCGTGTTCATTGAGCAAATTTTTTTGCAGGCCCAGATTTGCCGGTTTATAAATTTAGATCCATTTTCTAGATCTACGTTTTTTTCTCTATAGGTACATGTAATTGTTTCTTATAACTAGGCCATCTTCGTTTCTTGAAGATATGTAATTTCTCCTTTGATTTTGTATTGTAACACTTTGAATGTTTTAGCAAGGCATAATATATTTCATCATCTTCCAACCATTTGAATGTTTTAGCAAGGCATAATATATTTCATCATCTCCAATACTTCAATTATTTATGCAATACATAAATTTTGTTAATGAAAGCAAATTAGGCTGCGTATTTCTTTTTTAAATTACTTTGGACGAATAGACATGGGCTTTTGAAAAAACTGATGTATAAGCTGACTTATAGACATCAGTTTTTTCAGAACTCACATGTCTATTTAACAAATAGACATCAGATTTTTTTGGAAGTCTGATGTCTATTTGTTGAATAGACATCAGATTTTTTTAAAAAACTGACGTCTATGATTTGGATGCACGACGGACTGAAATCTGATGTCTATTGCTCTCATAATAGACGTCACCCAACTCAACGTCCACCAAGAATCTGATGTCTATTGCCAAAAAAGTCCGATGTCTATATGCGATTTTGTAGTAGTGTACAGATGCGACAAATCCCAAACATGCTTACAAGCCTTACGTTCCCTCTGGCATGTCAGGAGACCCCAAACCACCAAAGCAAGCATTCACTCCGAAAACAGACACGACCCCTACCATACAAACCTCTCGAAAATGACCCATGACCGCGCTCACGAGTCTGACTATATGCCCGTCCCTCACCCTCTAAAACCCCTGCAAATGGAATTCTTATAATTGCGAAACCAATTCCAGCCAAGAATCACAAATTAGCCATGAAAAAACCCAGCAACGCACACCCAACTACCCTGGCCCAACACAGACAACATTCGCCCCCTCCTTTCCCCATACCAAATTGAATACCTCAAAGAAAAAACAAACTGAACATGTGTAACATAGCATCGCATAGAAGCTACCAAGAAAACAAGCAACCACAAACAACCAGCAAGCAAACTGAAGCACACAAAACAACCCAAAAAGCTTTGCTAATGGCCCGTACACCCACCGACCATGACTCTGGGAAGTCTTATATCCCAATAGGCATATTAGCACCGACACATTTACAAAGACATGTAAAAACATAATGACTGCGAAGCAATACCTTCGAAGTACTCCAAATCTTGCACAACAGCTGACCTGAGCAGGAAGGTGTGCGCCTTGCTGCATAGATATTTAGGACACAATAAGTAACATGCAGATACGACAATCCCCATGCACAACTACAGACACAGGCGCAACATTTAAGCAAACTCGAGGACCTAACCTAACACATCAGTTAACCAAAAACCATTATTGCTACATGCCATTTGGGAACGATTATATTTGAGCAGCAGAATCAGACCACTCACGATAATATTTGAGCCTGGTCTGCAGGTGTAAACACCCAACTCGGGGCTTCCCATTTTATAATGCCCGATGATGAGATGGATAGTGGACAGCGGTGAAAGGTTCGTTACCAACGTATTCGACTCCAAAGTCTTGACTCAAGCTCGTATGAGCCTAATGACGAGCCTGTTTTAGTGGCCCATTTTCTCATACCCGGTTTACCAATCTGCATTTAGTCCAATAATTATTAAATACTATCATTCTTGCCAACTAATTATATAAGCCCAATTTCTTGGAAGCTCTCAATTCACGTATATTCTCACTAGTTTCATCATTATCTTCTTAATTAGTATTTAATTAATGGGGGGTTTTGATAAGCAAAAGATAATACACGAAATCCATGATATGATAGAATGAGGTTGGCAACTTGTTGTCAACTATAAGTATTTGCATTTCTATGGACTCTAATGTGGACGTCCTCTTGGGAATAACTAATTAGTAGTAGATGATAAGATAGAGTTGAGTGAAGATATTTGATATATCATAGACTCTTTCACAGCTTTTTCCCCAAGCATCGTCAACTGCCCTTGGCACTCTAAAATCCTATACCATTTCCTATATATATGGCCCTCATTTCTTTAGAAAGGGTGGACGGAAGAATCAACTAAAAATTCATCAGCTCACCTCTTCCTTGTTCTCGCAATCTTGAGAGCAAGGGCATACATCCTTCGTACATTCATGCAACACACACACACACACATCACCTTGTAAAACCATTCGCGGTACCGAGATCACCGCGGCGAAGGTCGAACTTGGATCATTGGGCTCAAAGACAAGGGTTAGACGCGTTGGTATACGAAATCGAGATCCGCACGACAACACAAGTATGTCCACCTGAGGGCCTCTTTCCCTACATCGTTAAAACGTTTCGAAAGCTTATATTTTTTTTCTCTTTCCTTTGTTCGTGATAAGTGTCGTTTTATAATTTGAATTTCCTTTTAGTTTGACATGTTCCTGTGTGTTTGGTTTCGGTGACTTTTGTTGGTAGTCAACATGCATGAAATAGGTTAGACGTTATTTTGTAGTAAAAAGCATGCACGTAAATAGTACGTACACAAGTAATTAGTATGTTTTCATTTAACTATTTAATAATGCATGTACGTCTTTTACGTAACTCGGTTGCACGTATGTTCGCGTGGTCATTTTTCGTCGTACTCGCATGCTAATTGCTATATGATCCGTCGTCGATTATGAACTTTATATTTATATTGGATCAATTAGTCGAGGCCGTCTTCGGACGGGCGATTCGGGTGCCTAACACCTTCCCAAATCGTACCTTGCAAAGGACCCATCCTAGGTTCGTAGGATCCTATAAAAAATCCTGCTGGCGACTCCAAATTTCCAATAAAAAATAGCGAGACCCAATCGGTCCACCCCCAGGCCGGGTACGGTATCTCACAGCAGGATAAGCCTTTTGTGGACAGCGTGAACTGATATTCCATTTGTAGTCGAGTAAATGCTCAAGTGTTCCAATCAGCCAAAGCAAGTGCAAACATGGATTACCAAACACAAACGTAAAACATGTTATATTATCATCATCACCGTAGAAAAGTTATCAACTTTGTGGCCCAAACACAACCACCAGATAAACAATTGCAACCCATTGTCTAAAAAATAATTAAGAGTAAAAAAACTCCATTTTCACGTCAATATAAAACAAACAAAGATTCAAACTACATATAATACAACCCTACATTAATCGCCAGACTTTGATAACCAAATGAAATATACGAGGGCCTTTCTTTTCCAATTGGGGGTGCTCTAATCACATACTCGTATGATAATTCAACATAAGTGGATCCACCCACCACTAAAAATACACCACTAAGAAGCTTACATGCTCAGTAAAACACGTAGATGACCCATTTCAATTAAGCCAATAATGATCAAACCCCAGGAACATAATTAAAAATTAGGGGCCGTTTGGTTTGACAAGGGGGAAAGGAATAGAATCAGGAAAGAGAATGGAAAGGAAAGAAATGAAAACACCTCCAATTCCCCTATGTGTTTGGTTCACTCAATCCTTCAATCATTCCTTCAACCCCTCATGGCTCATGGTGGAGAAAGCTTCAATTCCTCCATAGCTACAACCTCCATTACTCCATGCTTCATCAAATCACCCTTCAACCTCTCTCCTCTTGCTTATCACTCCTTCACGTGCATCTAGTGCCGCCGCCGTTCGGAGTTTTCACTCCTCTTTTCGGCTTCCACAGTGATGTCTATTTGAACATCGGAATACAGATCTATAGTTTTTTTTTTCTGTCAAACTCGACTACCAACGATTGGGTTAGTGCGGTGGTGTAGGTCGGTGGCGTAAAGATTCGTAAGAGAAAGAGAGGGGCGGCTCACTAGAAGGTGAGTGGTGTTTTGTGCATGCATATTGGGGTCTTGTAGGTGGTCGAAACTATGGTGCTGGTCGTAGCCACGGTGGTTGTCGACGTAGGTTCCGGCAATCGGAGGCTGCCTATGGAGCTGACGGGCAAGGTGGTTTATGGGTGGTCGTTGTTGGGGTAGTGCCAACGGGGGTTAGCTGAAAACCTAATTTGGGGAATGGACAAAATCCTGATGGGGAAGGGGAATCAATCTGGGGGAATAAAACAGGAAATATGGGGAAAGGGAATTGTTAAAAAACAGGTATGTACCAAACACTAAGAAAGGGAATGAACTCTAATGATACCCTTTTCCCTTTCTTGAATACCTCTAACCAAACAGTCCCTTAGTCAAATGCCCCAACTTTATAACCGAATATTGAAAAACAAAGGTTTAAGCATTGTTGCAGCCCTACAAATGGCAACCTCACTTAAAACCAATTATATCCCAGTACGACAAAAGTGTAGACCACGCCCGCAAGGCGAGCAAACTATAAACCCAAGATTGAAAACATAATCTGTGAAAACACCAAATCCAGGAATCAAGCAACTAAACAAGGATCACCAACTAAAAAAACACCAACAAACCAAACCCACAAGATCCCACGCAATTAAATGAAGCAAAGCAACACAACTCTAGAAATCCACTATCTAAAGAAGTAAGCCTCCTCAACGTAACAAAGCAAAGAACATAAACCAAATAATTAACCAACAAACCACGTAATACCCAACATCCCTAAAACCAATTAAGACCTCCCAAAGAAGCAAGCAATACGAAATGCAGACTTAACCAACCAAACAAGTAAGATCAGCTTTAACTCCAAATAAACCGAAGAGGTAAAAGCAAAAGTGCGAAAACAGTCAAACGTAAAAAAGAAGAAGATGAAAACACCAATTAAAACACCAACCTCTGAAACAAGTGAGATCACCTGAAATCAAAGATCCACTACGTCAAAAATGAGCTTCAAGAACACCTATAAGAGAACGTATTTTAGCCGAACCGTTCTCTTTGAGAATAAGAGAACGGTTCTGCTAACAACCGATCTAAAACGTATTTTACTTAAAAAAATAAAAAGAAAAAACAGACTTAAGAGAACGGTTCTGGTCAAAACCGTTCTCTTATGTTCCACAAAAACATAAGAGCACGGTTTTTCTCAAAACCGTTCTCTTTGATCCATGTAAGAAAACGGTTCTTTCACACAACCGTACTAATAGACTAATAGTCCCATTAAAAAAAATAAACAAAAATAAACAAAACCCCCACCTCGTAGCTTCCGCCCCTCATATTTTCCCACACTCATCTTTTCTCAGATTTACTTTTCCTCTATCATTCTCTCTCTCCTCAACTTCTCTCTGGATAACTCCTTCCCTTCCATACTCCGATCTCTACTCACAAAAAAAAAATATCACTCTCATAATTTCTCATCTCTCATCCTCGGTCTTCATTCCCATAATCTGAAACTAATGACGAGTTCCGCCTCAAAGACGCGTCTTTCTCATGCCCGGGCGTCCTTAGGTAAAATTTTGTGTTAATTTCTGGGTTTTTTTTTATGTGAAATCATATGCAGCATTTATGCGTAAGAAAGTTAGTTTTCTTATATGAAATCATCTTGTTTTTATGTAACTTCATATCTCATGTTGATATTTTGTTTTCAGATCTCGATTTTAAATTTAATCTCCTTGTAATTTTGTCAGTAATTTCTTCTAATTTTTGAGTTTAATATCAATTCGTTTTTAAGAATATATGATGATTATTTTCTTTTGTGAGTAATTTCTCTCCTTCATTCGCGTTTCTGTTTTTCCCCCTTTAGTGAATAATTCCTTTAACTTAAGTTTTATTCATTAGTTCATTTGTATATCATTACCAGATCTGATTTGGATAAGTTGAAGTTAACGGAGAGAGAAAGACAAATCGAGGAGGAGGAAGGCACATCGACACGAGAATATATTTACGAATCGAGAAGTATATGAGTTGAGGTTCAACATATAGTTTTAGATCAACTATTACTTTTCCAAAAAAAAGTTATCAGTAACTAGTACCATGAATTTTGTAATTAACATTATTTTCAATTTTTGTATAAGTTACTTATTGTGCAAGATGATCCGATTTGTTTTTATTGTCTCAACTCTTGTTGTTTAATTCCGGTCAGTTACGCCGATTCAGCCCCGGTAAGATCAGAGATGCAAGAATTTTTTAATTTTTTTTTTTAAAAAACTTAGTACATATTAGAACGGTTCTTTAAGGAACCGTTCTCTTAGGTAAGCTATCAATAAAAACGGTTTTATGGGAAACCGTTCTTAAAGAGCTATAAGAACGGTTTTTATCGCAACCGTTCTGAAAGGCTATAAGAACGGTTGCAACCGTTCTCTTAGCCTTTAAGTACAGTCGTCTAGAGAACGGTTCCTCAACCGTTCTGCTTAGGTTTAAGTGAACCGTTCTCTTAGCCCATTTTTGACGTAGTGATCAAACCGACAAACAACAAGCGAAAGCTTGAGAGATAAAAGCCAGATCTAAGGCCACCATAAAACAGGGCCAAACAAGACAGAATAAGACAACATGGAATGCAAAAATCAACCACAAGAACACCAAAAATACGAAAGCGTTAGATCTACGAAACCTAGAACAAGCAAACCCCAAAGCGGAGCTCCAAATAACACTGAAACAAATTAAGATCGGATCACAGTAAACACTGCTCAAACCAAGCCGACCTAGATGGGAGATCCAGCTACAAAAAGCTTTAAAAAATCAGGATACAATAGGAATGAGCTTGAACTACGAAACCCAACAGAACGCACGGAAAAAAGCTACCAAAAAGCTTACCCAAGCGCAAGTTACAGCAAGACCGATTGTGGAAAAAAAAGAGGAGAGAAGATGAATGAGAACAACTGTGTGAGATGGCGAAGGAGCGGAGAGATCAAGAGCAAAAATGAATGGAGGAGTTATGAAGAGTGAGTGAGCTGATAGATCGGGAAGAAAATGTGTGGTGGAGAGAAATGTTCGGACAACAGTATATCCAACGGCCAGAATTTAGCCTCAAATGAGGCTTGATAACAGTCGTGAGATGTTACTTGTCCATGGCCCTGCGATGAACGGTTGTGATGAAGGGCAACCCAGATCGAACGGCCGTGGGCGGTGCAAGGGGCAGTGTTCCAATGAACAGTCTAAGTGCCTTCCCTATTTTTAGAAGGTGTATAGATTGATTAGACTAAGTTATTTAAAAGTTGTAGGGAGAAGATATCACTAACGGCTCGTTTGGATTGTGGGACTAGAGGGTGGGATGGGATTATTTTTCCCAATAAACCAATATCCCATGTTTGTTTATGGGAATATCATGTGGGATAAGGGGGAGATAGAATTCTTATCCATCCTTTCTATTACCTAGGGGGGCCGGTATTAGAGCTTGAAAATTTATTAATTAATGAGAAGACTAAGTTGCCCCTCTTAAAAAATTGTGTAATGAATTATTAATGTTTAGATAGGGGCATATATGTAAAGTTCCTACATATTCCCATCTTCATCTTAACAATTCCCATCATAATCCAAACAAGGGAATTGAACTCTCTCACTGAATTCTCTACCTTCTTATCCCACCTCTAATCCAATCTGGATCATCTGTCCCACAATTGTGTCCCATCTCCTATCCCATTCCCCAGATCTTGCCACGTGTCATTTATAAAAAAAAAAAAAAATTCCTTCTCCATTCCTCCACCGGACCACCCCATCAAACAAACAAGTAACATCATCAAACAAAGAACCCAGAATTCCATAACCAGATTAGAAATAAGGTTCTACGGTGGTGCTCGTTGAAGTTGGGGGAGGTGATAGAGTGTGATGTGCGCTATTTCGTTGTGGTTAAAGTCGGGTTTTTGAGGTGTTTAACGTTGATTTTTGTATCATTTGATTGCTTATTATGTTATTTGGTGTGATTGGTGTTTGATACAAGAATTAGTGGTTATGCAAGGCAAACTTTGGAGCTTCATATCTCTCAGAATACTTGGAATTTTGCATTGAAACCAAGTGGAGATGAAAGTTCATGATCTTACCTTTCCAAAAAGCGGTTACACGCCTTCACCGTATAAGTAACGAAAAAGTTATGCGAGTTTGAAATTGGACCCGAGAGCAACGCGCGGTCCACGGGTGCTGTTGGCGCGGTCCGCGGCCCTCTGCGAAGCTACTTTCCGTATTTCTTTATTTTCCGTATTTTATTGTTAGACCTTATTAATACCTAGGTTTTACGTTTTATTTCATAACTTTGCAACTCTAGACTTATTTTGGGATTATTGAAGAACTTTATGGAGAACTAATTCCTCCATCTTGGTTATTGTGAATTGAAGCCGTCAATTATCGTCAGATTGTGAGATTATCATCTACTGTATTCAATTCCTTTGTGAGTAATTTCAATTCTCTTTCCCTAATATTGCATGACTTATACTTGTTCTTGCTAGGAGCGCTACCAGTATATTACTTGTATGTTTCTATTGCTAAATTCGTAGCAACTGCATCTTTCTAATTGATTGCTGATTCAACGTTAGATTGTTGTAGTGAGAATTGATTTATATTCGATTTAAGCCGCGTGTGTTTGAATTGATTATCTTCGTTGAAATTCTTCTAGATCTTATTGCTTCTATTGAAATATATCTAGGCGCGTGTTCTAGGTTGATTAATAGTTAGAATTAACTATGATACGCTGATTCGTTCGAGTTAATTACTAAAGGAAGAATAGGATTTTCGTTTTCGCAGCGACTTGCTCACAGGATTGAATTAGGTGAATATCGATGATCAATTGATAATTGTTGGTGGATTGAAACATAAACCAAGACTTGTCTTTTAATTGATTTCCAACATGTGCGTTTATTGTTTAGTTTAATCAACCTTCAAACAAAACCCCCCCAATTGGTTACCCAATCGACGTTACATACTCAGACATTAACTAATTCCCTGTGGATACGAACTTGCTTGCCCTACTACATAGTTTTAGGATAAGTATTGAATTAATTTGGTGCAACCCACGACAATTGCCTACCAGAGTGAGGGAACAGAATCTGAGATTCTGGGTATAAGGAGGAGGGAGATGAGGGTATATCACGTATATGTGATAAGTTTGCAGATAGATTTTTTTTTTTTTTTTTTTTTTTGCTACGTGTCAGCCTTTAGTGATATGGGACAATAAGTGGGACTTGTTATACATATTATTGGGACAGAGGATCCCTGCCTCTGATCCCCCCAATTCGCATCCCCACTCTAAACGAGCCATAAGGATAAAATAGAAAGGAAGAGAAAAACTAGGTTACGTTAGTATTTTTTAGGTTACATTTAGTAATCCTTAATCATCACTTTTCCTTCCACCCTATTCCTTTCCGTTCTCTCTTTGGTTGCAACACTTGACAATTCCCTCATTTCAACCAACAACAACAATGAACAAAAGAGTGTGGCAGTTGAGTTTGAATTACGATCACCACCACCTATTCAGTCAACTTCTCATTCAGGTATGCTCATATAACAATGACATACCAATTAAATCATAGTATTGCTAGTTTCCAACTTATGTGTACTTTTCTATTAATTGGGTATTTTTTTTGGGTGTAAAACTTATGTGTTTGAAGAAAACACCAAGTGTTTGTTTGTATGGAAAGTTTAATTCTCGGAAAACAAATAGAAGCCTTTCATATTTTGTGTTATAAATCATCATCTCAATATACTTGAGTTTGAGGTGTATTGAGATATCCACGCTGATTGTTTTCGGACCCGTATAAGGCAATGTGCAGTTGTGTCATGTGATTCCATAGTCCGTGATTTTGTGATGAACCACCCTAGAGATAGCTGCAATTATGCTATGTGAAATTGTAATATTGTATGCTGTCCAGTTTGAGCTGTGATGGACCATGTGAGCGAACCATCTCGACCAAAAGGCTAAGCTTATCGTTTAGTTTCAAACATCGGTTTTATACCTTAACATAATCGACATTAGTCATAGCCTCATAGATAGTTTCAATTTCTTGCTCTGGTGGCTATCTACCGATTGTCTCCCGAATTCTGGTAAATTTTTTGATTGGAAATTAAGGGCGATGAGTATACTTCTTGACACTCCTTAGCATAGGCTGATGCCTTTCCAATAGATCAAAGGCGCTTTACTCCGTACACATTTTTCCTTGGAAGAAAATGGGTTGATGGTGAAAGGCTTTCTTAATCAATTAGTAGGGAGTCAATCTATACTTGTGGTGTTGCTCACCTCAAGTATAGATTGACTCCCTACTAACAGTGTCACAGATTCGATCAGCACCCTATCGAATTCTGATTGTAATGGCATAAGATTCAGAAAGTCCCTTTATCAATAACTTGCATAGAAAGTTGAAAGAAAAAAACACGATGTATCATATAAGTTAAGATTTATTCTGTTGCAGATTACGCGTCTTCCCGGAGTTGTGATTTCATGTTGTTTTCCCCTGGTTTCCTGTAGATAGCAACTTACAATAGAGGTGATTTGTAACAATACAAAATTTCAAACGCTTTAATAATATTATTTATCAATTATAATTACTCTTTCGTCAAAAATTTGAGTCGACTTAATTATACCGTTTCGAAATCGGGTTTAAGAAAGTAACAACATTTCATTTTATATTAACAAAAAAAAAAAAAAATCTTGAAAATCCCACGTAACAAACCCCCTCCCCTATAAGCTTTTCTCTCTCCTATTTTTCCTTTGGCTCCCGACACCTCCTCCTTCCACCATACTCATCACCATTTTTATTTTCTTTCTTTATCATCATCATCAATCACATATCCATCATCATTTATGATCATCATCATCATAACGATCATCGTCCTCCATGATTCCCAAGATTTCTGGTTTTGAGCCGATTTTGTAAGCTAAATTTGGGCGTTTTGTGAGTTGGGTTCGGGACTGTTTTGGCAAGCTAAAGGTAACACGATGTCTACCCCTTGTAAATTTATTATAGGTGTATAACCTAATCGATTTTAGAGTGATTATGTTTTGGTACTGATTTTCGAAGCTTTGATTATGTAGCTTGGTGGGTATTATGTGTTGGAATTGAATTATAATTGAGGATTGAGAATGTATGAGGTTGTTGTTAGCCTTTGGTTCAGTGATTTTCGAATTAGAATAGTACGAGATTAAAAGATTAGTCTAGGCTGAAATTTTGATTATTGATTCTGGTTTTGGTTAATTAGTGATATGTTAGAGATGATGGATCTTCAGGTTTTACTTCTATTGCGGGTTGTGTACTGATGATGAACATTTAGCTCTATTGTTTTGCTCGCCTGCCCATTTTATGGAATCAGGGATCATGGACATCGGTTAATGCATATTAGGCATGATACCAATAGATTAAAATGCCATGGCGTTATAAGTGGAGTGTGACAATGGAATAATTAGAAAGGGAATGAAATTATTAGTCTCTGAGGTGTATGTACTAATTCTGTATGGGTTATGTTCAGATAGAAATGAAACATGTGAGCTATGTTTGAATTCTTTAACTTGTGGTTCTTGATTTTCTTATGGCCTTGAGCCAATGGTCAGTATTATTGAAATTTTATGGTGCATTGTCAATTATGATTCTAATTTGTATGGTTGATTATTATTGGCGAAAAGCCTATTGCTGGTTTAAATGTGGCGCAGAGCCAAGAATTGATTATGGAATTGGCATATGTTGTTGATTATGGTGTTGGTTGGTGTTGATTATGTGATCACCGTTCTCTTAATAAAATACTAATCATTTAAAGTGAAAGACAATAAGGCCTGGGGACTATATATTACCGGGTGGACTGCATAGGTTCCACTATCGGTTGTGCAAGCCGCATCGGCTTATTATTTGCAGCCCCACCGCATCGGTGAGTAAGAGGGCTAGGCTCTAGTACTACTCTAGTGGGTTGAAAAGATCACTGTACCCCTCTAGGGGGTGTGCACACTTAAGGTCTAGTAGTCTTATGATGTTGTTGTTGGAAGGACTCGGTCCGCCCCAATAGGGTGGTACAAAGTTTCCTTGATTATCGTTACTATTGGTTACTTTGGTACGGCAGAAGTTCCGTTGTTGATTCCCCGCTCATTGAATAAAATTGGCTATGTGATTGATGGTTTGGTTTCTCACAAATTGAGATAATTGAGATGTTTGGAATGAATGAATTTTCTCATAAATGAGATTAACAAGTGAATGAGTCTCTCAAAATTGGAAAAAGAAATGGTTTATGTATTTTCTCATATAATGTTCCTCAAATTTTATGGTTACGTGTTTATTATGTGTTAGGATGATTTTCTTTATTAGGTTATGACATGTTTTTACGAGGTAGAGTCTGTTACTCAGCTTAGGAGCTGACGTGTTAAAATCCTTTTTGGGCTACCCGTCATGGGGTAGGTCTTTGGTTTGTCTGGTTTTGATTTCAGGTTCGTTGGAGAGTAACTCGTGGGCCCTACTTGGAGAATTATGTTTTAGCTTCCGCTGTGTAACTTTTGAAAATTTGTGTATTAGCTGACGGTTTTGTTTTAAAAGTCAGCTTTGTATATTGATTGTAATATTATCGAGTTTCGGCGAGTTTTGTAATATAATAATGTTTTTAAATTTAGCCGAAATTCGGGGGTGTTACATGATTGCTGGTGGCTAGATTTTCACTGCTTCTGCTGCTGCTGCAAGATCCTAGCTTTTACTACTTGAAGTGCAATTTCATAGCCGGAGGTATATATTTCTCCTTCTCTTCTTCTAAATTATGAGCAGAGAGAGGCTAGGTTGGCATTGGGGCCGTGAAAGTGGTCTTCTAGATTCACTGCGGAGAGAGAGTGTTGGAGGAGAAAGGTGGATAAGGCGGGGCGGCAGGAAAGGGGAAGACTCAAAGTCTTTATCATTTTACTTAATAATTTTGTCATTTTTCTATGACAGTAAACTTCCCTGTGAGCTTTAGGATATACCTGTTCAAGCAAACATGGAGCCTGGCAGGTAATTTGGTATCTGAGCTTATCATGCGTTCTTTTGAATATTATAGTTAGGGATTTTGAACTCTTTGATCCATGCGAACGGATGATTGGGCCATATAATGTGACTTCTTTTCATCAAGGAGTTAATATTTTAATTTGTTTGCATATGACCACCTAGAACTCGAGGGGAAAAGAACATCACTTGATGAATTAACCTTTAGTCCATTACCACCAATTTGGTCGGACATGATTTCTTGAATAAGAAACATAATCCTTGAGGCCACTTTTCCTGCCTCTTCAATTTGCTATGGCTACAGCTTGCGGCATAGCTCAATTTAGAGTTCCATAGGGGCCAAAGTTAGAAAGAATGTATTAGGACAAATGATGGACTTTTGCACCCAAGTTGGTATTTTTAAAAACTTTTTTGGCCTTCTTTCGCATATCTTCTCCTCGCCTCGGGCTCAGATTACAGTGTAAGACTGTGGTTCTTGGAGAGTTCCTGGTCTATCCCAAGGCATATTAAAATGCCGCTGAACCCCAAAATAGAATGAGGAGTCTAATGTACAATTTGCGTCTGTTTATGTAACTCTGCCTTGTAGCCTAATGCATGATGTGCATAATTTTTTTGGTGCGTGTGTATTCAAGATGTTCAGTTTGTGCACATGAGGTCTTTGAAGGGATTCTTTCAGCTGAGATTTGTGGGTTCTGGTAAGAGTATAGAGGACAAGGGCCTCTGGAACATGCTTGCTAAATTCTGGTATATTTTGATGAAACTTAATTCACAAATATTTTAGGGCTGCTTCATCCTTGGGATAATGCATGTGAGTGTGTACTATACGTGGCTTCTCTTTCGGCGAGGGATGCTGGGACCTTATGGAGGGTGTCATCTACTTTTCTTCGAAGGAATTGATTTCACTTGTAATGCTGTCCTCTATGCAAGTTTATATGTTACAACTTAACAATTTAGAAACCAATGGAAGGGAAAAAGAAGTCTTTAGAGAAGACTTCCTATGTGCAACAGATTCAAGGGTGATCAGATACTCATGCTTAGAATCTAGTTCAGTAGTAGGTTGGAAACCAACGGTATATTGCATACTAGAAAGCTATATATAGTAAGATTTTGTAAACCGCGAGTTAGAAAGTTAAGATGTAGGTAGCAGTTATGATTGATGAGGGCTGTAAGCTGTAACCTTGAGGAAACTTCGGTGTTTTAAGCTCTGCTTACAACTTCTTTATCATGTACTTGTGGTCTTCTGCTCTGCTACTTTCGTTTTTATCTTCTCTAGACCCTCAGAACCTGACCATCCTTGAACCTTAACACACCAGTCTTGAAGAGTTATCGGGCTTAAATAAATATGTGAGAAGTTAGATCGATTTGTAAAGCTACCTTATATGAGTAATTCCTCCTGAAGTTACTTTCTTACTTTGACTAATACTACAGGTTAAATTTACCTGACACATCAATCATGAAAATAGACTTACTGGGTCATCAACTACAGTTTTCTCAGGTACTGCCATTTCCCGTTAGTTTTGAACCCCATCCCCCCTCCCCTCCCCAAACTCCTTTCTTGATTTATGTTAGATATCAGGGTAGAGTAGTTCCATTGTAATTATGCTCGTTAAGAGTTCACAGAGACACAGTTTTGCTTGATGATGTTTCACTTTGCAGACTTATAGAAACCTAAAACCGTGAATAAGTGACAGAATAAGTGTGTTTCAATTGTTGTTTCCTAAAAATTGGATGTGGGAGGTTCTTATAGTGGAATGTTTGAGTGCCTTAGTAATGTTGACCTTCAGCTTAGGTATGTGTAATAGAACAACCACCAATCCGAGGTACCAATTCTAGAAGGGCATAGGATGGGCAAGTCGGTCATCTAGCCTTGTGTTGCTTGGGATTACTCTAGCTAGGATAGTATAAATAAGAAGTCACCAGAAGAATTACTCATTCAATCAATTATCAAATCAATCATCGTCTTGTGTAGTGCTCTGTGTACTAAAATTAGAGTTTGGGAGTTGTGGGCCACTCTCCCATGTATTTGTAGAGCCCCTTAGCCCTTAAATTGATGCGCATGTTTCCGTCCCTATTACTTTGCAGCTTAAGTATCACTAAAATAACATAAACTAGATCTGTAAATAGCGATACATTCACCCCCCCCCCCCGCCCTGTGAAGTACCATGTGTGTTCATCCAGTATAAAATGACAGTAACGTCCATGAACCTGAGATCCCCCAAATATCAGTATAAAAGATTGTGAAAATTGTAAAGCTGATTTATGAACCCCAGACAACATATAAGATGGTCAATATCTTTAACCTTTCAGTAACCACCGTCCCAAGAAGTATCTCCTGACTAAATTAACCCCCTTTTTAATTTGAACATAGTAGTGGCCCATTCTTGGCTCTAGGTGTCCTCGCGTCTCCACCTACCCGTTGCACCGGCCCAATCTTTCACTGTCCCAATGCAACTTAGTATGTCAGGTTCAGGCCAAAACTGATATCTGCTGTGTTACTTGGACACCTCGGTGTGTCGTAAAATGCTGTTGAAATTTATTTCTTCAGAACCCGTCTGATGTACCTGGGGTAGATAAGCATTTTATTATCTGCACCTCATAAGCAGAGGGATAATAATTCTATTTTGCATATTTCACTTTCCTTCATAATCCTTCGTGAGTCGTGACAGTTACAAAGTTGTATTTTTCTGTTACTACAGGACCCCAATTCCAAGCACTTGGGAACTACAGTGTGGGATGCATCCATGGTCTTTGCCAAGTATCTGGTTTGTTTCTTATCCCTTTATGCTACCTTTCATAAGGTTTCTGGGTACTTTTGTGGGTACTTAAGCTTGTCATGCGTATCCACGTTGAAAAGTTTTTTTTTTTTTAATCCACTTCACCTTATGCAATTAGTGTAGAGTTATAGACTTACAGTAAATTATCTGACTGTTCATCTGAACGTCTGTATTAAATGGTGTAGTTCTCTTTTGGATTTCCGTTCGTTTTTCCATTTTCAGTGAAGCCAAGATCCACTATTATTTGGTTTATGATTTAAAGGACAACGTCTCACAAAACATTAGGCGCTTTCGTATTGTGAAGTAGAAGTTGGTCGATGTGATTCTAAAGGCAAATTTCATCATAGGGCATTGAGCAGCCTCTCTATGTTTTCAGCATAGGGGTACGGCTTGTGTACATCCAACTCCTCTTTACCTCACCATAGGCGGGAGCCTTTAAGGCACCGGGGTATGTTATTGTTGTTTGGGTCTTTCGATTAGTAGTATGGAATATGTGGTTCATAGTATCCATTAAATTGTATTTCAAACAGTTTGGGTCCCCTGTAACCTTTCTGACCAATCATGATGCACGTTTACTTTGGAACAGTCCTTAGAGGCTGCAGGCTTAATGTATGAGTCTTATGCTCTCGATGATGTTTCACATAGCAGATGATGCTTGAATGAAATAGACCTTTTTATGGCTCCGCAGTAGGTCACCCAAAGAACAAATTACTGAAGAAAGGCTCATTTAACCTTTATCAACACAAAAGAACTTCTCTTGTTAGAGCACTGACTTCAAGAGTAGAGAGGAGTGGGAGAAATTCTTGGGATCTATTATTGAATAATAATCTGAAGCTTCTAATCTTGTAAAATTGCTAGAGCATCTGAGGATTTGTTATTAGCAGTGATTGGAATGAATTGCCACCTGTGGAACTTGTTCTACCTATATTTGAGTTCCCGAATCTTTTAAAAGTGTGAGGAAAAAAGATTGTCATACCTCAATGGTGTGAAAAATTCACTGTTAGGACATACCCTAGGGACTAGACCCTCATAGAAATGCCTAGGCATCGCTAGGAGTTTATGTTAATTACAGTACTTTGAAACAAATCTTGTGACTGACAACTCAAGTTCTGTAGTGAAATCGCTTAGTTTTACTTGGGTTTTGAAAAGAAATCTCTGTCAGTTTAGTCTCTCAAAGTAGCCTGGTGCCGTGTTCATTCCCCATGAGATTTATTGAAATTTTAAATGCAACGATTGCTTCTAGAAAGAAAAACATGCAACTCCTACCATAATAGAACGTCAAAACAACCAAGAAACTACAAGCTTCTCAGACCAATGAGACAGTAGGGCATGAACTGAAAACAACAGAAGAAAAACTATTGCGAGTATTACAGAAATATTTTGTGTAAGGTGTGACTTAGGTAACACGATCGTGCTTTGAATGATGAATACGGTTTCTCCCTAGTCATAGATTATTATACATGAGTACCTTCTGTTGCCGCCCTGAACTAACATATGGAACCATCAGTAGGACTGCTTTCATTCAGTTAAAAGAAACTTCACTGCTCTTTCTGCCTGCTATCTGATTAACCTATACCAACATGACACGGTTTGTATGACAGTTGTGACTTCTATATTAGGACCAAGTATGAACCACATTGCTTCAGCATATGAAGATTTGGTAGCAGAGTGTTGCATAATGAAGTTAGAATGCGTGAATATTCTCTCTTGTCATTAACTTAGTAAAACTCAATCTCCAATCTCAACAGTGTCCTTTTCGATTTAAGTTTGATCTCAAGTTTGCAGATTTCATTTGTTTGGCTCTGTTACATCTCTGATTTCTTTAACCAACTATGCAACTTTTGAGTAGCATCCCATGTTGTAGACAAGTGGACATCTGACATGGTGACATGAATTCACTTTCTCAGGAAAAGAATTGTAGAAAAGGAAGATTTTGCACTTCAAAACTTAGAGGAAAGCGTGTCATTGAACTTGGAGCTGGTTGTGGAGTAGCTGGCTTTGGTATTTGTGATATTTAAACAGCTCATTTACATTCAGAAATTCTTTTTTTTTTTTTTAAATTTCAAGCTCCAAAATCCAAATTGTTTTCTTGTATAATTGTTTTATTATTTTGTGATGATATTGTTTTCAGTAAATGATTCTCTTCCTTCATTAATCTCCTATCAGGAATGGCGATGCTAGGGTGTGATGTGATCACTACAGACCAAAAAGAAGTTGTGCCGCTGCTTCAGCGTAATGTTGACCGCAATACATCAACAATTATGCAGGGAAATGCTAATCTAGGTAAGCAGTGGCATCAGACATTACCAGATCATAAGTTCTGCCTTTTCTTCGTTTTTTTCCTTTAGTTTTCTAATCTTGCGCTTTATATGCAAGATTTAAAACTTCTTAGGATATTCCAGCATGTTTTTAGTGCAATATCATTCCTCCTTTAGGCAGGCCATTTGAACTTGTTTTTAGATCATTAGATGTTAATTACTATGTTTGGTGTCTGTAGATTCGTTTGGCTCCATCAAAGTCGAAGAGCTGGATTGGGGTAATAAGGATCATATTCAAGCTGTTGATCCACCTTTTGACTATGTGATTGGCACTGATGTGGTATGCATCACTTGCAATTAATATAATGATTGAAGCTTACATATTAATCAGTCAGAGATACGTATTACTATAATTGTTAATTGTATAATCTTGTGGAGCACTGGTCTATCCACATCATATGACTCTGGAAGCAAGATGATAACTTTTTTAACTCTTCTTTTGGCAATATGAATGTAGTGGTATTGTCTTAAATTCTTAGCCTGATAACTTGGAGTAGTTGATTTATAATGTCTTGTTAATTTGTTGCCTTTGCTAATCGTTTATGGTTGCTTTGTCCTTGCTTTGCATGCTCTTCTGCTAATCTTATGAGGATGAATTGTGTTTGGTGAATGATATGGAAGAAAGGACTTTATCTGATACTAGGGTTTTAGGTTTATGCAGAACATCTCCTTGACCCATTGTTGGAAACGATTTGCGCTCTAGCAGGACCACGAACAACCATTGTGGTAAGATGCTGACTGAAATTATACATTGAGGTACTATGGAACATTTTCATGGATGTGCTAATTACCATGTTTTGTGGAACAGCTTGGTTATGAGATACGCTCAACAAGTGTCCATGAAAAGATGCTTCAAATGTGGAAAAGCAACTTCGAGGTTAAAACTGTTCCCAGAAATAAGGTAAACGGCACCTTTCCTTCTTACCGAAGAGGTTCTCTGAGCTACTTTCAAGCTGGCCTCAGAAACTTTTTTGTTTACCTTTTCTTCTTACCGAAGAGGTTCTCTGAGCTAGTTTCAAGCTGGCCTCAGAAACTTTGAGCTATCTTGTGTTCTTAGAGGATGGCATTGGACGATTTATAAACGGCAAATTCCCATGGTGCCCCCGAACTATGTCAGAATGCTCGTGGTGCCCCTATGTTTGAAACTTGTACACTGTGGTGCCCCCGAACTTTACCCCAACCAGCACATGGTGCCCTTCCCACCCTTGACCGTTAACTCCTTTAGTCCTTTGACCGTTAAGTGATGACATGGCAGTGATTAGCGGTTGGCGGGAAAGTTAATTAAGGATTAACTATTATTTAATTAAAAAAAATTTAAAAAAAATTAAAAATGAAATTTTTTTTTTCTTAGAAACTCGAAAATTTTTCATAAAAAAATTCAAATTTACAAAAATTAGTGTCCATGGTGCCCCTGAACTTTACCCCCAAGTGCACATGGTGCCCCCTAACTTGAACCACGTGCACTGGGAGGTAAAGTTAGGGGGCACCATGTGCACTTGGGGGTAAAGTTCAGGGGCATCATGGGCACTAATTTTTGTAAATTTGATTTTTTTTTGTGAAAATTTTTCGAATTTCTGAGAAAAAAAAATTAAAATTTTTGTAAATTTTTTTTTTTTAAATTTTTTTTAATTAAATAATAGTTAATCCTTAATTAACTTTCCCGCCAACCGCTAATCACTGCCATGTCATCACTTAACGGTCAAAGGACTAAAGGAGTTAACGGTCAAGGGTGGGAAGGGCACCATGTGCTGGTTGGGGTAAAGTTCGGGGGCACCACAGTGTACAAGTTTCAAACATAGGGGCACCACGAGCACTCTGACATAGTTCGGGGGCACCATGGGAATTTGCCGATTTATAAATATAGCTTTCATATTGTAGAACCGTTAAGGTAGTAAAAACATCACCTTGGTGTTGCGTTTTTATCTGTTATGGTAGAAAACAAGATTTTATAC
Source organism: Spergularia bocconei (assembly GCA_963457585.1). NCBI lineage: Eukaryota > Viridiplantae > Streptophyta > Magnoliopsida > Caryophyllales > Caryophyllaceae > Spergularia > Spergularia bocconei. The sequence continues at coordinate 9,053,210 of OY734958.1, forward strand.
GATATGGGGTTTTGTTCAGGGATGTTTATGAATGGAAAATGTCAAAATTTCTCACCAGGTTGAAACGATGAGATACATTGGGTGAAATTCTTAACTATTCTGGGACGCAGAAAAAAAGCAAACTCACATGAAAATCTTATGTCAAACCTCTTGTGTTTCTGCAGATGGACTACAAGTACCAGCATGAAAGTATTCAGCTTTTCATAATGGGACCAAAGTCTTCTGGAGGTACAACAGGGGCAGACCAAGGTAATGATCCTGCATCTGAGCCTATGGAGAAAGAAAGCGAACTAAAGGTAGCGGAGCGTGATGAGATCGACGAAGCTGGCTTCCAGAAAGACTGTTTACCTACTGTGGCTCAGCGAGGTCGAGAACTTAGCGATTGGGAAGTGCGAAGATGTGGCGCCATGGCTGCTCGGCTGCTGCGTGATGTCACTATTAACTAGGGAGTACGTTGGATTTAGTGTCTCTTCTAGTCAACTGATTCAGCTTCTACGATTGTACATGATATCGTTATTTCGATGGTGGAGTACCTTAACACAAAATGCATTTGCGTTAACTTGTTATTGACCTCAAATTCAAATACATTGCGAGCATTTTAGCTGTTGCTCCTTTATTGTGAATTTAATTTGTACTCAAGGCAGGCTCGTATCTAGGCAACTAAAGTTTTTGAATGCTGCAACTTTGAGTCTTGATACGTAAATGAGTAACACGAGTCGTTTAGGCTTTGATTATTTAATCCAGATGAGCTAACTCAGGCTCATTTAGGTAATCCTGTCAAATGTGATCAAGCCACTGATTCCAGAGCTAGGCTAATTTATTCTAGAATACAAGTGGAGGTGGATATTGATCAGAAATTTCCTCCTCCTGTTGCTGTCATGGATATCAACCTGAATTCTGTGGAAATTGATGTGGAATTCTGATACACAAGCTACACCTGTAAGGGTTCACAATAAGTTATGAATCTTGCATCTACTAAGACAAATATATTACCATCTATTCAGGTGAGTAGATGAGGGGTTTACATAGTCAGCTGGTTTTGACCAAAGTTTTGGCATGCCTGAAGTTCCCTGTGCTTCATATGCAAATGTGGTGATTGGCATGCAGCAATCAGGATGACGAGAGGAATGGGGGCTATAGTCATGATCCTAGTGATCAAGGCTAAAGTTGGATTTTGGGATGTGAGGCGCTTTTAACGAGTTCACTAAAAACAAGAGACTAAGAAATTTCTTAATTATCATGAGGTGGACTTGTTTGGCATGCTCGAGACTAAGCTGAATCCGGCTACGGCACAGAGGATTCATCTTACCATGTATAAAGATGGTCAATTTGTACTAATAACCAAAAGTCACAAAGGTGGAAGAATTTGGATTATCAGAAACCCTGATATTGTTCAGGTGGTATTAGAACTCGTACCCCTCCTCAATTGCATTGTTAATCATACAAGCACACGGAAGGCAGTGAGTTCGAGGCAATAATACACAACCGCAGTTTTCCACAACAGTCGACCCGAGACTCTTGTAACGCTTCTTCTCCTCTTCCAACAACCTAATGGAATATAGAGATATATGACAACACAATAACCTAAAAGGACCACCAAACCTTGTTACGAGAATCTTCAAGCAACCTCTTAATCTGTCCAATTTGGGCACAATGGTGACTGTGGATTTTCCGAAAGACAGAATCGATAGACCCCGTACATGTCGATAACCATATCTTCAAAGCCGCATGAGCACTTTCCACACGGCTCGTACAAACGTTCCCGTAATGGGCTACTTCGTTCGTATGTGCAAACGCAAGCTTCTCGAGATGTGGAATCCACTCCTGATTAATATATTTCCGAAACTCGCCAGTCCTACCCCACGTTGACATTAGGTTCTGTACTGCTGATTGCAGCCTAGCCACTGTCGTAGCCTCCACAATCTTCTTCCAAGAGTCGTTCACGATTGCGTTCGCTAATGCCTCGGTGCCAAATATCAACTTCGTCTTTGCCCTATCATTGTTATCGACATGCCACCTACACAACAAATGTCTCGATTGAGGAAATATAGTCGCTATAGGCTTAATGAGTGACGCTTCCTTGTCGGTGCAGATACACGTTGGCACCCTTGATTCAGACAACAAATTCTTCAACTGCTCTAACACCCACGAGTATGATTCAGATGTTTCGTCGAGCATCATACAATACGCTATCGTGAAATTCGAGTTCACTGGGGTTAAACCAACAATCTCAACCAGAGGAAATTTGTACTTGTTGGTGTTATATGTAGCATCGATTAATATGACTTCATAGTACACTTGCAAATTTAGAACATGCGTGGGATGTGCCATGAATCAATGCGTCATCTCGCCGGTTTCGACATCGCTCTTAGAAAAGGTAATGTAGTTGTGTTTTTCGGCAGGTGAAATAGATATTGGATGACGTCCATATCTCCCATAGCTTCACGTCTAATGTTCTGCATCTCATTGTGAAACTCTTTTGAGTTGTGGCAACCACGGTCTTTGGAGTCATTGATTATCTATTTCATATGCATCACGCGAACGTTTGCGGCGTCCAATTTCCGAATCGTTGCTTTATCCTCATAGGTGAACTCAACTCTCTTTCTATGACCCTCCGGGTACGCCTCCAGTGGACTCTCTCGTTTTTCCATCTAATTCGTTTTTTTTAATAAAAAAATACGGTGGAAAGAAATCCTTTATTTTTTCAACCCAATCACTCTTTTGATTTTGGAAAAAGTCGAATAACGACGAAAGAATAGCTTGTCAATTCTTAGCTTGTCAATTCGTGGTGTAATACTAGCTCCAAACCATGGTTATGAAGACCCTTTGTCGCCCATAAGACATAATCGCCAAGTCGAGTCCTTCGTCTCTACAACTTTAAGCGCAAAAGTACAACCTAACTTATGAGGCGTAGTCTTTCTCAGATTATCAACCGATGCCTTACCATGGGTGTATTTGTTCTTGTTCATTTTATACGCAGATTTTACCAAGAAAAAACTCTTGCTCTTTGCAATTTCATTCGCCCAAACGAAAGCTTCGTCGAAGACGGGGTCCGTCACAGACAAATGATTATAATTGATTTGTTTATAAGCCCTATACGTTTACCTCTACGTGAAATTAGCCCCCACAAGTTTGGATTGGAGCAATCAACCCCCACAACTTTCTAATTATGTGAAATCAAACCCTTGGTCAATTTCTCACATGAGAAATTCAATTTATATCTCAAATGAGATATTCAATGTATAACAATAAGAATTTAATTTACACAAAAATGGTTCAAAAATAATTTTGTTTTTTTCTTTTTTTTGAGGGGAAAACATCAGCAATTCCATTAACTTAAGTAACCCCGGACACAAAGTCCGTGGCTACCACATCAAGTACACATTCAGGACCACTCTCGACCCACACCCGGGTCGAGTAGTCCAACGGATTTAGGTGCGCAGCCACGTGAGCCGCTCTGTTTCCAGTTCTGCGAACATGCGAAAAAATACAAGAAGTAAAACGACGAGAAAAAAGAAAAAATGTCCGAAACAATTAAACCAAAGTATGAAGAATTAAAAGTGGCAGATTGCAAATCTTTTATGAGCTTCAACGAATCCGATTCCAAGACGATCGACGACGCCCCTTGTTGCCACGCCATCAGCAACCCCAGCTCCGCCGCCTTTGCTTCCGCTACATCCGGGTCCCATCTCTCCTTAACCTGCTTACAAGCCACCCTCATAATTTCCCCTTCCGAACCCCGGATCACAACACCCATCCCCGTTCCCGCCTCCCCTAACGTAGCCCCATCCGAATTCACCTTCACCACTCCCTCGTCTGGTGGTTTCTAGCCATTCCCACCCCCGTCCGCGTGCACTGTCGCTAGACAAGCCCCCTTCAGCCCCAACGCCTCCTTGTACGCTAACAAGTAGCTAGAAGCTCTCTCCACCAACACTTGTGGGTTCCCAAAAGTGCCCCCATGCACGCCATCATTCCGCGCATTCCATACTGACCACGCTATCATGCACAGTAACTCCAGTAGTCGCCCCTCCTCCACTTCTCCGCACCACCGTTCGACCAAGTCCCTCCCTGACCTACAACCCTCCCAGCTCTCAATATCACACCCCAATTCTTTGCATACCTTCACTATATCTGGACAAAACACAAAAGCATGAGCCTCACTCTCCACTCCCACCCCACACCTCGGACAACTCAAATCAGCTTTTTGTATTCTCCGTTGGATATTCGTCCTAGTTGGTAAAGCTCCCCTACAGAGGCGCCACACAAAACTTCTCACCTTTAGTGAAACCTCCAACTTCCATATCCTCGACCACCAGCCTCCCCCGCCATCACTACAACTACTCCCCTCCCCTCCTCTTTCCACTAGCATACGATGACGCACAAAATGATAGCCTGAGCGCACCGTATACTCTCCTTTGTCACAGTAATGCCATATTAAAATATGTGGACGTACCTAATTCGCCATTGGGATATCGAGAATCTCATCAGCTTCAAAAGCTAGGAGCTTCCCTCTCACCACCTCCTCTCGCCACTTTCGCAGCTCCGGGTTAATCCACTCCGCCACCCGCTCATCCTCGTGCCCATTACGTGACGATATTATACGGAAAGTAGAACCTTTCCGCGTCCTCTGGTCCTGCCATACCCTAACCCGCCTCCCATCTCCAATCAGCCATCTGCACCCCGACATCAGCGTACCCCTTACCCAACTAATTCTTCTCCACGCGTAACTAGGTTGCCCCCCAACAGAAGCCTCAAAGAAATCTGCCCTCGGAAAATACCGAGCCTTCAACAGCCTACTAACCAGCGCCTCCGGATTTTGAAACACACGCCACGCCTGTTTCATCAACATCGCTACATTAAAAGCTTCAATATGTCGAAAACCCATACCCCCCTCCCCCTTAGGTTCAAAAATAATTAATACTTCATGTCAATTGTATTCTATGTGACTACATCATCGAATGTTTTTTTTTCTTGTTAAATGAAGGGATAAATAAAGTTTTTTTAATAAAAAAAAAACAAAAAAAAAAACATTGGTTCTTTAGTCCTGATAATGCAACCTCATTTATCCCCTGTTCAGCCACCGGACTCACCCACCTTCCCACCACTGCAGAAAATTGTCAAACGGAAAACCACCCATCTGAGCGTCTTTTTAGGCACCCCCACAACATGGTTGGAAGCAATAGACTCTGTCATTAAATCGGCACCCCAGCAAACGCCGGCACAGTCCTTCAAGGACAAACTCCAAGGATTCAAGGATGATTTCATCATCAACAATGAATCACTGACTCCAACACACTTCAATCCTTTCTCCGATAAAAATGACGATTCCGATGACGACGAACCTCCAAATTTGGAGATGCCTGAAGATCGATGTCCCATCATCCTCCTCTCCAAGAGGGAAAAAAAGAGACTCCGTTCTCCTTGGAGATACTCCCTAATTATCAAAATGTTCGATAAAACTGTGGGGTATATCTCGTTAATGAAAAAGCTGAAAACTAAATGGGCTATTAGGGGAAAACTAACTCTTACTGATGTTGGGCACTCCTATTACATTGCCAGATTCACAGCACTGGAGGATTATAATCATGTTCTTTCTCAGGGCCCCTGGATGATCGATGATCATTACTTGACCATTCGCAAATGGGTGCCAAACTTTGTCCCAGATTCCGACCAGATCAGATTTCTCACAGCTTGGGTGAGAATTCCCAAACTTTCGGTTGAATACTTCAATGAAGAGTTTCTTCGCAAAGTTGGAGCCAAAATTGGTAAAGTAATTCGAGTCGACCAAACTACCATTTCAGCAGAAAGGGGACAATTTACACGACTGAGTGTTGAAGTCGATCTCTCAAAGCCATTGCTCTCAAAGTTCTGGTTAAATGGTCGTATTTGGAAAATTTAATATGAGGGCCTTAGGATGATTTGTTACAAATGTGGAAAACTGGGTCACAAAGATGAAGCATGTCCTATGTTCACCGAAGAGAATGGTGATGGTCAAGACATGCAACTAGACGCCATTAATCAGCCATCTAACGAGACCCCAGCCACACCTCCACCCGAGCAAGTTCAAGATTTCGGCTCCTGGATGGTTGTCAAAAAACCACCCAGGAAAAAGACAATTCCAAAACTCGACACACCTGCCCAAGGATTCCCGGCGCCGGCCCCAGATCAGGCGAGAAACCCTACGGAAATACGAAATCTTTCTAATTCAGGGAATCAGCACAAGTCCAGGCAAGGATCTCGTTTTGAAATATTTCAAGCTATGAACACAGAAACAGAGGAGAATATTGTGCCAAGTAAGGAAACTATTCCTGTCAACTTTGGAGAGGATACACCAATTCCCGAGGCTCAATTTAGGCCAACTCCAATTTTCAAATTGGACAATCTCTCTAGGTCAAACCACAATCAAGCACATTTGCAAGGATCCGCAATGCAATCTAAATCCTACCAAAAAAAGAAAATTCCAAGACAAGCTTTAGGAAAAAATACTTCCTTGCAGAATCAAGCCAACACTCAAGCTGATTCCACGCCCATTATATCAGAGACACAACAGGGGAAGGAAAATCTCCGCCCTTCTACGGAAATTTCATGCAATCCAACACCCAATCAACTCACCCAAGCCATAACCACGCCCATCACAAGCTCACTCCCCAATCTAACCCATGTCTCTCCCACGATCCTTCCTTCTGAATCCCGCAATTCCACCGCCACTCATCTAAACAATCCCACCGGAGAAGAATTTTTGCGTGGGTCGAGAAATGGAAACTCCCTACATGGGATTGATGATCCCGGAATCACCTCAAATGCTGGTGACATTCGAGACAGTAGCGGAGCTGCCTCCCAACAAGCCAGATGTGATAGCGATGCTATCAATCCCGTTTAAGACTGATCAAGTCTTAACGCTGCTCAAACAAGCCTATATGACTTCACTTTCTTCTGTGCCTGTTTTAATGTCAGACAGACACCCAAGATTGGCTACGAACACCACCCCAATAACCTTCATGGTTTGGAATGTCCAGGGAACGGCTAAGAAATCCAAATTACAGCGCTCAAAGACATCACTCGTCAATATAAGCCCTCTGTTTTAGCCTTTTTGGAGACACACATGGGAGGAGATCACGCCGAGAAACTTGCACAAATTCTCGGTTATCAAGGCCATACCCGAGTGGACGCCGAGGGTTTCAGCGGCGGAATTTGGGTCTACTGGAAGCCTGAACTGGTCATAACTGACCCCATACATAAGCACCCTCAACATATCACCATGGAAATCACAAGAGTGGGAGACATACCCTGGTTCTTCTCAGCAACTTACGCTAGCCCTGACCCATCTAAACGTCAAGATTTATGGCGCGAACTAGAGAGTTTTGCTCAAAATAATAACAAGCCTTGGGTGTTGGCGGGAGATTTCAACGAGACTCGTAATTTAAGTGAAAGATCCGGTAGCAGCCCTGATTTGGTTAGAAGCTGTAATAATTTCAACGAGTGGATAGACGGCAACAATCTCTTGGAACTCAGCTTTTCCGGAGCTCAACACACTTGGGCAAGGGGAAACTCCCCCGAAACTCGCACAAGTGCACGACTTGATCGGGTTCTATGCAATAGTGATTGGGGCTCACGCTTCGATGATGCTGCACTCAGACACCTCCCAGCTTTCCAATCGGATCATTGTCCCTTATTCTTTTCACCGAATGGCTTTGCCCCGCTTAATGCTATGAATCGACCCTTCCGTTTCCAAGCGGCTTGGCTCTTACATGAGAAATTCTCACCCTTTGTCGAAGATAATTGGAGAAAGGATACTGATTTAGTACCTCAACTCCAAGACCTCTCACTACAGCTTCAAAATTGGAATGAATCGGTCTTCAAAAATATCTTTCAACGAAAAAATCAATTGAAAGCGCGAATTCTTGGCTGCCAAAAGCGACTTTCGGAGAATCTGGATAGGGGACTCATCAAGTTGGAGGCTAAACTTAGGCGGGAATTGGATGAAGTGTTAGATCAGGAGGAAATTTACTGGTATCAAAAGTCACGATTGGATTTTATTCGGGACGGTGACAGAAATACCTCCTTTTTCCAATTAAGCACAATTGTTAGAAGGTGGAACAACAAAATTTCGACTCTGAAGAACTCAGAAGATACTTGGGTGACTGATCCTCCAGAGGTACAAAAAATGATTGTGCAATACTATAAAACCCTGTGTACAGATGAAAATTTGGTACAGGAAGCTACAGTTTTACCTACGGACAACTTCCAGGACATTCCGAATGATATGTGGGTCAAGCTCTCCTGACCTTTCACCAAAGCGGACATTGACGCTGTAATTCACAATATGGCCCCATTAAAGGCTCCCGGCCCGGATGGATTTCAGGCTCTCTTTTTTCAGAAACAATGGAATGTGGTCAAGCACAATGTCCACGAAACAGTACTCAGAGCCTTGGAGGGAAAAGGATTACCAGTCGCCCTCAACGATACGTTTCTAGTGCTAATTCCAAAAATCAAAAATCAGGAATACGTGTCACAGTTTCGACCAATCGGACTTTGTAACGTGGTCTACAAAATTATTAGCAAGCTTTTGGTGAACAGATTGAAGCCGATCCTACCTTTCCTCATCTCTGAAACTCAGAGTGGATTCGTCCCAGGCCGTCAAATTACTGATAACATAGTAATTGTCCAGGAAATGATCCACACCATGAGGAAAAAGCAAGGCAAAATGGGTACTGTAGACACCCGACTTGGGGGCTTCCTTTATAGCGCCCGATGATGAAAACGAACTTAACGCGATAATCGATTTTGTATGCCTACGAGACTCGTACCCAGGTTAAGGCCCAAGTGGCCGTTTGGTCTTAGAGTACTTGACCCAAGTGTTATGGTGAATTAAGAGGATTGATGGATCGTATCTCATTTTGGCCCAGCTGTAGTGTGACATTCATACCTTTGCGGCCCAATTGCATGTTACTTGATTTAATTTTACGTGCATGCATGGCCCAAGTAATTGGATGCCCCTGGCATCCCAATGACATTCAAGTGAGTTTTCCTCACTCACGTCTGTTTTGAGAATTTGTTACGCGTATTCTCATTTTCTTTTCATTTTATCCAATAAACTCATTTCTCCCATTTTTATATCTTCATTCATTTTCCATGACTTTTTAAGCCATTATCCCTCCCATTATCTTCCTCCTTTATCTCCTTCATTTTGTTATTATCCATCATCAGTTTCACACCTACTCTATCCTATTTTTGAGGCTAAACTAGGGTAACCAAGCCTAGTTGACTTCCCATATAAAGAGCCTTCATTCCATCACAAAAATACAAAGAAAAATCCCATAGTAAACCTACGGCAAACTAGCTACAAAACTCTTCTCACTTTACTACTTGTTCTTGTTCTCGGCATTTGAGAACAAGGGCGCAAGACATACTACAACCATACACACACCGCAATCGACTCGAAGAATAGTCCACCATAACGTGATCACCACTTCAAAGGTCAAGACTCGATCCTTGGGTCAAGTGGAGAAAACGGCTCGCGAGTAAGGGTTGGGCTCTTTGGCGTACAAAATCGAGATCCGCGAAACATCGCAGATAAGTCCTGAGGGCCCTAAATTAAAAAACGTTTTTACTCAAATGATTTTATTCGTATAAAAAACTTGTTGTTACGATGTAGTATGCTAGGTTTTTACGCGTCATGCTTTTTGTTTTGTAATTCAGCATAGCCCCTGATTCATGCATGCGTAGGGTAGCTTGTTGCTAGTTATTTAATTCTCTCTTAAGCATGTTCATGTTTAATTAGTTGCTTAGGATTCGTGAGTATGTGTGTTATTTGCTGATAATCTTGCTTTAATATTGTCGCATGAAATTTAAATCGTTTTGCATGCTAAATGTCATGTGTTTCCGTCGTCAGAAAATTACTTTTAATTTATCATGGATCAATTAGTAGAGACCGTCAACCACGACGGGCGGTTTGGGTGCCTAACACCTTTCCAACCCGTAACCTTGCACGAATTCATTCTAGGTTCGTGGAGTCCTAAAAAAGAAAACCCCGCTGGCGACTCCTGGTCAATAGCAATTCATTTAAGGAGGGCGAATCGGCCCACCCGGCCGGTACGGTACCTCACAGTGGCGACTCCGCTGGGGACTTGCAAAACTCAAAAATTGATCCGTTATAAATTTTTAGTAATTGATTGACATTGCATTTGCATATAGCTAGTTTGCATGCTATCGTTAGTACGCGAGCGACAGGATTTTACCCAATTATTCACCCGTGGTTTCGACCACGAAAGACGCCCCTCCTCGTTAGGCCCATTGGTCACTACAACGAGCATCGTGGTTGGTCTTTCACCCCATTGACGTCTATGCTCGTCCATTCGATGAGTATAGGGGAGTAACTCTATTGCCACGGTCCTTCTGCAAAGCAATTGAGCATACTTTTAGTCGTGGGTAAGCCTTGACTAAAACCTACCCATTTAGATTACCATAGAACTTTAGCCATACCACCCGTTGCATTGTGTGTTTTTTTCTAAGTCCGCTCCCTGGTGTTTTTTCTGAAGTTGCTTGTACGTGTTCTGTGATCTGTCTTTATTTGGTTTGTTCGTATCAAATTCGGCATGCATTTAGGCTATCATTAGATGAGATTCCCACCGATTAGGAGTCTGAATAAATTTATTTTCTTGTTACATCTTTTCGAGTCTAGCATTCGGGTGGCATCTCATAGGCATTAGGGTAGCATTTCTTTTTATTTATTCATAAAATAATCTCCTCACAATCCTGTCCTAGCATCCGTATAGCATTCCTCTAGCATCCATCTAGCATCTAACCATTAGTCAAGTAGCATCCTTCTGGCATCAAACTTCCACCCATGCCCAAATTATGTGTAATTTGAGACGAAATTTGGTGAACCCATTTTAGGAAGATTTTGATCTTAGCTAGAAGTCTATTACGTCACTTTATTGGAGCCAAATAATTTTCCACTTCAATAGAGCAGCCCTACACTAATAATAATCGAGACTTGAGTCATGTAGCGTAAAAAAAACTGATGGTCATTAACCAAGTTTAACCTCATTGTCGTTATACAAAACGAGCTCTAAAAAAACTTGTTCAAAATGTCTATGTGTTCATCTTGTTGCATAGTTTATCCCGTATATGTGCGTTAAAGTTGATAGGTACATTGTTTTACCGTACAAACGCACAAACTATACCTATCGACCAAATTTCGCAAAAAAGTGATTCAAGGTGACATATTCGCCTTCATCGACGATATACTAAACGACCACCAAATTCATCATTTAAGACCTCTATGTGTTCATCTTGTTGCACACTTTATCTCGGTTATTTGCGCTTAAGTTGATAGGTACCCCTTTGTTCAATAATAATTCACAAAGTCTACCCATCAACCAACTTTGCTTTGAAATGATTTCAAGTTGCTATGTTCGTGCCCACCGACGATGTACTATATGAACTCGAAAATGCTCATTCCAAATATCTAAGCATTCGTCTTGTTGCACACTACATCCCAATTATGTGCGCTAAAGTTGATATGGACCGCTTGGCTTTGTACGAGTTCACCAAGTATCCATGTCAACCAACCTACCCTGAAAACTCTTGTCAAGAAGTCATTTTCGTCTTTGCCGATGGTGAACCTAATGATCTCCGAAAAGCTAATTTCAAGTATCTACGTGTTCATGCATCTTGCTACATTTTATATCCGGTGATGTGCGTATGAGTTGTCAAAGACCTCTTTGTTTCCTTAAAATTTCACAAAGTATCCTTGCCAACCAAAAAACAAAAGAGACGTTTTTGAAATGAGATACATTGGATTATAAGTGCCTGATCTAACAAGTAGTTGCTACGTGGAGTGCTTTTTCATGCATGAGTGTTTAGCGCACGTAAATATTCGGCTTTCTTTCTTCACCATTGAAGGACACAATTGCATTCAACCTTTATACAAAATCATCATGCATCGTAAAGTCTAGATTAGGTTCATTTTCATGCATTTCGTGTCGCATTGTACGTAAACACTCCTCCCACATAGTCGCATATATTTGTATCGTCCATTTGTGATCCTTTATACGATGAGAGTGTAATTTGATTTGCATAAATTTAAGATCCACTTCATAAATTATTTACAATGGTGAGCATATCCATACACATATAAAAAAACGACAAAAATTAAATTTCAAATTCGACTCTTATAAAGCAAGGTCGGCGCATAAACAGTGGCACACACTTTACTTCTTCAAATAATTCATGGCCATTACCCCATCGGAATTGTCAAAAAAAAAAAAATTCAAATAAAATGTGCAAGTGGACACTCACCACAATAATATTCATGAGTGACATTTTTTAGTAAAGCCAATTTGTATTGCTTGTACTCTCTTCAAAGGCCAATTTCGCACGTAAAGTTTTTCGTCTCAATCCCAAGTTTTACCGAGAGGTACATTTTGCATCCTTATGGCTAATCTCCAACTTTGACAAATGACAAGCCCATGTTAAAAGACTAGGTTTGCATTTCATTCTATAACCAGAGAACTCACAACGCAATTTTAGTTCAAACGACAACAAATCAACGAGTCAAGAGTGTTTCAAATTTTGCGGCGAGGATCTAGTCCTTTTTTTCTTCTCCTTTGCATAGTCCAAGTCTAATGTTAGATACCCTTCTCCTCCATCCAATACCTCATCTACCTTTGTCGATCAACCTACGAGATTTCCAACCATTCCTTGAAGATTCATTTGACGCCTCGAAATTGTTCATGGTTATGAACCCCTTAACCACGTCTAGCCCATTCGAATAGTTGGCAACTTTTGATCATCACCATGTTATGCAATGATCACAATTTTCTACGATTCTCAAATTCACGTTTCGGTAACAATGACAATATAAATTACTCGCCTGTATTTTGAAACTTTTTTCAGGCAATTAGCCATGGCTCCTGAAAGGGACATACTTGTGCAACCCTTCTAAGTCATTAAATATCATTGTTGCCCACAAAAAAAAAAATCAAAAATTGCAGTCATGGCTCATCAATTCTTATAGCTCTTATCATTATTAGCTATCTTGAATCAAGTCACGAGAATTTGAGGTCTGCTTTTATTGCGCTTTCCATAGTTGAACCAATACAATCAAGCGCAAGTCTGAACATTTCTAGCCACTTTGTCTTGGCACATTGATCTTGAACATTTTCAGCAAGCCGTACCTTTATCATTTAGAGTTAGACTTGGAAATTTGATCCCCCAATCATTCTCAGCACCTCCAGACTTGCCTACCTTTTATCCTCCAACCATGGCCTTGACAAACCAAGCCCTTTTCAATATTCAATAGCCTGGCCTTCATCGTACCTTTCATTTCAAGACATGTCACATTACTAAAAGCCTACGTCTAAGCCTTACCATGCATATCATGTATTCCATGTAACCTTTACAAATGTTCATGAGCCAAAATTTTCAAACCCGCCAAGCTTACACCTTCCGCTGAATCTCTTTTCCAGCCTTGCCTACCCTCGCTTAGGGTCCTCGCCACGAAAATTGAGTCACAAACTATTTTGTTGTACATTGTTCAAATGCTCATGGTTTCACAATCGTGAGTTCATTTCAACGTCATCGGGTACTTTCTATCCGAACATAAAAAGTTAAACATCAAAGTCAAATGAAAGAGATCTAAACCAAAGATGCTCTTAAGGAGGTTCTCATGCAATACATTTATATTCAAGCTAAGCTTGGGGGCTTGTATTTCAAGTGAGGAATAACAAGATCATCAACTTTCAAATGTGCACACAATCAATTTTGCCTCTCTTTGTTTCCTGGATCACTTTTGGATGTAAAGTCTTCTTCAAAAAGTTTCAACACACCACAAGAGTCTAGCTCTCGGCATGCATTTCATGTTCTCTCATGCATCAAACACATTTGCATTCATTTACGCATAATTGTCCAATTGCCAAGAGTCTACTAAGGTCAAATTTGTGTTGCATTTTCTAAAGTCTCCACGAGTCACACTTGTTGCATGCATGTCATGAGTTCATTTGCATTTGGCGTATCAAGTTAATCCAAGTTCAACAACACTAATCAAAAGCAAAATGATGAGCACAATTCAAGGACCATAGAGGAAACCCTAAAAGTTCTCAAGCTTAGGGTTAATCTACACCATGTCTCTACCAAGGTTCACTAGACGTTAGAGAGCAAAGTGCACACCACAAGTTTCTCCTTGAACATTACAATTCGATCTGGCCGGACTTTGTACTGTGTTGCCGCGATAGCAAGAAATCAACATCTCAGCCCCTGATACAACAGCAAAAATTGTACAAATATATGAAATCCTTTTGTCCAGTTCATATAGTTCACTAGACTATAGAACCAATATATTTTGCAAGAACATGTCGTCAAGAGACTTGAAAAAATTGCGGTCGTCAGACTATAAAATTCAACTTCAATTCAGCAGTCGCGAGACTATAAATCCAGTTCAGCTAACAATTTCAATTCAGCAGTCGTCCGACTATAAAATCAAATTTTACAGTCGCCAGACTATAAAATCCAATTTTGCAGTCGCCGGACTATAAATGTTCCAACACAACAGTCGCCAGACTAAAAAATTCAAGTTCAATGCAGCAGTCGCCAGACTATAAATGTTCAAGTGCAACAGTCGAAAGACTATAAAATTAAGTGCAGCAGTCGACGGACTATAAACGGCGACTTATCCTAGATGACAACTTCGCCCATTTAGGATAACATTCTACTCTACGTCAATATGTTTCAGATGATAAATTCGCCCATCTGAAATGTCGAGCATTTGACAGTCGACGGACTATAAACAGCGACTTATCCTAGATGACAACTTCGCCCATTTAGGATGACATTCTACTCTACGTCAATATGTTTCAGATGATAAATTCGTCCATCTGAAATGCCGAGCATTTGACAGTCGACGGACTATAAACTGCGACTTATCCTAGATGACAACTTTGCCCATTTAGGATGACATTCTACTCTACGTCAACACGTTTCAGATGATAACTTCGCCCATCTGAAATACCGAGCATTTGGCAGTCGACGGACTATAAACGGCGACTTATCCTAGATGACAACTTCGCCCATTTAGGATAACATTCTACTCTGCGTCAACTCGTTTCGGATGATAACTTCGCCCATCCGGGATGCCAAGCATTTTTATCAACAACAAAGCTACGTGAAGACCTGTTTCGAGTCATTACTACGCCCATTCGGAATAGGCAAAATCTATCAACAATGTGCGAAAGCATGTCTTGAATGACAACTTTGCCCATTCAAGATACTTATTCAACACATTTCGATCGTCAACTTCGCCCGTTCGAGAGGGTTACTGTGTCCTTTTTCTTGATGCTTTTATGTGACTTAGTTGAGCATTCTATGTTCATGTTTTGCATCCGGTTGCATTTGCATTTATTTTGTGAGTGTGATCCTTTGACCTTCGTCTTCTCAAAGACTCGGTCAAAGTGGGGGCTCCTGTAGACACCCGACTTGGGGGCTTCCTTTATAGCGTCCGATGATGAAAACGGACTTAACGCGATAATCGATTTTGTGTGCCTACGAGACTCGTACCCAGGTTAAGGCCCAAGTGGCCGTTTGGTCTTAGAGTACTTGACCCAAGTGTTATGGTGAATTAAGAGGATTGATGGATCGTATCTCATTTTGGCCCAGCTGTAGTGTGACATTCATACCTTTGCGGCCCAATTGCATGTTACTTGATTTAATTTTACGTGCATGCATGGCCCAAGTAATTGGATGCCCCTGGCATCCCAATGGCATTCAAGTGAGTTTTCCTCACTCACGTCTGTTTTGAGAATTTGTCACGCGTATTCTCATTTTCTTTTCATTTTATCCGATAAACTCATTTCTCCCATTTTTATATCTTCATTCATTTTCCATGACTTTTTCAGCCATTATTCCTCCCATTATCTTCCTCCTTTATCTCCTTCATTTTGTTATTATCCATCATCAGTTTCACACCTACTCTATCCTATTTTGGAGGCTAAACTAGGGTAGCCAAGCCTAGTTGACTTCCCATATAAAGAGCCTTCATTCCATCACAAAAATACACAGAAAAATCCCATAGTAAACCTACGGCAAACTAGCTACAAAACTCTTCTCACTTTACTACTTGTTCTTGTTCTTGGCATTTGAGAACAAGGGCGCAAGACATACTACAACCATACACACACCGCAATCGACTCGAAGAATAGTCCACCATAACGTGATCACCACTTCAAAGGTCAAGACTCGATCGTTGGGTCAAGTGGAGAAAACGGCTCGCGAGTAAGGGTTGGGCTCTTTGGCGTACAAAATCGAGATCCGCGAAACATCGCAGATAAGTCCTGAGGGCCCTAAATTAAAAAACGTTTTTACTCAAATGATTTTATTCGTATAAAAAACCTGTTGTTACGATGTAGTATGCTAGGTTTTTACGCGTCATGCTTTTTGTTTTGTAATTCAGCATAGTCCCTGATTCATGCATGCGTAGGGTAGCTTGTTGCTAGTTATTTAATTCTCTTTTAAGCATGTTCATGTTTAATTAGCTGCTTAGGATTCGTGAGTATGTGTGTTATTTGCTGATAATCTTGCTTTAATATTGTCGCATGAAATTTAAATCGTTTTGCATGCTAAATGTCATGTGTTTCTGTCGTCAGGAAATTACTTTTAATTTATCATGGATCAATTAGTAGAGACCGTCGACCACGACGGGCGGTTTGGGTGCCTAACACCTTCCCAACCCGTAACCTTGCACGAACCCATTCTAGGTTCGTGGGGTCCTAAAAAAGAAAACTCCGCTGGCGACTCCTGGTCAATAGCAATTCATTTAAGGAGGGCGAATCGGCCCACCCGGCCGGTACGGTACCTCACAGGTACTATGGCAATCAAGATCGACCTTGAGAAGGCGTATGATCGATTAAAATGGTCTTTCATCAAAGACACCCTATGAGAGATGCGCCTTCCAATTCTCCTGATTGACGTTATTATGGAATGTGTCACGTCCTCTAGGCTTCGCATCTTGTGGAATGGAGAAGCCACAGAGGAATTTCAGCCCACTAGAGGAGTCCGACAAGGGGATCCGCTGTCTTCCTATCTTTTTGTAATATGCCTGGAGCGACTACATCAAGTGATAAATGAAGCAGTGAACAATGGTGATTGGAAACCAGTCCGCACAAGCCGCACTGGTCCAGCCATTGCAAACATCTTCTTCGCTGACGATCTCATTCTTTTCGCTGAAGCTTCCATTGAACAAGCGAAAATTGTCCAATCCTGCTTAGACAAATTCTGTCATGAATCGGGTGAAAAATCAGCCTAGGAAAATCACAAGTCTTCTTCTCGGCTAATGTTGCCCCTGCAATACAAGACAATGTCAGCCAAACGCTAGGCATCTCTCCCATAGACGACTTAGGGATTTATTTGGGTATGCCCATAATTCATGGACGGGTTACCAAATCGACCTATAGTCACCTTGAGGAAAAAATTGACAAGAGACTTGCTGGTTGGAAAACCAAACATCTCTCATTGGCAGGCCGTGCCACACTGATTCAATCCCCTTTGAGCCATGTCGCAACTTACAGTATGCAGTCGGCTAAGATACCGCGTGCAATTTGTGATGCTATCGATCGGAAAAGTCGTCGTTTCCTTTGGGGTGGTGATGACAACAGTCGCAAGATTCATCTCCTCTCTTGGGAGACCATCCAGCAACCCAAAGAACGGGGAGGACTCAACATACAATCAGACAGACAAGCGAATGCAGCCTTTCTTGCTAAACTGGGTTATCGAACGCTCGCTCAACCCCATTCACTTTGGTCCTCCGTACTCAGGGCCAAATATTGCAAAGGCCGATGCGATGTCGATATGTTCGTTCCCCAACGCAACATGTCTAATCTTTGGGCTGGTGTGGTGGCGAATGCTCAGGTTATCAAAGATGGTGTCTCCACCACTGTCGGAAATGGTAGACGCACTTTATTTTGGGATCATTCTTGGGTCGAGGGAGGTAGCTTATCAATCAAAGCCATTAGACAAATTCCATCAGCCCAACTCGAACTCACAGTCAGTGATATGTGGGATCCTGACCATTGTTGGAGATGGGAAATTTTCTCCGATCTTTTGCCAAAGGAAGAATTACTGAAGATAGCAGCCTATGAGTTAACAGCGGATGATAACTCTCCTGATACCCTGTACTGGAACGGCTCACCACATGGGGGTTTTACAGTAAAATCGGCTATGAAATTCCTGCGTGGAGCATATGAAACAGGACCCGAGACAGTAGAAGGGGAAAAATGGAATCATATATGGCGACTCCCTGTTCAACAACGTATCCGAATGTTTCTTTGGCTGGCTACCCACGAGAGAATTTTGTGCAACACCAACAGGCTAAAGAGGAATCTCACGGATGATCCAACATGTCCCCGATGCAATTCAGCTCCGGAGGACGTCCTCCTCCTCCTTCGGAACTGTCCTGAAGCCCGTTTTGTGTGGCAGCAGCTTGGGGAAATTGCTAGCCTGAGTTCGTTTCAATCCCCTCCTTTACAAACCTGGTTGTTCGACAATATCCGTAACGCCAACCCTCTGGCTACGGATGATTGGCCACTCAAATTTGCCATCACGTGCTGGTGGATTTGGAAGTGGCGCAAAAATATAGTGTTTGGTCGCAGTTCAGAGATCCCTCTTGACCCGTATCCGTTCCTCAAAAAGTGTTTTGATGAGACGAAAAACGCTTTGGACAGGCACTCGCTTCTCATCCCCGCCCCGGGGAATACTCGGGAAGTTCATATTTGGTGGAAACCGCCACCCCTTGGGTGGATTTTACTCAATACTGATGGAGCGAGCAGGGGCAACCCGGGCATAGCCGGAGCAGGAGGACTATTCCGGGATGACACAGGTAACTTCTTAGAAGCCTTCATTTCTAGCTGTGGTTTCTGCTCATCTATGAGGGCTGAGCTTCTAGCGCTGAAAAAAGGTCTCGAGGAAGCAAAACGGCATGCGTTTGAAAAGCTCTTGGTTCACATGGATAATAAGTCGTGCGTCAATTTGATCAATAATGACACCCCTACTATTGGTCAGTTGGGCAAGCTGGTCCAATCATGCCGTGACCAAATAGCTAGGGGAAGCTGGACTGTCGTAGTTGAACACACGTTTCGTGAAGCAAATTTTGCTGCAGACTGGTTGGCTAATCGAGGTGCAGATCAAGATCAGAAGCTAGTAATTCTTCAGTATCCTCCCAATGAGCTGCGCCTCATCCTGAGGGAGGATGTTTTAGGGGTTTCTAGAACTCGTCTAGTTAGAGAGCCTATGTTTTAATTTCGGGTTTTCCCTCCTTGTAACCAAAAAAAAAATGGAAAATGGACTCACTTTGTTTGAGTAAGATCAAATTAAGATAAATAGAAACTGAAGTTTAATTTGATTTCTTTTGTAGTAGGAGTAAAATAGATAATGAACTTTCTTTTGAATAAGATTTGAATAGATAATGAACTATTTTTCTAGATAGATTTAGACTTTAGAATAGATAACGAATTATTTTCTAACAAAATAGACATTCGATAGATGAATAACTTTACATTTTGCTTTCGATATATGTGCATTTGAGTGACATTATCGAGCCTATTTGGATATATGATATTGTTTAGTTTAAGGATTAAACTATTTTCAATTGGATAAGTATACATAAGGGACTCTTATTCTCATTGCATTGAGATCCAATTGTTTAAGTTCATGATATTCTCCATAATTCGAGGTGAGACTGTCTCACAATAACTTATTAAGAGACCATTCTATTTGTTCATAGAGTGATCCTTTTTTACATTGATAGTGTCATTACGCTTCTTTTAGGTATTCATGTTAATTTATGATGATAACCTCAAACTTAGGATTAGTAAATTTGGTTACTTTACAATCATTGCTGATTTTAACATGTTGATCCTTAAAGTCACAAGTAATGTGGTTTAAACATGAACTAAAACGATTACTAAAAGTAATAGAGTGATTAAAAATGATGTTAATCAAAACGGGCACTTTTTAAATAAAGTAGTGGTCTCACAATAATTTATTGTGATACCATCTCATATGAGACTTTGTCATCCTCCATTATTTAGTCACAATTGATGATATTGTGCATTGCAATAATAAAACCTATTAAAGCAGAATAAATAGTTTTTAAATTAGTTTCCACCAATTTTAATTGATCTATTCTTTAAAAACTAAAAAACAAATAAGTTTCCTATGATTTTCTCGGCTCTAAATAATAGCGGCTCGTGTCAAAATAATTGAATTATTTAAATTTACATAATATATAGTTAAAGAATTTTACTGAACAGATAACATGAAATTGGTTCCAAAGTCTTAGAAATCTTAGTTACTTATGTGTTCAAGTAAGATTGTATATATCATGCAGCTTTTGGATTAACCTATTTTCAATAAGATTAGTATATATAACGGAATTTTATTCGGCTCATTTACGGTCTATTTGTTTAAGGGTCTGTTTGGTCAAGCTCCTACTTCTCTAGAAATGCTTCTCAGAAATAGTTTTTGAGAAACTATTTCTGGAGAAATTATTGGGTGTTTGGTAAATTTATTTTAGAAGTGCTCCTAAGAATCGGAAACAGTTGATGTACCGTTTGGCCAACTCTTGATATTAAGATAGAAAAAGAGAAAAAAAAATTGAAAACAAACCCCACGTACTCCGTCTTTTTCTCTCTCCTATTTCCTCCCCCCTCCCTCGGCCCTGCCACCGCCGTCGGCCCTCACACAAACCAACCACTCCTCCGATGTCCACCACCTTCCAGACAACGACATTCCGGTCGTCCCGCCTGTGCCACCAAAGTCCGCCATCATTGAGCCCTTCCGTCTCCGTGCGTGGTTTTCTCTTTTCTCAAAACCTCCCTTTTCAACTTTTTCCCCACTGATTCCTGGCCCCCTCCTCACGAAACCACCATTCGCGCCTCCCCCAACCTCCTAGTCAGCATTGTTGGCCGTGGGTGAGAAAAATCGAGGAGAGAGAAAATTGAAAGAAATAGAAAATGTTAGTAGAGGAGAGGGTGAATGGTGTGGCAGCCTGCGAGGAGGGGGAAGTGGTGAACGGCGGATGATTTTCGTGGTGGTGGGATCGGGTGGGCAGCTGTGCTGGTTGTGCGGAGCACCGACGGTGGTGACTGGCGGAAAGAAATGTGGGTTGGGTGGGGATGGGGGAGGAGAGGGGCTTCGCCTACATGGAGCAGCTTTTTAAAAAAATATTAATAATAGATAAATATTGAGAAGCAGAAACAGAAACAGAATGAGAAAGAGAAGCCCCAATTTGGTTTCTCCTTCTAGCCCTCTAGAAGTTGTTTTGGGCTTCTCAAAACACTAGAAGTGCTTCTAATAATACTCCCGTTTGGCCAAGCTTCTCCTTTTCACCTCCAGAAACACTTGTAGAAGCTTGGCCAAACAGGCACTAAGTTTTTACTATTCTCTGCTTTTTTAGCTCCAATTGACAAAAAAAAAAAAAAGTTTGAAAAACTTTTATATTATGTTTGTCAACGTTGATCAAATCCTTGTCAAATTCTTGTCAAAATATGCCTCCTAAAAGCTTTTGTATCCTAGTAGTCGTAGCTAAGAGGTTATTTGAGTACACTTGTAGACTTTTGTTATCGAGACTTTAATTTATTCAATGTAGGAGATTAATATTTGTTTTTATTTTACTATCAAATCCTATTCTTTCTTTTACTACCACTAATACAATCCAATTCTATAATGCTGTAGGAATGTTTGTTTTTTTTTCTCTTTTTTTTTTCGCGCATACTACTACTACTAATACTCCTATTACTTCATTTTAAAAAAATACTCTTATTTCTTATACTATTACTCCTACAGTACTTCTACTCCTACTCTGCTACAACTCTTACTACTACTACTACAGCTAATAATAATAATAATAATAATAATAATAATAATAATAATAATAATAATAATAATAATAATAATAATAATAATAATAATAATAATAATAATAATAATAATACTCATATTGTACTTCTACTCCTACATACTCTTGCTCCTAGCTATTAATACAGTACAACTCCTACTCCTACGTTATTAATTACTACTCCTACTCACTACTACTCCTGTTAAAAATTAGAAAATTACTCTTAATCCTACTTCTACTCGTATGACTACTACTATAGTGATGCTTCTGCTACGTGCTCCTACAACTACTACTAATCAAGTTATATGCAAGATGTGGGATATATTAGGGGTCAATTAATTAATTTTCGATACCTAGATTTAGCCTTTTATTAGAAGAATTCTTCTACAACCCTATACAACTTGTACTTCTATAATTTTTACGTATAGTTCTACAATAAATCATCTTCTAATTAATACACTTCTACAATGGTTAAGTAATAGGACTATACTTTTACAAATGATGGTGAAACAAATGAGCTAAGAAGTATACAATAAGATGTTATATATCAACGTAGCAAAGCTTACGTATGTAATGTGTATACTTTTTTCATAGCAAACTCTTAATTTTTTTTTTTTTTTTACTTTTATTACTTGATTGGACAATGTGGTAAATATATATGTTTGTTTTGTTCTCTTATTTGAAACTCCTACATTCTCCTACTTTATTATTATGTGATTTATTACTTTATTATGAGGTTACTACAAAAATTATTTATATGGAATATGCATCCAAAATTGTAATAAAATAATGAACAATTTTAAACTTGCCAATCAATAATTTGCCAGCTTATTGTAGCCAGCTGATTAATTATGTATGACCAGGCATTATGATTGTGCATGTTGATTTGGGACTTTAACTATTTATAGCTAACTGATTGTTTATTTAACTTCTATTAGAATTCGATTTGTTTAACTTCTATTAGAATTAGAATTGTATAACTTCTACTAGAATTAGAATTAGAATTAGATTTAGATTATGATAGATTATGATTATGAAAATATACCATAAACCTTCCTAGTATCCTACAAAACATGGACTCTCTTAGAAGTCTTGAAAAATAAACTGAATTTTCTGGTGGTTCGAAAACCTCAACTTTCGACGTAGACCTTTGAAAAAAGCCTCATTTATTATTACCTATTATTCTCCTATCTAACAATGTGGGATGGCAAAACTACCGAACTTCAAAATTGTCACACATCGAAGTGTTGAAGGGGGTTGAACTTTGTTAAACTGTTGACCTTACAAATATTTGGAGCTACACTCTTACTGATTAAGTGCTTGTTATAGGTTTCTTAATCGTTTAGTCCAATATAATTAATTGATCTTTATATACAAATTCTTATCATATGAAATGTCGAACTACGCGATCAAATTCACTTTTGCAAATAAAGTTACATACTTTAACACACTATATATCCTAGCAAAATAAATAGGTTCAACTTTTTTTCTAATCCTTTAAGCTTAACTAATTAAGTTTTCTTAATATAACCATTTTCAAAATATTGAGGTAGTACAATTATAATAATATTTATTGGTGATAATTATTCTTCAAGATTTATACAAAGAAAAAAGAGAAGCAATAAAGAATGTGATAAGGTGGCACAAAAAGAAAGCGGTAGCAACATGATTATCATGTAAAACTTTTTTAATCATAGTTAAGAAAATTCAAATGACATAAATTTATGTTATCTTAATTTAATGGTCACGACTTAATTTCTTATCCTAAATGTAATAATGACAATTATTATAGAATTTTTTTCTACTCATACTCCTACTATTATACTACATACTACTCATACTCCTACTCCTACTCCTATTAAGCCCTGTTTGATAGGACTGCATCTTTCCGAACTGATCTAATCTGATCTGATTTGAATGACTCTGATCTGATCTGAATGTGCTGAAATTTTGATTGAATTTCAACGAATTAGTATCAGTTATGGACCAAATACATTGATAGAAATTTGAACATTTCTGATCTGATCTGAATGACTATGATCTGATCTAATCTAATCTGATCTGATCTGAATGACTCTGATTTGATCTAATCTGATGAATGATTCTAAACTGATATGAATACTACTGCAAATAAGTCCTATCAAACAGGGCCTTACTCCTACTCCATCCTACTGGTACTTCAATAGTGTAGTACGATCCTCCTACTCCTACTCCTACTCCTACTCCTACTCGTACTCCTCCTCCTCCTTCGGGCACTGCTACTAAAAGTTATTTGTACTCCACCTCTACAATCCTCCTACTTCGATCTTACTTCTACTCCTATTACTCAATGATACTCCTACTAAAAATTCAGTTGCACGACATTATGTACGTCAAGCTAATCAGACTAATGTTGAGCTAACTTATCGGAGGAAACACATACACTTAGATGTCAATTTTGTTCGTATACATATGTTCGTATACATATGATCAAGCTAATAAGATGAATAGAAGATTGACTATTGAAACATTGACAATCTACTTGTGTTGCTGTTGCCGACAATCAAACATATCTCCAATTTAGGCTATCAATTTCCAGCGAACCAAACCTCCTATAGTACAATTATTTAAGTAATCTCAATATTTACATACGCATCCATTATGCCATTGACACACTTGCTATCAAATCCAGCATATTATTGCAATAAGCTAAAAAGTTATAAATTGAAATAAGGTAGATCAATAAATTAGTACTACTTTCTATCTTCGTATTGGACTATTGGTACCTGGAACTATTGAGAAAAAAACGTAATGTATTAGTACTAATCATATATATATATAGGGGGCGTATCTGGTCAGAAGTATAATTTCTGTCAGAAGTCAGAAGCAATCTCAACCATTGATTTCAGTTAACTCCATAACTTGAACTGCATAACTCCAGTCGCATAACTCCATCAACTGCAACCAGTAACTCCAGTCAATTAACTCCACCAACTAAAACGCGTAACTCCAGTATTAAAATCGTATAACTCCAATAATATCAGAATTCCACCAATTTTAACTTAACTCTCGTCACTCTAACATAACTCCACCAACTAAAATTCATAACTCCAATAACTCCATTAACCAAAACATGTAACTCCCACTTAACTCCATCATCTAAAACACGTAACTCTAACTTAACTCTACTAACTAAAACACGTAACTCCGACTAAACTCCATTATCTAAAACACGTAACTCCAACTTAACTCAACTAACTAAAACACGTAACTCCAACTTAACTCAACTAACTAAAACACGTAACTCCAACTTAACTCTATCATCTAAAACACGTAACTCCAACTTAACTCCATCATCTAAAACGCGTAACTCCAACTTAACTCCAAAAACTAAAACCCGAAACTCCAATAACTCTAATCTAACTCCATTAACTAATATACGTAACTCCAACTTAACTCAATCCCATAACTCCAATAACTCCAATAATCAAAATATATAACTCCAATATTTAAAATGCGTAACTCTAATAATTTCAACATAACTCCCAAACTTAAACACGTAATTTAACTTAATTCTACCAACTAAATGACGTAACTCCAATAACCTCACCAACAAAAATTCCGAAGAAAATAAAAAATAAAATAAAAAACCTACCTTTCAACCATTTTCTCTCCCCTCCCACACACACCACCCACGGCACCCAGCCCCCTCCCCCACCACTACCCCGACCACACACGCAGCCACCAACAGCCGCTCCGACCACCACCTTATCCCGCTCCACCACCACCATCATGTACTCCGTGCTCCGGCGAGCGGAAGCCCCCTCCCCCGCCGCATCTCCACCACCTCTTCATCCACCATTTCCCCTCTCACTCTCGTTTCTCTCTCCTCGAATTCCTCGCTTTCCACGGCGGCGCCCTAACACCGCCTTCACCTCCTCCTCCTGAACCACCTCAGTAACCTCCGATCACCGAATCCACCATCTATGTCCTCTCATTTTCTCTCTCTCCTCACCTAAACATTACTTCAATTCAATTAACCATGGCGAAAATGAGATGTACCATCGGGAAATCAGCAGCAACGAAGGAAATAAGTGCATATATGAGAGGGGACGCCGGCGAAGGTGCAGTTCGACGACGGAAGGCCATGGCGACGGCCGAATTTGACGAAAATACGCGCGAAAATTGGACGAATAAGGCGGTTTTCGTGGTGTAGTGGTGCTCGAAAAACGTCGTTGATGCCGGAGAAGGAATCGTCGTCGACACTGTTGTCGGCGATGGTGACTTTCGGCGGCGGCTGCAGCGGCTGGCGGTGGTTGGGGACGGGATGGGGAGAGAGAAGAGGGAAGGAGAGGAGAGAGAAATACGTGTGATTTTTGGGGCTGAGGATATTTTTATTTCTTTTTTCTTTTCTTTTCATATTTAATATAAGTCATCAGATCAAGTGAGATGAATGGACCAGATTCCTTCTGACTTCTGACAAAATTGTCACTTCTTACTGGATTCATTTCCTATATATATATATATATATATATATATATATATATATATATATATATATATATATATATATATATATAGGAAATGAATCCAGTAAGAAGTGACAATTTTGTCAGAAGTCAGAAGTGATCTGGTCCCTTCATCTTACACGATCTAATGGCCGAGATTTAATATTAAAAGAAAACAAAAAAGAAAATAACCATCCCCAAACCCATAATAATTCACGTTTTCTCTCTCTTCTCTTTCACTCTTCTCACTCCCCAATCCCGTCCCCAACCGCCACCGGCCGCCGCAGCCGCCGTCGCCGGCGCCGACAACAGCACCACGCCACCGCGATTATTCCTTCTCCGCTGTCAACGGTGTTCTTCGAGCACCACTCCACCGCGAGAACCTCCATCTTCTCTCATTTCCTCACATTTTTCCGCGCCCTACCACCGTGCTGCTCAACCACCGCCGCCGGCGACTCCGATCGTCAGCTTCAACCGCCGCCGTCGACAGTTACTTTCACGGCTCCGTCGCCGGCGATTCTTCTGTTGTTTTCGACGGCGCGCGTCGCATTATCTTCAACCGCACGCGTCTTTTTACTCGATTCTCCTTAAATTTGGTCTCGTTTTTCGTCAGATCTGGCAGCCGCCCTTGATCTCTGTCGTCGATGCACTCTCATTTCCGGCATGGCTGATTCAATCGATGAGGTGAGGAGATAGAAAATGCGAGGCGGAGTCGGTGGTGGAGCGGCGCTAGGTTTCCGGCGACTGAGGTTGGGTCGGGGATGAAAGTTTATTGTTAATTTGATTGAATTTGTTGTGTTTTGGTTTGAATCGTAAGTGTGAAGATACATATTTTGTGTTTGTTTGTTGCTGATTTTTCCGGCGACGGAGGTAAGGCGAGAGGGTGGCCGGGTTTGGGTGATGTGAAGGAGAGAGAAAATGGTGTTTTCAGTTTTTTTTTTTTTTCAATTTTTCAGTTTTTCAGTTTTTCAGTTTTTTTTTTTTTTTTTACAGATTTTCAGTTTTTTTTTTTTTTTATTTGGTTTATGGTTAGTGGAGTTACGTTGGAGTTACGCGTTTTGGTTAATGGAGTTACGTTGGAGTTACGTGTTTTGGGTAATGGAGTTACGTGTTTTAGGTAGTGGAGTTACGTTAGAGTTACGTGTTTTAGGTAGTGGAGTTACGTTGGAGTTACGTGTTTTGGGTAATGGAGTTACGTGTTTTTCTGTTTTTTTTTTTTTGTTTTTTTGTTTTTTTTTATTCATTTTTTCGTTTTTTGGAGTAACGATTTTAGTTTGTGGAGTTACGAGAGTTACGTGTTTTGGATCATTGGAGTTATTTGAAGTTACGGGTTTAAATTATTGAAATTTTTTGAAGTTACATATTTTAGTTGATGGAGTTAAGTTGGAGACTTGGAGTTATTGGAGTTACGAGTTTAATTATTTGAGTTACGTATTTTAGGTGATGGAGTTAAGTTGGAGTTATTTGGAGTTACGGATTTTAATTTTTGGAGTTAAGTTGGAGTTACGTATTTTAGTTGATGGAGTTACGTCGGAGTTATTGGAGTTACGGGTTTTAGTTAGTCGAGTTATGTTAGAGTTACGAGAGTTTAGTTGAAGTTGGTGGAGTTCTGATAATACTGGAGTTATACAATTTAATTACTGGAGTTCGACGTCTGGAGTTATGTGTTTTAGTTGGTGGAGTTATGTGGCTGATTTTACTTGTAACAGTTGATGGAGTTAGGCGACTGGAGTTATACAGTCACTACAACAAAATCTGTGTTTTTGGGACGCTTTTTTACGGGCGCTTTCAAAAGTGTCAGACGAAAACTTAACCCCGCGTGCCCCTGAAATGTTTTTGTGACGCTTTTTTGTGATGAAAAATAGTTAGGACAAGAAAAAGCGTCGATGAGGGTAAAAAACGAAGCGGGATAAACTTTTCAGTTCAGCGCGCTGAGAAAAAATCTCGCGAAAAAGAAATAATTTCAAATAGAAAACTCTGACCACTCTCTCTCTTTCATACTAACCGTCACCCATATCTCAATCACTCACTCTCTCTCATCAATCATCACTGATCATCTCTCACCCTCATTTCACATGAACGATCTCCGATGCCACCGTCCACAGTGCACACTGCTGCTCACGCCG
Organism: Spergularia bocconei; assembly: GCA_963457585.1. Lineage (NCBI taxonomy): Eukaryota > Viridiplantae > Streptophyta > Magnoliopsida > Caryophyllales > Caryophyllaceae > Spergularia > Spergularia bocconei. The sequence continues at coordinate 9,081,709 of OY734958.1, forward strand.
CGCCCAGCTCAACCTCTTTTCACATCGCCGCGCTCCGCCACCACTCTCCGGCAGTTGATTGCATTCCCCAATCAGGTTACAACTATCCTGACCTTGTCTGCTTATGGGTTTGATTAAAGGTTGCATTATGCTGAATATGTGCGAGAGCTTTGGTTCTGGGTTATATTGGACTGGATTTGTACGATTTTTTCGCGAATTTGGGGTTTATATGATTCGGAACTTCCTGGTCTTTTGAGTTATATCGATATTATTGAATTGGTGAATTTGGGGTTATTCTGAATTTGATTATTTGCTGTTAATCTAATTTTCTTGATTTATTGGCTTAATTTGGGTTGAATTTTGCCAGGTTGCTGGATTTAATTAGTGAAATTGGTGATTAGGTATGTTTCGATCGCCCTTCTTAATCCTCGGTTAATTTGTTGGTATGTTTCAATCGCCCTTCTCATATTCGTTTTCCTTGCAGAATTCGATTTGGGCATGGTTGAAGGAATTCGTCTCACCTGCTTGAAGGATCACATGTTTCTCAATCACAGCGGGACCAAGGTCCTTCACTTTTTTTTTTCTTCCCCTTATCTTTTAATTAGTGGTTGCTGTGTTTAATTGTGAATCAATTGTGTTGTCTCATATATTTTTGGTGAATTGGCTATTTTCTATGATTGTTGCTGAGTAGGACGTCTATAATTGATGGTTCAATTAAATCATATGAATAACTCACAGCTACGATAGCTACGAATACCGCTGATGTGGGAGGCCGAGCCAAGATTCTTTCATATTGGCTTGTGCTGGTGGTTTTAGTTGGGATGTGTTTTCGTGACGTTGGCTTTTAGCTAATCATGGTATGATATATTGTTGAAACCTAATAAATCAGTTAGGAGTACTAACTTCTGTTCAACTTACAATCTTGTGATTACTTGTAAACTTTATCTTATGTTCTAAATGTTTTTGATCTCAGGGTTTTTATAAATCGAGTTATTGCTGTCCTCATCACGAATATAGTCTAATTTCATGAAGTGTGGATGTCTAAAATTGATCTGTGAATCATGGAACAACATAGTAGTTGACTTTAAAAAATTTAGGCAAATAATTGAGATTTCTGGTGTTTGATCTTGTATTTTAAAACCAAAGAGGAAAAGATACCCATATGAACCCTTCAAAAAAAAGAAAAAAGATATCCAGATGAAAAGAGAAGTAATTGTCATGGTTTTTGTTGTACAAGTATGTAGTATTCTTTTCTGAATTGTACTGTGTAGGATTTTACTTGTGGACACTTGATGTGGAATGCATGTAAACTGGAACGTAAGAAATGTCTTGGTATGATAGTAGACTTAATTATACCAAAGCTCCAATGGTGGCATGACAAAAGGTCTGTTAAAAAAAACTGGTGGATTGGGACTGATTGATAGTGTAGATTGGAATTTGGCTTGTATTGGCAGGTTTGCTTGGTGGGTGTATAGGCGTATAACAAAGCGGATAGGCTATGGGTAAAGTGGGTGAATAATATATATCAGAAACCTTCTACTGTAAAGTGATGGTTACTAATAACATCGAGAACCCTTGCCGATTAGAAGACACCAGGGGTCGAATAACCTCACTCACTTACAAAGACACCCAATCACCGATTAGAAGACACTATGTGTCTAAGAACCTCACTCACTTACAGAGACACCTGATAGGATTAGAACTTTAGGTTTTGGCTCACCACAAATGCACCCTTAAGCATAGAAACTGTCAAGTGTTTGTTGGGGGGGTTCCAACCGTCTTTTATTTTCATTTTGTTTACATGTATCAGTTTTCAAATTTATAAAAAGAAAACGAAAACGCAAAAAAAACAGAAAAAAGAAAAAGCATTTGAAAAATAGAAAAGCGTGTGCGTGTGTTTTATTTATGTGTGGTGCTCTTTGACATAGAGGACCAGGGGGCTTTTCTTTGGTGTGGCTTGCGACAGATTGCATAAGAGCAACCCAGACACATACAAACACACATATCTGGGAGAGTGAGGAAGAGTGTTCCCTCCAAAAATCACAAAAACACAGAAACTCGACCATCCTGTTTTAGAGTTCTGTCTTTCAGCCTGACGAAGTTGGAGCAGTTGCACTGAGGTGTTTAATTAATTGAATCATAGCTACAGGTATTTCTGCATTATTCCTTTTTGGATCTTTTGGTTGTACAATTATTCACGAAATTAGTTTGTTTTGATGCGATTGATATAATATGTAGCTGGGATTGATTTTGTTTTCGAGTTATAACTTGAGAACTTTAGCCTTTATTTTGATAAATTGATTAGTGAAATTTGTGTTGGTTGCCTAGTGGTTTTTCCCTTGGATTTGGAGGGAACCACTGGTGTTGTTTGTTTGTCTTTGATTTGATTTCGTTTTGCGATTGGTGAGATCGAATTCGTCGAAGTGCTGCCGAATTTTGGTTAGACGTTGCTGACACTTTAGAATTTACCAACAACATGAACAAGTATATATCATATGTAAACGGTATACCATTAGATTATGGACAGACAATTTGTTACTTGAATAAATCGCTCCTGCCTCTCTATAGACTAACATGCCAAAACTGAACAAAGATGTATAATTTATTTTTCATGTTTAATTGTATTTGCAGGTTTTGAATACTTCCAAGTGCTGATGGCGAAAGTGAATCGGTCAGAGAGAATCCTTAGTCTTCCTCATCTCCACTATGATTGCACATTAGAGTCACGTTTTCAAGGTGGAATGATGATGTTTATTTGTTACGTTACTATACCTTCTCTATGTTTTGGACGACTAGTAGTACTTGTTTAAAATAGTTTGATGGGACTTGTGTTTTTGCTACACATTTAGCACTATATGTAATTGTATTTTATACATATGTTTTGGACTAGTCGATGTGTAAATGAATGACATAATATATTATTATATTTGTTCTTCAGATTAATTCGATTTGAGCTGCCTTGTACAATCAATTTTGATGCGCATTGAATATATTGATTATTAGATATTATTGTAATATATTATGTTATATAAGATTTCTCAAAATTTAGACGCCTTAGCGCTAAATTTTTCAATAGCTATCTAATGACGCAAAAAAGCGTCCCTAAAAAACAAGGGCGCTTTTTAGTGACTAAAGTTTCTGGAGTAAGGGACGTCCAAAAGCGTCCACATGTCGTCAAAATGTGACGCACAAAAGCGTCCGAAAATAGTGACACTGAAATTATAGACGCTTTTTGGAAGCGTTCAGAGGAAAATACTGGACGCTTTTTGGTGTCCAGATTTCACTAAAAAAGCGTCCTAAAAGCACTGTTTTTGTTGTAGTGAGTTCAGGTTGTGGAGTTATGTGAAATCAATGGCTGAGATTACTTCTGACTTCTGACAAAAATTATACTTCTGACCGGATACGCCCCCTATATATATATATATAAAGTTGGATGGAAACCGTGTGGGCGCGACACGTCATCCTCCACCTCACGTGCCACGTAGGTGACAGGCAAACGTGCATGTCACACATGCGAATCCACCTCATCAGCCACATAAACAAATCCACCGCAAAAATGAAATTGCAAAGACTTGAACCCGTGACCTCCATGTGGAATTATAACACATAAACCACTATGCCATTGCTTTTGTTGATGCTTTTATTAACACAATTATATATAAAGGGCATTAATGTTTGTGGTTATAAATGCAAATATATGAAACTCAAAATAATTTAGGGGTGATTGATAAATAGCGGTATATGATATCGTTCAAAATTGTTGTGAGCATAAATATTGAAATAATAATAAAGTGGAGAGGGAATTTAGAGGCTTAGTATTATGCGGTTTGGAGAATACTGAAGACGTCGATGACTAATATTGTAAATTATCTATTATACTATTTAACGAATAAAATCAAACATGCTAATCGATGAAGACCGTGCGTAGCACGGTGTAAAGACTAGTTACATTACTATTACACAAAGAAAAGGAAGAAATTGAAACAACAAATAATTGTTAAACCATAAAGTAATTGTTGTAGTAAGAAAAATGATAAAGAAATTCGATTAGCCCATAAGATTGAAATTAAAATTATACCTTATCACATATTAAGAGAATAGATTAGCCCATAAGAATGAAACTAAAATTAAGAGAATTAATGAGCCCATAAGAGTACAATTAATCTTCAAATTTCACAAATCTGTAATTAAAATCCTATTGTGTGTAGAATCGAATATCAAACTTAAGCTTGTATTGATTGAGAATCGAAAATTGAGTGTGTATGCGGCTCTGCCGTTCTCCTAATTACGAATTAGATTCTATGTAACTTCAATAAGCTAAAAATACAACTACTTCTACATTATGTCTAAAAGCTTTATGTCATAAAACATTCATCTTAAGTTTTTTTTTTGTACTAAGATAAGAGAATACAAATTGTGATGACAATCTTTCAAACGATGGCCTTCCAATAACTCATGCTAACTGTAAATAGTGTTCGAAAGAATTAATTCATACCTTGAGGTTTATATCTAACGATTCATACACCGTCTAATATGCTATCAACCAACAAAATTCAATAGGGCTGAAAATCGCAACACGAAAATTAGTATGTTATGAACACGAAATTAGCAAGAAAGCATACAAAAGGAATAAACAACATCAAGTGGGGAGTGTACGTAGGAATTTATTTAAACAATACACTAATAGAAAAAGCAACCAAAAATGACAAAAAAAAAAAAAACATTGTTCACGTTAGGGCAATACATGTCTATATATAATGATGTAATATATAGGTGTAAAAATTATGGAAGTAAAACTCTATTATAAATTGGTAAAATTTTGGTAAGATTTTTCCTAAGCTAGCTTCTATAGAATGTTTACAATCAAAGAATCTTCTTGGGGATCACCTGGAATCCGCTTTCCGGCAGTCTGGGCTTCGTCTAGGTAGCTTGCAGAAGGGGGATGACAGCAAAGTCTCAGCTGAGGAAGGTAAACCTGAAGGTAGTAAACCTGAAGGTAATCCTGTTTCTCCTTTAATTAACCCTGTTATTAATTCTGGGAAAAAGTGGACTGATATTGCTGGGGCTAAGAGTAAGCTTGGTATGGATTTGTTTTTTGATGAGACATCATCTAAAACGGATGAAATTACGCTTACGGATGAGGATGTCTCACTTGCCATGAAAATGTGGGAATTTACTCTTGTGGGGAATGTAATTGGAGGGAAACCAAAACTTTCTGAAGTTCAAGGATTTGTTAACAAAGTTTGGAAAACCCAACCTAAGGTGCAGTACTATAGAAAGGGATGGTTCATGTTTCGATTTGATTCACAGGGTGCTATGGATGAAATCCTTAAGGGTGGACAGTGGAAAATTGGGGGAAAATCTCTGATTCTTAAACGTTGGAGCCCCCAATTCTCTCAGGAGATTGACAGGGTTACTAAGATTCCTGTCTGGGTGCTTTTTCCAGAACTTGACCCTTGTTATTGGTCCAAGGAAGCTTTGAGTAAGCTCGGGAGTAAAATTGGTACACCTATGTACGCTGATCACACTACAACTACTCAATCAAGATTGGGTTTTGCAAGAGTGATGATCGAGGTAGATGTGTCGATGGAGCTGCCTAGCAGCATTACTATTAACTCCCCATTCTGTGGGAAAATTGTTCAAAGGGTCGATTACGAATGGGTGCCGTATTACTGCCATGGGTGCGGGAAACTAGGACACCTGATCGAGAGCTGTAAGCTGAGAGCTCCTGACAAAGAGCAAATATCTGAGAAGCAGCAGAAAGTTTACAGGGTGAAGCAGGTCGAAGGAAATAATGATGGGATTGATCAGACCCAGATGGTTCCGAATTCAGAGAATGTTGAGGGAAAAAAAGCAGTGTCAAAGGATGCTTCTGTTGAGCCTGGCTCACCAAAACAAAATCCTAACACTCTTCCAGCTCCTTCTGAACATGATGAACTTGGTTTTAGGATGGTGCTTAGTAGAACTCAGAGGAGAAGTGCTAAGCAGAGATCTATTGGGAATAGGACTGTGGGGGAAATTTATGCCCAAAAGCAAAATTCAGGGATTCTAAACTCTTGTCTGAGCAATGCTTTCATTGAGCTGGCTAAAGAGGGCATGTGGGAGAAGGATAAGCCCCCTGATCCTCCATCTAGATGAGGATTGCTACTTGGAATATTAGAGGCCTCAATGAAGGTCTCAAGCAACATGAGGCTAAGAACCTTATGTTGACTAATAATATTGATTTTATGGGTATCTTGGAAACTAGAGTGAAAGAGCATAACTATAAGAGTATTATCAATAGGAATTTCAGTAGGTTCTGTGTGGAAAATAATTATAGTCATCACTATAATGGAAGAATCTGGATAATGTGGAAGGGTGGGAATTTGAAGATCACTATCTTGCAGAAACATGCTCAATTCATACACTGTAAAGCTGATCATCTGTTAAGCCATGAATGTATCTATATAACAGTCATTTATGCAAGTAATTCCAGACATGAGAGATTGGATCTCTGGCATCAGCTGCATAGCATTTCCCAGGGTATGAATGAGGCTTGGATTATTCTTGGAGATTTCAATATCATAAAATCTCCCGAGGAAAGGATAACTTCTCATGCTATCAGTGTAGGGGGAATGGAAGAATTCAATGACTGTATGATTGCCTGTGATTTGGATGATATTAGAAGCCATGGAGGAGACTTTACCTGGTCTAACCATCAAGATGGGGAGGATAGAGTTTGGTCTAGATTGGATAGAGCCCTAATTAATCATTTTTGGATTGCTAAATTCCCTTTGTCTTATGCTGAGGTTCTTAATCCCGGAGTTTCAGATCACAGCCCCATTCTTGTTAATATTATTGAGCATACTAAAGTCCAAAGAAGCTTTAGATATCTTAACTGTTGGGAGGAGCATGAAGATTTTCAAAGGGTTGTTCAGCTGGCTTGGGTAAAGGAAGTGAGAGGCACACCCATGTTCAAACTGTTCCTTAAGCTTAAGAATGTCAGGAGAGCATTGAAGGTCTTGAATAAAAATCATTTCTCTAGCCTTACATTGAGAGTGAATGAGGTTAGAGATAAGCTTATGGAATGCCAGTCACGATTGCAAACTGATCCTATGAGCTCAGGAGTCATTGAGGAGGAGACTGCTTTAAGGGAGAAGTATTGTAAGTTAAAAAGGGCTGAATTGAGCATGTTGGCTCAGAGAGCTAAGGTCACTCATCTTAGGGAAGCTGACTGTAGCTCAAAGTATTATTACTCCAAGATTGTTGAGAGAATTCATCATAACAATATAGGGGTAATTACTGATGAGCATGGAGTTATTCATAAGGAAGAGGCTGGCATTTGCAATGCTTTTGTTTCTTACTATAATAAGATGCTGGGTATGGAGAGTGAAGTGTACAGATGGGTTTGATTTAAGTGGTGCGACCTTAGATGAAAGTCAGAGGAATATGCTTGACGCCCCCTTTTCAAACGAGGATATCAAGAGAGCCCTTTTTAGTATCCATTCCAATAAAAGCCCTGGAATTGACGGTTTTTCTGCAGGGTTCTTCAAAACTTCATGGGATATTGTTGGCAATGACTTTTGCAAAGCTATTCAAAGCTTCCTGAAATCAGGAAGGATGCTGAAACAAGTGAACACGACCATTATTACCTTGATTCCCAAGAAACCTAATGCTGAATCTGTGCTCGACTATCGTCCCATTTCCTGCTGCACTACTGTGTATAAGACGATTAGTAAGCTCCTAGCAGATAGATTGAAAATTGTGCTCCCGGGTATTATTGGTGAAGAACAAGCTGCCTTCACTCAGGGTAGAAACCTTTTCCAAAATGTCGCTTTGTCTCAGGCCCTGGTTAAGAGATATACTCACCAAAACATCTCTAAACGTTGCCTGATAAAGGTTGACATTAGGAAAGCTTTTGACACTCTTAATTGGGACTTTATTGGGAGATGTTTAAAGATCTTTAATTTCCCACCTCTCTTCACAAGATGGATTATGACTTGTGTCACTTCCACTTGGTTCTCTATCAAGATCAATGGAAGTAATAAGGGTTTTTTTTAGGGTAAGAGTGGTGTTAGACAAGGAGATTCTATCTCTCCTTATCTATTTGTTATGAGTATGGAAATCCTTTCCAGATTGCTTAGGAGGCTGCCAAGGTTCCCTAGGTTTTCTTATCATCCGAAATGTGCTAAGCTTGGGATTACACACTTGACTTTTGCTGACGATTTGATGATCTTCGCCAGGGCAGACTCTCCTTCAATTAATGCTGTGATTCAGTGCCTAAATGAGTTTGCTAATATGTCAGGGCTGAAAGCTAACCCAAATAAAACTGAGATTTTGTTTGGGGGGGTTCAGGATGATCTCAAAGCCCTGTTCTTACAAGAATCAGGCTTCATGGAGGGCAAATTCCCTTTCAGGTATTTGGGAGTCCCTCTTAACAGCTCTAGATTGAGTGTGGACATGTATGATGCTCTGATCTCAAAAATTAAAGCTAAGATTATGCATTGGTCTAACCTATACCTGTCCTATGCTGGGAAATGCCTTCTTATTAACTCTATTATCTTCGGGTTGCAAAACTTCTGGTGCTCTAGCATTTTATTGCCCAAGGGTGTTGTTAAGAAGATAAACAAAATCTGTAAAGACTTCGTCTGGGGTATTGCAGATGGGAAGAGAAAGATGATCTTTAAGAGCTGGAGTAGCTCTTGTGCGCCAAGGAATGAGGGTGGTTTTCACATTAAGGAAATCCTTGGTTGGAATAAGGCGCTTCTTGCAAAATGGCTGTGGAATCTACAGTCTAAGAATGGGAGCATCTGGTGTAATTGGAATGAAAATTACGTGCTAAAAGGGGATTCGATTTGGGAAGTGCAAGTTAAATCCCACGACTCTGAATTATGGAGAAATATCATGGCTGTCAGGAATGAGATTATGGAGAAATCAGGTTCTGCTGAGAAGGCTGCTGTTACCCTCTCAGCTTGGGGTGAAGGAGGGAAATTCAGAGTTGCCAAAGCCTACGATTTTTTCAGGACAAATTTCAGGAAAAGTCAGAGGCATAAAGTACTCTGGGATGCTGTCAATGCCCCGAAACTCAGTTTTACTGCCACTCTAGCGATGCAAAGAGCACTTCCTACCATAGATAATCTTGTACACAGAGGCATGATCATTGTCAATCGCTGTAGCCTTTGGAAATCTGCTGCTGAGAGCCATCAACACCTCTTTTTCCAATGCTCTTTTGCTCAGAACATCTGGGAGGAGATTAAGTCTTGGCTGCACATTGGCTCAAATGCTACTAGCTTGAATGGAGTCTGCAAATGGATTGGTCAAAACAGCAGGAAGAGAAATCGGAAATGGAAGTGGGTGAAATGCAGTTTTGTAGCTTTGATTTATATGTTATGGTACGAAAAAAATTGTAGGATCTTCAAAGGCGAGGAACACTCTAAGGATTGGGTTAGCTTTAGAGTTAAGTACTATACTAGTATAAGAGTTTTTAGCTATCTCAAAGGGATCGGTAGTGAGGATGTACTTGACATTCTCAAGTCGTGATCGCTAGTGGTTTCCTTTTTTTGTAAGCTTTTCGCTTTTTATTCCCAATTTGGATGAATATAATGCACTAAATTTGCTTGCAAAAAAAAAAGATCTCCTAATCCTATGCAATTTTCCAATTTCAACATCTCCTAATCTTCTACAATTTTCCAAATAGAACATCTTCTAAGCTTCCACAACTTTCCAAAAGTCAGACTCTCTCACGTTGTAAAAAAATTAAATAGAATTTTCTGGTGGCTCCGCGAAAATCAACTTTTAACGTAGGCTCTCGAAAAAGTTGAATGCCCGTGCGTTGCACGGACTCTTCACTTAACTCATTTACAATCTAATTTATATTAAACTCGTATTATTCTTAATTAGTTAGCCAATATTGAGAAAAGGGAAATGTTCCATATTAAAATTATATTAAAGGTAAATGGATAGTATTTAAGTAGAGAGTACACTTTTGAAAAATTGTATTTTTTTTTTTAAAAAGTTCCATGTGACCTTAACTCAGTCTGTGTCTAAAAAGTTGATGAATTATAATTTTCATAATAATTATAGGATTATTATTTAACTAATCACATTATAACATTTCAAAAGTCATGGACATTTTATACATTTTCTTGATGTCCTACTTTTGTAGTTTTAGTAGGATTAAAATGGAAAATGGACTCACTCCGTTTAAGTAAGATTTAGATTAAAATAAAAAAATGAAGTTTAATTTGATTTCGTTTGTAGTAGGATTAAAATAGATAATGAACTATCTTTTGAATAAGATTTGAATAGATAATGAACTATTTTTCTGAATAGAATTAAACTTTAGAATAGATAACAGATTATTTTCTAACAAAATAGACATTTGAGAAATTAATAACTTTAAATTTTGCCTTTGATATATGTGCATTCTTTGAAGGACATTGTCGAGCCTATTTGGATATATAATATTGTTTAGCTTATTGATTAACCTATTTTCAATTGGATAAGTATACATAAGGAACTCTTATTCTCATTGCATTGAGATCCAATTGTTTAAGTTGATAATATTCTCCATAATTAGAGGTGAGACTGTATCACAATAACTTATTGAGAGACCATTCTATTTATTCATAGAGTGATCATTTTTTACATTGATAGTGTCACTATACTTCTTTTAGGTATTCATCTTAATTTATGATGATAACCTCCAACTTATGATTAGTAAATTTAGTTACTTTACAATCATGGCTAATTTTAACATGTTGATCCTTAAAATCACAGGTAATGTGGTTTAAACATGAACTAAAACGATTACTAAAAGTAATAGAATGATCAACTTATATATGTATTAATGTAGTATTGGTGTAATTTGCTACGTTTAAGAGAATTGATCTAACAAAAAATGTTTAGCTCTAAATAAAGGAGATACACGAAGTGCTCGTTTGGACAACATATAATTAAATTCTTGTAGGAAGTAGAAATTCCCAGGAATTGAATTATTATGGTAAATTCTTGGGAATTCGCCTTGGACTGTGTGGATACCATCTAAGAACTTAGAATTCATCTAAGAAGTTCGAATTCCTCGAGATTCATTTCTCATGGTTGTTTTGTTACCCTACAACAGTTCATTTGTTAGTTATTCGAATGACTCATGGCGTATAAGATATTTAAATTTAATTTTTGTTAAATTTTAAGTATGATGATCTTAATAATTAATGTGTTATGTTAATTAATGTTGAGGACATGATCATAATTTTTAAGGCATGGTTTCAATTGTATACACATGAATATAGAGAATTAGATCAAAGATCCTACTACTTCGAGCAATTCCCCAATTTTCCTATGCATTAGGAATGTCTTTTTACTATTACATACTAATACTGCTTCTGCTACTCTTGTTCTCCTGTCAATCTTGCTTTTCGCTCCTCCTACTCTTACTCACTACTACTACTACGTTCTACATGCATAAAAATTTAATCTAAACTCTAATATCCTTTTACTACTCTACTACAACTACTATACTACAGCTAATATACTACTACTACTATTACTATTACACTACTACTACTATTACTATTACTCTACAACTATATTACCAATACTATTATTATTATTATTATACGATTCTCTAATTTTCCCTCACACCATACTTTTTTTGGAACGACGGCGACTACTCCTACTATTACTCTTACTCCTAATAATACATACTCGTCCTACTCCTCCTCCTCCTCCTCCTCCTACTACTACTACTACTATTACTACTACTAATACAAACTCGTCCTACTCCTACTCCTACTACTACTCCTACTCCTACTAATCGTCTAATCCTACTTTAAATTGGAAATTACTCGTACTCGCTCCTACTCCTGGCCTACTACATACTACTCCTACGATCCTACTCTTACAACACCTACTCCTACTGCTAATACTCTTACAAAAAGATGGTTATACCTGGTTGATCCCCTACATACATACATACCTTGTCAAAAGCCCTACAGATCGAAAAGAAACAACAATGCAGTGTGTTAGTAGTGATGCTATATATCCAAACAAAAAATTCACATACACACGGTACAACATAAAAGAAAAAAAAAGTAGAAAACAATGTTCCAATGTTCAAGCTTGCATGCACATATATATACTTTACATGATATGAGTAAATAAGAATCTAAGGAGACTATTTGACTTTTGCCAACAATCTCCAGCCATGTCCCCTGTAACAACGATTTTAGCTTAGCTGATCACCATCTCTTCGATCTCAATCTTCTACTTTGTGAGTCTTAACTCTTAAACTCTTGACATTTGTTCTTTCGTTGCATCTTATTTTCTTAAATCTGTTAGGGCACAACAAACCATAACATTAGAAAGCATCACATGCATCATAAAATGTAGAAGATCAGACTCTGTACAATAATTGATCAAAAAGTAATATTACTATATTAAAACTTAAAAAGTTAATAAAGAGCATAACCTAAAATAATGAAATCGGGGAGGGACGTGGAAATTTTGGATTGATATCAGATGTAGAGAATATAGTGTAACAAAAAATTTACAATTCGAGTCTACTCGAGCTTATGCTTTGTTATGTATAGGACATCTATATATTGATTCAACTTCTACGTACAGTTGTCAACGTGGATGTAGGATTAGGATCAAAACATAATAAGGACTCTCTAATCTCCTAGAAAACATGGACTCTCTCAGAACGCAAGAAAAATAAACCGAATTTTCTGGTCGCTCGAAAACCTCAACTTTCGACGTAGGCCCCTGAAAAAACTCTCCTATATTATTATGTACTAGTTGAATGCCCGTGCGTTGCACGGACACTTCATTTAAACTCATATACTATTAATTTATATTAAACTCGTATTATTCTTCATTAGTTAGTTAATATTGACAAAAAAGAAATGTTCCATATTAAAGTTATATTAAATTTAAATGGATAGTATTTACATAGAGAGTACACTTTTCAAGGATTGTATTGTATATTTTCAAAATTTCCATGTGACCTTAACTCAGCTCGTGTCTAAATAGTTGATGAATTATAATTTTCGTAATAATTATAGGATTATTATTTAACTAATCGCATTATTAACTTCTTAAAAGTCATGGACATCTTGTACATTTTCTTGATGTCCTACTTTTGTAGTTTTAGTAGGATTAAAATGGAAAATGGACTCACTCTGTTTGAGTAAGATCGGATTAAAATATTTAGAAACTGGAGTTTAATTTGATTTCTTTTGTAGTAGGATTAAAATAGATAATGAACTATCTTTTGAATAAGATTTGAATAGATAATGAACTACTTTTCTGGATAGAATTGGACTTTAGAATAGATAACGAATTATTTTTTAACAAAATAGACATTCTATAGATGAATAACTTTACATTTTGCTTTCGATATTTGTGCATTTGAAGTGACATTGTCGAGCCTATTTGGATATATGATATTGTTTAGCTTAAGGATTAACCTATTTTCAATGGGAAAAGTATACATAAGGGACTCTTATTCTCATTGCATTGAGATCCAATTGTTTAAGTTCATAATATTCTCCATAATTAGAGGTGAGACTGTCTCACAATAACTTATTAAGAGACCATTATATTTGTTCAAAGAGTGATCCTTTTTTACATTGATAGTGTCATTACACTTCTTTTAGGTATTCACGTTAATTTATGATGATAACCTCAAACTTAGGATTAGTAAATTTGGTTACTTTACAATCATGGCTGATTTTAACATGTTGATCCTTAAAATCACAAGTAATGTGGTTTAAACATGAACTAAAACGATTACTAAAAGTAATAGAGTGATCATGAATGATGTTAATTAAAACGGGCACTTTTTAAATAAAGTAGTGGTATCAAAATAATTTATTGTGATACCATCTCATATGAGACTTTGTCATCCTCCATTATTTAGTCACAATTGATGATATTGTTCATTGCAATAGTAAAACCTATTAAAGCTGAATAAATAGTGTTTAAATTAGTTTCCACCAATTTTAATTGATCTATTCTTTAAAAACTAAAAAAATATGTTCCCTGTGATTTTCTTGGCTCTAAATAATAGCGGCTCGTGTCAAAATAATTGAATTATTTAAATTTACATAATATATAGTTAAAGAATTTTAATGAACAGATCACATGAAATTGGTTCCTAAGTCTTAGAAATTTTAATTACTTATGTGTTCACGTAAGATTGTATATATCATGCAGCTTTTGGATTAACCTATTTTCAATAAGATTAGTATATATAACGGGATCTTATTCGGCTCATTTACGGTCTATTTGTTTAAGTTTTTACTATTCTCCGCTTTTTTAGCTCCAATTGACAAAAAAAAATATAAAGTCTAAAAAACTTTTATATTATGTTTGTCAATGTTGATCAAATCCTTTTCAAATTCTTGTCAAAATATGCCTCCTAAAAGCTTTTGTATCCTCGTAGTCGTAGCTAAGAGGTTATTTGAGTACACCATGTAGACTTTTGTTTTCGAGACTTTAATTTATTCAATGTAGGAGATTAATATTTGTTTTTGTCTTACTATCAAATCATATTCCTACTTTTACTACCACTAATACAATCCAATTCTATAATGTTGTAGAAATGTTTTTTTTGTTTTCTCTTTTTTTTTTCCCGCATACTACTACTACTAATACTCCTATTACTTCATTTAAAAAAAAAAAATACTCCTATTGGCTATTACTTATACTACTACTCCTACAGTACTCCTACTCCTACTCCTACTCTGCTACTACTACTACTACTACTACTACTACTACTACTACTACTACTACTACTACTACTACTACTACTACTACTACTACTACTAATAATAATAATAATAATAATAATAATAATAATAATAATAATAATAATAATAATAATACTATTATATTTCTACTCCTACATACTCTTGCTCCTAGCTATTAATACAGTACAACTCCTACTCCTATGTTATTAATTACTAATCCTACTCACTACTACTCCTGCTAAAAATTAGAAAATTACTCTTAATCCTACTTCTGCTCATATGACTACTACTATAGTGCTGCTTCTGCTACGTACGACTACTACTAATCAAGTTATATGCAAGATGTGGGATATATTAGGGGTCAATTAATTAATTTTCGATACCTAGCTTTAGCCTTTTATTAGAAGAATTCTTCTACAACCCTATACTACTTGTACTTGTACAATTTTTACGTATAGTTCTACAATAAATCATCTTCTAATTAATACACTTCTACAATGGTTAAGTAATAGGACTATACTTTTACAAATGATGGTGAAATTAATGAGCTAAGAAGTATAGATTAAGATGTTATATATCAACGTAGCAAAGCTTACGTATGTAATGTGTATACTTTTTTAATAGCAAACTCTTAATTTTTTTTTTTTGCTTTTATTACTTAATTGGACAATGTGGTAAATATTTATGTTTGTTTTGTTCTCTTATTTGAAACTCCTACTTTATTATGAGGTTACTACAAAAATTATTCATATGGAAGATGCATCCAAAATTGTAATAAAATAATGAACAATTTTAAACTTGTTAATCAATAATTTGCCAACTGATTATATATGACCAGGCATTATGATTGTGCATGTTGATTTGGAACTTCAACTATTTATAGCTAACTGATTGTTTAATTTCTATTAGAATTCGATTTGTTTAACTTCTATATTAGAATTAGAATTGTATAACTTCTATTAGAATTAGAATTAGATTTAGATTATGAAAATATACCATAAATCCTCCTAGTATCCTACAAAACATGGACTCTCTCACAAGCCTTGAAAAATAAACCGAATTTTCTGGTGGCTCGAAAAGCTCAACTTTCGACGTAGGCCCCTGAAAAACCCCTCCTTTATTATTATGTACTAGTTGAATGCCCGTGCGTTGCACATACTCTTAATTTAAACTCATATTTTAAACTTGATTTAAGCTTTTTTCTTTTTACCATTCTATCTCAGTTGACAAAATAATATTGGTATGCTAAAACTCGTTTAATTTAAATAGATTTTGAGAATTTAAAGTATCTATCACTTTACCCATATGATTTTTCTAAATACATTATTAAATTATAGCTTATGGGTTCCTAATCCGAGTGAGATGTCGAGAAGGGTTAATAGAATGAACAATCTGTTTGCATAAGATCAAGATTAGAATAGATGAAGAATTGATCATACGTATTTTGAATAGAATCAGAGCCAGCTAATCTCCAATAGTATCACATACCAACTTAGTTAAGTACTTAAAAATAGACCACCCTAAAAAACTTTAGATTATTTTCATAGTCATATGTACTTTAGGAGAAAAAGGAAGTTGTTAACAATTTTTTTGACTGAATTGGATTAGAAGACAAAAATAATTAAAGTTGCAAGAAATTTAATCAGGATCCGATTAATTAAGAGACAATAGAAATTAAGTGGCCGCAACAAACTCGAAATAGTTAGTTCTAAATTCATAGTGTACGTATAACGTGTAGCTTATATGCTTTATATTAATGGAGTCACTTGTTTAGTAGGATTGGAATGAATAATGAACACTCGTATATTATTTTCTATCAAGTCTTGTGTGCGATCATTTTATTTGTTTGGATAATGACCTCTTTTACTTTTGTAATGAGTCGTGACCATTAGATTTCTTAGAGTGACAGTAATTTTTTTTGCAAGTAAATAGGAGATCGTTTTATTCATCCATAGAGGGAATAAAAGATCGGAAACACTTACAAAAGTAAATCCACTAGGAAGTAAAACAAGAAACAGAGCCTAACTAGCTAAACTAGCCGTTTAAGCTTTCTATCAAATCCTCATGAAAACAGTTTTTGGTACAAGCAAGCATCCTAATGCTTACAATGTCCTTAATCCTACTAGTAATCCAATCAGCTGTGTGAGTAGTATCAGCAAAAAGCCTTGAGTTACGTTCCTGCCAGATCATGTAGACAGTTGCTGTCATGCTGCATCTCCTCCATTTCTCAGTCCAATGGTTCTGTTTCATTTTCCTGCTACTCCACCTTAACTCCCTTTTGTAACTCCAGATTCTCCTGATTTTTTGCCACCTAAGAATCTCTACCCAAATTGAGTTTGAGAATTCACAAGCAAAAAATAGATGAGCATGGTTTTCAGCAGCTTTGTAGCACAAGGAGCATCTGTTAACAAGGACTAAACCTCTTCTGCAAAGGTTGTCCACTGTAGGCAGCTTTCTCTGGGCAGCAAGATTGGCAATAAAGGCATGCTTTGGAAGATAGGCTGAGCTCCAAATAGCCTTATCACCCATAATCCTCCTATGCTTGGCTCTGAAGAATTCATATGCTTTAGAGACTTGGAATTTATCCCCTATCTTCCATGAGCCAACAGTTCTGATTGCCTGATGAGTGGAACCAGTAATGCTGACAATTTCATTCCTAACAGCAATAATGCTTTTCATAGTTTCAGAGAACTTTTGCTGAGCCTCAACTTGCCAAATGCTGCTCTTGTTACAGATATACCTCTGAATACAGTTACCCAAACATTATCTTTGTTACTGTCAATGCTCCAAAGCCACTTAGCTATCAAGGCTTTGTTCCAAGCTAAAATTTCTTTGATATTAAACCCTCCTTCTGATCTGGGAGCACAAGAGCTACTCCAACTTTTAAAGAAGACCATCCTATGCCCCTCCTGCACACTCCAAAGATAATTCCTGCAGAGAACATTTATTTGCTTTATGATGCCTTTTGGAATGAGGAGAGCACCACCCCAGAAGTTCTCAATTCCAAACAGGATGGAGTTGATAAGATGAATTCTTCCTGCATAAGAAATTAAAGTGGCAGACCAACTCTGCAGATTGTTCCTGATTTTGCATATCAGCTGGCCAAACATCTGAGTTTTGAGCTTAGCAGCATTAAGTGGAATCCCTAGGTACCTAAATGGGAAACTCCCTTCCTGGAAATCAGAAATTTGAAGAATTTGCTCTTTGACTGCTGGATGGACTCCAGCAAAGTAGATCTCTGTCTTGTTAGGGTTAGCATGAAGACCAGAATCAGCTGCAAAACCTTGGAGAGTGTCAATAACAGTCTTCACTGAGGGGACATCACCCCTAGTGAAGATCATAAGGTCGTCTGCAAAAACAAGATGGGTAAGACCAAGTCTGGAGCATTTAGGATGCATTGAAAAGTTGCTCTTGCCAGGCATAGCTCTGAGCCTCCTTGAAAGCATTTCCATGCTTAAAACAAATAAGTATGGAGAGATAGGGTCACCCTGCCTTACTCCACATTCACCCTTAAAGAACCCTCTGTTAGAACCATTAACCTTGATAGAATACCAAGGACTTGAAATACAGCTCATAATCCAATCAACAAAAATCTGGGGAAAGCCTAAGCAGTGCAGCATAGCTTCAATGAATTCCCAACTGAGTGAATCAAAAGCCTTCTTGATGTCAACTTTCATTAAACATCTAGGGGAGGAGTTCTTTTGGTTGTAACCCTTAACCAAGGCTTGAGAAAGGGCAATATTATCAAAAATATTCCTCCCTTTTGTGAATGCTGCTTGTTCACTGCCAATCAAATCAGAAGTAACCAGCTGGAGCCTATTAGCTAGGATCTTTGTGATTACTTTGTAGACAATTGAGCAACAAGAAATGGGCCTGTATTCCAGCACAGAGTTGGCATTTGCCTTTTTGGGAATAAGTGTGATTAAAGTTGTATTCACTTGTTTCAGCATTTTCTTACTTTTGAAGAAGTTAAGAACAGCTGTGCACAAGTCTTTTCCAACCATATCCCAGGAACTCCTAAAAAAACCTGAAGTAAAGCCATCAGGGCCAGGACTCTTGTTCGGATTTATGCTGAAAAGAGCAGCTTTGATCTCTTCAGGAGTAACTTCTTTTACAAGAATATTACAATGATCACCTGAGAGCATCTCCCCTTTGTAAATCTGAGTGTCAAAGAGGCTGACAGGCTTCTTTGTACCAAGAAGAGTTTTGTAATAGCCAATAAAAGCATCAGCAATGCCCTCCTGAGTATTATAAGTGTTACCTTGGCTTCTCTAATGTGAGTTGCTTTTGCTCTTTGGCTTAAAATGCTCAGCTCAGCTTTCTTAAGAATACAATACTCCTCCCTTAGTTCCTGCTCAGCCTGGTAAAGATTCACATTTGTGGGATCAGTGAGCATATTCCTTTGACAGCTATCAAGCTCTTCTTTACAGGTCTTGACTCTCTCAGCTATATTGGAGAAGTAGTTCTTGTTTAGCTTCTTCAAAAGATTTTTGACATTCTTGAGTTTGGCAAAAAGCTTATACATAGGTGTACCATGTACAGGCTGCCTCCAAGCTTCCTTTACAGTAGCAGCATACATAGGATGATCAACCCAACAGTTGAGGAATTTGAAACTTCTTTGAATTTTAATGCTATTAGTAGCCTTCACCAGTATGGGAGTGTGGTCAGATAGCCCAAAAGGAAGAATTGAAGCTATTGAATCAGTTAGGTGATGAAGCCATTCTTGATTAATAAGTGCCCTGTCAAGCTTAGACCAAACTGAGCTTGCACCCTGCTGCTTGTTAGTCCATGTGAAGTCACCCCCATGACAATGCATTTCAACTAACTCACAGGCATCGATACAATCATTAAAGTCCACCATATCACCATTAGAAGCATCATGAGCACTCAGTCTCTCAACTTGATCTCTAACAGCATTAAAGTCTCCAAGAATTATCCATTTTCCTGCCATCTTGCTAGAAATTTGCTTGAGATTATGCCATAGCTCTTGCCTTTGTTCCCTTTGGTTGAAAGCATAAACCACTGTAATCCAGATTTCAGTCTGTGATTGAATGTGTACAGCTTTACAATGAATGTATTGCGCATTCACCTCTATAACATCAACCATGACTTTGCCTGGATGCCATAATAACCAGATTCTCCCATTATAATGATGGGAATAATTAAAGCTAACTTTAAACCCTCTAAACTTGCTAGTAGCAATTTTAGAGGCATTCTGCTCCTTTATTTTAGTTTCAACCACACCTAGAATATCTACATTATGATTCAACAAGAGGTTCCTAACCTCTTGCTGTTTGAGGGGCTCATTGAGCCCTCTCACATTCCAGGAGCTTATGATCATATTTGAGGAATGTCAGGTGGGACATTCTCCTCAATACAATCTCCTTTTCCTGCAGCTAATTCATTGAAAGTGCCCTCCAATCTGCTTGCAGCAGAACTCTTCATTAGGATTTGTCCACCTACAGTTTCCTTGCTTTGCTTAGCCTGGAATCTTCTTTGTGACTTGCTTATTACTAGTTTGAACCCCATCTCATCAGTAATCTCCAGTTGGGGGGGAGGAGTAGAAGGATTTAGAACAGGAGAGTCTGGTTCAGTGGTATTAAGCCCATCAACTATGACTGTTTGATGCTTGTCTGCATTTGCAGTGGATTTTGAAGTTACATCAGCATTTGCAGGCTGCTGCACTGGCTGGGATACTTCAATTCCAACTGACTGTTGCAAACTCACATTCACAGTTGCATCAGCACTTACAGGCTTCTGTACTGGCTGATACACCTTATTCCCTCTAGGCACAGCTTGCTTCTTAGCATACTTACAGGTGTTTTCCATGTGGCCCAGCTTTTTGCAGCATTTACAAAAATATGGGACCCATTCGTACTTCACCTTCTGCAAAATTTCACCATGGTAGGCAGTGTTCATTGGGATATGGTGTGGGAGAGGTTCAGAAACATCAATTTCAACCAAAACCCTAGCAAATCCCAACTTTTCCTGGTAAGTAGTCGTGTGGTCTGCATACAATGGCTTACCAATTTTGCTAGCAAGTTTACTAAGGACAGTGCTAGACCATAGGAATGGGTCAAGGTCAGGAAAGATAACCCAGACAGGTACTATGGTCAAACTGTCCAGCTCCTGTGCAAAATTCGGATGCCATTGTTTAAGGATCAGGTTATGTCCATTCACTTGCCATGGGCCTCCTCTGAGCACCTCATCAATGCTATCCTGTGTTGTAAACCGAAAGATAAACCACCCTTTCATGTAGTACTTAACCTTTGGCTTCTCAACATGGTTCCAATTCTTATCCACAAACTCCTGCATCATCCCTAATTTCGATTTATCCCCAATAACATTTCCCATCAAAGTATATTTCCACATGTCTAGTTCCTGTTTCACGTCCTCCTCAGTGATCATAACCTCCTCTGAGTTATTAATTTCCTCACATTTGTATAGAGACATGCTAATTTTGCTAGATTTAACAACATTGTTCCAGGTTGATTTGGTTTTTTCCTGAGCTACAGAGTCCGTACCAGTAACAGAGTCCGTACAGTTCATATTTTCAACAATTGGGGGAGATTGAATTGCGTCAAATCCAGAATTGTTACCTATCACTGGCGGATTCTCCTTGCCTTGGTTGCGCAACCCTGAATTCCTGACGGCAGACGCCACTAGTTCACCAAACAACGTCTCCGATGTCGGTCGTCGTTCCTGTATCTGGGTGTCAGTCGTATTAGCTTCGTTCACCAATTCATTAGTATCATTATCTTCAGAATTCTCTGCTGATTCTTCCTGAACTTTTTTCCTAGGTCGTCCTCTCTTATTTTGATTTTTATTAGCCATGAATCAAGCTCTAAAAATGGAGTTTTTAGTTAGCTTGGGAAAGAAGCCACTTTCCTCTCCATGACTCCATTGGCTTCTGGTGAGTGACAGTAATTTGAGGAAGAATAGAATAGATAATTTATACTTCATACCATTTTACGTATTAGGATCAAAATAGATAGTGAAATATTATTGAGTAGGATTAGAATAGCTAGATAATGAATTCTATTTTTAGTAGGATAAGAAAAAATTTCAGTTAAGACCTTGTATTTGTTTAATCTCATAATATTATACTCTATTATTTCAACTAAAATTTCAAGCACTGAAATGTCACTTTGTTATGGGTAATGACCGATTGGATTAGAATTACACTCATAGTTAGCTTGGGAGACAAAAGTAAGTTACCAACATAACTTTTACACAAGCAATTTGAATATTTGATGTCCTAACTTTGATTTATAGGTTTTTTCACATATCTTTACTAAAAAAATTCCAAAAATGAAATTTCATTTGTTTGTCCACTTTGTAACCAAATTTACTTTGTAGGACATACTAACCTTGTTAGAGTAAATGTATGGTAATAGTGTATAGTGCGTCTACTACCATTAAATTACTCTTAATTGTTTTTTTCGTCCTATTCCACAACTACAATAGGTTAAGATGATACGTATGTAGGATTAGGACTTTAGCTAGAAGCCTAGGAGCACTTTTAGCTTCGTCTTTTAGATTTAAACATATATCTAAACAAAAGCTACTTCTTATTAAACCAGCATGCCAATGTCTTGAGACCTTACTCCCTAAGCAGGCAAATGCAACTATAATTGCCCTGATTCCCAAAAAGGAGAATGCTTCATCTGTCACTGAATATAGACCGATCTCTTGTTGTACAACAGTGTATAAAGTGATTAGTAAAATCCTTGCTAATAGAATGAAGATAGTGCTGCCAGAGCTTATTGGTAAAGAGCAGTCTGCATTTGTTCAGAACAGGAGTATATTTGAGAATATCATGGTTTCTCAAGGGCTTATCAAGGGTTATAAGAGGAAGAATGTTTCCCCAAGGTGTTTGATTAAAGTTGACATCAAAAAAGCTTTTGATTCACTTAATTGGAACTTTGTGGAAAGCATGCTGAAGGGAATGGACTTTCCAGACCAGTACATTGGGTGGATTATGGGATGCATTAGCTCGACTTGGTTCAGTGTAAAGATCAATGGAGCAGCTAGGGGTTTCTTCCAAGGTAGGAGTGGAGTTAGGCAAGGAGATCCTCTTTCTCCTTACCTATTTGTACTGGCTATGGAAGTGTTATCAAGGCTGCTTAGGGAGATGCCTAACCTCTCCCAGTTCTCTTACCACCCTAAATGCTCGAGGGTGAAGTTAACTCACTTGATTTTTGCAGATGACCTAATGATATTCACAAGAGGTGATGTCCCATCAGTGCTAGCTGCAACTAAATGTCTTGAGGAATTTGCAAGCATTTCAGGGCTGGCTGCTAATCAAGCTAAGACTGACATCTACCTGGGATGAGTGTCTGTCATTATCAGAGATCAAATTATAAAGGAAACTGGCTTCTCAGAAGGACATTTTCCCTTTAGATATCTGGGTCTGCCTTTAAACCCAGGTAGACTAATGGCTGAAATGTACAATCCCTTGGTGAGTAAGATCAAAAGTTGCATAAGTAATTGGTCAGCAAATCTGATGTCATATGCAGGCAGAGTGGAGCTGATAAATGCTGTCATTTTTGGTATTGAGAACTTCTGGAGCTCAGGATACTCTCTTCCTAAGCACAATGTTCAGCTAATAGACA
Source organism: Spergularia bocconei (assembly GCA_963457585.1). NCBI lineage: Eukaryota > Viridiplantae > Streptophyta > Magnoliopsida > Caryophyllales > Caryophyllaceae > Spergularia > Spergularia bocconei. The sequence continues at coordinate 9,105,035 of OY734958.1, forward strand.
AGAATAGCAGAGGTTACCTTTGGAATATTGATGAGGGCAGTAGAAAACTTACATTCAAAAGCTGGAAAGGTCTTTGTACACCCAAGATAGAAGGAGGGTTGGGAATTTAAGAAGTTTTGGCTTGGAATAAGGCTTTGCTGGCTAAGTGGTTATGGAAAATAATAACAAAACAAGAAGGATTATGGGTGAGCTGGATTGAAGCCTACTGCATTCAGAATGGAAATCTGTGGGAAATGAAGTGTAAAAGTAAAGATGCAGAAAGTTGGAGAGGAATGATCAAAGTTAAAGATGAAATTGTGGGGAAAACAGGAGATTCTGTAAAAGCAGAGAAGGAAATAAGATCATGGGTAAAAGGTGGGAAATTCAAAGTGAATTTGGCTTATGAGTTTTTCAGAGTAAAAGGAAGGAAAAATAGGTGGTGTAAAGTGGTTTGGAACACCACTAACATGCCTAGGCACAGGTTCGCAGCAAACCTAGCGGTACAGAACTGCCTGGCCACAATTGACAACCTTTGTAAAAGAGGGTTGGTAATAGTGAATAGGTGTGCTCTGTGTAAGTGCAACCTGGAGACCAGAAACCACCTATTCTTCTATTGTCCCTATTCGAGGATAATATGGCAGGCTATGTTGGATTGGATAGGAATTAATAGGAGTGGTTGGAGTCTGAACAGAGAGCTTAGATGGAGTGCAAATCGAAGGGTGAAAAAACATTGGCACTTCAACTGGTACTGTGCAAGTTTAACAGCAACTGTCTACATGATATGGAATGAAAGAAACGCAAGAATCTTTGGAGATAAAGAGCAGCCGGAGAGTCAGCTAATTAGAAGGATTAAGATGATAGTTAGTGGTCGGTTATTAGCTATGTCTAAGAACCACACCCATGATGAGATTGTGGATAGTCTCAATGGAGTTTAGTTGTTGTTTTGATCATTAGAGGATACTCTTTTTTTTGTAATTCTGTCTTTTTATTTTCCCTAATGGATGAATAAAAAGAGTAACATTTTTACAAAAAAAAAAAAAAAAAAAAAAAAAAAAAAAAAAAAAAAACTTTATCAAGATTTGTGGTAATGACTATTATTGTCTGTCTCATTACGATAGATCTACTTAATGATTTAAACTCATAGATAGTTTTAGTCAAATCTATTATCCACTATCAATATTAGTCTTTTCTGATATTTTTTTGTAATAAAAAAATAGATAATTAATCTTCTTTTTTAGTAGGATTAGAATCAACAACAATGTTCTTCTACTATCATTAAGTTACTCCCTACTTTTTTTTTCTCTATGTATTTTTATAATGTTTGTTTCAAACCGTGACTATGAGAGTTTTTGGACTATGTTAACAAAATTAAACGGAGTAAATAAAAAAGAAAAAGTTAACAAAATCAACATTTACCTTTCTACTCCTTTATAATTTTATGTCCTAATTAGATTCTACATTTGAATATAGTAGGATATATATACTTTGATTCTTTTAGTGGAACGAAAATAAAATGAACACTCTAATCTAGGATTTTGCACAATGACGAATAATAAATTATTCTCGAACCTTCAGTTCGTATATAATAATAATAATAGTAATAATAATAATAATAATAATAATAATAATAATAATAATAATAATAAAAATAATAATAATAATAATAATAATAATAATAATAATACTTCTATTGTACTACCTACATACTCTTGCTCCTAGCTATTAATACAGTTCAACTCCTACTCCTACGTTATTAATTACATACTACTACTACTCACTACTACTCCTGCTAAAAATTAGAAAATTACTCTTAATCCTACTTCTGCTCGTATGACTACTACAATAGTGCTGCTTCTGCTACGTACTACTACTACTAATCAAGTTATATGAACGATGTGGGATATATTAGGGGTCAATTAATTAATTTTCGATACCTAGCTTTAGCCTTTTATTAGAAGAATTCTTCTACAACCCTATACAACTTGTACTACTACAATTTTTACGTATAGTTCTACAATAATCATCTTCTAATTAATACACTTCTACAATGGTTAAGTAATAGGACTATACTTTTACAAATGATGGTGAAACTAATGAGCTAAGAAGTATACAATAAGATGTTATATATCAACGTAGCTAAGCTTATGTATGTAATGTGTATACTTTTTTCATAGCAAACTCTTAATTTTTTTTTTTTTACTTTTATTACTTAATTGGACAATGTGGTAAATATATATGTTTGTTTTGTTCTCTTATTTGAAACTCCTACATTCTCCTACTTTATTATTATGTGATTTATTACTTTATTATGAGGTTACTACAAAAATTATTTATATGGAATATGCATCCAAAATTGTAATAAAATAATGAATAATTTTAAACTTGCCAATCAATAATTTGCCAGCTTATTGTAGCCAACTGATTATATATGACCAGGCATTATGATTGTGCATGTTGATTTGGGACATCAACTATTTATAGCTAACTGATTGTTTAACTTCTATTAGAATTCGATTTGTTTAACTTCTATTAGAATTAGAATTGTATAACTTCTATTAGAACTAGTTTGCATGCCCGTGCCACGCCCGTGCTATATATTTATATTATTTATACACGTTTTATAAAAAAAATTGCCTTATCTTTGTTCTAATAAATCAACATAATGATTATTTTCCATAAATTGGCTAATACTATATTACTCTATAATAATTTATTACCATATCTTAACCAATATTTGTATTTAATGCTATTTTTATGTTCTATCCAATTAATGTATGGTAATTTATTACCATATCATAACCGATAATTGTATATAATGCTATTTTTATATTCAATCCAATTAATGTATGTCAAGTGTCGTCGTAGGAAAGACTTGGTTTCACATGTAAATTACTATAATGATTATTTTCCATAAATTAAATAATAATATACTACTCTATGATAATTTATTACCATATTCCTACGGATAAATGTATTTAATGCTATTATATTCTATCCAATTAATGAATGTCGAGTGTCCTCTTGGGAAAGACACAATTACTATTTCCATAAATTAGGTATTACTATACTCTATGATAATTTATTACCATATCCTAACCGATAATTGTAATTAATGCTATTTTTATGTTCTATTCAATTAATGTATGCTAGTTTGCATGCCCGTACCACGCTCGGGCTATATATTTATGTAATTTATACTCGTTTTATAGGAAAAGTGTTGGCTTATTTTTGTTCTAATAAATTAACATAATGATTATTTTCCATAAATTAGCTAATACCATACTACTCTATGATAATTTTACCATATCCTAATCGATAATTATATTTAATGCTATTTTTATGTTCTATCCAATTAATGTACGCCAAATGTCAACCTAGGAAAGACTTGGTTTCAGGTTTTAATATATAGTATTAGATTAGATTAAAATTAGATTTAGATTATGATTATGAAAATATACCATAAACCTTCCTAGTATCCTACAAAACATGGACTCTCTCACAAGTGTTGAAAAATAAACCGAATTTTCTGGTGGCTCGAAAACCTCAACTTTCGAAGTAGGCCCCTGAAAAAACCCTCCTTTATTATTATGTAATAGTTGAATGCCCGTGCGTTGCACGGACTCTAGATATAAACTCTAATTTATGCTTATTTTAAAACAAAGTTATTGTTTGATCTCAATTGACAAAAAACAAAAATTGAATAGACAGTAAGTCTTGTGTAATTAGCGTAAAAATTTATCATGCCGTTTTTAATTCCCATTGTTAAGTGTAATTCAAATATGTGAAGTTTGCTTAATTTAGTTGACAAAAAATAGGATATGTGCGTTTGAAATTTCACTGCCAATTTTCCATGCAAGCTCATTGGAATGAGTGACGTAACATTAGTGATAAACTATACACTCCATAATAGGGTTTAACTTTATTAAGATTGTGAAAATGATCTACTATTGAGTAGCTTTAAGATTAGCCTATTTTCAATAGCATTAGTACTATAGACAATGGACTCTTATCAAACTTATTTAGCTTAGTGATTAGGAAATCATCTGGTTTGCTGGTTGTCCTGTTTTCGAATCCCCATATCCACTCCCCGACAACATTAGTTGTTCTTATATACCAAAAAAAAAAAATTAGGATCGATCTCTTGTTTAATCTTATAATATTGTTCAATATATATCTTCAATTGATAAAATAGAGTTTGAGAAATTGCAGTTGGTCACTCATAAAAATCATGTGACCTTTTTATAAAATAAATTAGTTGAGTCTCATATCGCCGAAATATATAGTTGAACCATTCTTTTTCTTTCTTTTTTATGTTATATTAAATGGGTATCTGATTGTTGTAGGATTTTATCTCATGGTTTATACTAATTTTGTGACATTAGAATAACTTCTCAAAAAATAAACATTCAAATAGATGATGTAATTTATGCAAATAAATATATAGAATCATAGAGAATTAGGTAAGAATACAATCCTACTACTACATCTACAATAGTACAATTACTGCTACTATTGATACTACTCCAACTTAAATTCATGGCTTATTCCTACTACTACGGGTGATCGACTAATTATTATTCAAGATCATGCATTAAAATTTGATTTTAACTTTAAGAACCTTTAACTGCTCTACTACTACTATCCTACTACTACATCTACAATAGTACAATTGTAACAACCCTAAATTTTGACTCAAATAAAACAGCAATAAATTTAGAATTGTCACGCCGCAATTGACTACCAAGTCAATTGCAAGGCTAATTATTCGATTACAATACTAATTAAAATGAAACAGCGGAAGTCTTAACAACTGTCGAGCTACCATCTCAAAACTAGTCTTAAATTACACAACTAAACTGAAATATAATTAGAATAGTGTTTATAAAAATCCCCATCATGCAGACGACTCTTCAACAAGCATCCACACCATCAACAGAACCTGTCAACTACGCCATCGAGAATGACGTAGGCCCCAGAAATAAGGTAGGGAACGAACCAGAATAAGAACGTCAGCATACAGGCTGAGTAAGAACAACAAAAGATTAAGAAGACAAAAGATACGCGCCTAAAGGCGCGTAGCTAACAAATAATAAGCTACCGTTACATCATCAACTTTAATCATCACAAAGATACAGAAATCAGAAGTCACAACATATTAGCATTCATTAAGGCCGGGTTCCTACCCCACAGCCACCACAATCTCGAACCAAAGCGAGCTAGAGCACTCAAAACAACCCCTAATGACTCAGAGTGTGCACACCCCTCTCTAGAGGGCCAGTAGGATGCGAAGCCTCTAGGAGGAAGCCAAATAGGAAGCCGGTAGCGAACCGACCACAGACTCCCCTCATAAAGAAGGTACATGATGACCGGTTAGCGCCGAGACATCTACTCTAGGTGGTAATCGTCGAAACATTATTATCAATCATAATTATCAACATTAGTGTACACTTTTACGATATCATTCATTATCATGTTATATTACCAATATCATAATTATAAACTTGAGAAACAACAATATCGAAACAAGGAAGAAACAAAGAGAGGCACACTCGGCCGAAAGCCGCCGAGTGGCCGAGGAAACCGAACCGGTCATACGGCGGAGGCCGAAGGGCCGTGTGGTAGGCGAGCTGAAAGGCTTATGCTGCATGGTCAATTTCAAGTGATAGATGCAGGTGCAAAAGCAATGGTAAGATAATTATGAACAATGATCATCAAGATAACGTTAGCTCAAGAAAAGATAGTTTAGAGGGTTGGTCATTGTGGTTGGGATTGTAACCAACGTTCTTACCTTCCTTGCAAATCACAAATCAACACAACACTTCTGAGAAGGGTACTTCCTCGAACACACAACCTAGAAACCAACAGTAAATCACTTAATATCAACCATGATTCTACCAACACCATTAAAACACTTCTAGACTCATATTCCAACACTCAAACGATCTCCAAACGTAACCAAATTCGCACAACACCTTTCTAAACATACCAACAACATAATTCCATCATAAACTCATCAAAATCACCATGATAATATTCAAATTAAGGTAAGACCAGATCTGGACATCATATATTTTTCATCATCAAATTATCTTAAAACAACTCCAAACTTAAATCATCAACTCTCTAGATTATAACAATCAACCCCTTCAAATACTACACAATTCTAATCATAAGAGCATCATTAAATCATCATAACTTTAATTATATAAACCCTAATTCACAAACTCATTATTTCATGCTTCAAAACACAATTAAACATACTCATAAATCCAACAACAATTAATCATCACCCAATTCATGTTTAAACTTCAATTAACATGAATAATAGTAAAAGTCCTAATTAAAAGGTGTACTAGAGGGACTAATACTTACAACTCTTGGATGCAAAACCAAAAGAAAAGGGAGAAAGGGCGGCTAGGGCGATCGGCGGCGACGACAGGGGTCGGCGAAGGGCGGCGGCGGCGGCCTCGGGTTGCGCGCGCTCTTCTTCTCCTTCCCGCGGCTTTCTCTTCTCTTCTCTCTTCTTTTCTTTTCTCTTGGGCGACGGGTGATGTGAGGGTTTGGGGTTCGGGTTTGTTTGTATTTATAGTTTATGGTGAGAGCTTAAAAGACGGTTTAGGTAAGTCGGTTTACGGTAATTAGTAATTGGACTACCCAATTAGGAGATTGGTTAAATTAGGAAAGTGAACTCTAGTTTCCCAAAATAGAATTAAAAACCCGTAAAATGATTATTTCTCATAAAACTTCCATAATTAAACTCCCAAAAATATGGGGTGTTACAACAATTACTGCTACTATTGATACTACTCCAACTTAAATTCATGGCTTATTCCTACTAGTACGGGTGATCAACTAATTATTATTCAAGATCATACATTAAAATTTGATTTTAACTTTAAGAACCTTTAACTGCTCTTCTACTACTACTACTACTACTACTACTACTACTAAAATTTTCCAAATTTTAAATGTAGTAGGATTGTTTTTCGGACGACTACTACATACTAATTCTACTCCTAATACTGCTATACTACTACTACTACTCCTACTACTATTACGTACTACACTACTGCAATTACTGCTACTACTACTAATATATACTACTGTAATTCTTACTCATACTCCTTCAGTTGAGTCCATTCCTCCTACTCCAACTCCTACTCTGATTATTGAGATGTCGGCAATCTATTTGTACTATATTGTCGTTGCTGACAATCCAATAAGCTATAGGTTCCTTTCAATTGCAAAATATAGCGATTCACTCTTGTATCTTACTCGATCAACTTGTTTGATCTACAAATCAGACAAAGAAAATTAGAGATATTATCAATACTCTGATTCGCTTAAACAATCGAATGAACAACACCATACGAAACAAAAAATAAAAAGCCTAATAAGAACAATGTTACTACACGTTAAAACAAAAATACATACATGATATGCATGATTAAAAAAAAATTTGACAAAAACAATGAAAAGAAATGTATAACGTCAAACATGTATATATAGGTAAATATTATACTTTAAGTTCTCTTTTTTAGAGCAACTCTACCACGATTTTCCTAATCAAACCCTACAATGCTTTACTTATCCTAAGATAGTACAATTTTACCAAATGTTCTTTCTTGTACTATACATGCATGGAGTAGGATAAGAACAAATTTTGATCTGTTTGTATGAGTAGGATTGGATTAGTGATCAAATAATTTATGTAGGATAATAGTTACGAATGGCAACGAAGCACCACATGTGCTAGCTTTACTATATGATGTTTGGATTAGGATTACTAATAGAGCTAGCTAGCCTGGAAAAGCAAGATTATGATTGCTAATTAGGGTTACTATAATGATCAATGTACGTAGTATGGAGTAACATTCTTGGATTTGTTCTCAAGGTCAATTTCTACGAACACTGATCAATGTACGTAGTAATACTCTTGGATTCCCTTACCGTGCAAGTACAATTAACAAAACATATAGCTTTTGGGCGTAGGCTTCCGGGAGAAAAAGGCTAACAGAGACATAATTTATTTCTTGTTTAAAAAAACTAAAAAGATTGTGTATGTATTTTGTGACTGAAATTATGAACTTCTGAATTTTTGGTACAAACTATAACGGTACATACTATACGTATCTAACTTGTTTTGTACCCTTATCATTTGATCTATAAAGTTAGATATATATATAATGAACTTATTTTGTAGTACAAATAGCACTCGCTATGATGTTAACACAATACACACACCAAAAGAAAAAAATAAAGAACAATGTTCCATGGGTATATATGCATGTTGTGTACATGAATATAGGTAGTTACTTCTCGACGTAATCACTAATCAAACATCTATCATGTAATTTTTGCATTATCTGAACAACAATGTGAAACTGAGTCGCAAAAACAAATCATCAAACTTATGTTAGATACTCTCATGACCCATGTTTTAGAATTACGTTAAACTTTTGTAAACAAACCATATAGTCTTTGATCAAATCATGTGAAAAAAGTCGTACTTACAATAGGATCTATATATTTAACTGCACATGAGTAATAAGGTAAGGGATCACATTGCTATAGTTGAAGTTAAGGGGATGAATTGCACGATTGAGTAAAGTTTCAACTTTCAAGGTCAAATTGCTACACACAGATATTTTCTTTCTATTGGCTGGATAGCCTAAAACATGTGTTATTTAACACCGAAAATTGTAGGCTATCGTACTTCAATGCATTTAGGACTATAGGCATATTCTCTAATAGAATTCATTGTACGTACACTTACCGCAGACGTCAAATCGTCAATATAATATTATAGTAGGATTCAATGTTAATAATGATGATTTTTTTTAACTGGATTAGCCTTTCTAATCTCCAAAAATATGTACCTATCCTGATCAGTTTTTACTAACATCGAGGCTCAGAAGGAGTACAACTTCAACTACTTGTACATATGTCGTAGGTAATATGCATAATCCTAGCTTCATAAAATTTCTATTATGATATAAGTAGTATTTGATGTGAATTAACGACGGTTAGCTTGAGTCATAAGTGCATGGCTTTGGATAGTCTATTTGTCTCGTCTTTGCATGTGAAGATATACTAACATCCGAAAATTGAACATGAGATGTATATATGGACTAACAAATTATTAAAAAAAAAAGAAAAAGTAAGACTACTACTACACAATAAACAAAAGATATATTATCATATATCCTGATGACATAGCTATATATCCTGATCCGCTTCTAAAATCATCAATTTTGTGGGATTTTGGCTTTGAGTCTCCTTATAGGTTTAGAATTAGGATTATTGGAGTATTAATAAATCGAATGCATGAGAAAATCAATACATATGAATGATTATGGAAAATCAATACATATTAGTAAGTAGTAATAACACTTCTCGAGTATAACTTTTCCTAAGCTAGATATCTACCATCTTTACAACTACACATCTCCTAATCCTATGCAATTTTCCAATTTGAACATCTCCTAATCTTCTACAATTTTCCAAATTGCACATCTATTGAGCTTGTACAATTTTCCAAAAGTGAGACTCTCCCACAACGCAAGAAAATTAAATAGAATTTTTTGGTGGCTCCGCGAAAATTAACTTTAAACGTAGGCTCTCGAAAAAAGCCTCTTTTATTAATATGTATTGATATTGATTGATTGATTGATTGATTGATTGATTGAATTGATTGATTGATGATGATTGATTGATTAGTATTATGTATTTTAGATATATAAAGTTTTTATGATAATATATACTCCCTCCGTCCCAGCTCAAACACCCCGACCAGTTTTTGTAGTGGAATAAGAAAAATTGATATAGTAAGTTGAGTGGGGTAATATTAGGAAAAAGGAGGAGAGAGAATGTGAGGATTAATAAAAGTAGGAGAGATAATGTGAGAGAGGATGTAATAATTTAATAAAAGTAGGAGAGAGAAATATGTCCCAAAATAGATGGGGTGTTTGAGGTGGGACGTCCCGAAATAGAATATGGGGTGTTTGAGCTGGGACGGAGGGAGTAGTTGCTTGATTGGACTAAGAAAATAATATTTTTGTAAAATATTAGTAGTTGTAGGTGAGAAATTGATGAGATATTGAATTTTTATGTGAGAAATAGACCGAAAGTTTGATTTCACACAATGAGAAAGTTGTGGGGTTGATTGCTCCAATCAAAACTTGTGGGGGTTGATTTCACGTAAAGGCAAACATATGGGGCTTATAAACCACTTTCGCCATTGATTTTGTCTCCACCGTATTCTCGTGTATTCACCTACGTTACATATACATAAAATCAATATATTGTAAATCTAATTTAAATTCAACAATTAAATCAACTAAATTTAAAACTAAACGATTTACGCATAGTCCATATAATATTGATAAAATGTTGAATTATTCATTCAGAGTATCATGTCGAGGTCAATAGAAAACAAGAACTGAAATTACATACTTTGCTTTATATGATCATTCAATAATAAAATCATTGATTCAGACTCTCTATTCCACCCAATCATTAATTTATTCATTGTAAAAGCCTATTTATTCATTCAGAAAGAACATCATTCATCGACATGATGTATTGGATAACGAATATTATTGCCAACTTTTGGACACTATACTCAATGTTTACTCAAGCAAATGTGGGCCACTACCATGCACGACCGTGTGAAAAAGACGGCCTCACCATGGCCGAGCCGTGTAGAAAAGACGGCCGGACCAAAAACACGGCTCGACCATGGTGGGGCCGTGTAAAAACACGGCTCGACCATGGTGAAGCCGTCTTTTCTACACGGCCACGGGGTTTTCTGGACTCAAAATCATGGCGTAAGTGATCGAAATTTACTGTAAATAATACAATGAATGATGTAATTTTATGGAAATAATACAATGAATTACAAGATTTCCAACTTCAATGTTTTTCTGAGCTCAAAATCATGGCGTAAGTCATCGAAATTTACTGAAAATAATACAATGAATGATGAAATTTTCTGGAAATAATACATTGAATTACAAGATTTGCAACATAACTTACATTCTCATTTGAACTCATTTTTGCATTCTTCAAATCTTCTCCAACACGTCACTTCATAGCTCGGGATGATGAAGTTCGGGAATTTCTTTGATTGGTAGCTCGAGAATTTCTTTGCAATTGGGTTGTATATAATTCAGAAACTAAATTTGGAGGAGGGTAGAAGAAACATTGAAAGAGGAAAAATGGAGGGAAATGAGGGGGGTGATAATTACAGAGGGAAAAAAAAAGATTAGCAAAACTAAGTAAAGATTAGTTAAGGGCATAATTGTGAATACATGGAAATAATACGAAATACGGGCGACGAATAGCGTTTTTTAGGGCATCATATAGCAAGTCCCAAAAAGTATGGCCGAAAAAAAAAAAAAAACAAAAGAAGACCTCACTATTCATTTTACACAAATTAATTTTATCCCGCACGTTCCAGTGTTCCCAACTTCCCACCCCAATTAAAAAAAAAAAAAAACGGACTGATTTTGCCCGGAATCTCGTCATATTCTTCCCGGATTGGGATCGTCCGATTGTCGTTGTTCGTCTCCGTTTGAATTTCCGTGCAGATCCCGACTGCTCGCTGCCGCCTGTCACTGGTCGTCGTTCACTGATTGTCGCCACTAGGTTTCTCTCTCTTCTGAATTTGTTTCCCCAATTTCATTGAATACCTGGGTATTACTAGAATGATCTTTGCAATCTTACTAGAATCATACTTTATTACTAGAATATTTGTTTTTTTTATAATAGAATTACAATTGAGTGATCGCTGCTACTAGTTATTGATAAGCTCTCTCCCCATTGCATTTTTGAACAAAAGGGAAAACTAACAATGATTGCCGAAGACCTTGGCGTGGAAGCCAAGGAGGCAGCCGTCCGCGAGGTCGCTAAACTCCTCCCCGTCCCCGAGCTTCTTCAATCTATTTCTTCAATTAAGGCCGATTACATTTCTCGCCAGCAGGTACCTTTTCTTTTTGTAACCGTATCGGGATTTGTTTCATGATTTATTGGTACCCTATATCAGGACAATGATCTATTCTGTATAGTAATCATAACTCACAAGGGGGGTTTATTTATCGGTACCCTGTATTAGGAGAATGACATATGCTGTATAGTTGGAGTCAAGTGTTGCATTCCCACCGAGACTTGACTTTCAATCTTTTTGTGGATAAAATTTCTCATGATAGTCCTAGAGGGTAGAGCTTGATTAGCGCTCTTTTGTATATGGGCGTCACCCCTTTAGGTGTCTCTTTGCATATTGGAGTCACCCTTTGGTGTCCTTTTGAATATAATGATATCCTATCATAGGGCAATGACGTATTGGGAACTCTCTTATCTATGAAGATTTTTACGTCCTCGAGTTCCCATGCTATAGTCAAATGATGCAAATGGAGCGTTATGCAAATAGGAAAGTGGGTTGGTTCTTGGAAATGAACATGCAAGTGAAGCATTCAGAATGGATCAATCCCCCCCGGCCCCCGAAATCAGATTTGCCAACCATTACCAAACTTGTATTTAATTATGGCCAAGAAAACTTTCATGTTAACTGGTTGATTACTCTTCAACTAGGTTGTGGATACCAACATTTCTCATAGAGTGCGACAATGGATGAGGTTCAGGTTCTTTGGAATCTATAAATATGAGATTAGAGAAACAACTAGGAATCAACTTGCTCCAGCACTCTTGAAAGCCGTTCATATCAAAACGTATCTTAAAATTGCCAAGTAACATGGTCGTATGCCTTTCCAGAATGTAGCTTAAAGACAATGCCTGCACGTGATTTGCGTCTTGCTTCCTCAATGACCCCATTGTAATGAGGGCTGCATTTAGAGCTTGATAGTTCTCCAGGCGCCACTCTCACTCTCTTCCCATGTTTGCTGGAGCTAGGTACTCATGATTACCTTGTTCTCGAAAACTCTCTCCCCTTTTGCTTTGTCACCTGTTTTAACATCATCCCCATCCTCTCCCCAATGGCTATTTCTCCCTCTTCGATAAACACATATAAGAGAAGCAGACATTTTTGTTTCTTGTATGGTGTCCTTTTGTATGAAGGCTATACACGCTTTCAAGTTTCAAGGGTGGTCCGATAAGTATAGCTGGAAACAAAAATAGGATTTCATCAGAAATTGAAATAAGCATTAGAAGACGAGGAGTTCTTTCTGGTTCTCAAAAGCAGCTGCAGACCTGTTCGATCCTGTTGTAAAATAATGATTGAGTTTACCCTACACGCAGTACCAATTTAGCTAAAAGTGAACCTAGAAAGATTAGCCTTCCAAAAACCTAACCATTTTTTTATAAGAGAGGATGTCAATAAATTCAAAGAGAGTGACGCCCCATTACAAACAAAAAACTAAAAGCAAGTACCACTACTGGCTACTGAGTACACCATTGCGAAGCCACTGACCCTCGTTGTTCTGAAAACACATTTGTACAAGTTCCTTAAAGATGAACAACCCACTATTCCTGTCATGTAGTAGTCAATTCAGCCAAAATGCCTCATCATAACTCACTGTCGAGAAACAGATTAGACAAACATGCGCTACTTGTCCAGCACAAAAGGCAAACTTGTGGACATGGGGCTATTTAAGGTCTTCCTTGCTTCCAGATGTTCTGAATGTTGATACCTTACGAGTACTGACATAGTTGTTCAGCAAAATGCTGGTAATTCAGATTTCAGAGGAGCTTCAGAATCTTATGCAAATTCCCATTATCAGAGGCAATTATGACCAGTGACGTCAGCTTTGATTGTGACCAGTTAGACTGAAGAAGTAGATTTACTTGAGTAGCTAAAAGTAGGATTATGCTAGCTGGAAAAAGAAAGCTTAGCAGGGAAAAGCCTAAGACCCACTATAAATTATGATCTTGGCTAGGCTTAAGTGGTTTATGTTTTGCATTGGCAAGAGGACTTCTTGTCTACTTTTGTGTTTGTATTCATCATATTCGTTTTTTTTCTAAATAAAGTTTTCAATCAATTTGTAACCATGTACAGACATTCACCCCATGAGTTCTATTTGTATTATTTCACTCATTTTGAATTTTTTCGTAGTTCAGTCAAAAGCTTTTCATGATTTTTTTTTGCTATTAGTACTTTTTGCTATCTGTTTGTTTCCGCTGTTCCACCTTTACCTTTGCCATATGTCTTTGTTTCGTCCACACAGTGCTCCCTTATATCCTTTTTCAGTTTTGTTTCTGGTTCCTGTACTTGCCGCATTTGAATTGTTTTACCACATTAGAGGATTTCATATGTCGATTTGTGTTAGCCCCTTCAAAATTATTTTGCACTAAGGCTTTGTTGTTGTATCTTATTTTAAACAACAATCTACTTACCCTCTTAATATATCTTAAACACTTTTGCAGTCAGTATTCAGTAAGAAAGGACTCGCTTATCCCAAAAATTAGACACATTTGTTAACTTTTAGCCACAATAAATAGTCCTTTGATGTTTTATTGCTCTCTTTGTAGATATTCTTAGTTTTTCATAAATGTTATGATGCAACTTAAAATGAACTTCGCTTGATTGTTTTTGTTTTGACCAGGCAAACGACGCTCAGCTTAGCACAATGGTAGCGGAACAGGTAAATACAAGCTTATTTGATCTGGTTTCGAAGTTTCAGCTACTGCTAGTACTACTTTTATGGTATCATCGTTCTCTTTTCGACAATCGGGCTAAGAGTTGGTTCTGCGATCGTGGCGTTTTGGTAAAAGACAAAGGAATTTGATTTTTCTTTCTGGAATTAGCCCTCCTGCATGGTTGTACTTATTGGTTATCTCATTTGCAAAGGTTGTCTTTATTTGGAGAAGAAGATTTGAATTGTTTTTTTGACGCAGAGCCAACCAATGTTTTCTTGTAGGTTGAGCAGGCCCAAGCTGGACTAAAATCGCTATCTTTGTCAGAAAAGACGATCAACGAGCTTCGCGAGAACTTTGTATCTATTGAAAAGTATGTAGCTTTAGCTTCTGTTGCTCTCTTATTTTGGTGTTTAGGATTAAGTTAATTGCTGCACTAGTCCCCTTCTCTCGTTTTATTAAGAGATTGCATACAATCCTATACCTTTTCTATGCAATATGATCAATGAGGCACAATTTGGAGTACAGTAGTTGCAGGGTATTGTGGTCAACTTACCAGTCTGGATTTCTTAGTCATTTGTAGTCCATGTGTTATCTTTATCTGTTGTGTAAGTTGATATCTTATTCGTATCAGGTTATGTCAAGAATGCCAGACGTTGATTGAAAATCATGATCAGATAAAGCTGCTTAGCAATGCAAGGAATAACTTGAGCAAAACTTTAAAGGTAGAAGGAACGTTCCTTTCTTACCTTTTCCACATCTGCGTACATGTACCACTTTGATAAGTACAAGATAGAAATGGATCTATGCTGCTACCTGACACAGTGATTGCCTCATTGGTCAATGCAAATTAATTTCTATGGGCCTTTGAAATGATGTATTGACTGGTCTTGGGAGAGTTGACGAGTCAGTTACCTTTCTTTCCCCTGGACAATGGCTATGCGAAGATTATCGTGACTATGCAGTATGATAATGTTTGCTCTTTAATCTCATGCAGGATATTGAGGGTATGATGTCTATATCTGATGAAGCAGCCGAGGCACGAGAATCTCTAAGCGATGATAAAGAACTCATAAACACATACGAGGCAAATTGATATCTCTTATATTTGTTTCTGTCCGTGGCTGTTATATTGATGCTCTGTTTTCTCATCACTATTATCATTGTTGCAGAGACTGACAGCTTTAGATGGAAAAAGACGATTTGCGTTAGCAGCTGTGGCGTCACATAAAGAAGAGGTTGGAAGGATAAGGTCAGTCCTTTTATCCAGTTATTTTAAACTGTATATGAGAATGCAAACAAGACCAAGTTCATCAACTGCTAGAGATTGTCGCTGACTGGATTACCCAATTTTCAGTACTGATATCTCTTTTATAGGCCACTGTCTAACTTATTGTTCAAAAATTCAATAAGTCAATCTTTAAGAATTCAAATCAACCAGTTTTGCTAATATGTTAAATGAACAAGTGCGGATATTTTATTAAAATCTACTTCAAATGGTGTGGTCGTATGGGGATGTTGTGTATGGTGACGTGGAGTCTTTCTGAGCATTTGCCATCAACGTCCAATCCTTTGGTATTTTCAGATTATTGATCTTGTCTGTACTGGCTGATTTATATGTGAATTCCACTGCTATTCCCCAAGATGGTTTATTGTGCAATAGTGCAATATAGTTTTTTTCACATTGAGTTGTATATTCACTTGGAAGTTGAGTTTGCATTTGGAGGGTAGGATACATATAAAAGAATGAGCTGTCGATCTAGGCTCCTTTCCTGTTCGCGACACTCAAGAAGTAACATTGTTAAGGTTTTATAGCATCTGCACCTTTAAAACATGAGAACATATAAATTCCTAACCATCTGATCCTTTCTAGAGACTCACCGATTGTATTTGTAATTGTCATTTTATGTTGCAAATGGTATCTTACTAGTTTTGCACATGTTGATGCACGTCTTACTTTGTTCAATGCATTACCTGATGCTATATGGGCATCTAATACTATTGACATCAATTCAGAGAATATTTTGAAGATGTTGACCGAACATGGGAAACATTTGAGAAGACTTTGTGGGGTCATGTTGGCAACTTTTATAAACTATCTAAGGAAAGGTATGCACAATTTTGCTTTGTTTTGATAATTTGATACTTGTTACTTGTGCAGTCATTTGTAAATAATGGAACTGTTTCATTCTTAAATCTAACTAGGTGTCCAGACCCTTAGACCCTTTGACCAGCAGATTTATGCTTTGCATGCTTTCATAGACGCCTAAGAGGGATGCCCCCATGATCTCTGTGTTGACTCTTTTATCAAATGCATATGTAGTAGAATACTTGTGATTATAACAGGTATAGCGTTAGGATTACAATTCAGGGTGCTGTTAACCCTATTGAACATAGAAATAGAGCAAGTGTTCTATTTTGGCATGATATATGATGTGGGGAGCTACTACCTCTAAAACCCCTTTTGCGGACCTCTTCAGAAGTGCATCTAATAAAGATGCCACAATTCGTGATGTTGTTTCATGCGAGGTTATCATTGGGAAATTTTGTTTTCGAGGTACCTCAATGATTGGGTGGAACCTTCAGTTTCAAATCTCTTGGAGCTCCTTTCTTTTTTAAATTGTTGTAGAGGATGAGGATGAGATAAGTTGTTTTTTTGTTATTTTATTGTGCGGCAACTAAAGAGAAAACCCAAACATTAGATTGCCTTAAGCAGAGAGGTTTGGTTTGCCTAGCCGGTGTTCTTTGTGATGTGAGGCAGAAGAAACCATTGATCATCGTTTGATCTCTTGTCCTTGGGTCTTGTCTCTGTGGCAAATTTCTTTGTCTTTGTTCGGGTTGAGTTGGGTTCAGCCTCAGAGAGGTAAAGATGTCCTCTCCACTTGGGAAGGGAGAATGAAGAAAGGGCGGCCAGCTGAAGCCTGGAAGATGGGGCTGTTAGCTATTTGGAGGTTTACTTGTAAAGAACGAAAGAAATGCATTTTTTATGATATTGCATGGACACAACAAGAATTCAAATTTATGTTTTTGAGGTTGGTATATTCCCACCGATACTCGACTTTCCTTCTTTTTGTGGATAAATTTTCTTAAGATAGTCTAAGAGCTGGATTAGCTCTCTTTTGTATTTGGGCGTCACCCCCTTTGTTGTCTCACTATATATAGGAGTTATCACCTTGGTGTCCTTTTGAAGAAGGATAATTTAACCTACCTATAAAATAAGAGCTTATTTTATCTGCGGTGGCCCAAATTTTTCTGTAAGCTAGTAAGTCTCTTGAGTCAAGTCTTAACACACTGAATGTTGGTCAAAAACTTGTTCAGCATTAAAGTGGCAGCTGTGATTCTCAGACACGTGATGTACTCGTGTGAATAGGATATGGCATGGGTACAC
The DNA here is from genome assembly GCA_963457585.1 of Spergularia bocconei. Lineage (NCBI taxonomy): Eukaryota > Viridiplantae > Streptophyta > Magnoliopsida > Caryophyllales > Caryophyllaceae > Spergularia > Spergularia bocconei. The sequence continues at coordinate 9,122,991 of OY734958.1, forward strand.
ATATGTGATATCTTTCTCTTGTCACCATTATAAAATTTATGCCAATAAATAAACAAGAAAGAGGAGGGAAACACTAAAGTTCCTGTGAGCAGTAAGATGAAACTCTCTTTCAAAAAAGAAAGTTGATGAATAGAAATAAACAAGAAAGTGAAGAATGAAGAAATGGTGGCTAGCCGAAGTGTGGAAGATGGTTCCAATAGTGATTTGGTGGTGTACTTGGAAAGAAAGAGAACTCTTTGCTTCACTAGCGATAGTTATGAAAGTGTGCCCAATTCCTTGGCAGATACATTATAGGGTCCGTAATCTGTAAGAAGTGCAATAGTCGATCCATCTTTATTTATGTGGTGGCCTATTCCGAGAGCTCTACTGTGAAAGAGGCAATTACTGGGTTATTACATCCTTTGTACATGGAAAATTTACCCTTTAGACCGAAGTTAAGTCGCCTCTCATTTGCTACCCTTTCCTGGAAGATGCCCAAATACCCAAGTCTTGGTGTGTGGAAGATGAAGTTTGGGTAGCTGACAATTATCTTGGTAATGACTAGTTTGTCCAGATGCTTTCAACATTGGCCTTCTCTCACCACTTGATGGCTTGATGCTGTCAGCAGAAACATAATGTCTATTTCGTGATTTTCTTGAGAAGGGTGTTTTTGATTTACATTGAATGGACATTTCTAAGCTTGAAAGTGGCTAGAGCAAAGGGCACTGAACCGGATTTGATGAAATTTAGTTGAATGATTAACTGGATTACCATATTTTTTTAGCTCTTTGTCAATTTATAGCCATTGAATCTGGGTTCTGTACTTCTGTTACTCTATGTATCTGGTCTTAAATCTTGAAGACTAACCTTTCCATGTTTGTTTTTGCAGTCCACAGACTCTTGTTCGTGCATTAAGGTACGTGAAGTGTGGTAGAATTTTTTCTTTTTAGATAGAGAAATACTTGCACTTATTTTTATTAACGCGAAGACAAACTAAAAGAGGACAAGGGGTCCTCAAAGGTAATCAAATACAAAGAAATTTCGTTGATTTCATCTTCATCGTATCTCTTTGGAATCCCTCTTTTTGATGTTAATTACTTTTCGCGATATTATACCATAGGTGCATGTGTCTGCTGAATTATCATTAAGTTCTAAAATCTCTCTATATTTGCTTCATGTTGTAAACTTAATACTTGGTCGATGCAGTTTTCATATTGGTTAACCGGCAATAGCCTTTCTGTCTTCCACATAGAATTAAGGCTCCATACATGTGATACCCTCTAATCTTGCCATTGGCGGGAGCTGTTGAGGTACTATGCTAGGTGGTTGTGTTCTGCAGTGTATTAGTTTTTGTGCGCTATCAGTTCTTCTTGAATTACGTAATAAATTTTTATTTCTCTTGTTAATTCTTTGGGGAAATTTTGGACTTCAGGTTATGCTGTCATCTCCCAAATGTTAGTAGAGATGTTACAATACAAAGTGCCATGAGGGTTCAAGCCCAGGATGTGACCTTTGGCATCTCTATGTTTGTCCTTAAATATTATAATGCATGGATGTAATGCATTTTACCTTTTCGGGACTTGTTTATTGCTTTACTAAATGTTATCTGACATGGCTATCCATCCTCCTATGCTTATTGAAATGGCAAACCCTTTCACCATGAAAAAGCTTAATAGTATCTTTATTCTTTACAGGGTTGTTGAAATGCAAGAGCTCATTGATCACCAACTTGCTGAAGAAGCTGCTGAAGCGGAGGGAGATGGAGCTATGGCATCGATTGGAAATGCCCGCCGAACCACTAAGTAAGTAATTTCTATTCTATATAATACTATATCTCTTTTTACCACCCATCTATTCTTTTTATAATAAGATTTTCCAGTAACATAAATGATAAAGCAATGGAGCCAAAGACTATATATTATATTCTTTGACTTTGGGATGTAAGGGAGGTAACAAAATGGCTCACAAAACTATTTTGCGCTTCTTGTATCGTGAAGTAGCAGTTAGGCGGGGCAATTTTCGAAGCAATTTTTATACAATGATAATGAAAAAATAATCATTATAAAATCTCATGATAAATAACTTTCACGTGATTAGATGAGTATAAGGAAACTAGGAAAGGGATAGGAAAGTGGGACAAAGGATCCATACACCCCGTACCCCACCTTATGGCGGAAGTCTTTGAGGCAATGGGGCAATGTTGTATAAATGATGAAGCAAGTGATGATAAGGTGTCCTCATTGCTTAAAAAAATTCGGTTCAAAGATGCATAATTTCGTTGCATATGAATTATGTCGTCTAAGGACACTACCTCAGCCCAAAAAGAAGCAAGAAAACAACCACCGAACATAGCGGAGACTATATTTTTGCCCGGAGAATATTCACAACTTAGCTTGTTCTAAGTATACCAAAAATGTGGCGCGATTCCATTTTTCTTTATTTGCACTCAAACCCACTAACTTCATTTGGAGGAAATCAATCACCCGAGGCAAGACGGACTGACTGCACCTCATTTACTGTAGTCAACATACCCAAAGCTTACGAGCCAACCCACAATGAAGGAAGATATAGTATAACATTCATTATTTATCTAGCACAGGACATAAGGCAGTAGTAGGTCAATGGCGGTATTGTATCATGAGTATGTACCCTACCCAAAACCATGGTCCAAGAAAACGCTCGCACCTTGACGGAACGTTGGACCTGTAAATAGTTGTAAATTTCTAATAACTGGCTTCAAAGGAGAGGCCACCCTGTTGACCATGCTGGAAACGGTCTCATAGTGAAAACAGTTCCTAAAGGATAACTCTGACGAGAGAAGGAGAGGAGGAAGGGTAAGTGCCTGTGGTGTTGACAGAGTATAATAGTTAATCGGATTGTGTAGGATTTGAAGGCAAGAGTAAAGGTTTCTGGTCAGGGTGAATGGGTGATTCTGGTCGAAGCAGCACCTGATGCTACGATGGATATTTTTTGGGCTTTGTGTTAGGACAGCCGACAGTGAGCTGTCACATGTGAGGTGGACTTGGTGCTTGGGCTGTGTTGTTATTATAGTGCCCTAAAGTAAACAAACCCTCACAATTTTAATTGTTATTTATGGTGGTTATTGGTTAATGGACGTTTTTGGGAATAAGGCTTGGTTGTTGTTGTTGTTGTTGTATTGGTTAATGGACGTCTTAGTAGGAACCTCAGTTCTGAGGAAGAGTCCACTAACACTAATCTTTTTGGTAGATGAGAGCTCGATATGTTGGGAGAATGCTGGATTTTATCACAAACTTTTCTCTGAAGAGCATTCTGCTCGACCAATAATTGAAGGTCAATTTAGCCCCAATTTCAGAACACCTTTTGAGGAGGATACTGTAAGCTGTTTTCACTATTGAAAGTGATAACATCCCGAATAAATTTACTATGGAAATCTTTCAGGATTACTAGGATGTCATAAAGGACAAAATTGCTGTATTTCATGACTTTTGTGAGCATGGGGGCATTTGTGATATGATAGATTCTTACCTCATCTCTCTAGAACCTCAGAAAAAATAGAGTAATCTAGTTGAGCGATTTTTGTCCTATTAGCTTACTCACAAGTGGTAACGTCGCGGCAAAGTTGCTTGCTGACATTTAGTGAGTTTGCTCTCTATTACTGTTATACCTTTGTTGAAGGGTGTCATCTACTTTATACTCTTCTGGTAACTAATGAGATGATCGATGAAGCAAGGGAATGGGTTTATTTCTTTAGGAAGTAGAGATTAGAATTAGTAATCACTGAGCCTCTCCGTTGTGAGGCTCGTGTTTTGATGGATCTGCATGAGTCTTTAGAACTGTAGAAGCCCTATCAGCCATTTCTTGATTTTTTAGGGTGGCTATGTAGATGGAGTGCTTTTGTTTTTATCTGTGGCTACCTTTCTTTATAAGAGACTTCTTTTAGCCTTTGGTGTATTGTCAGTATCTATGTTCGTTTAAGAATGCAGCTATCTTCTGGGTTCGTGAATTACGTATCTATTGTTTCTTTGAAGTTGCCCAGTTGGAGTGTCTCCTGAATAATTTTTCTGATTCCAGGGATGGTAAAAGAACTAGTGCGACAGCTTCTTCCAAGAATCTTATGCAACAAAAGTTAAAGGTTCAAGGAAAGGGATATAAAGACAAATGTTATGAGCAAATAAGAAAGACCGTTGAGGAAAGGTTTAATCGCATTCTAACCGAGGTTGGTCTTTTTCTCTCTCTTTTTGTATTTATTTATTTATAGAGGAAAATTAGCAACAGTAGTTATCCCATTTATGCAATGTTACAAAAGTGATCCCAGCTTTAATCATGGAGGCTGATAACAGTGTCAAAGTATAACTTTTTACCCCTAAATCTGAAACCTTTTTAGGGGAAAATGAAAAAGAAATACTCCATCCCATCCACTTTAATTGGCCTCAATTATTTTCTTGTTGGTTACAAATTAATTGTTCTCTTTCCAGTGCTTGGAAATTTTGTTAATTTCTCACTTGGAATAATCATTTCACATTTAAATGACCCTTCTTAACAATTATTTATCAACATAATTTCTAAGTCAAGTATCCTGGTCATTCATGTCATGTTTATTGTTATTTGTATGTTTTTTCAATTTACTCCTTGTCAAATTAGGACAATAAAAATGGAAGAGTTTGTAATTAAACCGCCCTCGTTGAGCGAAGTCTTTAATGTACTTGGAAATATGAAAGATCTACTGTGTGCCATTATTAGATCAAGCATGGATATGTTGTTTTCTCCACTTGCCTAAACAACTCCTTTTTTCCCTTTTTGCAGCTTGTTTGTGAGGATCATAAAGCAGCTCTGGAGGAAGCACGTGTGGTATGCTGAAATCTTCTTCTAGTTCTTGTTCAACGAGGCTTTTATGGTGTTTCTAGGAAAATTTCATTGATTCAGTGTCTAAAAGGAAGGCTTTACAGTATAATCAACTGGGCCGAAGGTGTGATTTAAATTATGCTACATTTGCTTAAAAGAATATAGGCCATCATGTCATTAGTGTAAGCAAGGCTAACGGTAAAGACACTGCCCTGTAGCAATATCTAGGCAAAGCACACAAAGCTTACTAAAGGAAAACAAAACAAAACCTTTTTTTTTTCAAGTGGTATTGCAAATAAGTTAGCTTTGCAATGTCACATTTATGGGAGAGCATGAATGACGGTTTAATCAACGGTATAGTGACTGTAAAACAGTAGTAGTGAATGTTGATACTATTCAGTCAAGGAACAATGATGACCCTGTAGTGGCATAGTCTAAGCAAAAGAGAGGCAACAGAGGAAACAGGAGAATTGATATAAAATGCTGTATGGACTGAGTAGTAGGCCTGATTTTTGATTAACTGTATGGGTTTTTTTTTTTTTTTTTTCTCTGGTTTACGTTTTTCTTTTCTTGATTTCTAGATTGGAGTAGAGCTTGGAGATGTTTATGACTATGTTGCGCCTTGTTTTCCTCCAAGGTTCGGTTGCTTGAAATTTATCTCGACCCAATTTTTGGATGTGTTAGTTTATTTATGATAGCTGCTTGTTGCTTTCAATTTTGTCATGAAAAAATGTATTTTTTGAAGCGGTGGTACCTGATTTGTGTACTGCGTTCTCCTGGTCCTAATAATTACTCTACCTTTCTGCTTCCTCTTATTATCTCTGTTTTGTTATGTTTTGCTCAATTGGATGGCAGATATGAAATTTTTCAACTTATGGTCAACCTCTACACAGAGCGATTTGTTCAGATGCTTAGATTACTCAGTGACAAGGGAAATGAGCTTACAAACATAGAGATTCTGAAGGTATATCCTGTATCTCTGATCACTTGCTAATTAGGACGTCTCCATATCATTTTTCCATCGCCAACTACAGAAGTTTTTTTTTTATTTTATTTTATTTTTATTTTTATTTATTTATAGGTAAAATAGTTTATATAAATAAATAGAAGAAGAACATAACAAACTAGTGAGGGCAGAAGCCCAACCACAACCCTCAAAAAGGACCAACACCCCCTAGCTAAAAAGCCCCTCTTCAAGCCACCATCATAACTGAAAGTGGCTTTTAAATAGTGAGCTACAAATGTAAGAACACAAGACATTGGATGAATAGACTGAAAAGCAACATAAGTAGTTTCTTTTTTCTTTTTCTTTTCTTTTGTGGGTAGGATAGTGTAGGGTTGACAGCTGCTTACCTTTGAATGTCCTTTCAAGATTGATAGGTGATTAGGGGGGAAGAAGAAAATTTGGGGTCCTTGCTGATGGTAACATGGGCACATGGCAGTTGAGTGACCTGCTTATTACTCATGGATTCGTGATTTCATCTTCTAGTGGAATATGATTTACTCCTTGTTTGATTAGTTCTAACGAAGGGACCATTGAAGATGCCCATTCACAGAACCTGGTCAATATTCAAAAATTTGGATCCCTAATACTGTTACTCATCCATAATTTTAGATGCAATAAAATGTCAAGCAAGTGTTGTATTACAGATTTCATATTTGCATTGTATTAACAACTTACCATCCTTTGTGCTCTGAATGGACATGTGGAAAGGATGAATAATATAGTCTTCAACAAATTTCATACACAAAGTCTATAATTCATGATGGAGTTATATCCTAGATAGAAAGTCAGTTGAAAAAAAAAACAGACTTTGCAGAACTAATCCTTATAACTAATTTAATTTTTTGTCAGACTACGCTAAAGTCGTTTTCCGAACTTTTCTGGTCAATCACGGTGTTTTGACCACCTATTTGCCACCCATTTTCTCCCCTTAGCCACCTATATTGGCTGCCCTCCAGTATTTACATCCCAAACTTCATTTCCCCCCTAAATCTCATTTTTTTTTTCACCTTAAATTTCTTCCTCCGAGAGGAAATTTCTTCCCTCCCTTAGTCCCTTTGAATGCTTCTTTGCCAAACTGCCTTTTTACCCCTCCAAACTGCCTATTTACCCCTCCAAATTACAGATATAACCCTCTCTCCTGTCCAATTTTGTTCTTGTTTCCCCAATTTTTTTACAAATGTCAAGTAGTTCTTCTACCCATCCTATAACTCACTAAAAATGCAATTGTGGATACACGATTAAGGTCAACCAATTCAAGTTAAACCTAATTCGAATTTGACTAGGGTTTATGATAAAGTACAAAGAACTACACTTTGTAGCATAAGTATATGTGGTCATAGAGTGAGAAGTGCTTCAATTTCTTATGTGATGAAGTTTTTAACAGAAACATTGAAAGTTTGAGGATCTTCAGATGAAATTTCATCCTTGATGGATGATGATGGGCGATGAAACTGAAAGAGGGGGGGGGGGTGTTTGCGAAAGAGTTGTAGAACTGGAGGGAAAAGTGAGTCAGAGAGACAAAAGGAGTTAGAGAGGGGGTAAGTCATGGCACATTCTGGCCAGGTGGCTAAGGGGTAGCAAGAGGTGGGCATACCATCATTTTTGACAAAAGTGGGCTGGAAATCGACTTTAGGTGTAGTCTGACAAGTGACAACAAAAAGTACGTCATTAAGTGTAGTTTTGCGAATTTGTCTCATTATGTGTAGTCTGACCTTTTTTTTATTAGGTGTAGTCGGACATAAATCCCATTGAAATATTATGGCTGTGAAACTTCTATAATATCCTGGTTACCTTTCCTGAAGAGAGAGCTCGCTTTCCATTGGTGTAGGTGCTACTTTAGGGGATTTTTCTTCATCTTATTTATTTGTTTCCGCTATCATTTACTCCGTAAATTTTTCTACACGCATTTGTGTGTTGACGATTATGTATAACATGTGTTTTGCTTAGGTAACTGGTTGGGTGGTTGAGTATCAACAAACTCTGATTGACCTTGGAGTTGATGAGTCTTTAGCTCAAGTCTGTTCGGAGAGTGGTGCTATGGATCCTTTAATGAATGCATATGTTGAAAGAATGCAAGCGCAAACAAGAGTAAGAGCACACAATCTTCTCTGTTCTTTTTTTTTGACAAAAGAATCTATTGTCACTATTTATGATGGGAGAATCTATCGTCAATTACTGATGAAAATTGTCCGGCAACTGTATATATTGCCCCCTTCTTGTAAAAGCTCATAAATTTATTGCTCTTCCTTCTTTTAGAAATGGTACCTTAACATCCTGGAGAATGACAAAACCCAACCACCAAAGAAAACAGAAGAGGGGAAGCTTTACACACCAGCTGCTGTTGACTTGTTCAGGATTCTAGGAGAGCAAGTGCAAACTGTCCGTGACAACAGCACTGATGTGATGCTATACAGGATTGCATTGGCTATAATCCAGGCAAGTTCTGTACATTTTATACTGATTGCTTTTAGTCTCCCTTATCCAAGTCTTCTTTAGTCTTTTGGTACCTCTTTTAATCTTATAACTCGTCTAATTTTCAACGCTCTTAACCTTATGGTGCTCTTGTACTTTATATGAGCCATATCTCCATCTAATTCTCAATCCTTATGGAGAATAGATAGCGAAACAATGGGGTTATAATTTTGTAAACTTCAAGGTTGTGGTCGTATTGTGTTTTTAGTTTCATGATAGGGGGAGCATTTGTCACCATTAATATTGGATGGAAATTCTGAGGCATGTATGATGGGTTAAAGGATAATTCAAATATTGGGGATTAGCTGTCAGGTTAATGGCCTTATTATGTTGTTAGTCTCGATTTGTTTTTCTTGCTTATCCTAGTTTACCTAATTTTTTTTTTATGCATTTCGATCTTTTTATTGTTTTTCAGTATGACTGTCATGTTTGCTTTTACCCAAAAATCATTTCGGGACTAAGGCTTTGTTGTTGTCTGTCGAGTGGTGTCATTGTGAGGGAACTAACCCGAGGACTTCAGGTGGTGGTGGTGGTGGTGGTGGTTGTGGTTGTAGATTGAAGGCTATGTCTTTGTGAGGTAAGATACCAAGGGATTGAAGTGGTACAGGTGTTAACTTTCATGGTTGAAGTACTGCTCAGTGTGCTCACGGTAGTTCTTATGACACTATATGCACATGTGGATTATTAAGAAGTTAATGATGAAAACCTTTGGTATATGATATCTTAAATTGTAAGTCACCCGAGAATTAGAGTTGACCAGTCGAGGGTACTTTTGCTCAAATTTATTAGCATAGAATACGTAGTTTGCAGATGTCCAATGTCATATAATTCGTGGGCTTAATACTTGAACTGAGTTCTGGAATGGAATTGATAGCCTTGACATTGGTTGATTTAGGGTCTGGGAGCCCATATGAATTGAAGGATGCTCTTAGATACTGGAGAAATTATGTAAAGCTATTTTCTGGAGTTTTTGAAATGGTGCCATTTGCTATCCTTGTGCCAATTTTTTTATCAGGCGTTGCTTATTCAATGGCCTTCCATAGTCTTTCTCCACCTAAGGAATTGATATCGAAGGAGTTGGTCATGTAGTTTGTCCAGTAGCGGTTGACATCTTCATAAAATGTAAATTGTGTCCAGGGCTAGTCTTACGCAAAAATCAGGTCAACAAGTGGCTTCCTTCATCATGAATAATATCTTCAGCAGTTACACGCCTACACGTGCCCAATAATATTTTGTGGAGAAGGGCACAACAATCAAGGCTCCACTCTTCCCCACGTTTTCGATTATCTAAGAAATCGCTTAATGAAAGTATCCCATTCCACTGATCAGGGGGCGTTTGTCGTGACTGAGGGGGCAGGCTATCACTCAGAGCATCAAAAGAAGTGTAGAAAGAATGAGTGTGTCCTATAAAGGTTAGCTAGAAAAGCTGCCACTTGTCATATGCATGGATGTAACATGCCATGAGAGCGTCAACAGAGTGACTTTGTTTGTTCAAGTAATTGGGGTGAAGACGGTTACCATAATAAATGCATATCCCTACAGTAACATATCTCTTGAAATATTTATTTAGAGAAATCATCTCTTGTAAATATTTATTAAGAGGAAACTTCTCAAAAATCTATTCCTTCTTTTCCAGTTTTCTTTCAGCCAAGATTAGCTTTATTTCTTTTTTATTCTCTGAAAGTCAGCTACTAATTCCCTAATTTTAGTGATCTACTGAGGCAGCCGTCATCGGCAGGATCCGTCACAGATTTCATACCCGGATCCATGTCAGGTTGCTTCAACCCGGGTACGGCGCCATTTCTGCCGTGTCGAAGTAACATAACCAAAGCCTTGACATAGGAAACCTTCTGCCACTATTATTCCTTCCGGGTGAATGGTACTAATGAGCTCTCTAACAGGGGCAGGGTATTGCCTACTTTTAGTCTCCCTGTTCAGGATTTGATACATTTTGCCTACTTCTGGTCTGTTTTTTTCTTATTAATTCTCTTACTTGTAAGTTTTATCTTTCAAGTGGGTTGAAATTTAATACAAATGCAAGAGAGCATAAGAGATAGCCTCCTGTAATATTTCTTAGGGTATGCACAATTAAGCCCAAAGTGTGCTGGAAGGACATGCAATGGTTTGTCGGTCTAGTACACAACCTGGTAAGCTCCCTCCCCCTCCGTTCATGTTTAAACACCCATTTCCCATTGCACAAGGATTAAGGCAATGGAGTTGTTTATATTTGTTGGAGATAGTGGGGTATTTGGTGTTAAAAACTCACCCCCATTTTAAAATTGAGAAGTGGGGTGTTTAACTGTTTGTACTTGGACACCCAAAAAGGAAACTGGGGTGTTTATGCTTGGACAGAGGGAGTATATGTGACTACATCCACTCTATGAGAGGGTTGGGGGTATATAGATTTTGTATTACGTTCTGTGGTAATTAATTCCTTGAAAAATTAATTAATAATGCAATTCACAGGAACTCATTCATTACTGTACATGTTCAATAAGTGTCATTTGATTGGATATTTCATTGTGTTTTATGGTTCCTTTTCTTTCTTCAGGTAATGAATGATTTTCAAGCAGCTGAAAGAAAACGGCTTGAAGAACCTGCATCAGAAATTGGTCTGGAACCTTTGTGTGCTGTGGTTTGTAAATCCTAGTAACTTGCTATCTCGTCTTACTTTCATTAGATCTCTTTTTTAATTATTTTCGTTATGCTAATAATAATGTACAACAGATAAACAATAATCTGCGCTGTTATGATCTCGCAATGGAGCTCAGTAATAGCACACTGGAAGCTTTGCCGCAAAATTATGCTGAGCAGGTAAATTCTTATTCTTTCATTTTTTTTGTTCCTGTTTTGGCACCAGTCAATAAATTTTGACGAATTTTCATAAAAATTAAAAAGATTTAAGACATGTTTAGGAGGAAGGCTTAATTCGGGTGATATATGTTTCTCAAGTTCTGAGGTTCTGAACAATTAATGTAGCTATCGCGCGTGTGACTCACTGTCTGAATTTGCATTGCAGTTTTTACTTCATAACTATTTTTTGAATATTTTTGTGAAGGTGTTTCAGTGGCACAATTAATTGCTCCAAAATTAACTTCCAACTTTTTATCTGACAAACAGGTCAACTTTGAAGACACTTGCAAAGGGTTTTTGGAGGTTGCCAAGGTGCGTTAAATCACATATATAGGTTTTTTATCATCATCTTTCTCAACATGAAATAAGGACGAGGTACATGTAAGGATGACATTTACCAGCTGTGGACAAATAGAACATGCCATTTGTTGACTAACTTGCTCTTTCACGTTTTATTGTGTTTTCCTAAGCGTTACTACTCTAGTGTTATATTGATGTAGTTTGATGCATATCTCGACCACTTGAGACATTGTCTTAAGTAATTTATGTGACAGATATCTAAAAAATATTCCATTTCCAATGGACCCAAAGACTAATTATCCTTTGGCTTTCAGATATTATGGAATAAAGCAAAATGGCTCAAAAACTGTCTCTGCTTCTTATATTGTGAGGTAGCAGGCAGTCGGTGCGATTCTCAAAGCAATTTTCATTTTGGGTCTTCCGTGCATAGTCTCTCTATGTTTCTATAGGGGTAAGGCTTGCGCACATCCCACCCCCCTTACCCCACCTTATGGTGGGAGCCGTTAAGGCGTTGGGGTAATGATGTTGTATATTTATAATCAAAGTAAAACTAATATCTGTAAATTTATGGTCACTCTGAACGAAGACAACAGAGAATGATATGAACGACTTCTTCTAGGTTACGAAGCACAAAACCTGAACTTATCTCCTAAATAGTAATTCTAAGGTGAGACCCCGTCATTGTATGCAAGTTACTTTTAAAACAGTAGTACGTCAGTTTTGAACTACGTTAGCTTTGAAAATTAATGAAAGATTTTTAAAAAGTTACTTTTGAAAGTCTAACAAGTTATTTGTTACTTTTGGAATATAATCAAGTTACTTTTGAAATTAATGGGCAGTCTCTTTCTATGTGGTCTTGTGGTAGATTTGTGTTTCCTAAAAGTTATTCAGCCACTACGATTCGCCAAGTTATTGAGAGTCGAGAAAATCGAACAGTCTTTCACACAATTGCATAATTTTTTATGGGTTTTACGATCGACGAAATAAACAATTTCTATTGATCGAGTCGATTAAGAGAAATAAGCCTTAGGAGGTCATGTCATAAGCTCTATGACTCCTACTGGCATTCTGACAACAAAAAAGGAACTGTAAGGCCTCCAGAAAATTTAAATCCACTACGAAATGAAGAACTTCTCTAACACAATGAAAAGAAGAAAAAAGTGTGTAAAATATAACGGGAGTAACGAAACTAAAACTAAGATTTGCTGCACCTACAGCTGTGGTTAAGGACTTAAGATCTAGCCCATGTTACTTACTATCACCATCAAGTCCGTTCTAGCAAACTAGTTTGTTTAGACTTCATTTCACAGCTAAGAAACTCGTAATTCTTATCTAGTGCTTCTTTCTTAAGTGGGGTTTCTTAAGTTGGCATTTATGGAGCTTGATGTGCATTGGGCCATTGGACTGCTTGTTCGCAATGATC